>CM053151.1:2422500-3622500 GCA_028571685.1 Heterohyrax brucei
GTCATTATTTTATAATTTGATTTTTTATTACTGTCTTGAGCTTTTCAATAAATTAAGTGCTGCTCTATCAGACTCCTCTCTAACTTATGTTGTTTTAGTCGGAAATGTATTTGAAATCCTAAGTCTTTGTTTACCATTTAAAATTCAGCTATTGTGCTAGGTGTGGAGGCAGTAAAGAAGAAACTTGCTATCTTTAGGGAACTCATATTGAAAAACAGAGGTGGTAATTATTAAGTTCCAGGGGTTCTGAAATGCTGGAATAATTTGGCTGTCAGATTGGAGCACTGAGCGGGATTCAGAAGTGATGTGCCTCTTTTTTCAGCTGAATGCAGCTCACTGGACTCTCCTCCAGTCAGTGAACCAGTTCTGAATTTTGATTTTATGTTACGGTTATTGGTGGAGTGAGATCTTGTGATCTTGAAGAGAAATCCTGTATATCAAGGATTAAAAACCAAAACCTGTTGTCGTCAAGTCAGTTTCAACTCATGGCTACTCCATGTATGTCAGAGTAGAGCTACGCACCGCGAGGCATTCAGTGGTGGATTTTCCAGAAGTAGAGCGCCAGGCTTTTCTGCTGAGGTAACTTTGGGTGGACTCAAACCATCTACTTTTTGGTTATCAGCTGTAACTTTTAACTGTTTGCACCACCCAGGGATTCCACGTAGAGGCTTAGTGTATCCAGTTGCTCCCTGGCTTTTAAGTTTTGAAACCAAACTCATTGCTGTGGAGTAGATTCCAACTCTGGTGACCTCATGTGCTACAGAATAGGACTACTTCATAGGGTTTTCCTGGCTGTGATGTTTATGGAAGCAGATTTCCAGGCCTTTCTTCTTCAGTTCTGCTGGTCAGGTTTGAATCTCCAACTTTGAGGTTAGTAGTCAAATGCAAGATGCTTGAATGGAATGAGCAGCATGCAATCAGCTGCTAATCCAAATATTGGCCATTCCAGCCCAACCAGTGCCGACTTCTGTGTTCTTAAGTCAAGTGTCGTTGAGTCGGTTCTGACTTATTGCAATCCCATGTGTGTTAGAGTAGAACTGTGCTCCATAGGATTTTCAGATGGCTTATTGTTCGGAAGCAGATCACCAAGCCTTTCTTCCAGGACACTTATGGGTGGACTCAAACCTCTAATTTATTGGTTGTCAGTTAAGCGTGCTAACTGTTTTTACTACCCAAGGACTTCTCTGTGTTCTTAGTTTTGTTGAGTTGGGAGTGCCAGAAGCCAGAAGTGCCCAATGATTCATAAGAATCAGGACTCACTGAGCTTATACCTCACTGAGGTATAAACATTGAACTCCTGTGCTGCTTCTGCCCTCCATGGTTCAGTGTCTGTCACAGTGCATCTTGTGGCTTTCTGAGCTTCAAGTTTCTCCCCCTTTCAAAGAACAGATGCACACGCACACGTACATACACACACACAGTTATAGGCACTCATAAAAGACTCCACTAGCCTTTGAATTGGCTGTCAGTCTAAAATGGCCTCTGAGATTTGAGGAGCTGTGTTTACAGCTTTCTGTTTCCCCATCTTTCTTATGTTCTCTGTCTGTGTTTGTGTGGGTGTGTGTACCACGTGATGACGTTCTCCTTAGAGTCTGCTGCCACTTACTCTCAGTGACAAGAACATAAAAACTGAAAATTCTTTGGCCCTTAAGTTCTTGGTCTGTTGCTTTTGATCATCAACACAGAACTCCCACAGTAAGACAAGTTAGAGTACAGAGCAAAGGAAATTGTTGGTACAACAGCCTGTCTGTGTTACCTGTGTTGTGAGTTGCCCAACTCAGCTGTGGGAAAAGCCTTTGTCCAAGCAGCATGTCTAAAGAAGTCTTTGAAGGCCACCCTTTGAAGTTCACGATGATTGTCATTTAGGAACTGGCTACATACAGCTGGCTCCATTTATAACCTTGATTAGTTACAACAAGCTGCTACAATAAATGACATACCCATTTATGAGGTGAAGACTATTATTTAGTTGCTTTTTTGATTTCATTTTTCTTTTGCTAAATAAGTACAGTTACATGTTCATGTGTGAGCATTTAAGCCTTTATTGATGCTATATTTTCTGTAAGAAGATTTGTTGGTCCTTGAGGTACAAACATTGGCATCTTCACTGATCAGCATAATGATCAACATGTCAGTGAAATAACCAAGGGAGAAAACATTTTGCATCACTTCTATACTCTTTCAGGGAGAGAGAAATATTCTTTTTAAATAGATTAAATTATTCAGAGTAGTTCTTCACAGTTGGATGCTATCCCATGTTGGTGGCATTTGGAATTATACCTCTGATTGCAGCTGGCCTATTTATGACACCAAAGAGATGGTATTAATCTTTTTAATTGCACTTTGTACTGCAGGAAAAAAAGAGATAATATTTAGTGAGTATTTTCTCTTTTTTTCCTCTTAAATAAAATTTATTATAAAATTAGAATATTTGGTTAGCCTCTACTAAGTATCTTGTGCAGTTGTAGGTAGTTAAAAGACAAATGAGGGGCAGGCATTAATACTATGCTTTTTTTATCTGTAAGATAAAAACATCAATAATGTAATAATTTTGCTGAAATTTCTAGCCATACAAAATACTTGCTTGGAATCTAGACATACACCCAAAACAATTAATAGTGACTGAAACAAATACCGTTACTTAAAAAAAAATCATAAAAGCCTAGTTTCTTGAGGAATTGATGAAAGTCAAACCATGCTTAATTTGGAAATAATGTTAACCTTTATTGTCTGAAGTATTTTAGCCATACCACATTCAAAGGCTCACTGACTATAGCGAAAATGTCATAGCTTACTCTATGATAGGAGGGCACAAATGACACTAGCAATTAGAAAGCAGAACAAGAACAATTAGAAACATTGAATTTTAGTTATAAACCATATTATATACCCTGATAGTCATGAGGCCATCAAAACCTTGATGTATAGAACAGTAATGGACATTCAGAATGTCTTTTCTTAAGCCTGAATCATCATTAAATATTTAAATTGTAGTCATTGTGTTTTTGTTGTTGTTAGATGCCGTCAAGTCAATTGTGACTCACAGAACAACAGAATGAAGCACTGCCTGGTCTTGTGCCATGCCCACAATTGTTTTTATGCTTAAGCCCACAGTGTGAATCCGTCTCATGAAGGGTCTTCCTCTTTTTTCCTGACCTTCCGTTCTACCAAGCATGATGCCTTTTCCAGGGACTGATCCCTCCTGACAACATGTCCAAAGTACATAAGGTGCAGTCTCGCTGTCTTTGCTTCCAAGCAGCACTCTGGTTGTACTTCTTCCAGAACAGATCTGTTTGTTCTTTTGAAGGTCTGTGCCGTGTTCAGCATTCTTCTCCAGCACCACAGTTCAAAGGCATCAATTCTTTTTCTGTTTTCTTTGTTCATTGTCCAGCTTTCATATGCGTATGATACGATTGAGAATACAATGGCTTGGATCAGGTGCACTTTAGTTTTCGAGGTGGCGTCTTCACTTTTCAATACTTTAAAGAGGTCGTTTGCAGAAGATTTTCCCAATGCTGTGTGTCTTGATTTCTTTTTTTGAATAGCTTTTTTATTTTATATTAATTACAATAAAGAATAAAATTTCTAACATCTATCAATTATCTCATCTATGATAAACCCTCAGCCCCCACCCACCCATGTAGCCAACACAGTCGTTTTCTTCTATGGATAATTCTCTTGTTAAGTCCTTATAACTGGGGTCTTATACAAAATTTGTCCTTTTGACACTGATTGATTTCACTCAGCGTGATCTCTTCCAAATGAGACTGTGTCATGAGACGTTTTCTAAAATTGTCATTGTTTTTTTGTCATAGCACAGTGTTCCATTGAGTATATGCACCATAGTTTGCTTATCCATTCATTGGTTGATGGGCATCGGGGTTGATTCCAACTTTTTGCTGTTGTGGACTGTGCTGCAACAAACATTCATGTACATGTGTCTGTTCATGTGACAACCTTTGTTTCTGAAGGATAAATTCCGAGCAGTGGAATTACAGGATCAAATGATATATCTATCTACAGCTTTTTCAGGAAGTGCCAGACTGCTTTCCGAAGAGGTTGTACCATTTTGCAATCCCACCAGCAGTGTAGGAGAGTTCCAGTTTCTCCACAGCCTCTCCAGCATTTGTTGTTTTGTGTTTTTTGGATCATGGCCAACTTTGTTGGGGCGAGATGGTATCTCATTGTAGTTTTTATTCAAATTTCTTTAATAGGTAATGATCGTGAGCAATTCTGCATGTGTCATTTGACTGCCCGGATATCTTTTTTAGAGAAATGTCTGTCCATCTCCTTCACCCATTGCTTAATTGGATTATTTATCCTTTTCTTGTTGATATTTTGTAATACTTTATAGATTATGGAGATCAGACATTGGTCTGACATAAAGTTGCCAAATATTTTTCCCCATTCTGTAGGTGATCTTTTAATTCTTTTGATGAAGTCTTTGGATGAGCAAAAGTGTTAGATTCTTAATAATTCCCTTTCATTTATTTTCTCTTCTGTTGATTGTGGTTTATTTGTCAGACTTAGAAGTCTGTCTACACTGTGTATTGAAACTTCCATTGTTCATATTATTTTATCTTGGGTGAGCTTTATCATTTTAGATTTTATATTTAGGTCTTTTATCCAATTTAAGTTGGTTTTTGTATAAGGTGTAAGATATGGGTCTTGTTTCAGTTTTTTGCAGATGGATATCCAATTTAGCCAGCACTGTTTGTTGAAGAGACTGTTCTTACCCCAGTTTAAAATCTTGGGGCCTTTGTCAAAAATCAACTGTTCATAGAAGGATGGTGGCATCTCCAGGGTCTCTGCTCTGTTCCACTGGTCTATATGTCTCTTTTTGTACCAGCACCAGGCTGTTTTGACTACTGTTGCAGTGTAATAGGTTCAAAATCAGGTAGTGAGAGGTCTCGCAGTGTGTTCTTCTTCAGTAGCACTTTACTTATCTGAGAGTTCTTCCCTTCCCAAACAAAAATAATGATTTATTTCTCCATCTCATTAAAAAATGTTGCTGGAATTTGTATTGGGATTACATTATATAAGTAGATTGCTTTGGGCAAAATAGACATTTTCACAATGCTGAGTCTTCCTATCCCTGAGCAGGGTAGATTACTCCATTCATGTAAGTCTCTCTTAGTTTCTTGTAGTACGGTCTTGTAGTTCTCTTTGTAAAGATCTCTTATTTCTCTGGTTAGATTTATTCCTAAGTATTTTATCTTCTTGGGGGCTATAGTAAATGGAATTGATTTGGTGGTTTCTTCTTTCATAATCTCATTGTTGGTATAAAGGAATCCTAGTGATTTACTTATGTTTATCTTGTATCCCGAGACTTTGCTGAACTCCTCTATGAGTTCCAATCATTTACTTATGGATTCCTGTGGATTCTCTGTATAAACAATTATATCATCTGCAAAGAGGGAGATTTTTACTTCTTCATTGGCAATACGGATGCCCTTTATTTCTTTGTCTTGTCTAATTGCTCTGGCTAGAACTTCTAGCACAATGTTGAGTAGAAGTGGTGAGAGTGGGCATCCTTGTCTAGTTCCCGTTCTGGAAGGGAATTCTTTCAGTCTTTTACGGGATGATGAAGGCAGCTGGCTTTGCATAGATGCTACTGATTACATTGAGGAATTTCCCCTCTATTCCTATTTTTCTGAGACTTTTAAGCATGAATGGGTGTTGAACTTTGTCAAATGCCTTTTCTGCATCAGTTGACAAAATCAGATGATTTTTATCTTTTGTGTTATTGATGTGGTTGATTGCATTAATTGCTTTTCGGATGTTGAACCAGCCCTACATCCCTGGAATGAAACCAACGTGATCATAATTAATGATTTTTTTTAATATGCTCTTGAATTCTATTGGCTAGAATTTTGTTGATGATTTTTGCTTCTAGGTTCATAAATGATATTGGTCTGTAATTTTCTTTTTTTGTGGGATTTTTCCCTGGCTTTGGTATCAGGGTTATGCTGGCTTCCTAGAATCAATTTGGGAGTATTCCATCCCTTTCTACAGTATGAAATAGCCTCAGTAGTATTGGAGCTAACTCTTCTCTAAAAGTTTGGTAGAATTCTCTGGTGAAGCCATCTTGGCCAGGACTTTTTTTGGTTGGTAGATTTTTGATGACTTTTTCAATGTCTTCTTTTGTGATAGATTTATTAAGATGATCTACTTCTTGTGGTCATCTTGGTGAGTCATATGAATCTAGAAATTTGTCCATTTCCCCTAGGTTTTCAAACGTGTCGGAGTACAGCCTTTCATAGTATTCTGTTATGATATTTTTTATTTCAGCTGGGTCTGTTGTAACATCTCCCGTCTCGTTTCTTGATCAGGTTATTTGTATCTTCTGCTGTTTTTCTTTTGTAAGTTTAGCCAATCGTTTATCAATTTTGTTGATCTTTTCGAAGAAACAGCTTTTGGTTTTGTTAATTTTTTGGATTGTTTTTCTATTCTCTAATTCATTTAGTTCTGCTCTAATCCTTATAATCTGTTTTATTCTGGTGCCTGAGGGTTTCTTCTGTTGCTCTCTTTGTCGTTCAAGCTGTAATGTTAATTCTTTAATTTGGGCCCTTCTTTCTGGATGTGTGCAGTTATATAGATAAACTGACCTTGGAGCACCACTTTTACTGTATCCCATAGATTCTGGTAGTGTGTGTTTTCATTCTCATTTGAGTCCATAAATTTCTTTATTTTGTCCTTGATTTCTTGCATAACCCATGGCCTGTTGAGATAGGTGTTGTCTTGATTTCTTGACACTACTTCCATGGGCATTGATTGTGGACCCAAGTAAAATGAAATCCTTGACCGTCTCAATCCTTTTTCCATTTGTGACAGTGCTGCTTACTGGTCCAGTTGTGAGGATTTTGTTTTCTTGATGTTGTGAAATCCGTACTGTAGGTCGTGGTCCTTGATCGTCATTGGTAAGTATTTCAAATCTTCACTTCCAGGAAGTAAGGTGGTGTTGTCTGTGTAACATAGTTTGTTAATGAGGTGTCCTCCAATCTTGATGCCTTGTTCTTCTTCATAGAATCCAGCTTCTCGGGTTGTTTGCTCAGGAAATAGATTGAAAAGGTATGTTGAGAAGATACAACCCTGACACACACCTCTGCTGACTTTAGACCATGCAGTGTCCCCTTGTTCTGTTTGTACAACTGTCTCTTGATCTATGTACAGATTCCTTATGTGCACAATTAGGTGTTCTGGAGTTCCCATTCTCTTCAGTGTTAGCCGTAATTTGTTATGATCCACACAGTTGAATGCCTTTGCATGGTCAGTGAAACACAGGAAAAAATCTTTCTGGTTTTCTCTGCTTTTAGCCACAATCCATCTGACAGCAGCAATGATATCCTTGGTTCCACATTCCCTTATGAATCCACCTTGAATTTCTGACAGTTCCTTGTCAATATAATGTTGCATTTGCTTTTGAATGATCTTGGGCAAAATTTTACTTGTGTGTGATATTAGCAGTATTGTTTGGTAATTTCTGCATTTGGCTGGATCACCTTTCTTTTGGATGGGCATAAATATGGATCTCTTCCAGTCAGTCGGCCAGGTAGCTGTCTCCAAATTTCTTGACATAGACAAGTGAGCACTTCTAATGCTGCATCTGTTTGTTGAAATGTCTCTATCAGTATTCCATCAATTCCTGGAGCCTGGTTTTTTGCCAGTGCCTTCAGTGCAGCTTTGACTTCTTCCTTCAGTACCATTGGTTCCAGATCATATGCTACCTCTTCAAATGGCTGAACATCGACTAGTTCTTTCTGGTATAATGACTTTGTTTATTCCTTCCATCTTCTTTGATGCTCTTTGAGTTGTTTAATATTTACCCTGTAGAATCCTTCACTATTGCAACTCGAGGCTTGAATTATTTCTTCAGTTTCTTCAGCTTGAGAAATGCAGAACATGTTCTTCCCTTCTGGTTTTCTATTTCCAGCTCTTTGCCCATGTCATTACAATACTTTATTTTGTCTTCTTGAGCTACTCTTCGAAATCTTCTGCTTTGGTCTTTTACTTTACCATTCCTTACTTTTGCTTTAGCTGCTCAGTGTTTGAGAGCAAGTTTCAGAGTCTTTTCTGACATCCAATTTGGTCTTTTCTTTCTTTCCTGTCTTGCTCTCTTTGTGGATAATATCTTTGATGTCATTCCATAATTTGTTCTGTGGTCATTAGTGATCAAGACATCAAATCTGTTCTTGAGATGGTCTTTAAAACTGAGAAAGGATGTACTCAAGGTCATATTTTGGCTCTTGTGGACTTGTTGTAATTCAATTTCAGTTTGAATTTGTATATGAACAGTTGATGATCTGTGCCACATTCAGCACATGGTCTTCTTATGACTGCTGATATGGAGCTTTTCCATCATCTTTTCCCACAGATGTGGTCGGTTTGGTTCCTGTGTATTCCATTTGGTGAGGTCCATGTCTGTGGTCATCATCTATGTTGGTTAAAGTAGGTATTTGCAATGAAGAAGTTGTTAGTTATTGGTTTTGCAAAATTCCATCATGTGATCTCTGGCATTATTTCTATCACCAAGGCCCTATTTTCCAGCTACCAATCCTTCTTTTTTGTTTCCAACTTTTGCATTCCAGCCACCGGTAATTATCAGTGAGTCCTGATTGCATGTTCAATTAGTTTCAGACTGCCGAATCCAGTAAACGTCTCAAATCTGTTCATCTTGGCCTTCGTGGTTGCTGTGCAAATTTGAATAATAGTCATATTAACTCGCCTTCCTGGTAGTTGTATGGATAGTAGTAGTAGTGCTGATAATACTAGTGACAGAAGTAGCTAATCTTTCTTGAGTTCCTACTATGTTTCAGGCAGTGGTCTGATGTGCTTAAATATTTCTGGGGAATCACTAACTTGTAAAAATTTTTATTGCTTCCATGAGTTCATTTTAGAGTCCTGTGCAGTGGTTAAGAGCTCTGCTGCTTACCAAAAGTTGGCAGCTTATGTGGCAGTTCTCTGTCCCATAGATTTTCTATGAATTGTATTTGTCTCAACAGCAAAACATTTATTTGCTTTGGTTTATACATTCATTTCAGTTATTTGGAAGATTAATTTTATGAGACTTGACCACTCTTCAGAGTTTTATACTTAAGGGGTTAGTTATGCAATATAATTAGGAAAATAAGTGTATAATCCAGGTTTACAACCTTACAGAACGCTAGATGTGACACCTCTGTGAGATTCAGTTCCTGGATTTCTGGGGCCTTGGGAGTCAATGTTGTTTAAGGCCAGGGTGCTGTAGGGTGTGTAGGAGGTGGAAGGACCTGTTTAAGTTTCTGGTGGTGGTTGTAGGAGGCACAGATCCTGACTCAAGCTTTCAGACAAATCAGTCCCTGCTAACAAAGTTGTTTACCAGTGTATCATTGACTATGTGAAGGCATTCAACTGTGTGGATCATGACAAATTATGGCTAACATCGTATAAAATGGGAATTCCAGAACATTTAATTGTGCTTTTAAAGAATTTGTACATGGACATGCAAACAGAAGAAGTAGGCGCTGCATGGCTTAGTCAGGAAAGGTTTGTGTTAGGGTTGTATCCTTTCACCATACCTTTTTAATCTGTATGCCGAGCACATAGTCTGAGAAGCTGGATTATATGAAGAAGAACAAGGCAACAGGATTGGAGGCCGTTTAATTAACAACTTGTGTTACTCAGCCAATACCACCTTAAGAAGATTTGAAACACTTGCTGATGGAGATCAAAGACCACAGCCTTTAGTACACATCCCACCTCAACATTAAGAAAACAAAAAGCCTCACAACTGGACCAGTAAGCAACATCGTGATAAATGGAGAAAGGATTGAGGTTGTCAAGGATTTTATTTCACTTGGGTCAACACCCATGGAAGCAGCAGTCAAGAAATCAAAAGACACGTGGCATTGGAAAAATCTTCTGCAAAGGACCCCTTTAAAGTACTGAAAAGTAAAGATGTCACCTTGAAGACTAAAGTGTGCCTGACCCAAGCCGTGGTATTTTCAGTTGCGTCATATGCGTGCAAAAGCTGTACAGTGAACAAGGAAGACAGAAGAAGAATTGATGCCTTTGAATTGTGGTGTTGAAGAAGAATGTTGAACATACTATGGACCATCAAAAGAACAAACAGATCTGCTCTAGAAGAAGTACAACCAGAACGTACTTGGTAGCAAAGATGGCAAGACTGCATCTTACATACTTGGGACATGTTGTTAGGAAGGATCATTCCCTGGTGAAGGCCATCATGCTTGGTGGAATGGAGGTCAGCGAAAAAGAGGAAGACCCTTGATGAGATGGATTGACACAGTGACTGCAACAGTGGGCTTAAGCATAAAACCGATTGTGGATGTGGTCCAAGACCGGGTAGTGTTTTGTTCTGCTTTCATAGGGCCACTATGAGTTGGAATTAGCTCAGTGGCACCTAACATAACAACAAAACTGTTACCGAATAGAACATACCAAGGAGGAAAACAGACACATAGTTGTTCCTTCCTTGATGGTCATAAAAGTGTGTGTAGTATTTAAAAGCACCACAGCACAGAAGGGTAAGGGTGCTTCCAGAGTCAGTCATTGCTCCTTCACAAGGTTGATGCTGCACAAAGAAGAAGGCATCATGTTCTGACGTTTGTGTGCTCTACTCCTGTAAACCTTAATCAGGGAAGTTGGAGACAGGGGAGTTAAAAGTTGTAAAGCTCAGTGGGAACTTTGAAATCAGTCTGTGAAATTCCCCAGGTTCATAAAGAGAAAATATTCCTTGGATTGAGGGAGTGCTACCATGTGAGCAACACAGTGCAGGGGTGAGAAGAGTTTGGAAACTGCTTCTTGTTTGCTACCCCAGTTAATGGAGACCCCACGTGTATCAGGGTAGAATTGTGCTCCACAGGGCTTTCAGTGGCTGATTTTTCAAAAGTTGATTGCCAGTGCTTTCTTCCTAGTCAGTGTTATCGTGAGTGTTTCTAAATAGACTCTAGGACACGCTAGGTATTTCTGATACTGCTTTTGTGCTTGATGGGCCATCAGCAAGCCTGGGATTAGAAATGGAAGGGATTTCAGAGATCTGAGTCTAGATATCTGATTATTTAGAATATATTATTAAAATATGATGTATGTAGGTTTCTGAGAAGTGGTCTGGAATTGTATTGGTGGCTTGAAAAGTGAGTAGAATTAACCAGGGAATACACTGAAAGGGAAATGTGGAGGCATCTGTGTCAAGGTAGAGGAGGAGACCTGCTGTAGTTTGTGGCAGGGTTGAGGCTGTGTGCAAGGGTGAGTCCTGAGTAGGCAGAGCCAAGCAGGAGGATAAAAATTGAAGGCATAGGTAGAGATGAGAGTATAGAGGTAGGCTAGACCTACCTGGTAGAGATCTGAAGTTAGCAGTGAGATGCTTGACATTTTATAGAAGATGAAGCTTTATCTCTGTGTTGTAGGAGAACAGAATTAAACATGGTGAATGTGAAGAAAATTCTTAGCTGCACTATCCCCTTCTGATTGCATTGTAATGTAGTAGAGGGAAATTAGAAGTCAGGGAAAAGTAATGTGATACTTGTCCAACGATGTAATCACTAGTATTTGCACAAGAGGTTTACTAATGATGTTATGAAATTTAAGAGGGACTTCAGCAGCAGGATGAAATAAAACTAGTGACTACCCTTTGTTGTTGTTGTGTGCCATCAAGTTTTGCCTCATAGTGACCTTGTTTGACAGAGTAAAATTGCTCGACACGGTTTCATAGACTGTAATATTTACAGCGGCAGATTGCCTCTGTTCTGTGGAGTGGCTAGTGGGTTTGAACTCCTGTCTTTCAGTTAGTACCTAAGGGCTTAATCATAGCATCATCAGGGCTCCTACAGTCATTACCCTTAGCAGCTGGGAAACAGCAAGTCATAGCTCCGGTTGACTCCTTCTGAGCCTGCCTCCAGACATGTCTTGTGTTTTCCCTGTTATATTGACCTTCTATGTGTGTACTTTCCTAGCATATAAAGTTCTCAAGAGCAAAGGCTATGTCTTACTCACTTTTTCGTTTTTTAAGGGAGATATTGTACTTAAAAATTTTTTTATTTTATTTGTTTATTTTACTATGATTCAGTGAAAACGTACAGTCCCATACAAATTTCCATGCCTACCTATGTGCAGCTCCCGCTGCTGTCCCCGCCTGGTCACAGCATACTTCTCCTCTCCATTCTGTACATGTGATATCCTCCTAACAATCTCCTATCCCCTCCTCGCCATCCTCTCCCCCACCTCCAGTAAGAGGTCAGCAAGACATCCTATAGATGCATAGAATCATAAAGTGCACACACGATGTGGTCACTCTGTTTTGCCAAGTCCCATCCATTCCTGTCCGAAGAGTTAACCTCCATTATGATTTATGGACCGGGGTAGGATCAGGAGTAGGTCATGTTCTCAGGGGAACCCAGAGGCCCCTAGACCATCAATTGCAGTCTTTTAGTGGAGATCTCAGGGTGCAGCCCTTCTTATTCTCGTGTTGCCAGTGAGACTCAACTTTGTGAGCCCAATCCGGCTGTCACTGGTGGTGACCAGGCACTATCTGGTTCTTCTGGTCACATGTTGATGTAGTCACCCACTTATGTGGGTCTCTCTGTCTTCTGGGTTCTCTTTACCCTTGTTGTTTTAGTCCTTGGTGAACACCCATTCCTGCTGAGTTGGGACCATTTAGTGTACCACAGATGGCAGCTTGGCAGCTTTTAGAACCACAGAAGCCACTCACCGATGTGGGGTGCGGGAAGACTCTCTTAGCAAAGCTCTAGTTATGCCAGTTGGCCTTGATGTCCCTTGAGACCATGGTCCTAGGTTCCCCTCCCCATTTACTCTTTCCTTGCAATATTGGGTTAAGGTGCTGAAGTCCATTTAAAATTGATCTTCTTTCTAATGTGTGCTGTCACAGATTTTATCCAAGCAAATTTCTATCAACTGTCTATACCCTACCATCTCACTCCCTCCATCCCTACTCTTGCAGCCGTCAAAGAGTCTTTTCTTCTATGCATGAGTCTGTTTTTAAGTTCTTATCGTAGAGGTCTCATGCAATATTTGCCCTTTTGCTGCTGACTACTTTTATTCAACGTAATGCCCTCTAGTTGAAACCAGGTTATGAGATGCTTCTTAAAATCATCATGTTCTTTATCACTGCATAGTGTTCCATTGAGTATGTGTACCATAGTTTACCTATCCGTTCCTCTGTTGCTGGGGATCTGGGTTGATTCCATCTTTTTGCTATTGTGGGCTGTGCTGCAGTAAACATTCATGTACATGTATCAATTGGTGTGAATGGCCTTGATTCTGTAGGGTATATTCCAAGCAGTGGAATTACTGGGTCAAATGGTCTATCTATTTCCATCTTTTTAAGGAAGTGCCAGATTGCTTCCCAAAGAGGTTGTACCATTTTGCAATCCCACCAGCAGTGTAGGAGAGTTCCAGTTTCTCCACAGCCTCTGCAGCATTTGTTGTTTTGTGTTTTTTGGATCATAGCCAACCTTGTTGGGGTGAGATGGTATTGCATTGTTGTTTTGATTTGAATTTGTTTAATAGCTAATGATCGTGAGCATATGTTTTTTGGCTGCCTGGATGTCCTCTTTAGAGAAGTGTCTGTCAATCTCCTTTGCCCATTGCTTAATTGGATGATTTATCTTTTTCTTATTGATATTTTGTAGTCCCTTATAGATTATGGAGATCAGATGGTGGTCTGACATACAGTTGCCTACTGATTTACTTATATTTATCTTGCACCTGAGACTTTGCTGAACTCTTCTATCAGTTTGAGTAGTTTCCTTACAGATTCTTTAGGATTCTCTGCATATACAATCATATCATCTGCAAACAGGAAAAATTTTACTTCCTCTTTGCCAATGCAGATACCCTTTGTTGCTTGGTCTTGTCTAGTTGCTCTGGCTAGAACTTCTAGTACAATGTTGAATAGGAGAGGTGAGAGTGGGCATCCTTGTCTATTTCCTGTTCTCAAGGGGAATTGTTTCGGTCTCTCTCGATTCAGGATGATGTACTCAGTTGGCTTTGTATAAATGGGCCTTACTGTGTTGAGGAATTTGCCGTCTTTTGGCTTGAGTGGATGTTGGACTTTATCATATGACTTTTCTGCATCAATAGACAAAATCAGGTTATTCTTGTCTTTTGTATTATTTATGTGGTTGATCACATTAATTGTTTTTCTGATGGTGAACCAGCCTTGCATCCCTAGTATGAATCCCACTTGGTCATGATGGATTATTGTTTTGATATGTTGTTGTATTCTATTGGCAAGAATTTTGTTGAAGATCTTTGCATCTAGATTCATGAGTGATACCGGTCTGTAGTTCTCCTTTTTTCTTGGGTCTTTTCCTGGCTTTGGTATAAGGGTTATGCTGACTTTATAGGATGAATTTGGGGGTATTCCATCCCTTTCTATGCTGTAAAATAGTCTCAGTAGTATTGGAGGTAACTCTTCTTTAAAAGCTTGGTAGAATTCTTCAGTGAAGCCATCTGGGTCAGGGCTTTTTTTGGTTGATAGTTTTTGGATAATTTTTTCAATCTCTTTGTGATAGGTTTATTCCATTTTCTGCTTCACCTTGTGATAAATTTGGTAGGTGATATGAATCTGGTAATTTGTCTATTTCCTCTACATTTTCAAATTTGTTAGAGTACAGTCTTTCATAGTATTCTGTTATGATAGTTTTGATTTCTGTTGCATCTGTTGTGACAACTCCCCTCTCCTTTCTTATTTGGGTTATTTGTTTCCTTTCCCGTTTTTCTTTAGTAAGTTTAGCCAGTGGTTTGTCAATTTTGTTGATCTTTTCAAAAACCCAGCTTTTCATCTTTTCAATTTTTTCGATTGTTCTTCTATTCTCTAATTTGTTTAGTTCTGCTGTAATCTTTATGATCTGTTTTCTTCTGGTGCTTGAGGGGTTCCTCTGTTGCTCTCTCTCTACTTGCTCAAGCTGTAGGGTTAGTTCTTTGGTTTGGGTTCTTCCTTCTGGATATGCACATTTATAGAGATAAACTGACCTCTGAGCACTGCTTTGGCTGTATGCCATAGGTTCTGGTAGGAAGTGTTTTGGTTCTCACTGAAATCCATAAATTTCTTTGTTCCATCCTTGATTTCTTCTATCACCCATAGCTTTTTGAGTCCGATGTTGTTCAGTTTCCATGAGTTCCACTTTCTATCTATATTTTTCCTACTATTGACTTCTACTTTTATAGCTTTCTGATTTGAGAAGATGCTTTGTAATAATTCAGTGGTATGGATGTTGTTGAGGTTTGCTTTATGTCCTAACACATGGTCTATTCTGGAAAATGTTGCACTTGCACTGGAGAAGAAGGTGTAGTCAGCTGATGGATAGAAAATTTTGTACATGTCGATGAGGTCTAGTTGGTTTATTGTGGCAGTAAGGTCTTCAGTTTCTTTACTGAGCTTTTTTCAAGATGATCTGCTCATTATTGAGAGTGGAGTGTTGAAGTTTCCCACTATTATTGTGGAGAGAGCAATCTCATTATTAAGTGTAGTCAGTGTTTCTTTGATGTATTTAGATGGTCTAGTATTGGATGTATAAATACTTAATATTGTTAAGTCCTGCTTGTGTATCGAACCTTTCAGCAATAGTGTCCATCCTTGTCCATGGTGGTGGATTTTACATTAAAATCTATTTTATCTGAGATTAGAATTGCCACACCTGCTCTTCTTTGTGTTTTGCTAGCTTGATAGATATTCTTCCATCCCTTAACTTTCAGTTTATTCATATCTTTAAGTCTAAGGTGAGTTTCTTGTAAGCATCATATGGATGCATCATGTCTTTTGATCCAGGATGTCACTCACTGTCTCTTTACTGGAGCGTTCAGTCCATTCACATTCAGTGTAATTGTTGATAGGTATGTGTTTAGTGCTGTCATTGTGATATGTTTATTTTTGTGTTGGTATTTACTCTGTTGTTCTTATTATTCTGTTCTGGGATATTCTTCTTTATGAGTTGAATTTTCACGGTTTCAGGGTTGGTTTTGTGGTTGTTGAGACTCTTGTATTACATTTCTTGATTTGAGATGTTCTGTCTTTATTGTGCTTTGTGGCTGACCCTGTGAGCCCCCTTAATCTATATTTAAACCCAATTTTAACTACTACAAGTCTTATTAACTTCCTTTTCATCTAGAAGAACTATAATAACTGTAGTATATCCCTCTTTATAATATGATGACATCATAGTTTTCTTGATGTGATCACTGGATAACTTCTTTTAATATTATGGCTTTGGTAGAGTTTGGAGCTTTCCCTAACTGAGTAGGTGTCTGGATGATGTATCTTGTATTTCCTTCTAAAATATAAAGTTAATGGTTTTGTTTTTCTAAGCCAAGAGCTTCTTTCAGTATTTCTTGTAGTTTTGGTTTGGTTTATACAAAGTCTCTGAGTTTCTGTTTATTTGTGAATGTCTTAATTTCATTTTCAGATCTGAGAGATAGTTTTGTGGAATATATAATTCTTGGTTGGAAGTTCTTCTCCTTCATGGCTTTGAATGTCTTATCCAGTTGTCTCTGTGCCAGCATTGCTTCTGCTGAGAAATCTGATGAAAACCTACAGAGTTTCCCTCTGAAAGTTAGCTTTGCTTTGAATGTCACTGCCTTTAAGACTTTCTGCTTATGTTTCATTTTGTTAAGCTTGAATATAATATCTCTTGAAGTCTTTCTTTTGAGATCTGTATTGGGTGGCATTTGATATGTATCTTGGATATCTATATTCTCTTCTTCATAATTTCTCAGAAGTTTTCTGTCAGCACCTCAGCAACTGTACCCTCTGTGTTCTCAGGTGTCCTGACTGTTCAGGAACTCCAATTAATCATAGATTGTTCCTCTTAACAGAGTTCCACATGCTTCTTAATGCTTTTTCACTTTTCTTGTTTCTTTTTTCTGATTTCTCCTCATAGATGCTGGAGTCAGTAGCTCTGTCTTCCACGTTAGTCTGTTTTTCATTTGTTCTATTTTGTTTTCTTGGCTTTGAATTGAATTTTCTTTCTCTTTGACTTTGTTATTTTTGTTATCCATTGGTTTTTAGAGTACTGGTGTTCCATAAATCAAACAGCTAGCTTAATTTTTCATTTTTCTGTGCTGCATTTTGTAGAAGGTCTGGGAGGGCTCTATATATAATCCTTTTGTACTTGCCCTCTGATAGTTTCAGAAAGGCTTCTTTGGGAATTTCTTTGGATCTTTGTTTTTGGGGCCTTCTGAAGCTGTAAGTTAATTCTTCTTAATGTTTTTGTCCAAAGTTTGTTACTTTTTGGGCATCTGGAGGTTGTTCTGTTTCTCTAATGTTACCTTAACTGGATCTAAAGCTCAGTCTGAGAAGGAAGTTGATTACTAGACACCTCTATGTACTCCAGTGACTGGACCCAGTGGAATCTCAGGGTTAGGAATCTCCACCTCCTGATTGGCAAAAACACAGCACTACTTACAGAGTCATGGGGGAGCCATCGGTGGACCCTTTAATGTGGGTCAGGAAAGGCTGGAAGAGATGCTGTGAGGATTCACCACAGTTATTTCTCTAAGCAGTCATATATTGAAAGGTAAAGGGTATCTGACAGCTTCCACAGTCTTAACAGGCTTTCAGGTGTACAAGTCCCTCTTCCCAGCTGGCAAACCTAAGCACTTCTGTATCCAACCCAGATGTGTAAACTAGTTCAAAATATGGAAAGGCTGTTTCCCTGCTGTCATTTGTTGCCAGGCCACCCCCAAAGGCCACACTGTGCCAAATACTGCTTTTCTGCTAGAAAAGTGCTCTGCAGGCAGGCACTGCCTCCCAGCCTGGGAATTAGGTCTAGCTGAGGCCTCCATACGAGTAACTCTGCCTCACAGGCAATCAGATTGGTGTCCTGCACAAGCTTCCCCTCCTACCTTGAAACAGGCTATCCAGTGGTGGGAGAGAGAATGCAAGAGCACCGAGGTGCACAGATTCCAAGGCCAGGTTCTCAAAATGTGGCGATTCCGCTCACTGATCCCATCAACAGTGCATCTGAGCCCTGAAGCCAGTCAAGCTCCAGCCCCACCCACTCGCCAAGATTGAGAAAAAAAGTTAAAATGGAGAGTTACTTCCAGACTTTGAGAGCTGGCACTCAACAAGGGCTGGGGTTGTTGAAAGAGAGGAAATTTCCCACTAAGTGGTATGTAGTCCAAATAGACAGCCCTATGCCACATCCTAGGGCTCACTAGGTGTCCAGAAGGCTCTGTTTAATTATTATTCAGGCCTTGGTTTTCAGAGGGATTTAGGGAGATGTGTGTTTAGTCTGCCATCTTGACTCTGCTCCCCAAAATGTTATTTTTATTGTCATTATGTGAAAGTTTACAATCCAAGCAAATTTGCCATATAAAACCCTGAACACATGCCCCTGTGCAACTCTAGCTACTCTCTTCACCTTGTGACAGCACACATTTTATTTCCACCCTGTACTTCTGTTATCCACTTGAACGGCACTTGTCCTCTCCTCTCCACCCTCCCCTCTTCCCTTTAAAGAGTAACTAGTTGGACGGCTTTAAATGTATATTAAGCCAAGAAGTACAGACACCACCTGCGTCATTGTATGTCCTTTAGTCCAGTCCAACCTTTGTCTGAAGAGTTGATTTCAGTAGTGGTTTCAGATCTGGCCTAGCAGCAAGTCCAGGGGCCATGTTCTCAGGGGACCCTCCAGGATATCAGACCATCAAGTCTGGTCTTTTAATAGTTTTAGATTTGTACTTGCTTTTTTTCTTGTGCTTTGTCAGGGACTTTACAGTGTGTTCCTTGTTAGGGCAGTCTTTGGTGGTGCCCAAGCACCATCTAGTTCTTTGGGTCTTATTCTGATGTAGTCTTCCAATCCTATGGGCCCTTCTGTCTCCTGGGCTTGTATTTTCCTCATTGTTTTTGGTGTTCTAGGTTTTCATCTGCTCCAGATGGGTTGGGACAAATTGATGTTCCTTAGATGGTAGCTTGCGACTTTCAGGACCCCAGATGCCGCTCATGAATATGGGATGCAGAACGATTTCTTAGGAAAAAACTAAGTATGCCAGTTCACCTCAATGTCCCCTGCTTATTCACTTTTAAAAGTGAAACAGTCTATTTATAGTTGTGTCAATGATCTAGTGCTGCCATAACAGAGATACCGCAAGTGGATGGCTTTAACAAAGAGAAATTTTATTTTGTCACAGTCTAGTAGGCTAAAAGTTCAAATTCAAGGTGTCAGTTGCAGGAGAAGCCATTCTCTGTTGGCTCTGGAGAAGGTCCTTGTCATCAGTTCTTCCCTGGACTGGGACCTTCTGAGCTACAGGGACCCAGAGTCTTTTCCATAGGAGGCTGCTTGCTCTCTGCACTGCTTCATGGTGGTAGGAGGTCCCAAAGTCTCTGCTAGATTCTTTCTTTTATATCTCAAGTGATTGCCTCAAGGTGCAGTAGGTACATTGAGTCCTGCTCCATCAACACAACTGCTGTCCATCCACTCTTGTTAATAGAAGCGGTATTTATAACATGAAGGAACATCACACAATACCAGAAATTGTGGCCCAGGGAACTGCCACACACAGTTTTTGGGGAACACAGTTCAATCTATGACAACTGACAACTGTCAACTTTAGTTCAGAGAATGGTTTTAACAAACAAATTCTCTCACAGTCTAGGAGTCCGGAAGTATAAGTGAAGGGCATCAGCTCCAGGAGCAGACTTTCTCTTCTGTCTTGGCTCTGAGATTGTTGCTTGGTTGAGGAGCTTCTCAGTGCAGGGACCCAGAGTCCAAAGGATGCACTCTACTTCTGGTTCCTCTTGCTTGGTGGTAGTCTCCTGTCTGCTCATTTCTCTCTTTATATCTCGAATGAAATTGGTTCAAGATACAGCCCAATCTTGTGATTTTTGTTCTACCTCATTAACATAACTGACTGTGATCTTGCCTCATTAATATCATAGAGTTTAGAATTTACAGCATGTGGAATAATTACATCACATCGCAAAATAGTAGACTATCCCACACTGCTGAGAATCATGGCCTAGCTATGGGGGATGCTTTTCAGTCTATAATACATGGTTATAATATACTTTTCTTTGTTCTAGTTTTGAATAAGCCTTTTAGTTTGCAGCAGTTTTATAGACAAATTGAGAAGGCAGTGGATAAAGTTTTATATGCCTGTATCCAGTTTCCCCTGTTGTTAACACTGCTATGGTACACTTGTTACAATTAGTGAGCCAATAGTGATACGTTATTAATCGGAGCTCATACTGTCTTTATATTTCCTCGGTTCTTTTTCTGTTTTAGGGTTCCATCCAGATGACCACACTACATGTAGTCATCATATCTTCCTGGGTCTGACTGTTTCTCAGATTTTCCGTATCTCAAGTAATCTTTTTTGAGGCCTGCTAGTCAAGTGTTAGGAAGAATGTCCTTTGATTAGGACTTTGTTCATGTTTTATTCATGATTGCACTGGGGCTGTGGGCTTTTTGGAGGATGCCATACAGGTAACTTTCCATTTTCATGACATCAGCTCATTAAGGGTTCTACCTTAGGCTAGGTCTCTAGAGAAGGAGAACTGGTAAAGCATATAAATACATATAGAGAGGGATATTCATATCAGTGAAATGGCTAGGCAGTGGTAGAGACTAGAATGACTCAAGTCTGTGGATCATGATAGAGGCTTTTCTCAATTTCTGTAGCCTCAGGAGCTGGTGAACCCAAGATTGGCAGGATGGAGAGCAGGGCTCTTGCTCATAGGCTGTGAAGATCTACCAATCCTAAGATAGGTAGATAAGCTGATAGTTCAAGTCCCAAGAACTGGAAGTCAGATGAACAGGAGGCAGCCACAGGATCCAAGGTGATTAAAAAGCCAGAACATCTGCTTATAACTGGTTGCTGATCACATACCCAAGGAAACTCCCTTTTAGCTGATTGGCTCCTCCCAGCACATCCTGTCATGGGAATGACTGCAATAAGCAGTGAGAATCATGGTCCAGCCACACTGACACACAATCTTAATCATCACAAGTTCACACTTCAGTTTTACTTATCCCTGTTGGTGTTAACCTTGGTCATCTGGCTAAGGTAGTACTGACCAGGTTCTTCACTGTAAAGTTACCCACTTTTCTCCGTTTTCCCTCCTTTATTTTTTGGACAGAAGCCACTCTGCAAGGCCCACACTTAGTGTGTTCTTTGGACACAAGGTTCCTGTGCTGAGGTGCTTGTAGACCAATGGAAGAACCATGTATCACAAGGACCTTTCCCCACAGCCAGCAAAGGCAGAAAGCCTTGCTCTGGATCTGGTGCCCTGGATTTAGACTTGCAGCCTCCTGGACTGTGGGTATAACACTTGTGGTATTTTTGTTATGGCAGCACTAGATGACTAAGACAGAACACTTTGATTCTCTCTTAACTCTTAGGAGTTATGCTCCACCTCCTTGAAGGCAGATATCTGCATAAATTATTTGGGATTCTTTTGTGTGAGAAATTAGTCTCTTCCTCACTAACTTGTTTATTTTGCCAGTAATTTATATCAGTATGGATTTACAGAGATTTATTTTATCCTTCAGATTAAAATCCAGTACTGTTTTAGTTTTTTGCTCGAGTTATTCAGCTTTGATTGTTGGGACCTCTTTCAGTTGGCTTCTGTGTCCCTTTGACATCCTCCTATCATAGTATTTTTTGAGCACTCCACTTTGTCACTGCAAGAGGCTGCAGTGCTCCAGGTCCGTCTTGTATATTCCTTGGCCTAGCCTAGAATCAGCCATTTCTTGCAGGAGGCCCAAATCCTTTCATTGGAGAATGGTATTAGAAACTCAGAGCTGGACACTAGGTATGCACCTGTTAGTCGTGTTTATTTCCTGTCTAACATAGAGCCTGGCATAGATAGGTTGTCAGTGAATATTCTTGAATTGCTTTGTGCTTGAGGCCAAGTGATGTATCTTGTACCCTATTGTGTGTCCAGCAGTGGACCTGCTGCCACCCAAGAGGGGTGTGTTGTCTCCGATACTGTAAATTTGTGTTAGATGGGAGTGAAACATTTGATTCTAAGTACCCTGAAAACAGGTAATGAAGAGATGAAGAGAACACGAAAGAGAGAAGGAGGCTAGGAGAAAAGAAGGAAGGAGGGTGGCAGGGGAAAGGGAAGGATGCCAGTGGGGAGAATAGACAGATGGACATTGGCTTTGGAGAAAGAAATAATGGAATCGCAGTCTATTGGTGATGGGAGAAAAATATGAGGGGCATAAATAGCTCTGAAACCAGAACAGTAGCTATTCTTCTTTGTGTTCTTTTTGAGATTCTTTCTGCTAACAAGAACTGCATGAAGTAGCTTAGACAGGTTTCCTGGCTTGGCCTCTTCAGAGAAGGAAACCAGATGTCGTGTGTGTAACAGTTTGACTGGGCCATGGTTTCCAGAACTGTGTGGTTGTGTTCCATTTTGTAATTTCCCTAATCTCTGCCTGTAGTTCATAGGACAAGATTGGATTAACGAGGGACTGTAACACCCTGAGAAAGTTGCCCCAGAGTGTGGTTTGTATCACCTTTTTTATTCTATAAGCAATAGAGCGAAGCAAGCTGCAGGTTGGAGACCTCATACTGTCAAGAAGGCAATGGTGAAAACAGAGCAAGTCCTTTGCATCTGAAGTTTCTTGTTGAGAGGCTCCCAGATCAAAGACAAACTGATGCAGTGCAAGGACCTTCCTCCAGAGAGAGTGTATTCCCTTGGAGCTGGTGCTTTGAAGTTGGACTGCTAGCTTACTGGACTTTAAGAGAATAAACTTTTCTTTGTTGAAGCGATCCAGTTGTGGTATTTTTGTTAAGCAGCACTGGATGACTAAGGTACCAGGGTTGTCCGTGTTCTGGCCAGTATTGACTCACAGAATCCAGAAATCCATCATCCCCAGGTCTGGAGAGTTTGGTTGAAGCTTGTGGAGGCTGTGGAAGCCATTTTCATGACTAGAGTTTGAAATTTCATAGTTGTAACTGGCAGATGAACTGAAACAGTTCACGTGTGGTACTCAGCTCCTGCTGAGAAACTTGACCTCTGCCTTCAAAGAAAGTCAGGACAAAGGATATCAAAATAAGAAGAGATTGCACTTTGTGGTGGTAGCAGCAAGTCCCCACTTCCTTTAGGTGATATTCATGGGCTTTGTTTTTTAATCTCGATTAAAAAAAAATTCTTAAAGAACAAATGAATCATGATGAGCGGTTCACAATATATGTAAGTCATGTTGTATATTAGGAGTCCCTGGTTGGCACAGATGGTTAGGCATTTGACTGTTAGCTTGCGAGATTGGTGGTTCCGACCCATCCAGAAGTTCCTCAGAAGTCAGGCCTGGCAATCTGCTTCTGCAAGGTCCCCCCAAAACCCAGCCTATTGCCACTAACTTGAGAATCCTGTGGAATACAGTTCTGCTTTGACAAGCATGGAACTGACTTAGTGGCAACTAATAACAACATTTTATCTACTACAGCTTTTTAAATTTTTTTTTTTTAATTCTATTGTAGAAGCCTTGGTGCCACAGTGGTTAAGAGTTCAGCTGCTAATCAAAAGTGGAATCGTTCAAATCTACTGATTGCTCCTTGGAAATGCTATGGGGACACTTTTACTCTGTCCTGAAGGGTCATTATTGAGTTGGGATCTTCTCAACAACAATGGATTTGGTTTCTAGTGTAAGGAGATGGCCTGTCCTACAGGGAGGATACATGGACCCTGAGAATACTTTGTTATATGGGTGCAAATGCCCTTTGATACCTCTCCAACTCAAGGGGCTGAATCTTGACTTGTCTCCCACCAAAGCTGTAAAAGCAGGCAACTCAAGGAGCACGGTTTAGTCTCATAAACTGGAAAAAACAAACAAACAAACAAAACCCAGCTGCTGTCAAGTTGATCCCCCTGTGTTTCAGAGTAGAACTGTGCTCCATAGGGTTTTCAATGGCTACGATCTTTTAGAAGGCTTTTTTTTTGGGAGGCACCTCTGAATGGACTTGAACTGCCATCCTTTTGATTAGTAGCTGAGAACTTAATTATTTGTGTCACCCAGGGAACCTGTCATGGATTGTATTATGCCTCTTCCACCCACCCCCACCAAATGTTTGTATGAATGTGGCTGGGCTATGATTCCCAGTATTGTGTGATAGGCCACCATTTTGTCATTTGATTGGATTTTCCTGTGTGTTGTAAATTCTATTACTGTGATTTAAAGAGATGGATCTGCAGCAGTTATATTGATAAGATCTGCCAGATTGGGTAGTGTCTTAAGCCAATCTCTTTTGAGATATTAAAGAGATAAGTGAGCAGAGGGACTTAGGTGCCTCATATACCAAGAAAGCAGTATCCAGAGCATAATGGTGTTCTTTGGACCCAAGATTCCTGTGCTGAGG
The DNA here is from genome assembly GCA_028571685.1 of Heterohyrax brucei. Taxonomy (NCBI): domain Eukaryota; kingdom Metazoa; phylum Chordata; class Mammalia; order Hyracoidea; family Procaviidae; genus Heterohyrax; species Heterohyrax brucei. The sequence continues at coordinate 2,446,825 of CM053151.1, forward strand.
TGATTGTAGACCGAGGGAAGATTGATGGAGCACAAGGACCTTCCTCCAGGGCCAACAAAGAGAGAAAGCCTTCCTCTGGATCTGGTACCCTGGATTTAGACTTCTAGCCTCCTGGATCTGTGGCGGTCTTGTTATGGCAGCACTAAATGACTAAGACAGAATACTTAGATTCTTATAAGATTGTACATAATGCTTAGGGTTTTCTTTGCCAAGGGATTTAACCATGTGATAGACTTTGAAACTCATGCATATGAAATAAGAGCCACTAGAACTTCTTTCTTTGTTTGTTTAATAGGATTTTATTGTGTTTAAGGTGAAAGTTTACAAATTAGGTTCCCGTTTAACAATTTCTAGATACACCGTGGTTATGTTTTTCACAGTGTATCATCAGCTCACTATTTCCGGCCTTCTAGTTTACCTGACTCCTTACCCTCTTGTCTTTGCTTTTAAATATTTTTTAGCCATTTGGTCTCATGTACATGATTTTCTACAGGAGCTTATTACTCATGGGTGATATTCTTTATTTTGTGAGCCAGTCTGTTTTCTAGCTAGAAGGTGGCCTCAAGGAATGAACCCCAGTTTAAGGTTTAAAGAGTATTTCAGGCTGAGAAACTCAGAGAGTGCTCTAGTCTCAACCAGTTCCCTCAGTCTGGATTTCTTTTGTTTTTTTAACAATTTGTGTTCTGTTCCATATTTTTTCTCATTTTTATCAGAATCTGTTTATTGTGGTTCTCATTAGAACAGTTGGTAATGGTAGCTAAGCACTATCTAGCTCTTCACTATCTAGTTCTTCTGGTCTGATGAGGCTATGGTACATGTAGGCTACTGTTAGTCCTATAGACTACTTTCTTTTCTGAGTCTTACGTTTTCTTCTTTCTCATTGGTTCTGGGCAAGTAGATACTGGTTGATGTGTCTTAGATGACTGCTCACAAGATTTTAAGACCTGAGGCTGTACTTACCATAGTGCGAGGTAGGATATGCACTTTATGAGGTCTCACAATTCAATTTGCAAACTCATGCTAGAAAAAGTTCTACATACTTCAGTGCTGAATATCAATCACTATGGTTACCTTTGAAGTGCTCTCCTTGGGAAGCTATGCACCAATACCAGTGCCTAGTCCAGCCTTCAAAACAATTTTGGAACTCTTTCTGGAATAGCTATCAGAGCTGTCATCATTGTTACCTGTGATATCCTGAAAGTCATCAAAATGTCCTCCTTTCAGTATTTTCTTCACTGTCAGGTTAAGAAAAAAGTCATTGGGGGCCAGATCAGGTGAGTAGGGAGAGTGTTCCAATACAGTTATTCATTTACTGGCTGACAGTTGCATACCAGGCAGTGCCATGTGAGCTGATACATTGTCGTGTTGCGAGAGCCGTGAGTTGTTGGTGAAAAGTTCAGGTCATCTAGCTTTTTTCACATAGCCTTTTCAGCACTTCCAAATAGTAAACTTGGTTAAATGTCCAGTTGGTACACATTCATAATAGACAATCCTCCTGATGCCAAACAAGGCTAACAACGTCATTTTGACTCTTGATTTAGGCTGATGGAACTTTTTTGGTTATGGAGAATTGGCTGACTTCCACTGTGCGGTTTCATACTTTGTTTCAGGGTCATGTTGGTACACCCACGTTTCATCACCAGTGATAGCATGGCCCAAAACATCGTCTTGCCTATCCGGAAGGTCTTGGAAAACTTTGACTCTTCTTTGATTTTGTTCTTTGGTGAGCTCCTTCAGGACCATTTTTGCACACACCTTTCTCACGACAAGATTTTCAGTTAAAATTTTCCTGTTTCTCGATCAATTTTTACTTGGTTGGCTGTGCGTCTCACAGTCAGCCAATGATTCTGACACACAATTCGATGAATTTTTGATATATTTTTGTCATTTCTGCTCATTACTGGCCACGTGGACTTCTCTTCACCAGTGACACTTTCTCCTCAGAAAAATGTTTAATCCATTTACACACTGACATTTTTTTCATGGCATTATCTCTATGAATTTGAACTAATATGTCCCTGATTTCACTTCCACTCTTGCCAGGTTTAACAAGAAATTTAATGTTTGTTCATCACTCTAATTCAAGCTCTGCCATTCTTATGAGGGCACACAAAAACATGCAACAACAATAATGAACTCCATTCAACAAGACATCACCACACATTGACACAGACGCAGCTCTGAGACACTGATACCGCAAGGTTCTGAAATCTTACTGTGTTGTTTGTACAGTGGTGCCAATGTAAATGAATGGTGGCAAGTTCACAAATTTAATTGTCAGACCTTGTATCAACTGTGTTATGCCAATTAGCAGAGTTGTCTCATGACACTATGGTCATAAGCCTTCAAACCCAGAAAACCAGTCTCATGGGATGTTTGGTTATGTCTAAGAAGTATCTGTAACTGTCCCTTATGTGATGCATTATATACATGGACATACATGCATGTTCATACAAACCTGTGTGGACATATGCCTATAAATACATATGTACATATGTACCCACATATTCATACCCATAGTCATACATGCTTATATACATATTCAGGTAACCGTTAGTGTATTTTTTGGTTGCTATGGGTTCAGAACTTATTTTTATTACTCCAGTATTGTCTGAAAAGGAGTTTTGCACTTGGGATAGGAATCAGAAAGGCTGTCTTGCTGTAAGAGAGGCCAGACTTGAAGAAGTCAGTCTGAGTAAGGGATATGGGCATATGACATACATCTTGCAGAGAGGCCAGTTCTTGTAACCATGTGGTCAGATGTGGTAGACCCCAGCTGTTTATTCCACTGAGAGAGGTTTTTTGAAATCTAGCCAATCTTTGAGTGTGGTGTCTGAATTGGATCCAAATATCAAGCCTGCTGAGGCCCACCTATCCCTCTGGGCAATTAGAAGTGGGTTGTTGCAGAGCACAGTGTTGAAAGTAATTGGGAAGAAAGTTACAGAGGAAGATTTAACTATTTTACAAAAGTCAATACACTGTGGTAAAGTGGAATATAAATCTATTTCTCTGTTCTCCTCAGGGACCATTAGAAAATATTTGAAAGAAAATATTGCTTTGTTGCTGACTGTACTGTGTAATTAGGCATATGATGGTTGTATCTGTAGTGAGCATATATAGACTTGTTTTTCTTTTCATTATTCCCTAAATAATACGGTATAATAAATTGCTTATGTATCATTTGTATTTTATTAGGTATAGGTAATATAGGGTAGTTTAAGGTCTATGGGAGGATGTATGTAGGTTATATGCAAACACTACACCATTTTATGTGAGAGACTTGAGTACCCTTGTATTTTGGTATCCATGGGGGCCTTGGAACCAATCCTCTGAGAATACCGAGAGATTACTACAGAGGTAAAAAAAGATTTATGCTTTAGTTTTGGTCTGTTGGTGGATATTTTGTGATTTTTGTTATTCATGTCACCATGAAAGCTACTGAATGGTACCTCATCGCCCAAATACATTTTTGCCTTAGCTTAAGAGCTGAGAGAGTATACTCTGGAGCTAGACCACCTGAGTTCAAATCCCCATTCTGTACATCTAAGCTGGGGGACAATGTCTAGTTTGTTTAGCATTCGTAAGTCTCAAAAGACGCATTGCACTGGGAAAATCTTCTGCAGAGGACCTCTTCAAAGTATTCAAGAGTAAGGATGTCACCTTGAAGACTAAAATGCGCCTGACCCACGCCGTGGTACTTTTGGTTGCATCCTACGCGTGTGAAAGCTGGACCATGAACAAAGAAGACGGAAGAAGAATTGATGCCTTTGAATTGTGGTGTTGGAGACGAATGTTGGATGTATGATAGACTGCTGAAACAGCAAGCGGATCTGGTCTGGGAGAAGTACAACCAGAGGTCTCCTCGGGAGCAAAGATGGCGAGACTGAGTCTTACCTACCTTGGACATGTTGTCAGGAAAGATTCAGTCCCCGGCAAAGGGCATCATGCTCGGAGGGTCAGCTAAAAAAAGGAAGATCCTTGACGAGATGGACTGACATAGTGGCTGCAACAATGGGCTTAAGCGTAAAGACGATTATGGACATGGTGCAGGATTGGGCACTGTTTCGTTCTGTCGTCCACGGGGTCGCTGTGAGTTGGAACCAACTTGACAGCACCTAACAACAAGTCTTACACGCTATGTAACAATTAATTCTGTGAACTTAATTGTTCTAAGTGCTACATGCCTCATTGCTAAATATCACTACAGTCACCTTCGAAGTGCTCCCTTTTGGAAGCTATGCACCGATGCCAGTGCCTAGTCCATCCTTCACAGAAAATTTTTAACTCTTTCAGGAATGGCTGTTGCACATGGTGGCATGGTGGCAAGTTCACAAGCTGAATTGTATAGTTGTCTGTGAGGGAGTTTTTATCCAGTAAACAAATCACTGTATTGGAACACCCTCCCTGCTAACCTGGTCTGGCCCCCAATGACTTTTTTTCTTTGCCAAATGGTAAAGGAACTATTGAAAGGAAGACATTTTGATGGCATTCAGGGCATCAAGGGTGATAATGATGACAGCTCTGATAGCCAGGCCAGAAAAAGAGTTCCCAAATTGTTTTGGAAAGACTGACTGGGCGCTGGCACTGGTGCCTAGCTTCCCAAGGGGAGGACTTTTAAGGTGGCCGTGGTGATGGTAGGCAATGAGGCATGTAGTAGCACTTTTTTCTAGGATAAGTTAGGAAACTGATTGTTAGTCTTTGAAATTTCTTTTGTATTAGAGATGATAATAATAGAACTTGCATCAAAGGGCTAGTTAACATAAGGATAAAATAATGTATTTTTAGTACCTGGCATAGTGCTAAAGTGTAAGAACTAAAGCTGTTGGTTCTTCTGCCTTTGGGCTTTCAGTTCATCGAAGGCTGCCGCCCCTGCACTGAGTATTAATTCTGGCCTTGTTTTTCATGTGGTTAAGATGAAATGTGGCATCGTGGTTGAAGTGCTATGCCTGTGAATTGGAATTGACTCAGTGATAGTTTTTTTTTTTTTTTTTTTGGTGGGTTTAAGATGGGAGGGTAGATGTGGCAGATAAACGAAAAGTATAAATGCTACACCTGTGTTTACACAAGGAACTTACTTCATTAAACATTTATCTTCTTTGTGAATGCTTTTTGGTCTGAAACCTTAGAAGAAAATATTTTATAATAGAAGCATTCCAGTATGTCTCCTTCAGACTTTACATGTTTTAATACTTTCCAACTCAAATATAAGACTCATTTGTTTCTATAATTAGAACTATTTTTTTTTTTTCTCTGTATAAACAGAACAAATGCCACCAAGCGTATTTGAACGAGTTCTGGTAATTTTCAGTTCTCAACATCAAGATCAACAGAACTCTTACATCTTTCTAGTATTTTGCATTAAGCCCTGTGAAACAGTAGTGTTTAGTATTATTAAATAATAGCAATGTGAGGTTGTTTGTGGAAACTTCAGTGATTTCATTGATGTTAAATAATGTATTATAGCAGGGTAAAGTTAGAAAATACAAATAATTCATAGAATGCAAACAAAGACATCACAGACCTACATTGTGTAGAATTTTTACGAGATGCAGTGAAGTGAAAAAGTGATATGACAATGAATGGGAACTTTGGGGACTATACAGTATTTGTAAGATGTTTATACTTTTAAAGTACAGTCATTCTTTAAATAAAAGATGATCAAAGCATAGCAGCACATATTTAAAAAATCAGCTGCTTGGATGAACTTTAAATAAGAAAGCCGAAGAACTCTCCTCCTTGTGCTCCAGATTCTGGTCTTTCAGCCATTCTGTTTTTAGTTCTCATGTTTACCTCCACAACACCATCTACTGTTCTTTTACCTTATTGTCTAGATTTAAACAGTATCCATTGTCTCCTTGCTGTTAAAAGTGTGGACTTCACTCACTTAAATGAACTGTACCCTTTCTTCTTCCTCTTCACCTTCCTAATTGTTAAAATGATTATTGTGTTCTCTTAGTTCTTACACCGGTTATTTTGGAACATTATGTAATGTACTTAAACCTCTATTTCTTGGATCAACCACTTTCTTGCCTTTCTCTATGTAAGATGAGGCACTAAGTTCTCTGGCAGTTCTTTCCATCTTTTGTCCCAACATCTGTTTCCCATGTAGCCATGCCCTTACTTTTACAGTGAGAAGAATTAAAACATTTATATTTTGTTTTGTACCCATTGTAAAATCTCCCATGTTTTTGGCTGTAGATATTTAAGTGTTTAGTATTTTGCACTTATTTTATTTCTAAATTCGAAGCATTTAAAAATCATAAAGTTTGTGTTACTGTGATCTTTCAAGTATTTAGGAAAATTGAATCTTGTTCAATAGGACTGAAATTACTGCTTCTGGACTCTTTTTTCTTAGCTTTTTATACCCAGTTACCGTGTATTATTACTCCCTAAATGCAGTCATTCCTGTCAGAAAACATGTCCTTGTTTTTATTTGAAAAGCACAGTAACTCCAACCACAGGACACGGTGCAAAGGCTGAGGGGTCCTCTGAAGCTTTTCCAAAATTGGTTTGGAGCTGAGCTGGATCCAGTGAAGTTGTTGTAATGGCTGTTCATGGAGAGGATTTGAGGAGGTTGACGTGTTAGATGGTGAGAACTTCCATGCAGTTTAGAAAGTTTTTTTATTTTTATTTTTATTATGACTAAGTGAAAATGTGCATTCCCATATAGATTTTCATGCCCACCTATATGCAGTTTCCACTGCCCTCCTTGCCACTGTAGAAAGTTTGAATGTTGTTTTCATCCTAGGTCCAGTGTTCTGTCATTTTTCCTTTCCTGGATTTTGAGCTTCCAAGGCAGTTCTGGGTGCCCTTCTTGGGTACTGCTTTGTCACAGGAGGGACCAAACAGTTGAGAGGCATTGATTTAGAATTCTTAATGAAGTCTTCCCTGCTTTCTTAGTCACTTGTGATTCCTTTGGGTGAGTAGCTAATTTAGGTCAGAAAATGACCCTAGCATGTACTGATATTGCATTGCATTTTCATGTATGGAGATTTTGTGTCCATTATCTCACACACACACAGTGAGGATGTGGCAGACATTTTATTGTCCACAATTGTAGAGAAATAAGCTAAGGCTCAGAGAGGCCCTAAGCCTCTATCCAGTCACTTTTTATCTGGCTCTGGTGAAGCTTGGGCTGGTGGGTGTGACCTGAGGGCCCCTGTTCTGGTATTTCCGTCTTTCTTCCTACTTCTCTTTCTGGCCATGGCATCGGTTGCTCTGAAGTATGTATTGTGCTCTATAGAGGGCATTCTGCAAGGAGTAGAGGGCAAGAATGAAGACCTTACCTTGTTCCCAGTCTTGCATGTAGTTGTCAAAGCACTGAGTTCACGGGCAGTGGAGGAGGACCCTGTGCCATCCCACATGGTCTGTGTATTTAGGGAGAAATTTGTGCTTGTGCATTGACCTCACCTGAACTGCACTTTAGTGTGTAACTGTTTTCAAGGCTTGTGCGGGGGCTTAAACCCACTACCACTGCATTGATTCTGACTTACAGCGACCCTGTAGGACGGAGTGGAACTGCTCCATAGAGTTTCCAAGAAGGGCCTGGTGGATTTGAACTGATAACCTCTTGGTTAGCAGATGTAGCTCTTTTACCGCTGTGCCACCAGGGTTTTCATGCTGGGGACTAGGGGCTGTAATATGTGTCTCAGCAAGACTTGGAACAGCTCTTCATCTGTGGGCTTGATTGCAAAACCTCTGACCTCCCTTATCAGCCCCTGAACTTCAACAGCTTGCATCAATATTTAGACCCTCTGAATGCAGCAAGTTAAAATGAATGGTTTCTTTTCGGTCTTTGTGTGTTCTGTCCTGTGTCCTAGCTTGCCAGTGTAGAGGAAGCTCGATCTTTACCCAGTTGCTCCCTTAAATTGTGAAACATGGGAATCATTGGAATTCTGAATGGTGGCTTTGCTCTAAGACATGCAGGGAACTGTCTGTAAACCGGAAAGTTGGAGTGACCCTGACTGTATTGTAACCGCCTGTTTCAACTGTATGTTTTGCTAGAAAAACATTTACATGTTTTAACTTTTATTTTTTTGAACTGAAGTTAGAGTTTCGGTTCCTGTAATTCTGGTGAAAAGAATGTGGTAACATTTTAGAGGTGAGCTGGCCAATTGCAAAAAAATACACAACTTCAAAGAATAGAAACTTAACACCCTTTGTGTAGTAGATTTTATTATAATTGTTCTTAACCATGTTGGCAGGAAATTTATTGTTTGTCAGACTGCTGTGGCTCCATAAATTTTTACATCTGTCTGTTGAGATCAAAGGGACTGTATTTTGTATCTCTGGTTTTTATTTCCCTGATATGTTGTCTGCATAGGTGATCTTAGGGCTGTCTGTATTTATGTCACTATATTAAGGTTTCTGAGTGACACAAATGTTTGCTCTTGGCTACTAACCAAAAATTTGGTGGATTGAACCCATCCAGTGGTGCTGCAGAAGAAAGACCTGCCAGTCTGCTTCTGTAAAGATTATAGCCAAGAAAATGCTATGGAACTCTGTTCTGCTTTTTCACATCCAGGGTTGCCATGAATTGGAACTGACTCAATGACAACAGACTGTTTTTTTGGTGCTGGTACCATTGTCTTAAAATGTTCCAAATTAGCAACCAACATTGAGTTCTATGAATTTACTCTTATTTATCTGTAGTCATTCTCCCTGCTCTTGTAATTTGAAGCTATTTTATTTTTATTTGAACATACCTTCTTTTTCAGAAGTATGAAATTCTTATATTTTTTGTTTCAGACCCAATGTCTGTGGATCACGTTATAATGCTTACTGTTGCCCTGGATGGAAAACCTTACCTGGTGGAAATCAGTGTATTGTTCGTAAGTAAACAGATAGCCTGTTGTTCTTCATGTTCTCCTTCTGTTGGCTTTGCTTGCATTCTAGTCAGCTGGTGCTGCTATACACAGAAATACCGCAAAGTGGATGGCTTTAACAAGAAAAGTTTATTCTTACATAGTTCAGTGGGTTACAAGTTCACATTCAGGGTGTCTGCTTCAGGGGAAGGACTTGCCCTATGTCAGCTCTGGAGGAAAGTCCTTATGTAGCATCAGCCTTTGTTTAGGGAGCATCTTGGTGCAGGAACGTCAGGTTTGAAGGACACGCTCTTCTCTCGGTGCTGGTTTCTTGATGTTAGGAGGTTCCCAATTCTCTGCTTGCTTCTGTCTCCTTTTATCTCTTGTAGGATAAAAAGATAAAGGGAAATTCCCATTACAGTGGAGCAGTGAGATGATCTTACAATGGGATTACAGTCCTACCCTAATCCTCTCTAACATAATCCTGTTAACCACAAGCAGAGATTAGGATTTACAGCATAAGAAAATCATGAAATGGAGAGCAATCACAGAATACAGGGAATTCTGACCCCGCTGAATTACTGCACATATTTTTGGGGGACAGAGTTCAATCCATGACATGGTCTTTCTTAATATTTGGGTCCTTTGTAACTGCATACCATTAACATGTCTATAGCAGAGCCTTCCTGCTCTTGGCTTTCCTACTTTCTCTGAATCCAGATTGGAAAATACATTAACTTGGTCAGAGTATTATCATATTTTAATTCAGTGATTTCTTTTAGGGAAGCCCTGGTAGCATAGTTGTTTAGTGCTACATCTGCTGATCAAAAGGTCAGCAGTTCAGATCCACCAGGTGCTCCCTAGAAATTTTATTGAACAGTTCTACTCTGTCCTATAGGGTCACTATGAGTCACAGTTGACTCGATGGCAGTGGGCGATTTCTTTTAGAATATTTTTGTGATAGAGGGAACAGAGCCACAAGGACACTTTTTCAAAAGTTGCATCTAATTTGCATGTTGTGCCTTTATTCTTAGGTTTTCCTTACTGTAATTTCTAATTTGTTGATCATCTGTAAAGCTGTCCACATCCTGTACACTTATTGACTCCTAGACAAAGGGGAAAGGAAGGGAACAGAACATCAAGTGAAGACCATTGGGAAGACTATAGAAGAACTCAGATGGTATCAGAGACTCCTCTATTGATTTGGATGCTGTCATAAACCCGCAGATTCTTGTAATATCCCACAGATGTTGAGTGCCAAACCACATGCCAGACAAGGTGTTAACTAATGAAAATACCTAGTCAAATTAGTTAGGGGATATGCCATCTGTGAGCTTTTAGTCATTGCGTCTGCAAAATAGTTTTCAATTTTTAGAAAACCCTGTTAAAATTTAGAGATGGAAACACATAAAAGGCTCTCTCAGTATATACCCTGTAACTTGGCCAGGACTGGCCTGTGGAGAACAGTAGAATATGTCAGCCAGTATTTGTTTGGTAACTTGAAACAATTCACCCCTTTCACAGTTCTTGATTTTGATCAGAAAGCAACTTTTCCATTTGTAATTTTCTGATTTATTCCAAGATCCACAGTTGAATCACTAAGAGAGGGACATAATGGTTTTGAAAATTTTCTGAACAGACTTGATAATAGAACCCTTTCATCCAGTGATCTGTAGAGTAACCTGACAAATGCCATCTTCACATATTTAAATAAGTATTTTTAGGATCCTCTAACAGTTTGTTTCATAATGGTTTACAATCTATGTCTTAAACTCTTTTGAAAAGTAAAGATGTCACCTTGAAGAACAAAGTGTGCTTGACCCAAGCCATGGTATTTTTAATCCATCATATGCACACTAAAGCTGGACAGTGAACACAGAAGACAGAAGAAGAATTGATGCCTTTGAATTGTGGTGCTGGAGAAGATTGTTGAATGCACCATGAACTGCCAAAAGAACCAACACATCTGTTCTGGAAGTAGTACAGCCAGAGTGCTCCTTGGAAGCAAAGATGATGAGACTGCGTCTTACATACTTTGGGCGTGTTGTCAGGAAGGATCAGTCCCTGGAGAAAGACATCATGCTTGGTAGAGTGGAGGGTCAGTGAAAAAAGGAAGACGGTCGATTAAGTGGATTGACACAGTAGCCACCAGAATGGGTTTAAGCATAAGAAGATTGTGGACATGGCACAAGATTGGGCAGTGTTCATTCCGTTGTGCCTAAGGTTGCTGTGATCGGAACCAACTCCTCGACACCTAACAAACAACAACAAACTCTTCTGATATTTTAATGCACTTTCTATCAAGTCCATTATTTTATTTTAGCCTTGCTCGTCTCATATTCTTTTGCAACGTTAAATGAGAGTTTGAAGAAAAGGTCCCAACCCTGTTTTTGAGTTGATTTTGACCCATAGCAACACTGTAGGACAGAGTAGAAATGTCCCAGCGGGTTTCCAAGGCTCTAATCTTTATGGAAGAAGACTGCCACCGCTTTCTCCCAGTGCAATGGCTGGTGAGTTAGAACCACCATCCTTTTGGTTATCAGGCAGCCACTTAACTACTGCATCATCATCAGTGCTCCTTGAAGAAAAAGTAGTGACCGATAGTAGTCTGCTGATAAATATAAATCATTTGCAATTTATGCATGTGATTTTGGATAGTAGGAGAGCCTTCAGTCCTAGTATGATATTAGTCTCTGGGTGGAATGGTTATTTATGTTTATGTTTCTTTAAAAATTGAGTGGCTTTCTGACTGTAGGTTCAGTACAATTGGAGTGGACTCCAAAAATTTCCTCTGAAATTGTTGAAAATCAGAGCAGGACAAAACGTGAGATAAAAGCCATTCTAGATCATACGCTCACAGCTGGCAAGATCTAAAAGTAGTCTTAACAAAGTACAGTGCTTTTATAAATATTACTAAACCTGAAACGTTTCCAATAAAATTGTCTTCCCAAAATGTTGCTATGAATTCTATATAACTAAACAAAAAGGTTAATATGAAAATAGAATGCAGGTAAACAAAACAACATGTCTGGGTGCAAGATTTTTGTTTTGTTTCCCCTTTATGGGATGTTCTGAGCTTTATGACTGAGTGCTGGGGATACATGATTGGATAATGACAACAGCTCATGAGGGATGTACTAAATTCTAAAACCAAAGCTCATTTAATCCTTTGGAGTTATTTTATGGACAAATAGTCCCGAAGCCTAAGATTCCATAAGTCATCACGGCAAATTATTTAGGGAACTGAAAGCCTGGGTCTCCTACTACAGGGATTATTGTTATATTGCTAGATGTCATCAAGACTATTTTCAACTCTTATTCATCCTATGTGACAAAGTAGAAGTGCCCCACAGGGTGTCCCAGATTGTAATCTCTTGGGAAAGAGTCCTGGTGGTAAATACTTAAGCACTGCTGAAGATTAGCGCATAAAGATTAAGCAAAACTAAACTAAACCCATTGCTGTCTTTTTGATTCTGACTCATAAAAACCCTGTAGGATAGAATAGGGTTTCCTTATGGAAGCACAATGCCGTTACCTTTCTTCTACAGAGCGGCTGGTGGGTTCAAACCACAGACCTTTTCTTTAACAGCCAACTGCTTTCACTACTACACCACCAACTCTCCTATAAGGATTACAGCCTAGAAAACCCTACGAGGTTACTTCTGCTCTGTCACATTGGGTTGCTGTGAGTTGAAAATCAACTGGATTGTACCTAGCAGTGGTTGTTAGGAAGCAGATCTTTAGGTCGTCTCTCCTGCAGAGCTGCTGGGTGAGTTTGAAGTGTTAAGCTTTCAATTAGCAGCCAAGCAGTTAATCACTGGGCCTCCAGGGCTCCCTTCATATGAGGATTACATAATCCATTGCCGTTGAATTGATTTTGACTGATCATGACCCCAGGGGATGGGGTTTCTCAAGACTGTCATCTTCATGGAAGCAGACTGACACATCTTTTTCCTACCAAGCCGCTGTCGACTTTTCAGTTAGCAGCTGCGTGCCTGGACCACGGCACCACCACGGCTCCTTCAAAAGGAGAATTAAAAAACCAGCCCACGGCTGTCGAGTTGATTTTGACTCGTAGTGACCCTGTAGGTTTAGGCTCCTGTAATTTGCTGTGCTCCGTACCCTTTGCTAATGGAACTGTGGTTTTATTTACAGCCATTTGCCGGCATTCTTGTGGAGACGGATTTTGTTCTAGGCCCAATATGTGCACTTGCCCATCTGGTCAGATATCTCCTTCCTGTGGCTCCAGATCCAGTGAGTGTAACATATTATATATAATAATATTTTATGTGGGCTTGCCGTGTTTTCTCCTAAATTTGTTTTTGGCTTTTCTCCGGCCTGCAGTACGTTTTCTTTTCCTTTTTTGCTGTAACATCTGCTTTCTCTCTTCTACCAAAAATACTTGGAATATCTTTTCTAAGTCTTGCCTCTCATTTCTCTTCTTCTTACCTGAGTCGTAGTTACTATGAGCAATGTAAAGCTTATATCGTCTTTTAATGTAGGTATTGCCTTAGTCATATTTGTATCGCTAATGTAAATGCTATAAAAGGTGTTCAACAAAATGATTGTTGAAAGAATATTGTTAGCTCGTGAAAACTATACATTCTGCTGTGGAGTACGGATACAGAAATCTGATTAAATGCTTGTTTTAAACTCAGTCCCACTGCCTTTGGAAGAAAAGAAACACGAGAAGTCATTTAGGCAGCTTCTGGAAGTGATTACTCAGGAGGTACACACCTGTTTCCCCTTTCATGATTTTTAAATTTGTTCGTTCTGCGACGCCGAAATGCTGCAGCTCCTTCTTGGGAGCCTTCGCTTTCTCACTTTTCCTGTTATTATTATTTCTAACATAGAGGCCTCAGTGTGAGTTGGGGGAAATGTGGGGGTTGGGAAGTAGGTGAGTCATTGTTGATTGCAAAAAAGAGGAAATTCATGTCAATATAAACAACTCCTCAATGCCGTAACCCTAACCAATGTGAAAGCCAATCGAGGTTTCTTTTCCAGTTCCCATTTCCTGTGAGAAAATGCAGTCGTCTTTTGATGGCTTCTTTTTGACACTATGTTAGGGAAAACTGTTGTGGTAATAAGTGCATTCTCTTTCGTCTTTTGCAAGTAGAGACTTAAGTGTGGTCAAGGTTCACTGGACCATAACATGTAAAGTGGCTCTTATGAGCCAATTAGCAGGATAAAGCTAGTAGTCTTAGGTAGCTAATACATCCCTTAGCATACATAGGTGGACGTGTGTGACCACAGGAGAGTTTTATAAAATGTTTCTGGCCAGGTAGCATGCCAGATCTGCAAGCAGGGTAAGCTGAGAGTCGTGGAGCATTAAAGGTCCCGGAAACAACTTTTTTTTATTGTGATTAAACGAAAGTGTACAATCCAGTTTAAATTTGCATGCCTGCCTTTCTGTAGCTCCTCGTGCTCTCCTTGCCTGGTGACAGCACCCCCCTCCTTTCTGTTCTGTATATGTCATATCCTCTTAACAATGTCCTGTCCCCTCCTCTCAACCCTCTCCACTCTCTTCTAGTAAGAAACCAGTAGAACGACATCCTATAGAAGCACAGAACCATAAAGTGCACACACAACATGGCCATTCTGTGTCCCTGAGTCCAGTCCATTCCTGTCTGGAGAGTTGACCTCAGTAAAGATTTATGATCAGGGGCAACATCAGGTCGAGGGACCATGCTGTCAGGGGAACCCCCAGGCCTTGGAACCATCCATTGTAGTCTTTTAGTGGAGTTCTTAGGGTGCACCCCTTTTTCTCTTTTGTTGCCAGTGGATCTCAGCATTGTGAGCCGCATCGTGGCTGTCACTGGTGCTGGCTGGGCAGAGTCTGGTGCTACTGGTTACATGTTGATATAATCACCCATTCACATGAGTCTGTCCCCAGGAGCAACTTTGAACCAGTGACAGGTCAGGCCTTGTTGGATGAATGCCCCAGTTTCCTTGACTTCTACTGTGCTGTCTCCTAAAATTCGTTAGGGGAATGGAGCCCCAGTGGGCCCGCTTTCTATTAGGGCTGATGAGAGACCTTTATTAACTGTCTTCACTTTCCTGTTTCACTCTCCGACTCTTCTGCCAGTATCCTGGGAGTACTTCCAACATAAACCACTTGCTCTCAAATTCTTATCTCAGAATCTTCTTTTAGGGGAAATAGAGTCAATTGTGAACTATGTAGAACTCTTGTTTGGAGCTCTGGTGGTGCAGTGGTTACGAGCTCAGTTGCTAACTAAAAGGTCAGCAGTTCCAATTCTTGGAAACTCTACAGAGCAGTTCTGTCCCGTGGGATCACTCCTGTCAGAGCTGACAGATCGGCAGTGTTTTTGTTTTGGGGGAGGTTGTTTTGGTTCTTGCGTGTGCGCAGTATGCAGCATGTTCTCACGTGATCTCAGCTAAATCTTCGCCTCTTTGGGATGAGTGCCCCAGAGTACAGTGACTGGGTTGGAAGGTGGTTACATGTGTAGCTTTTTAAGAAACTACCAGACTGTTTTGTGAGGGGCTGTGCCATTTTACATTCCCACTGACAACACAGGAGTGATCTTGTTTCTCTGCATCCTGGCCAGCATTGGATGTTGTCCCAATTTTTTACATTTTAGCTGTTCTGATAGGTGGGTTGTGGTGCCTCACTGTGGTTTTAGTTTACGTTTCCTTACTGGCTAATGATGCTGAACATCTTTTAAGATGCTTATTGCTGTTTGTGTATCTTTTTTAGGGAAATACCTGTTTATGTCTTTCATCCACATTCTGGATTTATAACTGGATTTATATTTATATGTTATCCAGTTATATTTATATGTTATATTTTTATATGTTTATATTTTATATGTTATATTTTTATGTTTATATTTTTATATGTTATATATTTATATATTATATTATATCCAGTTATATTTATAACTGGATTTATATATGTGTGTTTTAAATGTTAGCCCTTTATTAGCTGTGTAGTTTGTAGACTTTATCTCTCACTTGTAGCTTGTTTCTTTCATTTTCTTAACAGGATTTTTTTTTTTTCATTTTTTGTAGCACAGAAGATTTAAAATTGGATGAAGTACAATTTATAACTTTTTCCTTTTATAAATTTTACGTTTGGTATCAAATCTAAGAATTCTTTCCCTATCCCTAGGTCACAGAGATTTTGTTTTTCTTCTCTGTTTTTTTATTTTTATATTTTAAGTCTAAGTCGGTGATCCATGTTGAAAATTTTTGAATGAGGCATGAATTTAAGGTAAAGTTCCTTTCTGTATCTATGGATGTCTCATTGCTTTAATAATATTTCTTGAAAGGGCTTTCCTTCTTCCACTGAATTACTTTTGTATCTTTATCAAACAACAGCGGGAATATTTGTGTGGATCTATTTCTAGATTCTATATTCTGTTCCCTTGGTCTGTGCATCTGTTTCTCCATCGTTATCACAGAGTCTTGGTTACTAAAGCTGAGTCTTGGTTACTACAGCTATGTAATAAGTCTTGAAATCAAATAGACTAGTTCCTGCTCTTTATCCTTCTTTTCCGAGATTGTTTAGCTATTCTAGCTTTTTCATGTTTCTGTATAAATCTTGCCTATTTTAACAAAAACTCTTGCTAAAATTTTGGTAGGAATTGCCTTAGTAAATTTGGGAAGTATTAGTGTCTTTCCAGTATGGAATCTCTTACACTTTTATCAAATTTTGTCGTTTTTGTTTTATTTCAGTTCAGTGAAAACTTGAGGCATTTGTGCTCACAGCACTGATCCAATCTCCAAGGGTTTTAGGAAGGCAGGAGGACAATTCTAGAGCAGTGTGTCAGTGAGTTTCACAGGCTGAAAGTGAGATACCACAATGGGATGTGAAGTGGTGCTGTAGTTAATAGGAAGAAGTGACCTTGAAAAGAATTTTCAGGGAGTGTGGGGTTTATGTGGACATAGAGGAGGGGAGTGGCGCACTGTGCCCTTGATGGAAGAATCTCTGTCACCGGTGTCATGTGACTTGTCGTTCTCTGGACTTTTTCCAGCTCTGCTGGGTTTTCTTGAGACATCTTAGTAAAGTTAGTCTTCTGAGCTGCATGTCTTTCAGCACCATAGGATACACATTCAGTTACAGGAAACATCTGTCTTGCGCCTCTCCAAGTGAGAATTGTTTTTGTCCTGCAGCTGCCCATGTGGCTCTGTTGTCTCAGGTGTGAAGTCCTGGAGTTCATCTAGCTGTTCAGTTTGTCTGTCTGTACTTTTTCTAGAATTAAAATTAAAATCACATGTTCGCTTCACAGATGCTTATTTGCAAATTGCTCCCGATGTTCTTTCTGCCAGTTATGCTCGCCAACATGATGACAGGTCTTTAGAATCAATACAAACCTAATGCATCCCAAAGAAAATATTATTTGGAGTATTTCAACCTAAGTGGCAACCCTGCGTCTCTCTCATTCCTGCAGCATGCTCACACTCTTCTCTTTTGGTTAGTAGCTTAGGAATTAATTTGTACTGGGCTATAAGCTAAAGCAAGTTTCTCTTGTTCTTCCTGATAGCTGGCAGATGGAAGGTGCTCAGTAAGTGTTCACTGAATTGCTGAAGTGACTGACTGAAATCTTCTAGAACCAATAAAATTCAGTTTGGGAGCCTATGGTAATATAGATAAATGGCAGCATTTTGTGTTCACTTCAGGATCTGGAGCCTTGCTTTAAATCCTTTGAACCTCCGGCCTATCTTCTTGATGATGTAGCCTCTGAGAACATAGGGGTCTCAGGAACAGTTGTAGGTGGCAGTGTAAGCATGCCTGCTGACACTTTGCGTGCTGTCATGGTCGTTTTAGTTTCTGGTCTCGTCTGAACGCGGAGTGAGTTTAGGAATATGTTCTGATGTTGGGTATTTGAAAGATTCAGCAGAGGTGTAGCCTCGCGATTTATTTAACAAGGACGCCTATTTTTCACTTTGCTATTTCTAGAGATACAGGGCCTTGTTTCTTAATTGTCTGACATTTGGAATTTTTCTTCCAATCAGAGTAAATTTAGAATATGCATCAATGGCAATATTCAATCCCAAGCAAGCCCCAGCCAGCTTCTTCCCTTTCCCCTCCCTCTGCAAAAAACTGGTTGCTGTTGAGTCAGTTTCAACTCACGGCAGCCTCATGTGTTTCAAGGTAAAACTGTAGTCCACAAGGCTGTCAATGGCTGTGATCCTTGAGAAGTAGATTGCCTAATTTTTCCTTTCAGCCACCTTTGAGTGGATTCAGAATATCAGCCTCTCAGTTAGTAGCTAAGCACTTAACTGTTTGCACCACCTAGGGACCTCTCCAGTAAAACCTGTGTATGTATATATGCTTTTCAATGGTTTCCTTCTTGTGTAGCGAAGGTACCTATCTAGTTCTTCTATTTTCCCATAGACATTCTGAATGATTGCTTCCGTGTTTAAAGGAATCCTCTTGTTATTATTTTTCAAAGGTACAAGACAAAGAACGCAAGTTTTGTCATGGTGTGCGTGTTTATGTCAAAGCAAGTGATTAAGATGCTGTCATGTGTTGATGAACTTGCCCCTAGCCCAGCGATTCCTGATTCATTGGCATGAGCGGACCACTGGGATAGCTGGGCCTTAAAGTTTCATATGTTTGACCCAGTGGTTTTCTTTTCAGAGGAGCAGGAATATTTTACGTTGGAAAAATTTCAGCTGAAAGACAGAATAGGGAAAATATGAAAGTGTATCAGGGAGGTTTTTGTTATATTGCGTTTGAATGTGAACAGATGGTTCTCAGAAAGGAGAATGCGTTCTGTTTTTCATCTTGAATAACAAAGTCACATTTTAAACTACTGTTAACTTTTTTAAAATCTGAAAACAAGCTAAATGCTTTGTTGCTCTTGTGGGAATGGAAATTAGCTCTTGGCATGAACCTCTTTAATTGAAATCAGTTTGTGAGTTGAGTTCTTATGCTGCTTGACTGATGACATCATTTCCTTTGCTTTTCCTAATCCCCTCTGTTTTTCTAAGATAAAGCTAAGTTAAACTACAAATTTTAAAGCAGTTATACACCTTTTCCTGACCTACTTAGACTATCCAAAGTATTCACCAAATCATTTCTTTTGTATATTTGTAAATCATATTTTAGTTAAAAAGCATTTTGATTAAAATATTTTAATAGAATCCATCATAAGAACCTAAAATAATTTTTTTTTATCAGTTTCCTGGGTTGCTTGATTTCTGTGACAGTGCTTAAACAAAAGAGTTATTTCTGCTTTTATATGTGGGGAAACAAAGATAAAAATATTTTAATAGCAACCTATTTGAGGTTGTGGAGCCCTCATGTTGCAGGGGTTAAGAATTTAGTGCTAACCAAGGGGCTGGCAGTTTGACGCCACCAGCCTCTCCCTGGAAACCTTATGGGGCACTTCTGCTCTGTCTTATAAAGGGTCACTGTGAGTCAGAAACAAGTCTATGGTAGCAGATTTGGTTTTTTATTTTTTAGGGCTGTACAAGTACTCAGGATATAGTGGGCAACTTCTTAGACCCAGTTTGATCTTTAAGTATAGTTTTCTAGTTATTATCAGGTAGCTTGACTTCAGTGAGTAGAAATTAATTTACCAAAGTTTTATATAGCATCTGCATATAGGTAGCGTGCTACACTTACACAATACACTTGATGATATAAATAATGATCATGTCACTCTCAACTCTTAAGAAGCTTTTTAGACAGATTCAAGGTAGAGCAAATAACAGAAAGATCACTTAGCGTATGGTTCGAAGGAGTCAGAGGAAAGAAGACTCATGTCTGGTTAGGGAGAGAGAGGAGAAGTGAAACCAGAAAAGACTGAGGGAAAGATGAAACTTTTGAAATGGGTCTTGGAAATAGGTAGGTTTTAGTATTTAGTGGGAACTGTAGGGAAACCCTGGTGGCATACGGGTTAAGTGCTGTGGCTGCTAACCAGAAGGTCGACAGTGGAAATCTGCCGGGTGCTCCTTGGAAACTCTGTGGGACAATTCTATTCTGTTCTATAGGGTCACTATGAGTTGGCATTGACTTGACAGCACTGGGTTTGGTTTTGGGTTTTTTGGTAGATAGATTTAAAAGGAGACTCCACAAAGAGACCAGCACAGATGGAGGGAAAGACTGGGTAAGCACACTACGAGGCACTGAGAAATACTTGTTGAGTAAATGAAGGAATGATCAAGGGACAGAATCATAGGGTACATTTGTTGCTGTTAGCTGTAACTCTGACTCACAGTGACTCTGTGTGGACAGAGTGGAACCATTTCGTAGGATTTTCAAGGCTGTGACCTTTCCAAATAGATTTCCAGGCCTGTCTTTCAAGGTACCTCTGAGTGGGTTTCAACTCTTGGCTAGTAGATGGGTGCTTAACCATTTGCGCCACCCAGGAACTCCAGTGGATTGTATTAGGAGTGTTAAAAGGAGCTCATAAAGGTGTGTGGGGCCATGCTGAGTGGGGCCTTGGATACTGAGACGTGGGAAAAATATTCATTGACGGCACTTGGCTTGGCTGGCCGTCAGTTTGGTTTGGACTCAGCCACTCTATAGGACTGAGTAGTGCTCCTCTGTGAGTTTCCAAAGGTCAGCTGGTGGATGCAAAGTGAAAGCTTTTTGGTTAGCAGCTAAGCTCTGAGTCACTGTATGACTTGGGCTCCCTGAGAGATGTAGGTGGATCTTAGTTCATTAGATATAGAGAGCCTAGTGGTGTCTTAGTAAGTGTGTAACATGTTCTCAAAAGGTGTATGTTTCAACTTGACGTCACTCTTTGGAACTGTAAGGAGAAATCATATTAACTTCTTACACCCTTCCTTTCCTTGTTGCTGTGCTGAGATTTGTGTGGTTCCGTAGAAGAATGGCCCTTTCTTGTGAAGTCAGCAGCCACTTTGCTGTCCTGTGCTGAGGATCTCTAGCAAGTGACACTGAAGAGTGTGGACAAGTGTTCTCTCTGCTTCTGGGAGGAGCTTTGGTGCCTGTGCTGCAGGCGGACTGAGCATACGCAATTGGTTTTTGTTCTTGCGTGGAGAGCAGGATTCTTGCCTTCTTAAATAAAATCTTGAGGCTTTTTCCCTAGGAATTTGCTGCTACAGTTTGGAGGACAGGACAGAATAAGCCAGACTTGTGCTGTCCAATCCTGGCCTCCTTGTATAGCGAGTGAGTCAGCCAGAATTAGTAATTGTTCAGTTATGCCATTATGGTAGCCTTCTTCATGTAGGGTACTTCCTGCTTCCAGAGGACCAGGAATAGCCTGGGATCTTCAAAGGTGTCCTGAGGGTGTCTGCGTTCCGTGAAATAGAGACAGAAGCCCAAACGTGAGAGGAACTGAGACCACGTGTCTGAATTGCTGTCTCATTGCAGAGCCTGCAGGTGCTTTTTATTCCAGCATCTTCTTCTGTGCCGTTGTCTCAGGTCTAAGTCTGTTGGCCCACGTTCCTTCTGCCTTGACCCCCGAAGCTCGCACTTCTACAGGTGACAGTCTGAAAATGAGCTGACTTCAGACCCTGAGGGTTTTATTTGAGTTTAAGGTTACAGTTTACATATGAGCATCTCTTCCAGAGCAATTTCTAGCTGTTTTCATTATCAGGCAGTCTTATTATTAAATACCTTTAAAGGCATTTTCTTTTTCTTTTTGCTTCCTTCAAAATTTATTTTAAGAAAATTCTGTGGAATTTGTCACCATGACTATTTTCCTAGAAACCTACCTGAGACTAAATCTTTTAACAGGAAAATTATTGCCACTGTAATCTTGTCTCTTTTAATTACTCAACACACTATTTTCTTGTTGGCATAAATTACAGAAATGACTTTGGTAAGTTCTGCTAGGTTAAGTAACTCATTTAGCACTATTAAGTGTCAAAGAAGCAGTTACACTGTATTGTTAATGATTTTATACATTCAAATGAGAATGTGTTTAGCATTGTCACTTAGTTTATTTCTGCATATATATATATATGAATACTGATGCACAATTTTATTATGTCTTCCAATACTACAGACTAACTTCAGTGAACTGTTGTAATCTGTGCACTTAAGTTGTAAAAAAGAAAATTTTTTTTTTTTTCCTTCTCAAGTACAACACTGTAATATTCGCTGTATGAATGGAGGTAGCTGCAGTGATGACCACTGTCTTTGCCAGAAAGGATACACGGGAACACACTGTGGACAACGTAAGTAAACCGGGGTATAATTAGTCTATATTTTAACCTATAATTAGACAGTAAAATAAAGAGATAAGTACATATGGATTTACTTTGATTATTCATAAATGTCCAGTGACCTATTAGAAATGAACAGATAACTTACCCAGCATACTTAGAACCTATTTTCCAATTGGAACCTTGAGGATGAGCCTTTGATTCATTATCCTCTCATTTAACTTCACCGAAAGATGTGACAGCCTGCTCTCGTAAAGATTACAGCCTTGGAAACCCTGTAGGGCAGTTCTCTTCTGTCCTGTAGAGTTTCTCTGAGTCAAAATCAAGAAAATGCCAGTGGGGTTTTGGGTTTTTGTGGTTTAGTCACCTTTACCTCGTGCTTGCCTCCCCAGTTTGATTTACAACTATCATCCAAAAGCATGGAATCTTCATTCATTCCAGCTGTATAATTTCCATTCAATTGCTAAGCATCTCCATCGGGATTTTCAAGAGTGTCTCAAAGTATTTCTAAACTTGACCTCATCTTTCCTCCCCAAACATGTCTTCCTCTTGATTGATGATATCTGCATCTCTCTAACTGCCGTGTCCACAGCCTGCTGCTGTAGTCCAGTGACCTGTTACACATGGTGCTGAGTTGCTTGGTTCACTAATGAAGAGAACTTAGTGTGTGTCTCCTCTTTAGCAGCCGAGCAGTCCCTATGTTGTGCACAAGGTGCAAATTCCTTTAGAAAAGCTTCCTCTTTTCTATCTATGAGATGAATGTATGCAGTCTGCTCAAAGTTTGGAAAAGTCCAAAAATAAAACAAAAATTGGCCATAATCTCATCTTTGGAGATATTAACTTTCAGTTTTTAATGCATATTTGGTACGCGAGATTCCATTGTGTGTATATATATATATATATATTTTCATTCTTCTTTTTCACTTAACATTTTATTAGAAGTCTTTTCCATGTCATTAAACATTTTTCATGTAGATTTTAAAGACTGCGTCATAGTCTGTTTATTTAGTGAATCCCTTTGTGATGGACATTGACTCAGGCTGCTTCTAGTTTTTGCTGTCACAGCTGTATTGTGTCATGCCTGATGACCATTCACACACCGTGGTGTGATGTCAGCATTGACTGAATGAAATTTCTCAGTGCGCAGTAGCTGCATGGAAAGAGAAGCAGGGTAACTTCCCAGCATGAGTGGCTCTTGAGCTCTTTCTTTTTTTTTTAAAATGTGTATTAGGTGAAGGTTTACAGAGCAAATTAGTTTCCCGTTTGATAGTTTGTGCATAAAATACTCCATAGCATTGGTTTCATCTCCCTGCCACCACCCACCACCTGTTAGTCCTCTTCCTATTTCTATCCTAGCTTCTTCGTTTCTGTTTCATTGTTTTCAACCCCTTCCTACCTTCTCATTTTTGGTTTTGGGCAGATGTCGCCCCAAGCTCATTCTTGAGGGGTGAGTAGGATTTCACTTGTCAGATGATGGGAGATGAGCATTCTTGGCAGATGCCACAATATGAGCCCAAACACTAGAATATGGTGTAGAATGAATGTCAGAGGTAGCAGGTGGCTCTGACGTAGCTAGAGCATAGTTACTCAGGGAAGTGGTGGGAAGGGAGAGGAGCTTGGATAGGAGATCTTGTTCCCAGTTTTGAGTGCCTTTGTGTATTACTATGGTTTATTCCGAAGGAAAGCCAGTGAAATGAAGTGGTAAAAGGACAAAACTTCCAACTATTGAGTTAGTTACTCTTTACTTACTGGGTGCCTGGTATAGTTTCTAATGTGTGAATTCATTTCAATATAAACATAACCCTTTGATTTAGAAGCTACTATTACCTTATAACAGAAAAAGAAACTGGGGCCCAAAGACCTTAAGTTCTCTAAGGTCCTATGGGTCATAATGCATTGTAAGTGGTAAGTGGCAGAGCCGAAGAAGTGAAACAGTCCAACCGTGAAATGCTGCTGTGTATACTACATTCACAAAGATTTACAGTGAGACTACAATGTGGAGGATGAACTGAAGTGGAAAGCCAGAAGCAGAATGACCAGCCCTGAGTAACACTGTGACTTCAGACATTGTGGGATGGCTTTTTTGGGAAATGAATTCAGAAGGAGCCATGCTGCTTCTTCCCTGCTTCCCTTTGTGCTCCTGAAGTCCAGCACGTGGCAAGTACTCAGCTGACATGTGCAGAATTAGGCAACCTTTGGAAACTCTGGTTTCACAGTGGTTAGAGATGGTTAACAAAAGGCTGGCAGTTCAAATCCATCAGATGCTCCTTGGAAACTGTAAGGAACAGTTCTACTCTGCCCTGTAGGGTTGCTAGGAATTGTAATCAGCTCAGTGGCAGTGAGTTTTTCTTTTTTTCACCTAGACTTCAATTTTCTCACTTGTAAAAGGGGAGGGTTGGCTTATGCAATCTTAAAATCTCTGTCCTGTGTAAATCTCTTTATGCTCACCTGTCATTCTGTGATTACAAATTAAGAGGCAAATCAGAACACTTAATAGACATAGAACTCTAATTCTGTGATACGAAATATAGATTCCTGCTATAACTTTTGACTGTAAAGGGTTGTGACAGTTTAGGTTCTCTGAGAAGCTGATGGTAAGACTGATTGGACATACAAGAGATTTGTTAGAAAACACCTGTGAGGAATAAAGGGGAGAGGAAACAGGAATAACGTGAGAAGCCGTCTGGCCCTGACGAAAGCAGAGAGGAAAGAAAGGGGACTTTTGTAGAAGGAACAGAGCTCTAAGAAAGCTTGGACCAGGCTGACGGTGAATCTATTAGATGAGTTCCATGGTGGGCAGAAACAGCCAGACTAGCCCTTCCACTTGCTCAGTGATCGGTTGGGAGCAACCTGGGAGCGCATCCTTGGTGTCAGTATCTCAGCAGTTTTAAAGGCTGACAGCCGGAAATGCTGTGCCAGCTAAGTTCCTTGCTTGGTCAAGAGAGTGGATCAACTCTACTGCTGTCACAGAAGAGAAAACTTCACTGTAAATACATCAGGAGGGGATAATTTTAACCAGAAACTCACTGCTGTGGAGTCAATTCTGACTCACAGTGACCCTATAGACGCAGTAGAACTGCCCCGTAAAGTCTCCAAGGAGTGCCTGGTTAGATTTGAAGTGCCAACCTTTTAGTTAGCAGCCACAGCACTTAACCACTGTCTCGGTAGGGTTTACCAGAAGTATTAGGGAAACCTTGAGAAGGAGAGAGGTTTGATCTGGCCTTGGAGGAGTCAGTGGGGCAGCAGATTTAGCCTGGGAGCATATGTAGCACTTGTGGTAAAGATGCCTAGAGAGGCTGTGCATAAGACAGTTTCAGAAGACTACAGAAAAGAGTTGTTCAAAGCATGGTCTTTCAATTCTTATTTTATAGCCTTTTAAAATTAGTAAAATGTCCCCTTCTCAAGTACCTCTCAACTTACCTCAATAAGAGTTTTCCGTAAGTTCCGTTATAACACTCAGTTGAGTCTTTATTATAGTGTTTAAATTACTGAGTGTCTGTGTTAGTATCTTGTTGTTTACAGCTAGTTTTGTGGTTAACATGCTGCATTTCTGCAAGGATGACATCAGAGAGGTCCAAGTTCCCTCCTCCCTACCTCATGGGAGCCCTTCCAAAGTTATACCATAAATCAAAAGCAAAGAGTCAGCAGGATAAAATGCAATTCCCATGCAATGAAGTGCTTTTATAAGCTACCATGTTAGATGTAGAATTGAAAGTTTGGCTCAGATGCTTCATGGAACAGAACCATCAGTATTAGTGTGGGTATAAACATGACCTATATGAGGTAGCACTCCCTGAGAGTGGACTAAGGAAAATGGGAGGAGCTGGACTTCAGGAGTGACTATTTACAGCAAAGACCAGGTGAGTCCATCTTTTATTCATTGTCTTTTTAAGGGATTGTAAGTGCTGCTTCACTAGCATCTGCTTTGAAGTCACGTTTCTCAGCTTCTCTGTTGTTATTTTACAGCTGTCTGTGAAAGTGGCTGTCTCAATGGAGGGAGATGTGTGGCCCCAAATCGATGTGCTTGCACTTATGGCTTTACAGGACCTCAGTGTGAAAGAGGTAAGGGCTTCTTATCATTTGTAGAAAGATGTTTGTGTGGCTGCTTCATGAATTTTGTTGAGCTTTTTAGAATAATTTGCAGAAATGCCACTGGGTAGATTCCTAGGATGATAATACAGTGGCTCCAAATCTACACATGTTATTCGACAGTCTTTATTAGTGGGCCATTGGGCTGAGTAGTGAGCATTAGCGTATGTACTGGGTGGTGTAAAAGAAGAATCTTCGGCAAGATTCAGACTTGAGCTCATTATTGCTGTGGTAAATTGGAGAAATGATTACAAATAAATAAAACATCTGTAAAGAGAGGAAAAATTTAGAATGACTGTACCTAAAATATACCTGAAGATATCGCAGGCTCTGTTGAGGGCTATAGCAGTACATAAGCTCAGCAATCACAATTCTTCTCAGAAATTTTTGAGTGTATGGTTCTTTCACGTGTATGTTTGATTCAGTACTCACTGCAGCCTGCTGAAGTACATATAGTCATCCTCACTTTTGCACACGAGTAGGGTAAAACTCAGGCTGAAGAATCTACAGAAGGTTACACAGATAATAGTAAACTTTCATTTCAGTGCATCTTTTCTGTTTTCAAGCTCAGTGCCTGCTTCTGCTCCTAATTAAATGAAATGTTCTACCTAATTGGCCTGCCTATAAATGGAAGTATTATATTAAGATATACATAGATAATATTCTTAATTTTTTTTTCTCAGAACTTTGGCCTTGTCTCTATAATTCATAACCATTTTCTCACCATCCTTAGTTTTTTTAGTGAAGGTTTTGAGGATTGATGTCGTTTCATTCTGGAATCACACTCTTGAATATCATATACAGTCATTGCCTTTATTCATTTTTATTTTAAAGTGAGAAGTAAAGAGTTAGTGGCAGATGGGATACTGAATATGTATTATTTAAAAACTAAGAGCAGAGTGTGGTATGTGAGAAATTGTTTATTTTCTATTCGTTTTTTTTCAAGTTCATCTAATTCAGTTATTTGTTAACACAGCAATAACATATTTCAGTAACTAGCTTTAGAACAGTTACTGGTATTACCAGAAAAATTATGTTGTATCTCTGTAATATAATCACTGCATGGTACTGATGTTTGATGAATCATAGACTCTGACTTTATATTGCATTTTGGCAACTTTTTGAAGCCTTTCATTTAAACTATTTTTGTACAACTTGCATGAGTATATATGTCTCCAGAATGAAAAAGACAACCATTTCTATTAGTGGAAAGCCTGGTGGCGTAGTGGTTAAGAGCAGTGGCTTTCTGTTAGCATCTATACGATGAGATGTTGTAGATTAAAATTGTTAATGCGTAACTTCAGAAGTGGTGTATGAAAGTAGTGTCTCAAATAATAATGATGAGTTTGTTTTGTTTTAGATAAATTACAAATAAGGTGAAGTTACAGAACATTTTTACCCCTACGAAAGTGATTAATAATTTGTTCTAAAGAATATTGGTACCTGTAGTTCCAGGTATTGATGATGATAATTGATAAAGAGGGCATGCTGTCGAACAATTTCACAATTCTATCTCCGGAGATCTAACCATTCCAAAGATTGGAAAGTGGCATAAACGGGTGTCATGGATTGAGTTGTGTGGAACCAAAAATGTGTGTAACAGTTTGACTAGGCTGTGATTCCTGGTATTGTTTGATATTCCTGTATTATGTAAATCCTACCTGTATGATTTTAGTGAGGGAAGATGGGCAGCAGTTGTGTTGGTGGGACAGTACTTGTTGTATAAGATTATTCGTGCCTTGAGGCAATCTCTTGAGCCATAAAAGAATCTGGCAGAGAAATCTGAAGGACTTCATACCATCAAGACCCAGTGCTGGGAGTATATGTCCTTTGAAAAGGACCTGGGGTCCTTGCACCTCAGAAGCTTCCAGTCCAGGACAAGATTGACAACAAGGATCTTCCTCCAGAGCCAACAGAGAAAGTCTTTCCCTGGAGCTGACACCTTGAATTTGGACTTTTAGCCTACTAGACTGTGACAAAATAAAATTTCTCTTTTTAAAGTCATCCACCTGTGGTATTTTTATTAGAACAGTACTAGATGACTGAGGCAAAATTTAGTACTGAGATAGTAGGGTGCTGCTCTAACAGATACGTAAAATGTGGAAGTAGTTTTGAAACTGTGAAGGGATAGAAGACTCAGAAGGACCAAGACAAGCTGCTAACACCTGAGAAGGTGCAGATGGTGAGAAGCATAAGAAATAAACTGGCAACACAGAACCGGACCAATGCAAGACAGTGTTGGAATTGATCCAGGGAGCAAGAGAGCTGAGTGCCTGTGTGCAGGAGTCTTCTTGGTGGAGTGGGGGTGCCTCTGGGCACTTAAAGCAGTGGAGCTGCAGAGCTTTGGAACACCTGCCCTATCAGGGCAGATGCAGGCCTGAGTCCTAGGTCATGAGGCCACAGGAAGCACAAGCTGAAGAGACAAGGATCATGAAAAGCTGAGTTGTCTCAGTCTCAAAAGGTGTGACTATGACCTCAGGGGTTTCAAAGGGTAGAACCATGGCCTCTATTTCTAAGGATGGAGTAGCCACTCAGTTGAACTAGGAGAGTGGTGTATCTAAAGCCAAGGGAGCAGAGTTTCTGTCCCAGTGGGCCTGGAAGGCTAAGCTATAGCCCAGAGCCAAGAGGCTTCCACTAAGACTCTTGAAAATGTGTCTATGTGTAATACATAGCATCTGGAGGGTAGGGCCATGGTGAAAATGTCTCAGAGAAAGGAGAATTATTTTTAAAGCCTGTGGGCTAATAAAAATGTGTTCTGTTAATTTGCTTAGTGCCTGTTTTGCCTTCCTTGCCTGTGGTTTGTCTCATTTGTAATGGAAATATTCAGCTTGTCCTGCCCGTTCTGCCATTGTATTTTGGAAGTGGATAACTTATATTTGAGACTTCACAGGTGAAGAGGAACTTTTGGATTTTGGACTTGGAGTTAAGACTTTTACTATGATGTGAATATGTTTTGCGTGTTGAAAGGATGTGATTTAGGGGGAGTCAAAGGGTGGACTTTCATGAATTGAATTGTGTCTCCTCCCAAAATGTGTGCAGCAGCTTGTGTAGTACGTGATTCCCAGTCTTGTCTGATGTTTTTATATGTTGTAAATCCTGCCTCTATGATGTTCATGAGGGAAGATGGGCGGCAGTTGTGTTCGTGGGACTGGGCTCAATGTGTAGGGTTGTACTGTGCCCTGAGGCAATCTCTTGAGGATATAAAAGAAGCTAACAGAGAGATTTAGGGGACCTCATACCACCAAGAAGCAATGTTGGAACGGAGTGCATCCCTTTGAAAAGGACACACTGTTTCTGTGCTTCAGAAGCTCCCAGTCCAGGGAAAGATTGACAGCAGGGACCTTCCTCCAGAGCCAACAGACAAAGCCTTCTCTTGGAGCTGGCATCTTGAATTTGGACTTTTAGCCTACTGGACTGTAACAAAATAAAATTTCTGTTTTTAAAGCCATCCACTTGTATTTGTGCTAGAGCAGTACTGGATAACTAAGACAATGGGCTGATCTTGGAAACTATTGATCAAAATTGGTATATTATTATTGAGGGGTTACACCAAATTTGGGGGTATCTTTAACTGTTCTGGGCACAGTGGTTAAGTACTATGGCACTAACCAAAAGATCAACAGTTTACATCTACCAACCATTCATTGGGAATGCTACGGGCACTTCTCCTCTGTCCTGTAGGGCTACTATGAGTTGGAATAGACTTGGGTACAATGAATACAGCTTCACTGCTGCCTCCAATGATAAGGCTTTCATGAAATCCACGTAAAGGTGCATATATACCTATGTCTTATAGACTCTTCACAGCAAGGATTATCTAAACAAAGCCAAAGTCACTTCTGTCAAGTTGAGTCCAACTCATAGTGACCCTATAGGTGAGAGTAGAACTGTTCTATAGAGTTTCCAGGAGGTGAATTTGAATTGCTGACCTTTTTTTGTAAGCAGATGTAGTGCTTAAAGACTATGCTGCCAGAGTTTCCTTCTAAACAAAAGTAATCCCTGAATGGTAGCTACTCTGGCATTCTTGGTAGTAGAGTTTGGGGGAGAGGTTGGGCAGGAAGCTGGCTGTTTTTAATCATTACCCTCAGGCTGTTCTACCCATGGGCACAGTTCAAGCCTTAAGAAGGTAATTTTTTTGATTCAGGAATTGTCATTTCCATTTATAGAGTCTTTGTTGTTTTCTATTGTTAAGAGTCATCCACTTATTTAAGGAATTAAAGGGAATATATCCTTTTACTCAAATCTGTATTTTAATCTCAAGAGTGATTAAGATCAACCTAAGTACCCATCAATGGATGAATCCATAAACAAACTACGTTATAGTCAAATGGATCCTATAGGTTAGAGTGGAACTGCCCCATATAGTTTATAAGTAGTGCCTTGGGAAACATCTCATAACATGGAGTAATCTGGAAGACATAATGCCGAATGAAATCAGTAGCAAAAGGAGAAATACTGTATGAGAACACTATTACAGGGATTCAAGAAAAGGTTTAAATGTAAGAAAACAGTCTTTGATGGTTACAAGGGTGGGGAGGAAGGGAGTATTCATCGATAGGAATGGTTTAGGTGAAGGGAGGGACAGGGTGTAGTAGAGGGAAAGCTAAAAGGTTTCCTAAATAGAACCCAACACTTAGAAGAACAAAGTAACAGCGGCAGTGGTCCATGACCCTGCTTTCAGAGGACATCTAGGCCAATTGGCACAAGAAAGTTTTTTAAGAAACTGTTCTGTATCCTTCTTTGATGAATGGCATCTGAAGTCTTAAAAGCTAACAAACAGCCATCTAAGGAGCATCTCTTGGCCCTGAGCCACAGGAAACAGAGGAGAATGAAAGTGTCAAAGACATAGGAAAATATAAGCCCGAGAGACAGAAAGGGCCACATGATCCAGAGACTGTCAGCATGGGACCAGGGGAAACAGACGGTGCCTGGGCACCACCAGTGACTGCCCTGACAGGGAACGCTTCGTAGAGTTCTTGACGTAGCAGGAGAAAAATGAGAGTGCCGAACTTGAACTCTTTTAAAGACCAAACTATAGTCTGACTGACTGGAGAGTTCCTGGAAGACATGACTCCTGGATTCTCTGTTGGTCCAGAACTGAAACCATTCCCAAAGCCAACTCTTAAACAAAGATTGGACTGAACTATGTAAGACAGGAAATGATACTGGTGAAGAGTATGCTTCTTGGCTGAAGTAGATACGTAAGGCTCACTTCTATCCAGATGGGAGAAGAGAGGGCAGAGGGGGAGAGGAACTGGTTGAATGGACATGGAAAATACAGAGTGGAAAAAGTTGTGCTGTCACAGGGTGGGGAGAACAGCTAGAGTTACACAGCAGCATGTGTGCAAGCTTTTGTATAACAGATTGAATTGGATTGTAAACTTTCACTTAAAGCACAATAAAATACTTTTTAAAAAGTGGTCGGTGAAACTGTAGGACTGAAGCAAGACAAATTTGTTCTGAAGCATAGTGTCGTGGATTGAATATGCTCTCTGAAGAATCTGTAACAGTCTGGCTGTGAAGTGATTCCTGGTATATCCAACATGATATTCCTCCATGTGGGAATTCTTGCTGTTGTGATGTCAGTGAGAGTGGATGGACAGCAGTTGTGTTTGTAGAGAAAGATTCAACTTGTAAATTTGTTTTGTGCCTTGAGGCAGTCTCTTGAGATAAATAGGAAAAAATTGGACAAAGATTTGGGAACCTCACACCATCAAGAAAGCAGCACCGAGAGGAGAGTGAGTCACTCAGACTTGAGGTTCCCGCACCAAGACGTTCCTTGAACAAAGACTGTTGCTACATAAGGACTTTCCTCCAGAGCAGACAAGGGGGAAAGCCTTCCTCTGGAGTGGACACCCAGAGTTCAGATTTGTTACCTACTGGACTGTGTAAGAATAAACGTTTCTCTTTTAAAGCCAACCACTTTGTGGTATTTCTGTTAGAGTACCGCTGGTTAACCAAAACACAGGTAAGTATTCTGGGTGCCTTCTGCTGACACGGGTCAGTATTCTTCGTTATCAGGTTGTTTGTTAAGGATTAAGTTCTTAGGCTAGTTATGTTTTATTGGGATGTGATTTTCTGTTTTTAAAAAGGATGATTCATGTTGCCTTTGCTCAGTTTTCTCCCCCTCTCTGCATACCCGTTTTTATAGCACTTAGTACATTCAGTCAACTTATATGCGTGTGAAAGTTTAACAGTGAATAAGTTAAGGAAGACCAAAGAATTACTACCTTTCAGTTCTGGTATTGACTATACCAGAACTATGATATTGACTATACCGGGGACTGCCAAAAGAATGAACAAATCTGTATAGCCAGAATTCTCATGAGAAGCAAGAGTGATGAGACTTTGTCTAATATGCTCTGGACATGTTATCAGAAGGAACTGGTCCCTGGAGAAGTGCATCATGCTTGGTAAAGTAGAGGGTTGGTGGAAAAGAGGAAGACCTTCAGCGAGATGAACTGACACAGTGTCTGCAAAAGTGGGCTCAGACATAGCTACAGTTGTGAGGATGGTACGGAACTGGGCGCTGTTTTGTTGTACAAAGGGTCACTGTGAGTTGAAAACTGACCTGACAGTACGTTGTAAGGATCCCTAGTGGTGCAGTGACTAACTGCTTAGCTACCAATTGAGAGGTCAGTGGTTTGAACTGACCAGCTGCTCTGCAGAAGAAAGATATGGCAGTCTGCTTCCGTAAAGAACCCTGTGAGACCATTCTACTCTGTCCTATAGGATCACTATGGGTTGGAATCAATGGGTGGGTAGTACACTGTAGTAAGAAGGCTGGTGGCCCAAGAGTTAGACACTCAGCTACTAAATGAAAGGTTGGCAGTTCACACCCACCCATTGGCTCCACGGAACAAAGACCTGGTGGTCTGCTTCCATAAAGATTACAGCCTGGAAAACCGTATGTAAAACAGTTCTGCTATGTCACATAAGGTCTCTATGAGTCAGTCCACTCACAGGCATCTAACAGTACAACAATAATACATTGTATTGAAGTAGCAAGTTGTCATGTCCACTTCTCTGACTGGCTATAAGCTCTTTAGTAGCAATTGTGATTTAATGGTCTCTGTAATTCCCACACCAAAGTTTGATGCCTGATGCATATAGTAGGTTCTATATATGTTGAAGTGGACTTATTTTTTAAAGCATCAGAAAACTGGGACATATGGTCACATACAAACAAGTATCTGCTGGTAGTTATTACTGTTAGCCTGTTTGTGATCATTCCTGGACTTTTTTTTATTAGTGTCATGCTAAGCAGAGCTGATAATCACAATCTTGATGCCTAATTGAATTAACCTTCATACCATCTTTCAGTAGACGTATGATCTTTCAGGGCCACAAGGCTGTCATTTTTCAGTAGGTAAAGATGTGCAAATGGAGATGTGTTTCGCCAAAACAGTAAAAAAATAGCTTCCTCTCATGATGTAATGCAGATGGAAGGAAGCATTCAGAATATCAGTCTTACCTTTTCTCAGAGTAAGCAGCTTTGTCTTTGGGAAAGAATTTGGAACTTTTCTATATCTGTGAAAAAGACTCCCTCAGAGACCCAGTGTAAGTGTGGAATACCCACTGGGTAATTCTGGCAGGATGTGGATCACTTGAGGCCACAAGTGATTATGAAGAATCCCTAAACATAGTATTTTGGTTTGTGATGGAAAAAAACACTGAATCACTGCTTGAATTATGAATCAGAACATTGATTCCACAAATGCAATCGGATTATGAAGCTAGTTTGTCTCAGTTCTAACTTCCATTGAGTAACATAATTTTTTTTTTTGAAGTCTTGGCTAGTCAACCTCATTGGGCAGATAGCAATGATAGGTTATTTCCTGTCTTTTTACATGCAGAAGAAGAAAAGTGAAGGCTTGTGTCTTGTTGGATCTGCAGTGTTTGCTTTTTAAAACTTGCATCTGAGCATCTGTAGGTACATTCTGTAGCTTACTACAGTCCCCACTAGTGTCTGTTGTCGTGTGTCTTGTGTACTTCGTTCATTTAGCTTACTTTTTGGCCTTTGTGGGCACCTGTGTTTAGCATTTCTGTTGTATTCTTTATCAAAGATTGTATTTATTTGTATTTTTGTTTAAACTGTGAGTTTTCTTTTCTTACTGTTCCTCTGACATAGTTTCCTTCAGTAAATTAACATTTATGCTTTTCCTGATTTTCTTTATCCACTCTCCTGCTCCCCCATTTTTTGCCTTCCTCTCCTTGAGATTTGAGCAACCAGTAGAATTTATAATTTCATTAGCTCAGTGGTACCGCAGGTTAATGTTTGCTATCATAATACTGAAATGAGGTCAGGGCCTGTTTTGGCAGTGACAACACAACCTAGTTGTGCGTTATGTAGTTACTGCCAGTAAAAGAATTTCACAAAATAATCAAGTGTAGAATCAGCTCTTCTTTTCATCTTGCTTCAGAATGCATACTGTTTAAAATCTTGCTAAATTTATATTAAGTGCAGTGAATCGCAAGGGTGGATGAGATTTCTTGAGGAAGTGGAGGAAGAGAGAAGAATAATGAAATAACAATGGATTGGCGTGAGGAAAGAGAGAAACAAAGGAAGGTGACTGAGGAAATGGGAGGATAAGCAGGAGAACCAGGAGAATACTGAGTCGGAGAAGCTAAAGGCCAGGAATGTAAGAACTGTTATGGCAATTGTTAAATCTGTCAAAGAGACAAAAGAGAATAAGAATCATAAAGAGTCCTATTAGACTTAATAATAGCTGAGGAGTACTCAGTACTGTATTCTTAGCACTTTATTTGATGATTCACTTAATCTTTACAACAACCTCATGAACAAAGGCCATTTTATAGAGGAGGAAACAGAAGCCAAGCCAAGTGCCCTCGAGTCGGATCCGACAGAAGCAGAAAGAGAGAGATTATATAGCTTTTCTAGGTCAAATTGCTTGTGAGTGGCAGTCAAGATCTGAACCTACCTGGTTTAGCTCGTAAGCCTGTGCATGCAACCACTGTGCTCTGCTAGGATTTCACCACAACGGGGTCATCAGGAACTGTGTAGAAGTCCTGATGAAATGATCAAGGAGAAAAAAACCAGGATCCATGAGTTTTAGAGTAGAAGTAACAGATTAAAAACAAATTTAAGAAATTTGGTTAAGTAGGTAGTTTTCTTCCCTGGTACAGCTGAGCTAAATTGCTTTTAAATTGTTTGAAAACCCCGGAGAAAACAGTCTTGAGTATTGCTTGGGGATATTTCATGCAGATTTTGGAACATTCTTCTGTTTGATTGATTTAGATGTTATTAAGCAGCAAATCCACTGTTTGAACAGAGCATGATTTCTGTCTGTTTGTAGTACCTATAAATGGCCTGCAAAGGACTGAGCCAAAATGTTTAAACATAGATGTATGGAATGAATATTGTCATTTAATGTAGTTACCGTAGAAGATTTTACAGTTTCCTATAATATTGTCACAATTCAAAACATTTGGAAACTCTTTTTTGAAATTGCCTCTACAGACTTAGCAGTAACTTCAAATAAATACACCACTACTTTTTTCCCATGCAGCGAGGCTTTTGAGTTTTTGGAAACAGCCTAAAATGTTATCAATACTAGTGACCATACTTCTTTTTTTTCTTGGCTATAATGTTTTAATTCTTTTCTTTGTATTTTAAGTGAAAGTTTACAATTCCAGTTTCTCATGCGGAAACTTAAACACATTCTGCCATGTGATCCTGCTTGCTCTTCCCACGCTATGACAGCACACGCCTTCCTTCCACCCCGTCTGTTCCGTGTCCACGTAACAGCTCCTTTCCCCCTGTCTTCTCCTATTGCCTTTAGACAGGAGCTGACCAGTTAGTCTCCTGTGTCTACCAAAGCCAAGAAGCACTTTTTTCACCAGTGTCATTTTATGTCTTACAGTCCAGTTCAATCTTTGATGGTTTGGCCTCTGTAACGGCTTCAGTTCCGGGTTAACATAGGTTCCAGGGGCTATGTCTTCCAGGGACTCTTGAGTCCGCCAGACCATCAACTCTGTTCTTTTTACTAGAGTTTGAGTTCTACACCCTGCACATCTCTTATGCTCCATCAGGGGCTCTGTTGAGTCCCTGTAAGCGCAGTCTTTGGGGTTGTGGTTGTTGTGATGTTAGGTACCATAGAATTGGTGCTGACTCATACTGACTCTATGCACAACACAGTGAAACACTGCCTGGTCTTGCGACATGTCCCAAGTCTTTTTTATGCTTAAGCTCATTCTTGTGGCCACTGTGTCATTCCATCTCATTGAGACTCTTCCTCTTTTGTGCTGACTCTCCTCTCTACCAAGCATGATGTCCTTCTCCAGGGACTGATCCTTCCTGAGAACATGTCCAAAGTATGTAAGATGCAGTCTTGCCATCTTTGCTTCCAAGGACCACGCTGGTTGTACTTCTTCCAGAACAGATCTGTTTGTTCTTTTGGCAGTCCATGGTACATTCAACATTTGTCTCCAGCACCACAATTCAAAGGCATCAATTCTTCTTCTGTCTTCTTTGTTCACTGTCCAGCTTTTGCATGCGTATGATGTGATTGAGAATACTAAGGCTTGGGTCAGGTGCACTTTAGTCTTCAAGGTGACGTCTTTACTTTTCAATACTTTAAAGAGATCCTTTGCAGCAGATTTGTGGTGGCCAAGCACCATTTGTTTCTTCCAGTCTGATGGGGACATTTTCCCTGGTACATGTAGCGCTTTCTGTCTCTTGGGCTCACACTTTTCTTGTGTCGTTGATGCTCTTCCTTTGACTTTGCTCCAGGTGGGTTGAGAACCAATTGATGCTTCTTAGGTGGCTGCTTCTTAATTGACTACACCTGTTATTTTTTAATTGCAATTAAGTGAAAATATAAAATCCAAATCAATTTTGCATGCCCCCCGTCCTGCAGCTCCTGCTCTGCTGGCCCAGTGAGAGGGCACTCTCCTTTCATTGTGTACTTGCTGTATCCTCCCAACAGTCTCCTGTTCCCTCCTCTCCACCCTCTTCTCTCCCACCTGGAAGCAGACTAGTAGGACAGCATCGTATTAAATGTATAGAGCCATAAAGTACACAAACAATATGGTCACATTGTGTCCCTGAGTCCAGTCCATTTTTGTCTGAAGAGTTAAGCTCAGTAGTGTGTTCTGGGCAGGGGTAGCAGTAGGTCTAGGGGCCATGCTCCCAGAGGATCCCCCAGGCCATTGGATCATCAGTTGTGGTCTTTTGGTAGAGTTCTTGAGCTGCACCCCTCTTTTTCTCGAGTTGCTGCAGGGATTCAACATTGTGTGTCCCATCATGGCTGTCTTTGGTGGTGGCCAGGCACCATCTAGTTCTTCTGGTCACATGTTGATACAGTCTCCTGTTCCCATGGGTCCTTCCATCTCCTGGGCTGTTTTTTCCTACTGTCTTTGTTGTTCTTGGTGATCATCTTTTTCGGATGAGTTGGGACCAGTTGGTGTACCTCAGATGGCAAGTTGCTAGCTTTTAAGACTGCAGATGCCACTCACCAGTATGGGGTGCAGAAGACTGTCTTAGCAATGTACAAGTTATGCCAGTTGGCCTTGATGTCCCCAGAGAGCATGGTCCCTGGACCCTGCCCCTGCTACTCTATCCTAGCAGTATTAGATTGAGATTAGAAGAGTTTTCATTTTACGTTGAAGTCCAGTTAAGTTGATCTACTTTCTATTGTGTGCTGTCAGTGCTTTCACCTAACCAAATTTCTGTCAACTGTCTAATCTGTGACCAACTCTCTTCCTCCCTCCTCACCCTTGTAGCTGTCAGAGTTTTTTCTTCTGTACATAAGTCTGTTTTTAAGTCCTTATAGTAGGAGTCTCATACAATATTTGTCCTTTTGCCACTGACTGATTTCACTCAGCATGTCTTCGAATTGAAACCAGGTAATGAGATGCTTCCTAAAATCATCTTTGTTCTTTATCATTGCCTAGTGTTCCACTGTGTGTATGCACCATACTTTGTTTATGCATTCATCTGTTGTTAAACATCTAGGTTAGTTCCATCTTTTTGCTGTTGTGGACTGTGCTACAGTAAATAATCACTTGCGTCTGTGTATTCCTGTGACAGCTGTTGCTTCTGTAGGATGTATTCCGAGCAGTGGGACTGCTGGATCAAATGATCTAATTCCAGCTTTTTTTTATTTTTATTTTTTATTTAATATGACTGAGTGAAAATGTACATTCCTGTATAAATTTACATGCCCACCTGTATGCAGCTGCCACTGCTCTCCCTGTCCGGTGACAGCACACTATTCCTCTCCGCTCCATACATGTCTCATCCTCCCAACAGCCTCCTTTCCCCTCCTCTCTACCCACTACCCTTCCTCCAGCCAGAGGTCAGCAGGCTGATACCCTATAGATGTATAGAACCATAAACTGCATCCAATGTTTGGTCACTCTGCATTGCCAAGTCCAATCCATTCCTGTCCAAAGAGTGGACCTTCGTTATAATTTATGGGTAAGGGCAGCATCAGGGCGGGGGTAATGCTCTCAGGGGAACTCCAAAACCACTGGACCATCAATGAGGTCTTTTAGTGGAGATCTCAGGATGCACCCCTTTTTATTCTTGTGTTGCCAGTGAGACACCTCTCTGTGAGCTCCATTGTGGCTATAACTGGTGGTGCCCGGGCACCATTCTTTTTTGTGAGTTGATTTTTCACCTTTTTCATAGCTGGTTTTGTAGTTGTTGAGACCACTGTGTTAGATTTCTTGAAATGGTCTGATACATCTTTATTGTGCTTTACAGCTGCCCCTATGATCCCCCGCAATGAACTATATATAAACCCAATTTTAATTACTACCAGCCTTGTCATCTTCCTCTCCATCTGGAAGGACTATAACAACTGTAGTACATCCTTCTTTTTAATATGATGACACCATAGTTTTCATGATGATCACTGGATTGCTTCTTTCTGTATCAAAGCTGTGATTGACTTTGGAGCCTTCCCTAAATGAGTAGAGTATTGAGTAGTGTGTCGTTCTAAAATATAAAGTTAGTGGTTTCATTCTTCTAAGCCAGAGCCAAGAACTTCTTTGAGTATTTCTTGTAGTTTGGGTTTGGTTTTTACAAAGTCTCTGAGTTTCTGTTTATCTGGGAATGTCTTCATTTCATTTTCGTATTTGAAAAATAGTTTCGCAGGATATATAATTCTTGGTTGGAAGTTCTTCTCCTTCAAGGCCTTGAATGTGTCATGCCACTGTCTCCGTGCCAGCATGGTTTCTGCTGAGAAATCTGACGAGAGCCTACAGGGTTTCCCTCTGAATGTTAGCTTTGCTTTGAGTCTTGCTGCCTTTAAGAGTTGCTGCTGATGTTTCATTTTGTTAAGCTTGATTATAATATGTCTTGGAGTCTTTCTTTTGAGATCTATATTGAGTGGCGAATGATATGCATCAGAGATGTCTATATTCGCTTCCTTCATGATTTCTGGGAAGTTTTCTTTCAGCAGCTCAGCAACAATACTCTCTGTGTTCTCAGATGTCTCACCCTGTTCAGGGACTCCAATTAATCAAAGGTTGTTCCTCTTAATAGAGTCCCACATGCTTCTTAATGCTTCTTCATTTTTCTTGTTTCTTTTTTCTGATTTCTGTTCATAAATGCTGGCATCAGTAGCTCTGTCTTCCAAGTCAGAAACTCTTTTTTCTATTTGTTCCATTCTGTTTTCTTGGCCTTGCATGGAAGTTTCTATGTCTTTGATTTTCTTCTTGATCTGTTGGATTTCAGAGTACTGGTGTTCCATCAGATCAAACATCTTGCTTCCTTTTTCATTTTGTTCTGCTGCATTTTGTATAAGGTCTGGAAGGGCTCTGTATATAATCATTTTGTATTCACTTCCTGATGCTTTCATAAAAGTTTCTTCATCTGGAAAACTTCTTGGTTGCTTTGTTTGGGAGCCTTCTGAAGCCATGGGTGATTTCTTGTATGCCACAATTGTCTGTTGCTTTTTGGGTCCCGTGTTAGTATGTAGAGGCTGGAAGAGGTACTGTGAGGATGGATTGCAAATGTTTCTCTAGGCTGTCTTAAAATGTAAAGCAAAAGGTATCTGACCACTTCACAAGTCAGTTCGGTTTTCAGGTGTAGCGGTCCCTCTTCTCAACTGGCAAAGTAAGCACCACTGTGTCCAACCCCAGATGATACAAACTAGTTCATAATACAGCAATGCTACTGCCCTGTTGTCCTCTACTGACAGGGCTTAGCCTTAGGTGACACTGCATTGAGTACTGCTTTTGTGATAGAAAAGCGCTCTCTTGTGGGCAAATCCTGGCTCCCAAGCTAAGAATTAGTTCCACCTGTAGCCACCGTATCCAATATGACGTTCTCCACACAGGCAACAGACAGAGGGGCCAAAGGTGCTTAGAGGTAGTGATTCCTCTGCTTCTGTTGCAGGGCCTGCAGCGTAGGTGGCAGTGGGAAAATTACTGCTTTTCTGTCGGAGAAGCGCTGTCTTGTTTGCAGGCGCTGGCTCCCAGCGTGAGCATTAGGTCTCTCTAAAATCTCTGTACCAACATGGTGTCCCGCACACTGACTGCAGAATTCCGTACAAACCCCACTGTGGCAGGGATAAGATGACAGGCTGAAAGTGACTAGATTAACAGAGTCCTAAGCCTGGCTCTCAAATTATGAGAATTTCGCCTGGCTATTCCTCCCAGCAGCGTGTCTGAATCTAACTGCTAGGCAAGACCCAGCTCTGCCCGCTGGCCAAGACAGAGAGAAAAAAAAAATGTCAAAATCGTGCATTTACCTTCAGTCCGGGAGGGCCAGGGCTAGCCAGGAGCGAGAGTCAGCGAAAGAGAGGAGGTTTTTCACTCACTGATATGAAGTCCCAATTACCAGCCCTGTGCCGTGTCCTGGGGCTTATTAGGTAAACAGAAGGCTCCATTTAATTATCAATTTAGATCTTGGTTTCCAGAGGGATATAAGGAGATGTGTGCTTAGTCCACCATCTTGACTCTGCCCCACTAATTCC
Organism: Heterohyrax brucei; assembly: GCA_028571685.1. Taxonomy (NCBI): domain Eukaryota; kingdom Metazoa; phylum Chordata; class Mammalia; order Hyracoidea; family Procaviidae; genus Heterohyrax; species Heterohyrax brucei. Next base: position 2,487,770 of record CM053151.1, read on the forward strand.
AGCTTTTTAAGGAAGCACCAGGTTGCTTTCCAAAGGGATTATACCATTTTGCAATCCCACCGGCAGAGGGGGAGAGTTTTGATCTCTCCACAGCCTCTCCACCATTTGTTGTTTTGTGGTTTTTGGATCATGGCCAACCTGGTTGGGGTGAGATGGTGTCTCATTGTAGTATGATTGGTATTTCTTTGATTCCTAATGATCGGGAACATTTCCTCATGTGTCTTTTGGCTGCCTGAATGTCTTCTTCGGTGAAGTGTCTGTGCGTCTCCTTTGGCCATTGCTTAAATGGGTTATTTACGTTTTTCTTGTTGGTGTTTTGCAGTACCTTGTAGATTATGGAGATCAGACATCAATCCAACATGTAGTTGCCAAATACTTTTTCCCATTCTGTAGGTAGTCTTTTAACTCTTTTGGTAAGGTCTTTGGGTGAACCAAAGTGTTTGGTTCTTAGTAGTTCCCATTCATCTATTTTCTCTTCTGTTGATTGTGTTTTGTCAGAGCCGTGTATTAGAACTTCCATTGTTGACTCTATTTTTTCTTGCATAATCTTTATCCTTTTAGGTTTGATATGTAGGTGTTTGATGCATTTTGAGTTAGTTTTTGTGTAAGGTGTGATACATGGGTCTTGTTTCACTTTTTTGTAGATGGATGTCAAGTTTTGCCAACACTGTTAAAGAGACTGCTTTTACCCAGTTTATGACCTTTGAGCCTTTGTTGAATATTGGCTGTTCATAAGAAAATGGTGATATTTCTGGGGTCTCAATTCTGTTCCAGTTGGTCTATGTGTCTCTTTTTGTACCAGTACCAGGATGTTTTGACTACTGTGGCAGTGTAGTGTACAGTTTTTAAAATGATTTCATTTCAAAGTTTTCAAAACTCTGTCAGAGAAAGCTATTCATAAGCATTTGTTTGCAGATCCATGAAAGCAGTGTCTCCAGCATATCAAATGAATTAAAATATGTAAGGATAAAATATGCAATAATCAGATGGTGCATTTTTGATGTGTTCAGCTCACAAGAAGAAAGCAAAAATGGCCTTGTCTTGGAAGCCCACCTAGAGAGCGAAGTGGGATCTGGAGCCGATTTTCTTGTGCATTTTACTCCCGGAGGTTTTTTCGATGGCATTGATGAAATGTAGATTCATTTCTTCTTTTTCTGAAGGTCAGTTTTACAGGGCTGTGTTTCTGACAATAATTGTACATAATTTAAAAATGTAGGTAGCTATTATTAAAGTTTCCTGAGTAAATGCCCCAGACCAATGCCCATTCCCAAAGTGCCTTTGACAGCTGGAGCCCAGTGGAGCAGGCCTTTTTTCTTCTTTTCAAAAGGTGAACTGTGGTTATTAAAGTATGCTGATGCCATCTGTAAACCTCACTTTTTGTATTTAGTGTATAAATGGAAAGTAAATGACAACGTGTAGGTATCAGAGGTGGTATGACACAAATGTTACTGTGCGTCGGAAGTGATACCGCAACATTTGGCATCTAGTGGATCATTGAATAAACTTGACTTTCCTAGAATAGTCCCAGAAAGTACATCTATTGATATAAATGTTCAGTTTTGTGGTTGAGGGACTGAGTGCATGCAGGGGACACATGCTGCCTTGCCTCTCACACATGCCTTGCGGGAGTCAGGAGGGCTGGTGGGATGCAATCATGAGCAGCTTTATTTTCCTCTCCACTTTCCTTTGGTTTCCTGTGCTTTATCGGCTGCTCTTTTTGTGCTGGTGGATGAAATTTTTTGGTCACTTGTAGAATTTTGAAAACACTGGTGACATCGTGGTTAAGTGCTACGTCTGCGAACCTAAAGGTCAGCAGTTCAAATTCGCCAGGTGCTCCTTGAAAACTCTATGAGGCAGTTCTGCTGTCTTCTGTAGGCTCACTGTGGGTCAGAATCGACTTGACAGCACTGGGTTTTTTTGGACTTTTGTGTAGAATTTCTTCCTTGGGCTCCCTAAATTGTGGGCAAAGACATCTTATTAGTCACATATCCCTCTTGAAACTTGCTCTTGAACATCAGTTAGCTAAAGCAAAAGGAAGGAATGACAAAGTAAAAGAATGAACAGAAGATATCAAAGGGCAGCTTGAGAATACAGAGTATTGTAATGATTTGTGCAAGAGGCTGGAAATAGAAAATCAAAAGAGAAGAACACACTCTGCATTTCTCAAGCTGAAAGAACTCAGGAAAAAATTCCAGCCTTGAGTTGCCGTAGTGAAGGGAAAATATTAAATGACGCAGGAAGCATGAAAAGAAGATGGAAGGAATACACAGAGTCATTAGAACTGGTTGACATTCAGCCATTTCCAGAGGTAGTATATGATCAGGAACTGATGGTATTGAAGGAAGGCGTAAAAGCTGCATTGAAGGCACTGGCGAAAATTAAGGCTCCAGGAATTGATGGACTGTCAATCAAGATACTTCAACAAATAGGAGAGGGCAGAGAGGAGGGGACAGGAGATTGTTAAGAGGATATGACATGTATAGAGTAGAAGGGACGAGTGTGCTGTCATGGGCAAGGAGAACAGAGGGAGCTGCAGATAGACGAGTATGCAAATATGAATTGTATTGTAAACTTTCACTCAATCACAATGAAAAAAAAAGGTGTTTCAACAAATGATGCTGCACGGGCAGTGCTGACTTGTCTATGCCACAAAATTTGGAAGATAGCTACCTGGCCAACCAACTGGAAGAGATCTATATCTATACTTATCTCCAAGAATGGTGATCCAATGGCATGTGGAAGTTGTCGAACACTGTCATTGATATCACATGCAAGTAAAATTTTGCCAAATACCGTTCAAAAATGACTGCAACAGTATATTGATAGGGAACAGCCAGAAATTCAAGGCATATTCACAAGAGGACAGGGAACCAGGGATATCATTGCTGATATCAGATGGAGCTTGTCTGAATGTAGAGAATAATAGGAAGAGGTTTGCCTATGTTTCATTGACTGTGCAAAGGCATTCGACTGTATGGATTATAAAAATATTAAAGGTAACATTGCAGAGAATGGGAACTCTAGAACACTTAATTGTGTTTGTGAGGAACCTGTATGTGGCTCAGGAGACAGTTGTTCAGACGGGACAAGCAGACAGTGCATGATTTAAAGTCCAGAAAGTGTGTGTCTGAGTTGTATCCTTTCACCATACCATTTCAGTCTGTATGCTAAGCACATAACCTAAGAAGCTGGACTAGATGAAGAAGAATAAGGCATCAGGATTGGAAGAAGACCCATTAACAGCCTGTGCCATGCAGATGACACAACTCTGGTTGCTGGAAGTGGAGAGGATTAGAAACACTTACTGATGAAGATGAAAGATCACAGCCTTCAGTATGGATTGCACCTCAACTCCAAGAAAACAAAAATCCTCACAACTGGACTAGTACACAATGTAGTGATAAATGGAGAAAGGGTCAAGATTGTCAAGGATTTCATTTTACTTGGTTCCACAATCAATACTTGTGGAAGCAGCAGTCAAGAAGTCAAAAGACACATTGCATTGGGAAAATCTGCTGCAAAGGACCCCTTTAAAGTGTTGAAAAAAAAAGATGTCACCTTGAAGACAAAGGTGTGCCTAGTCCAAGTCGTGGTATTTTCTGTCACGTCAAGTGCATGCAAAAGCTGTACGATGAATAAGGAAGGCAGAAGAAGAATCAATACATTTGAATTGTGGTGTTGGAGAAGAATATTGAATGCATGGACTGCTAAAAGAGCAAACAAATCTGTTCTGGAAGAAATACAACCAGAGTGCTCCTTGGAAGCAAAGATGGTGAGACTGTCTTACATACTTTAAACACTTTATTAGGAGAGATTAATCCCTGGAGAAGGACATCATGCATGGTAAATAGAGGGTCAGCAAAAAAGAAGACCCTCAACAAGATGGTTGCAACAATGGGCTTAAGCATGAAAACGATTGTGGGCATGGCATAGGACTGGGTAGTGTTTTGTTCTGTTGTGCATAGGGTCGCTATGAGTTGGAACCAACGCGAGGGCACCTAACAACAACATATCCTTCTTCAGCTCCTAGGCATCTGCCTTTTAGAGCCCTCTGCTGCTTTAGGCAGCCCTCTGGGAAAGGATCGATGCTTTGTGTTTGGGGTGAAAGTTTACACAGCAAATTAGGTTCTCACAGTTTTCTACACATATTGTTCAGCAACGCTGGTTGTATATTATACAGTTTCTCAGCATTCTCAGTATTTCCATTCTGGTTGTTCTGTACCCAGTAACCTTGTGTCCTTACTCTTACCTTTTCAGCTTGTTTTAGGTTAAATATTGATTGTTTGGTCTCACGTAGGTGATTTTTAAAGGAGCACAGTAGTTGCAAGTGATGTTCTTTTTTTTTTTTCTATCAACCAGTCTGTTATTTAACCAATAGATGATCTCAGGGAGTAGTCTTGGTTCAGACTTTCAAAAATATCTCAAGGTGATAGTCTCAGGGAGATTTGCAGTCCCTACCAGCCCACAAAATTCAGCATTTTCTTGCATGGCCCACAGTTGGTGCATTTTTTCCCTCTGAGTAAATTCCCAGAGGGCAAGTCAGTTTTACATAGTAGCAACACCCCCCTTGTACCATATCTGAGCATCTGGCCCACCACTTCGGGGCCTTAGCCAGTGCCTTGTCTATGTTGTTCTCCAATTATACATACTCTCGCAGTAATCTCATTGAAGCAAGCCCCTCTCACGACTAGGCATCATAACGTGGCCCTCCACACATTATCCGGAAAGGCTCCTGATAGCTAGCTCTCCCCCAGGTAATCTCTCCCCAGCCCCTTACTACCTCAGATATTTAGATGCTCTTGATAATTGTGAGAGTGTAAGAGCCCCAAGAGCAGACCATAATCACCTCCTTTGTATAATGATGTCACGCTTGACTTGAAATCTGTTGTCTTAGTGCTTCAACCGAAATTTCCATCTTATCATCCTCTTATATTAACTAAACACAGCAATTTAATGCAGCTGTCAAGTTTGATGTAAAATTTGGTCCCTGGGTTTTTGACTTCCTCGATAGTTTGTTTTCAGCTGTATCCCTTCCTTCCTCCCTCTGTCTCCCTTCCTTCTTCCCTCCCTCTCTTCCTTCTTTCCTTCCTTTCTCCTTTCCTCCCTCTCCTCCTGCTCCCCATCTCTTTTTCTTTCTTTCAGCTCTTATGAACTTAAAAAATATAAAACTGTTTTTTTTAAATTAGTAGCTACATTTAATGCTTGGACCACATTTCATTCTTGAGGGTTCAAAACACTTGAGTAGTGCAGACCAAAATAAATATGTGAAGCACGTGTGTATAAGTTGACAGTTTCTAGTAGCAGTGTTAAAAAGGTAAAAAGAAACAGGTGAAATTAATATTAGTAATACATTTGTATATTAGTATATTTTATTTAACCTAATATATCCAGAAATTTTTATTTCACTGTGTAACAATATTAAAAAGTACTAGTGAGATATTTTGCATTAATTTATCTATACTAGTATGTATTGCACAGGAAACCCTGGTGGCATAGTGGTTAAGAGCTATGGCTGTTAACCAAAAAGTCAGCAGTTCGAATCTACCAGGTGTTCCTTGGAAACCCTATGGGGAAGTTCTACTCTGTCCTAAAGGGACAGAGTTGAATTGAGGTTTCAATGGTCAGTATCATCGTGGAAACAGGATACCATGTTCTCTTCTTGGAGGTTGCTGGGATGTGAACATTTTAGCTTTTGGGAGTCTTGCAAGCGGGAGGTTGTATTGGCTTAGGCTAACTTGGTTTCCAAATCTGTTACTTTTAGAGCACTCTCATCCTTTTTCTCTCCCTTAACACCTTTAGAATCTTTATCCTGAAGATCTAGATTATGATTTTGTTGACACTCACTTTGAAAGTCATTTGACATCTCTATGATGATATATTAATATTCTAGATAAATATTTTGGCTGGCTTGGCAGATAAATATTTTCAATCCATATATAGTCTTTATTCTGAGGATTAGTGAGAATATTTGCACACAATGTCTGGGGAAAGACCTTGATCATGCAGTAACTCACCTTTTGTGTTCCTAGGGGAATAAATTGAAGTGCAGCATGAAACACTCATTCCCTAGGGTTTGGTTCTTAAGTAGTCCAAAGTACCATTTAGGAAAGCTGGGCTATACCCAGAAATCCTGGTGGCACAGTGGTTAAGAGTTAAGGCTGCTAATCAAAAGATTGGTAATTCAAATCTACCTGGTGCTCCTTGGACAATATGGATCATCAGTTCTACTATGTTCTTTCGGGTCACCATGCTTTGGAATTGACTTAGTAGCAGTGGATTTGTTTTCTGTCTTTGGTTTGGACTGTACCACTAAATAAGTAAATAATAAATAAATAAATAAGTTCCTGCTTCTGAGTGGTTCCGTGTGATTGGCATGTATGTCCTCCTGGCTCTTATCAGCTGTTGGAGTACCACTTGATAGACAAGGAGTATCCGATACACTTAGACCTGGAGTTCCCTTTTCTAGGCTAGTTAAATCCTTCTCTCTAAAGGTTGTGTTCAAGTCTCATTCTCTCTCCTAGCTCCTCGTAACCATAGGGAGCTGCCCCAGCAACTCCATCAGTGTCCAGGCAGTTTCATTATATCAGCACCTTGGGCCTCCTGGACCCCACCCACAGTTCTGTGTGCTAGTAAATATTGTCCATTAAACCTTTGGTATTTCTCATTCACTTTAGGGATTATGTCAGTCACTTCCATGTTTTTATCACTTTAATGAATTTTTGGAAACCCTGGTAGTGTAAGGGTCAAGTACTATGGCTACTAACTAAAAGGTCAGCAATTCAAGTCCGCCAAGTGTTCCTTGGAAGCTCTATGGGGGCAGTTCTACTCTGTCCGGTAGGGTTGCTGTGAAATGAAATTCACTCAGTGGCAGAGTTTGCTTATTTTTTTCCCTTTTTTGGTAATGAATTTTTGTTTTTCTTGTATTTTATTACATATTTAAATAATTTGGTGACCTAGTACTTCTCTTTTGGGCTATATACTAGCAGTTTTAAGTGGTGTTTACTAAGAAATAACAAATGAGCATATTCACTTTATCAGAAAACTTCCTCATGTACATCTATATGTTCTATAGAAATACTTAACAATAAAGACATCTAGAATCTTGTTTTCATGGCTTTCAGAAAACCTTAGAATCAAGGTGTAATATTTAAAGTTAAAAAAAATTTCTCTTTCTAAATTAAATTCAAATGATTTATTGGTTTAAAAAATGGAAATGAAGCAAAAACTAAAAATGAAATAACTAAAAACATTTTTTTTTTTCCTTTGAAAGGATAATTTGGCCTGTCACACTCCAGGTAGGGATTTTTGTAAAATTTACTAACCTATTTTTGGGGACAATCAAATGCTGAATTATATGCAGTCCCAACCTGACTATGGCAGTCTCCAAGAACTGTGCCTGATACTTTGTTCTATCACACTATCAAACCATGTGCTATGAAGATAGTAGATGTTCAGTGAATATCTGTTGATGCATCTGAAGGAGCTTGAACATGTAAAAGGAAGTTATCCTGAACAGTGGTACCTATGAATCCATCTCTATCTCATAGGGAAGAATGAGTGTAGATATTTATAAAGGAAGTGTGTGAGAAGTGACTTCTGTGGGACACAGGAAAGGAAAGGTTCTCCACTTTTCTGCCATAAGAGTAGTGAACAGTAGTTCCCTTCCCTTCAGTATTTTTGAACAACTTTTTGTGTGTTTGTGTTTGTTATCTTAGGTATGAAAAAATGTTCCAGTGGTATGGTTAATAAAATACAGCCATTTCTATGTTTTTCCCTCGAGAACCCTGCCCCTTGGCCTGTCTTCTCAAAAGGCACACTGCTGACCTTCCCTGTAGTGGGACCCACTGAACCGGGCTGAAAAGAGGGCTTTCAGGTTGAGTGCAACTTCTATCCACATTAAAAAGGTCTTTATAAACAATAGATAGAGTGATTTCTTCTTCAGAATCCCAGTGGAAAAGGGTTCTGTTAAGGATTCTACTGATACATTCTTTAAATTCAAATTAATGAACTTTAAAAATGAAGGCAAAGCTGTGGCCCTCCAAATGTAAATTTTGATTCATTCTTTGTGTAATGATTTGTAAGCTTCACTTAGAAAACAGGGAATATTTTTAAACTTTCATGTTATACTATTCAAAAAATAAAAAGCAGAGGTATAAATAGCATTTTAATGATATATGTGATATAAAAGGCTGCTAACCAGAGGTCAGCAGTTCAGATCTACCAGGTGCTCCTTGGAAACTCTATTGGGCACTTCTATTCTGTTGGTAGGGTCTCTATGAGTCAAAGTCAACTTGATGACGGTGGGTGGTGGTGGTGGTGTACAAGTGATATATAACTAGCTGTGGAAACAGTGCATAATACAAGGATGAATTACCTTTTTTCTAAAGACAACCCTTAAATGCTACAGACAATTCTCTGATCTCTTGCTCTCTCTCTTTGCTTTTAAAGGTAGCATGGCTTGGTGTGGGTGGGATAGGGCCATTTCTTTATTTAGGCCTACTTCTTCCTACAGTGTTTTTCCACATTGCCAAGCAGAACAAATTATCTAAACCAAACCAAAGGCCAGGACTGTGAGAGGTGACTGCAGGCATTTACTGAAGCAATTGGGACATGTGCACGGGGCCCCCTGTTCTCAGGGTTTTCGGGTGGTTATTCTTTACTGTTTGGGAATGAGAGAAAGTTATGAGAATTTATTTTCAGAACAAAATTTTATCCCAGTGGTTTCATTTCCCTTGTCAACATCAGGTGGCAGTTGTTTTCATGTAAGATGCCTAATTAGGAAGAGCTGTGTTTTACACAAAGTTAATCATGTGACCATTCCTAGAAAAAGTCGTGAATTCAGACTCCTTAGAGAAGTCTTGCCATTTGTTGGCCATGGTAACTTAGGGAGGTTACTCATGTCACTTTGTTGCAGTTTCTTTGTTTGTACAATGTGGTTTACAATGGTACATATCTAGTGAAATTGCTGGGAGAACCCTCTGTGGTGCAAAGAGCTAGCGCACTTGTCTGCAAAGTAAAAGGTTGAAAATTTAAGTCCACCCAGTGGCACCTTGGAAGAAAGGGCTGGCAATCTACTTTCTAGAAATCCACCATTGAAAACCCTATGGAGCACTCTTCTGCTCTGACATGCATACCGACTTCATAGCCCATCCGTCTCTCTTTCTGAGCTCTGGCCATAATTGTTGTGTTTCATTTCTTCAGATACTGGGAGTTCCCTGTTAGGTTCTTTAAACATGTTCTTCCTTCTACCTAGAAAGCTTTCACCATACTCTTCACATGGTGGAAGCGTCTCGTCTTCTGAGATACCCTCCTGGGCTGTCTGTACATGTGTTCTTATGTTCTGTCTTCACACCCTCTTGTTTTTCCTTCACGGGCTTCACCACAATGTCATGTAGGTGGGTGTTTTGGTGTTTTGAGGTTACCATGAGTCACAGTTGACTTAATGGCAACTGGTTGAGGAATACAGTTGTTGGGAAGATCTAATGGGATAGTCCATAAGGTACAAACAGAGCGTAGGGTCTGGCATAAAATATACATTTTAATAAATGTTAGCTATTCACATTTTCATTTTCAGTAAAATGAGAGTAATCTTGGTGGAAAAGTGTTGTTTAAGATTGTAGAATTTTCAACTATTGACAGAGCTACAACTAAGCTTAGAGACTGCATTATGACCATCTTTTTTTTTTTCCCATTTAGAGGTTTGGTTATTTTACCGGAACATAGTATTTTCGGGATCCTTCATTCAGAAGAAGCCTAACAGTTTCAGCTGAATCCCATGTAAATCACATACTTTTCTTTAATACATGCTCAACAGTTGTAACAGAGTTAGAACTCCAGTGGTGCAGAGTAGAACTGCTCCATAGAGTTTCCAAGGAGTGCCTGGTGGAGTCATACTGCTGACTTAACTACTACACTGCCAGGGAAACAGCGTTCATAAAAGGTAATGACACCTATAGCCCTGAAAAGCGTTTGTTTTCACAACAAACCAAAGGCCACAAAAAGGTTTTGTTTCCCTCTGTTGACACACACAGAGGGGAAATGAATTTGTCTCTCCATAAAAGGCCAGCAGAGAAATATCAGAGATAGCCGTTTTAGAAATGTGGCATTCTAAAAATAATGAGAGGTATTTGAGACTTATCCCTCAGCAGAATAAGAAGAACACCTGTATAAAGTATATCTTCAGCTTTATGGGCAGGTAAGGGAACTTGAGCCTGTAATTATGGCATAGTCAGTGTGGGGGGTGAAAGTAGAATTCACATGTCATTCTTCTTTAGTTACAAAGGACTAAAAGTGTTAATTTGAGGGAACTAAAAATAGAAAAACCAAATGTTGGAGCATTTTTTTAAATTTTTAAATTTTTTTTATTTTTTATTTAACATGATTGAGTGAAAGTGTACATTCCCATGTAAATTTACATGCCCACCTATATGCAGCTTCCACTGCTCTCCCTGTCCGGTGACAGCACACTATTCCTCTCTGCTCCATACATGTCTCATCCTCCCAACAGCCTCCTTTCCCCTCCTCTCCACCCACTCTTCTTCCTCCAGCCAGAAGTCAGGAGGATGATACCCTATAGATGTATAGAACCATAAAGTGCTTCCAATATATGGTCACTCTGCATTGCCAAGTCCAATCCATTCCTGTCCAAAGAGTGGACCTTCATTGTAATTTATGGGTAAGGGCAGCATCAGGGTGAGGGGCCATGCTCTCTGGGGAACCCCGAAACCACTGGACCATCAATGAGGTCTTTTAGTGGAGATCTCAGGATGCACCCCTTTTTATTCTTGTGTTGCCAGTGAGACTCCTCTCTGTGAGCTCCATCGTGGCTATCACTGGTGGTGACCAGGCACCATCCGGTTCTTCTGGTCCCAAGTCGATGTAGGCACCCACTCTTGTAGGTCTCTCTGTCTTCTCGGTTGTCTTTACCACATGTCATTTTGGTCCTCAGTGAGCATCCATTCCTGCTGAGTTGGGACCGTTTGCTGTGTCCTTGGTGGCAGCTTGGCAGCTTTTAAGACCCCAGACACCACTCACCAATGTGGGGTGCAGAGAGCCAAATGTTGGAGCATTTTAAATACAAGAGTTTAAAACAGTACTCATCAGACATTCATTTTCTTAAATTTGCCCAGTGATTTATATAGGCATTGCATTAGTTTCTGAACGTGTAATAGTACATGAAATACACTTTCCAACCTTTATGGAGCTGCATTCTAGTAGAGAAGGCAGCTATTAAACAAGTAAACAAAAAAAAATTGTCACGTACGTGACAATTGTAAAGGCCATGAAGGAAAAATAAGAGGATGTAAAGACAGAACATAGGGATACCTGTACAGGTAGCCAGGACAGATCTCTCAGAAGATGAGAGTTTCCCTGTGTGAAGAGTATGGGAAGAGCTTTCTAGGTAAAAGGAAAAACATGTTCAGAGAACCTGAGAGGGCACTCCCAATATTTAAAGAAATGAAACACACCAATTATGGCCAGAACTCAGAAAGGGTGAAGAACAGGGTATGAGGTTGGAGCAACAGTCTGAAAAATATGCATAAGGAAATGCTACATGCAGCTCATGTGTTCAGAAGCATGTCCTATAGAGCTGTGACACCAATGCTGGGGAATGATAGGAACATGTGGATTTTCTAAAGCACTTGTTGTTAGGTACCATTAAGTTGATTTTAGACTCATTAGGGACCCCGTGTGACAGAATGGAACTGCCCCATGCTGTAATCTTTATGAAGTCAGATCACCAGGTCTTTCTCCTGCATAGTTGCTGGAGTGCGGTGGAGGGGAGGGAGGCTGTTCTGAACTGCCAGTCTCAGCTAGCAGCTGTGTGCCTGACCATACACCACTGCAAGTGACTCAGTTTATTCCAGAGACTCAGGTCTCAACAACCTTAAAATGCTAACTCAGTCATGGTGACAAAGTCCTGTAGGTTTCGAATGCCCTTAAAATCAGAGAAGTCATGAGTCTTATATAATTAATACTGCTTTTCTTCTAACCTTGGGCTCTTATAGGTTCTCTGATCCCCTGGCTTTAGAAAGTTATTAAACTGGAACTCAGATGCTCTCACAATACATGAGAAAAGCACAGCATGAAAATTGTTTTGTTCAGACATCAAACAGTTTGAGATAATGCATTCTTTTGTGTGTCTGCATGCAGACTAATCCCCAGGAGATGCCTTTGGATGTCATAATAGCAATTCTGATATCAATAAATCATTTGCTATTTTGACAAGTCCTGGTCACCACCTCAGTCACTAGACACATTTGTAATGGTTTATGTTAACAATAACAGCAACCACCTAGCAACATACTGTTTAGTCATGTCATTTTTATAATACCACAAGTGGTTTTGCAGGCTTTGGAAGAATAAATTATTAGTATGTCTAATACAGCTTGAAATTAAAACAGGAAATATTTTTGGAGGCCTACTGTGCACAATACATGAAATCATGCTGCATGGTGTGTGACTTTATGTAAGAATGACACATGAGTTTTTGCTAGTTTATCAGTACTTTGCTACTACTCCATGAAGAAAGAGTCTGTATCTGTCTCGCTAGTATGAAGAGCCCTGGTGGGCCAGTGGTTAAATGCTTTGCTAGTTAACTGAAAAGTCGATGATGTGAACCCACCAGCCACTCCTCAGGAGAAAGATGTGGCAGACTATTTCATAATGATTAGAGCTTGGAATCCCTATGGGGCAGTTCTCGTTTGTCCTGAAGGGCTGCTATGATTCAGAATCAAGTGATGTCAATGAGTGGTAGCTAGAATTTATTGAATAGAAGGATGAATAGTTTTTAGGCAAAGTTTATTTGATTAATTTCCTGTAACCCAAGAAATGATTGATCTATTATCTCTGTTTTTCATGGAGAGCTTTTTCCTTGATCTTTTTTTAAATCATGAAAGGTATCAAATATAAGTAAGTAAATTCTGTGAAACTGATTCAGAGAAGCCAAAATTATGCAAAATATCCCTTCCATTTTTGTTGATCCTTGGAGCAACCCATTGTGAATACTCATATTTTATTACCAAGGAAACAGATTGGAAGAAACATATGTGTCTCTTCTAAGACTTACGTGATGGTTAATTTTATGTGTCAGCATGGCTAGGCAGTGATGTCAGTTGTTTGGTCAAATCCTAGCCTAGATATTGCTGTGAAGGTATAGCATTGATGTAATTTATTTTACAAGCAATTGACTTGAATTAAAATAAATTACCTTAAAAAACGTGAGTGAGCATTATTCAATCAATTGGAGGCCTTAAGAGCAGAAATAGAAGCTTAGCAGAGAAGAAAGAATTCTGCCTGAAGACTGTAACGTAGGGCTCTTACCTGAATTTTCAGTCTGCTGGTCTGTCCTGCTGATTATGGACTCAAGACTGCAGTGTCAACTCTTGCCGGAGTTTCTAGCCTGCTCTACAGATTTCTCACTTGCTAGCTCCCACAATCACGTGAGACAGTTCTTGAAATCTTTCTTTCTCTCATGTGCAAGCAAACACACATTCTACTGAAACAGATTTGGTACTCAGTGGCTCTAGAAAAACAAAATTGTAAGCATGAGTTTTGTGAATTGTTTCTGAAATTGATTGTGTAATCTGATTAACTTTAAAAGCTTTGAAGCCCCACTGTACTACTGTTTACAGTAATGGAGTACTGGTAGTCTATGGTGTGATGTGACAGTAGAGATACTCAAATTATCACTATTTGATATTTATAAATTAATACTTCTAAGAGGCAAGGTTCTGGATAACAATGCATTTGATACCATAGACCATTTTTGTCAAACTGAAAAGTACAGTGAGATTGACTAGTTGCTTCTAATTCCTTTGGACAAAGGTGGGAAAGAAAAGTCTGAGCTCAGGGATTCAAGTTTTCAGCTCAAGTACTGCATATGTAACCCCCAAATTTCCATGTCTTCCCTGAAAGAAAATCTTGTCTCCTGTAGCCACAGATCTGAGATTTCTAAAAATCAAACCTGATGCTTATCCTGCCAGTGGCCAAATTACAATGTAAATTGAATCCCCAGCCTTTCACGGTGTCTGCTGTTAGAGTGAGGGCATTGATTAGGAAAGACTGCCATCTTGCAGGCTGAAATCGGCATGTATATGGACAGGTAATGAAGAAACTGCATCGTTTTTTTGCCAGTAGGAGCAGCTTTCCATCTGTCTGAAAAAATTAACTTTGCTTTGTCTGAGGAACTTGAATAGCCTCCTCTGAGATAGTTGTCTTTCAAGACACTGCTAATTTTCATTAAGAACCACCCCTACTGTACCTCCTTGCTTCTAGATTTACAACCAGTTGCAAGTTCTAGCAGACCTCCAAAGATAAGGTACAAACTGTATAATACTTCAAAAGAACTACATGATGTTTCTAATTTTATAGACCTAAACCTGGGGAAGTCTGAGCATCCTTAAAGGGCTTTGTGGTCCATCTTCTCTGTAGGTCAGTAATTACATTGGAAACCGCTGTCATTGGACTGAGATCTTTTAATACAGTGATGATTGGACCCTGGGGTGGCAAGGGCCAAGTGGCGGCACACCAGAGACCAAGTGGGTGTGGTTACCGTAATAAAAAGCAGAATCAAAACAATAATCAAAGTAGTCCAACTCAAAAAGACGTATGGTGGTAGCTACTTGATTATGGTGTTGGTGCAATTGAAACTGGTAGTTTACTAAATTCTTACTTGATTTGCACAAGGGCGAGAGTTCTACACCAAGTGACCAGAAGTCTAACTTGAACCGCTAAAACAGAGTCATGACCTTGACTTGAGACAGTTTATAGGTGCAAAACCCCTTGAATGGAAGAGAGGCCAGGTCTCCTTGAAAAAGGACCTAGCTGCACAGCCAGAAATTTGTACCATGGATATTTTTCCTGGTTTTCCCTAAAGGGGTGTATGGCCTTTTTACCAACGTGTCTGCACACTGGGGAAAAGGAAATAATCACGCTCTTGGAGGGTTGTTGGATACTGGTTCTGAACTAACACTTATCCTAAAAGATACAGAAGGTCACTGTGGTTCACCAGTGAGAAGAGAGGTTTATAGAGGTCAGGCCATGAACTTTAACTCAAATTTGAACCTACACTGTGGTTATTTTCTCAGTTTTGGAATGCAGAATTGGAATAGCCATACTCAGCAACTGACAGAATCCCACACTGGTTCCCTAACCTGTAGAGTGAAGACAATTATGATAGGAAAGGCTAAGGGGAGACTTTTAGAAAGCACTAAACCCAAAGGAATACTTAATTGCAGAAGGGACTGCAGAGATTAGTGCCACCATCAAGAACTTGGATGATGTAGAGATGGTGATTCCCACCACACTGCCAGTCAACTCACCTGTTTGACTTGTACAAAAAACAGATGGGTCTTAGAAAGTGACAGTGGATATCATAAACGTAACCACATGGTGACTCTAGTTGCATCTGATGTTGCAGTTTGCTTGAACAGATTAACACATTTCTTAGTATCTGATGGGAAACCCTGGTGATGTGGTATCTAAGTGCTACATCTGCTAACCAAAAGGTCGCAGTTCAAATCTGCCAGGTACTCCTTGGAAACTCAATGAGGCAGTTCTTCTCTGTCTTCTATTGACTCAGTGGCAGTGGTGGTGGTTGTATCTAGTATGTAGCTATTGATCTGGTAAATGCTTTTTTCTTAATACCTGTTAATAAACACCACCAGAAACAGTTCCCTCCACCCCCCAGCTTACAAGACCTGCAGTACACTGACACTTTGCTACCTCAGGGTATATCAACTTTTCAGCCTTATATCCTAGTTTAATTAACAGGAATTTTGATTGCCCTTCCCTTTTCACAAAATAGCACATTGGTTCATACACTGATGACATTGTGCTGATTGGACTGAACTGTAAATAGCAATTATTGTAGACCTATTGGTAAACCGTCAACATATCAGAGGGTAGAAATTAAATATGATCCAAAATTCAGGTGCTTTCTATCTCAGTGAAATTTCTAGGGATGCAGTGGTAGAAGCCATGTGGAAGTACTCCTTTTAAGGTAAAGGGTGGAAATATTCCTTTTAAGGTAAAGGATGGAAACCCTGGTAACATAGTGGTTAAGTGCTATATCTGTTAACCAAAAGGTCAGTAGTTCAGATCTGCCAGGTGCCCCTTGCAAACTCTATGGAGCAGTTATTGTCTGTCCTATAGGGTTTCTGTGAGTCAAAATTGACTTGACAGTAGTGTTTTCTTTCTTTTTTTAAGGTAAAGGATAAATTGTCACATATAGCCTTTTCTACAATCAAAAAAGAGGCAAAACACACTTGGAGAACCTCTTTAGATTTTAGACCCAATGTACTCTTCGTTTGGGTGTGAAAAGCTGCTAGTTTTAGGTGGGATCTAGAATAACAAAAGGTGCCACAGCAAGTTCAGACTGTGGTGTAAGGTGCTCTACCGGTTGTGCCATATGATCCAGCAGATCCAATGGTACTTGAAGTGTCAGTGTTAGATGGAGATGCCCTTGGGGTCTGTGGTAGACTCCTATAGGTGAATAACTGTACATAACTTTAGGATTTTGGAGCAAAACTGTGCCATCCTTTGAAGATAACTACTCTCTTTTTGAGAAAAATATCTGTTGGCTTGAACTGGGCCTTAGTAGAAACTGATTGCTTAGCTGTAGGCCACCAAATTGCCATGAGGAGTGAGGTGCTCATCCTGAACTGAGTGCTGTTTGGTCCACTAAGCCATAAAGCTGAGTGTGCAGAGTAGCACCTTATTGCTAAATGACAGTGGGATATATGAGATCAGACTTCAGCAGGCTCTGAAGGCACAGCTAAGTTATATGAGTCAAATGCTCATGATTTCTGCTTATGCTACATTTTCTTCTCTCTTCCAGTCCTCATCTATGGTCTCTACAGGTATCCTACAATCAGTGGATTGAGAAAGAGAAAACTTGGGCCTGGTGTACAGATAGTTTACATGGTATTTAGGCACACTTGAAAATGGAGAGATACAGCACTAGAGTCCCCTTCTGGAATATACCTGAAGGGTACCAATCGTCTCAGTGTGGAGAACTTTGAGCTTTGAATCTGGTTGTTTATTTTGCTTGGAAGGAGAAATGGCAATATGTGTGACTGTATCCCTATTTATGGGCTACAGCCGGTAGTTTAGGTAGATGGTCAAGAGACTTGGGAGGACTATGATTGAAGAATTGTGATAAGGACATTGAGGAAAGAGATAATGAGGATTTACCTCTCTAGATAGGCAAAAATAATGTGAAAATATTCATGTTTCATGTGAATGCTCACCAGAAAGTAACCTCAGTAGAGGATGATTTTAATAATCAAGTGAATAAGATGAGCTGTTCTGTGCATATCAGCCTCTTTTCTTATTCACTCCTATCATTGCTCACTGGATCATGAACAAAGTAGCCATGATTACAGAGATGGACTATGAATGTACGATATGTATGGGCTTAGCAAAAAGGTCTTCCACTCACCAAGACTGACGTGAATACAGCTAGTGCTGAGTGCCTGGTTAGCCAGCAACAGAGACCGACACTGAGTTCTTGATAGGGCACCATTCCCAGGAGTGGTGAGCCAACTACCCAGTGGCAGGTTGACTATGAGTCCTACCAATTAAGTTCACAAGCTCATGCTAGAGAATGTGCTACATCCCTCACTGCTGAATATCCCTATGGTCACCTTTGAAGTGCTCCCCTTGGGAAGCTATGCACCCATGCCAGCATCTAGTCCACCCTTCTAAGCAATTTTGGAACTCTTTTTCTGGAATGGCCATCAGATCTGTCATGGTAATACCCTTGATGTCCTGTATGTCATCTAAATTTCTCCCTTTCAACACTTCATTTATCTTTGGGTAAAGAAAAAAGTCATTGAGCGAAGATGAGGTAAGGAGTGTGTTGCAATACAGTTACTTGTTTACTGGCTGAATACTCCCTCACAGACAACTATACAATTAAGTTCATGAACTTGCCACTGTGCCACCGTGAGCAATGACCATTCCAGAAAGAGTTCCAAAATTGCTCAGAAGGGTAGACTAAGTGATAGCATTAGTGCTAGCTTCACAAGGGGAATACTTTGAATGTGACCGTAGTGATAGTCAGCAAGGAAGTATGTAGCACTCAGAACAATTAAGTTTATGGACTTAATTGTCAGACCTTGTGTATTAGAATGATTCCCTCCTGGAAGGGGCAGTATTTTGTTTTTATTGAAACAGACACCCACTCAGGATATTGACTTGCTTTCCCTGCATGCAGTGCTTTTGCCAAAGCTACCATCTGTGATCGTATGGAATACCATATCTACCATCATGGTATTCCATGCAGCATTGCCTCTCATTGAAGAATTTACTTCACAGTGAATGAAGTGTAGCCTTGGGCCTGTGCTCATGGAATTCATTAGTCTTGCCATCTTTCCCACAATTTTCAAGCATCTGGCTTGATGAAATGCTGGAATGATCTTTTAAAGACACAGTTACAGAGGAGGAGGGGCCAAGATGGTGGACTAGCCACACATCTCTCCTCTGATCCCTCTGAAAACTAAGGCCTTGAAAAACAACTGAATGGACTAAAAAGAACATTCTAGGAGTGCAAAGATTAGGCAGAAAAGTGAGATCGGACTGGTCCACAGGAAGGGGACAAATTACCTTTGTCAGAAGTGAATCAGCAGCACAGAGAGTCCCACTTCTACTGGTGCAGGAGTGAAGCAGCAACACAGGTGTGGAGGCCATCTTTCTCATCTGGGAGGCCAGGCCTGGGACTGTTGCTCCTAGGAGCACAGCTGTGGCTGGCTGCCATGCTGAGCCGTGGTGCCTGAGTGGAATCTTGTCTCTCAAGTGAGAGGCTGAGCTAGGGACAGCTGCATCTAGAAAACACAGAGACAGCTGGCAGCCAAGTACAGCAGTACCTTTACCTCTGCCCTTCTCTGAGCTACGCCAGAGGCTAAACGCTGGTGCACTACCTGGGCCAGAAGTGTGACATTGTATGTGTGTATGCTGAGCTATTCTACTGGACTTGGAAAGGTAAACAAAGGGAGGGGTAGAAGAAAAGTTCCACTGGCTCTCCCTGAGCTTTGGATGACTGTGCCTATAGAGCCCCAGGCAAATTCCATTAGATCATCTTAAGCTAACTGCTCGTGGACATTCGGGACTCAATCCTTTCCTGTGTGCTGATTTTTTTCCCCTATCCCTAGCCTTCCCCACCTACCTTCTGTGTTCCACACCAGATGCTAGATCCTGGTACATTACCTGGGCCGGAAGTAGGACATTTTACCTAAATGCCCTGAGCTTTTCTTCTTGACTTGGAGAGGGAAAGGGAGGGGCAGAAGACAAGCTCTGCTGGCTCCTCTGAACTGTGGATCACCTCACCAACAGAGCCACAGAAGAAGTTTGCTGGAGCATCACAAACTAAGTACTCACCAACTTTCGTGACTCAAACCTTTCCTATACGCTGACTACACTCCCTATACTCAGCCTTTTCTCCCTGCCTTCTCTGCTCTACATCTGACTCTGGATTCTAGAGCACTACCTGGACTGGAAGTGGGGCATTTTACATGTGTACCCTGAGCTTTTCTCCTAGACTTCAGGAGGGAAACAAAAACAGCGTTCAAAGAAGAGTTCCGCTGGCTCCCCTGAGTCAGCCTTCCTGCTATCTTTCTCAGTGTAGTCATCACTACAATTATTGAGTGACAGGGCATCAGAATTATTAAGGCTTCAGTAACCACTGTAGCTCAAACAACTAGACTACTTGGACAGTAGAAGACCAAATTAAATCACATGCACACACATACACATGCTAACCTAATGCATAAATCACAGCAGCTTTCTGTTGGCTTGGAGACAACAATCAATTTCTAAGTATTTAAAGAAGCAGATCATCATGGCTCCAGAAAACTTCCAAAATAAAGAACCAAAAAAATTTCCTAAATAGTGAAGTCTTCCTGAAATTATCACAGGTAGAATACAAAAGAATATATAGAGAGCCCTTCAAGGAATTAGGATGCAGATTAGGCAAAGTGCAGCAGAAAAAAATGAAAAAACAAGCTACAAGAATTGCTTGTGCAACAGTGATCTGAAATTCACCAATTTAACAATAAAGTCACAGTTAGACAATTCAACAGAAAGTCAAAGGAACAGGATCAAGGCAAAAATGTAGAATTAGTGAGGTTGAGGGTAAAGCAACTAACACTAGCATTTATGAGGAAAAATCAGATAAAAGAATTAAGAAAAATGAAGAATCATTAAGAATTGTGTGGGACTCTATCAAGAGGAATAACTGACAGATGATTGGAGAGCCAGAATAAGGAGCAATATCAGAAAAACAGAGTTGTTGAAGATTTGCTGATGGAAAACTTTCCTGACATTATGAAAAACTAGAAGATATCTATCCAAGATGCTTATTGACCTCCACAAAAGGTAGATTCCCAAAGAAAGACACCAAGACAACAAAATGAAAGATGAGGAGAGGCTCTTAAGGCAGCTAGGCTCAACCAACTGATAAAGGAGAGTTCTGTATACTGAGCTCCAGTTATTCAGTAGAAACCATGTTGGTAAGAAGGCAATGGGATGACATATACAAAGCGCTGAAAGAAAACAACTTCCAAGAATTTTTTATTCTTCAAAATTGTTTCTCAAATGTGATGATGAAATAGGACACTCCCAGATAAACAGAAGTTCAGAGAATTTGCAAAAACCAAACCGAAACTATAAGTAATGCTGAAGGAATTTCTTAGATTAGAAAATCAGTAATATCAGACATGTACTCAAGGACACAATTCAGGACACAGTGTCCAGAGTCCAACTTTGTTAGGGAAGCCACAAATGTCAATCAAAGCTAAAATATTAAAAGTGAGGAAACAGAGATCTCAATACATAAGTTATGAGAACACTGTATTAAAAAGAGAAATGTATTCATAGCCCTTGCAAATGGAGAGGATGTCAAGGTGATAAAAGAAGTTAAAGGTTGGCTTAAACTTAAAACAGTAGTGGGGAATATTGGGGTAGACACCCAGCAAATTAACAAATACTACACTTCAAAACAAGAAACACAATCTAAAATTCTCAACAGATATGAAACAAAGATTGAAAAGGATGAAAAGAAAACCCATTAAGAAACACAATTCAGAACAGAATATTGAGTGGAACAAAGAAACTGTCAACAACACACGAATAAATGCATTGAACTGCCAGAACTAAATTCATGCCTATCAATAATTACACTGAATGTAAATGGATTATGTGCACCAATAGAGAGACAAGAGAGTAACAGATGGGGTGAAAAAACATGATCTGTCTATATGCTTCTTACAAGAAAGACACCTTAGACACAAAGATATGAACAAAGTGAAACTCAAAGAATGGAAAAATGTATACACCAAGCTAAGAACATGCAGAGAAGAAGAGGAGTGGTGATATTAATCTCAGGTAAAATAGACTTTAAAAGCCACCATCGTGGACAAGGATGGTCACTATTGCTTAAAGGACCAAAACATGAGGAGGATATAACAATATTAAATATTTATGCACCCGGCAACAGAACTTCTAAATGCATCAAATGAAAGCTGACAACATTGAAAAATGAGATAGATTGCTCTACAATAGTAGTAGGAGACTTCAACACACTACTTTATGTAATGGACAGAACATCCAGGAGGAAACTCCATAAATATATGCAATATCTTATTGTGACATTCAACTGACTCAACCTCATAGACATATATAGAACTCACCACCCAACAACAGACAAGTATACCTTCTTTTACTGTGGTCGTGGAACATTCTCTGGAATAGACCACGTGTTAGGCCATAAAGCAAGTCTCAACAAAATCCAAAGCATTGAAATGTTGCAAAGCATTTTCAAAAGACTATAAAGCCATGAAAGTTGAAATCAATAGCAGAAAAAACATGGGTAGAAACTCAAACTTGTGGAAACTGAACAACACCTTGCTCAAAAATGTCTGGGTTATAAAAGAAACCAAGGAGATGATAAACAAATTCATGGAATCAAATAAGAATGAGAACACATCCTACCAGAACTTAGGGATGTAGCAAAAGCAGTGCTCAGAGGTCAGATCATCTCAATAAATGCACACATCCAAAATGAAGAAGGGGCCCACATAAAAGAATTAACCCTACAGCTCAAACAAGTAGAAAGTGAACAACAAAAGAAACCCCTGGGCACCAGAAGAAAACAGATAATAAAAATTAGAGAAGAACTAAATGAGTTATAGAACAGAAAAACAATTGAAAGAATTAGCAAAAGCAAAACCTGTTTTTTGAAAAGATCAACTAAATTGATAAACCATTGGCTAAACTCACAAAAGAAAAACAGGAAACAGGTAACCCAAATAAGAAATGAGATGGGAAGTTTCACAACAGGTCCACCCAAAATTCAAAGAATCAGAAAAGAATATTGTGAAAAATTGTTCTGTAATAGAGTTGAAAGCCTAGAGGAAATGGACACATTTCTAGAATCATATTACCTACCAAAAATAACACAAATAGAAGAAGAACAACTTCGTAAACCTATCACAAAAGAACAGACTGAAAAGGTAATTTAAAAAAACACCAACCAAAAAACATCCTGACCCAGATGGCTTCACTGGAGAATTCTAATAAACTATTAGAGAGGAGTTAATACCAATACTACTAAAGATATTTCACATTATAGAAAAGGATGGAATACTCCCAAATTCATTCTATGAAGCCTGTATAACCCTGATACCAAAACCTGGTAAAAATAGTACAAAAGAGGAAAATTGCAGACCAGTCTCTTTCATGAACTTAGATGCAAAAATGCTGAACAAAATTCTAGCCAATAGAATTCAACAACATATCAAAAAAATAGTTCACCGTTACCAAGTAAGAGTCATACAAGTTATGCTAGGTTGGTTCAACATTAGAAGAACAGTTAATGTATTCAATCACATAAATAAAACAAAAGATGAAAATCACTTGATTTTACCAATTGGTGCAGAAAAGGCATTTGACAAAGTCCAACACATATTCATGTTAAAAACTATCGGCAAAATAGGAATAGACGGGAAATTTCTCAACATAATAAGGGGCATCTATCCAAAGCCAATAGCCAGCATCATCCTGAATGCAGAAAGACTGAAAGAATTCCGCCTGAGAACAAAAACCAGACAAGGATGTTCATTGTCACTGCTTTTATTTAACATTGTGCTGGAAGTTCTAGCTAGGCCAGTCAGACAGGATAAAGAAATAAAGGACATCCAGGGTCGCCATGAGTCGGATCCGACTCGACGGCACTTGGCTTGGCTAGATTGGTAAAGAAGTAAAAGTATCTTTGTTTAGAGATAATATGATCTCATACACAGAAAGCCCTAAACAAACTACTGGAACTAATAGGAGAGTTCAACAAAGTATCAGGATATAAGATAAACCTAAACAATAGGATTCCTTTATACCAGTGAAGAGACTGTTAAAGAGGAAAGCACCAAATCAATACCATTTACAGTAGCCCCCAAGAAGATAAATCTACTTAGGAATAAATCTAACCAGAGATGTAAGAGACCTATAGAAGGAAAATTAACAAGACAGTACTGCAGGAAACCAAAAGAGATTTACATAAGTGGAGAAGCCTACCCTGCTCATGGATAGGAAGCCTTACCATGGTAAAAATGTCTGTTCTACCCAAAGTGATCTACATATGCAATGGAATTCCAATACAAATTCCAGTGCCATTTTTTTAATGGGATGGAAAAACAGATCACCAACTTTGTTTGGAAAGGAAAGAAACCCCAGATACCGAAGACTGCCCTGACAAGAAACACAATGTAGAGTCCCTGAGGTAGCATGAGGAATAGGGGAGTGCAGATCTAGACCTCTATTAATAGACCAGAGTTGATGGTCTGACAACCTGAAGGGTTCCCTGAGAACGTCGACCTTCAACTTGATGCTAGCCCAGAGCTGAAACCAGTACCAAAGCCAACACTTCAGACAAAGATTGAACTGGACTATGGGACACAGAGTGATGCAGATGGTGAATTCACTTTATGGTTTAATATATATATGAGGCTGTCCAACTGATTTCGTTCTAGAGGGGAGAGGAGAACGTGGAGAGGAGGAAACAAGTGTTGGTTGAGTGGATACTGGAAGTAAAGAGTGGAAAGGAAGAGTGTGCTGTCACAGGGTGAGGAAAACAGACAGAGTTCATAGAGGAAGGTACTCAGGGTTTTATATGGGAAATTGACTTGGATTGTAAAGTTTCAGTTAGTGACTAAAAAAAAAGATAGTTACAGCAACCAGATATGTGGCAGTAACCTGCAGGGCTGGGGCAGTGTTCTCTAGGAGGCTATAAAACCAAAGCCAAACCCACTGCTGTCGAGTCGATGCCAACTCATAACGACATCTGTCTGCTGTAAATCAGTGTCTAATATGTGGTGCACCCTGGTGGCATAGTCATTAAGTGCTAAATCTGCTAACCAAAAGGTGGGTTATTCAAATCCTTTAGGCACTCCTTGTAAACTCCATGGAGCAGTTCTAGTCTGTCCTATAGGGTGACCTTAAGTTGGAATTGACTTGAGAGCACTGGGTCTTTTTTTTTTTTTTTCTTATCATTAATCTCACATGCAGGTAAAATTTTGCTCAAGATCATTCAAAAGTGACAGCGTGTTTTGACAAGGAACTGCCAGAAATTCAAGCTGGATTCAGAAGAGGATGTGGAACTAGGAATGTCATCACTGATGGTAGATGGATCTTGGCTGAAAGCAGAGAATACCAGAAAGATGTTTACCTATGTTTCATTGGCTGTGCAAAGGCATTTGACTGTGTCGATTTAGCGTAATAAATTATTGCTAAAATTGTGGAGAATGGGAATTCCAGAACACCCAGTTGTGCTTTAAAGGAACCTTTACATGGATCAGAGGCAGTCGTGTGAACAGAACAAGTGTGTGTCAGGGTTGTAGCCTTTCACCATGCCTTTTCAATCCATATGCTGAGCAAATAGTCTGAGAACATGGATTATATGAAGAAGAACAAGGGATCAGGGATCGTTATGCAGAGGATACCACCTTATTGCTAGAAGTGAAGAAGACTTGAAACACTGATAAAGATCAAGGACCAGAACCTTCAGTGTAGATTGCACCTCAGCGTCAAGAAAACAGAAATCCTCACACTGGACCAGTAAGCAACATTGTCATAAGTGGAGAAAGGATTGAGGTTGTCAAGGATTTCTTTACTTAGGTCCACAATCAATGCCCATGGAAGCAGCAGTCCTAAAATGAAAAGACTCATTGCATTGGGAAAATCTGCTGCAAATGATCTCTTTAAAGTTTTGAAAAGATGCCACCTTGAAGACTAAAGTGCGACTGACCCAAGTCATGGTATTTGCAATTTCATCATATGCATGAGAAAGCTGGACAGTTAACAAAGAAGACAGAAGAAGAATTGATGCCTTTGAATTGTGGTGCTGGAGACGAATGTTGAATGTACCATGGAGTGGCAAAAGAACAAACAGACCTGTTCTGGAAGAAGTACAACCAGAGTGCTCCTTGGAAGCAAAGATGATGAGACTGCTTCTTACATACTTTGGACATGTTTTCAGGAGGGATCAGTCCCTGGAGAAAGACATCATGCTTGGTAGAGTGGAGGTTCGGCAAAAAAGAGGAAGACTCTCAATGAGATAGATTGACACAGTGACTGCGACAACGAGCTTAAGCATAAAAATGATTGTCGACAGAGTGCCAGACTGGGCATTGTTTCGTTCTTTTGTTCCTGGGGTCGCTATCAGCTGGGACTGACTGGACGGCACCTCACAACAACAACAGCAGGTTGGACGTCTCTGTCGTGTCTCTATCCTGTTAGCTGTCTTTCTCTGGAGAACTTGAATGGATGTAGCGTGTGTCTAGTGAAGAGATCCAGGTCTTGTAACTCAGCCTAGCATTCTTGCAGTGCCTATAGTGTACCCCCAATTTTTAAACAAATAACTGTCTTGCTTTTGTAGCTCACAGTTGTTTCTAGCATTACTTTTAGCTGTTATCAGTTGTCTTTTTATCTTAGGGTTATCTTTTTTCTTTTCTTTCTGTCTCACACATGGTTTTGATTTCCAGCTGGGCTGCTGACATTTTGTTATTTTCATTCTCTGTATCTCGGACTATAGATGAATTTTTTAAATTCTAAACTTTAAATTACTAGCAGATATTTTGGATTGAGTTTGTCAAAGAGTTTGGGTTTAATTGTAAGTTGATGCTGTGTCAAGAAAACACTTTTGCTTGGTCTGTGGTGATTATAGTGATGGAGATGCAGTTTAGCCGAAGTTAAAGTGTGAGTAGACTAGGAAAGAATGTGGTCGCCACGGAGTCTGAGATACACAGGCACTTGAGAATTGGGATGTATCAATGGACCACCAGTGTTTGCTTCTGCTTTGGAAACTCCTTCTCATGTAATGTCTACAAGTGTCGAGTTAGACCAGGCACCTTGGTATGTGTGTGTCCAAGGGCAGTTTGAGAATTGGTGCTTTTTTTTTGATCAGTTGTTTATTATGTTGATGCACAGGGCAGATTTACAGCTACTTTCTTATAAAAACCACTGGGAATTTCAAGGAGAACAGTCTTCTTTAGAGTATAAACTGTTGAGATCAGGGATTTTGATCTATTTTATCTGAGTGCCTGGAATACTGCTTGACACACTGTAGATTCCCAATGAACATTTGTTGAGTAAAAGAATGGATTTGGCTTTTATCCAGCATGTCACCTTTAGCAGTAGAACTAGATTCTGATTGGACAGAATGATTTCCCTTTGCCATTGCTGTAACCATATTCTAAGCTAACCTAGCCGTTCAGTGACAGCAAGCTCAAGTCAAGTCAGACTGGGGTCTAATTCTTATCTACTCCACTGTACAAGGACACTGTACCAGTGGATGGTTATCTACCTCTCTGATTCGTTGTAATTCATTATAAACTTATAATTGGCTTTACTGTCACTGTAAGACAGGATAGTAACTGCAGCTAATCTGTGGCTGAATATAAGGGCCAAGAATGAAAAGAATTAAAATGGATTGCTTTGGGTAGCCTGGACTGATATAGATCAATATGCTAACAGTTTTCTTCTTCTGAGGAGTACTTGTTCATAAAGGGATCTGATTTTCAGAAGAAATTCAAATTTGGATATGTGGCTTTTGAATTAGTCTAGGATCAGTGGAATGTTCTAAAGTAGGTTTTGTTTCTTTTTTTCCGTGTCGTACAGTAACAAGCATCTCATCCCAAAATACTCATGTTAAGGGGACATGTTATGGAGTTTCCAAAGAAAGGAGGGAAAGAGATTTATTGATCTCTGAAGTGCAGTGGCTATAGTACATGTTTCTCAGTGCTATAAAACTGTGAACTTTTAACATGTTTTTCAACTGCCTCAAGAAATAAAAAAGTTGTATTTGTCAGATTATCACATTTGCCAGGAACTAAGACTGTGTGTTTTCCTTTAGCTACAATGCAGGTGTAATGGATATGTATCTTTTCCTCTGATAATGTCACAGTTTATGTAGATATGAGGATCTGTTGACCAAGGAACTGGTTAGACTGGATGAGGAAGTAAGAGAAAATTAAAATAAGATGTTGGGTTGAGAAATAATAAGGGAGGGTGAAATTTTGATTTTTCTAACTTTAGTAACTGGCAAAACCACAAAAAGAACAGTAAAAACTCAGAAATGTCAGAATCCATTGTCTTTATTTTGCTTGTGATTGAGTGAAAGTATACAATACAAGTTAGATTTGCTTGCCTGCCTGTCTACAACTCCTGCTCTCCTTGCCTGGTGACAATACACTCCTCCTTTCCATTCTATACGTATCATATCCTCTTAGCAATCTCCTGTCCCCTACTGTCCACCTTCTCCCCTCCTGTCTACTAAGATGCCTGTAGGACAGCATCTTTATAGATGCATAGAACCGTAAAGTGCATACACCTTATGGTCGTATTGTGTCTCAGAGCCCAGTCCATTCCTGTCTGAAGAGTTGACCTCAGTAATGATTTCTGGTTAGGGGCAGCAGCAAGTCTAGGGGCCATGCTCCCAGGGGGATCCCCCAGGCCTTCAGACCATCAGTTGTGGTCTTTCAGAGGAGTTCTTGAGGAGCACCCCTCTTTCTCTTGTGTTGCCACTGGGACTCGACATTGTGTGCCCCATCACAGCTGACTTTGGTGGTGGCTGGGCACCATCTGGTTCTTCTGGTCACGTGTTGATGCAGTCACCCGTTCATATGGGTCCTTCTGTCTTCTGGGCTCTTTTTACCTGGTGTCTTTGTTGTCCTTGGTGATCATTAGTTCCAGCTGAGTTGGGACTATTTGGTCTACTTCAGATGGCAGCTTGCTATCTTTTAAGACCCCAGATGCCACTCACCAATATGGGGTGCAGAAGACTTTTAGTAATAAGCTCGTTACACCAATTGGCCTTTATGTCCCCTGAGAGCGTGGTCTCCTGACCCACACCCCTGCTACTCTATCCTTGCAATATTGGGTTAAGATTAGAAGAGTTTTCAGTTTATGTTGAAATCCTGTTAAGTTGATCTTCTTTTTACTGTGTGCTGTCACTGCTTTTGCCCAACCAAATTTCTGTTAACTGTCTAATCTATAATCAGCCCTCTCCCTGCCTTCCTCTACTCCCTTACAGCTGTCAAAGAGTCATTTCTGTACCAGTCTGTTTTTAAGTCCTTATAGTAGGGGTCTCACACAGTATTTGTCCTTGTGCCACTGACTGATTTCACTCAACATAATGTCCTCCAACTGAAACCAGGTTATGAGATGCTTCCTAAGATCATCATTGTTCTTATCATTACATAGTGTTCCCTTGAGTGTTTGTTTATCCATTCACATGTTGTTGGGCATCTGAGTTGATTCCATCCTTTTGCTGTTGTGGGCTGTGCTGAAAAAAAGTTTGTGTGCTTGTATCTGTTTGTGTGACTGCCCTTGATTCTGTAGGATATATTCTGAGCAGTGGGTTTGCTGGATCAAATGGTATATCTATTTCCAGCTTTTTGAGGAAGCACCAGAGTGCTTTCCAAAGAGGTTGTACAATTTGGTACCTCACCCGCAGTGGAGGAGCATTCCAATTGCTCCACAGCCTCTCTAGCATTGTTGTTTTGTGTTTTTTGGATCATGGCCAATCTTGTTGGGATGAGATGGTATCTCATTAAAGTTTTGACTTGAATTTCTTTAATAGCTAATGATCGTGAATATTTCCTCTTGTGTCTTTTGGTTGCCTGGATGTCCTCTTTAGTGAAGTGTCTGTCCATCTCCTTTGGCCATTGCTTACTTGGGTTATTTGCCCTTTTCTTGTTGATAATTTGCAGAACCTTGTAGATTATGGAGATCAGATGTTGATCCATCGTATAGTTGTCAAGTATTTTTTCCCATTCTATATATGGTCTTTTAATTCTATTGATAAAGTCTTTGGATGAGTAAAAGTGTTTGATTCATAGTAGTTCTCATTGATCTATTTTCTCTAATGTTGATCATACTTTGTCAGATTTTGAAGTCTATCTAAGCTGCATATTAAAATTTCCATTGCTGACCCCATTTTTTCTTTCATGATCTTTATCGTTTGGGGTTTGATATTCACATCTTTTATCCAATTTGAGTTAGTTTTTGTGGAAGGTGTAAGATAAGGGTCTTGTTTCAATTTTTTGCAGATAGAGATCCAATTTTGCCAGCACTATTTGTTAAAGAGACTGTTTTTACCCCAATTTATGACCTTTGGGCTTTGTTGAATATCAACTGTTCATAGGGGGATGATGACATCTCTGGGGTCTCAACTCTGTTTCACTGGTTTGTCTCTTTTTGTACCAGTACCAGGCTGTTTTGACTACTGTGGCAGTGTAATGAGTTCTAAGTTTGCTTTGCTTATCTGGGATTTCTTCTCTTTCCAAACAAAGTTGGTGGTTTGTTTCTCCATCTCTTTGAAAAACACCACTGGAATTTGTATTGGGATTGCACTGTGTATGTAGATCACTTTGGGTAGAATAGACATTTTCACAATGTTAAGTCTTCCTATCCATGAGCAGGGTAGGTTTCGCCTTTTATGTAAGTCTCTTATTTCTCTAGTTAGATTTATTCCTAGGTATTTTATGTTCTTGGGGGCTATAGTAAATGATATGGATTTGGTGATTTCTTCTTCAGTGGCCTCTTTGTTGGCATAAAGGAATACAACTGATTCACTTATGCCTATCTTACATCCTGATAATCTGCTGAACTGTTCCATTAGTTCAATAGTTTACTTATGGATTCTTTAGGATTTTCACTGTATAGAATCAAATCATCCACAGAAAGGGAGATTTTTGCTTCTTTATTGATGCAGATGCCCTTTATTTCTTTGTCTTTTCTAATTGCTCTGACCAGAACTTCTAGTACAATGTTGAATAGAAGTGGTGAGAGTGTGCATCCTTGTGTAGTTCCTGTTCTCAAGGGAAATTCTTTCAGTCTCTGTGCATTGAGGATGATGTAGGTGGCTGGCTTTGCATAGATGCCCCTTAGTACATTGAGGAATTTCCCTACTGTTCCTATTTTGCGGAGAGTTTTTAACATGAATGGATGTTGGACTTTGTCAAATGACTTTTCTGCATCAGTTGACAAAATTAGGTGATTCTTATCTTTTGTGTTATTTATGTGGTTGACCACATTAATTGTTATTATGATGCTGAATCAGCCTTGCATCCATAGTATGAATCCAACTTACTTTTTTTTTGACATGTTGTTGAATTCTGTTGGCTAGGATTTTGTTGAAGATTTTTTGCATCTTGGTTCATGAGTGATAGTGGTCTATAATTTTCCTTTTTTGTGGGATCTTTCCCTGGCTTTGGTATCAGGGTTATGCAGGCTTCATAGAATGAATTTGGGAGTAGTCCATCTCTTTCTATGCTGTGAAATAGTCTCAGTACTATTGAAGTTAACTCGTCTCTAAAAGCGTGGTAGAATTCTGTGGCGAAGCCATCTGGACCAGAACTATTTTTGGTTGGTGGTTTTTTGATGACTTTTTCAATGTCTTCCTTTGTGATGGGTTTATTAAGTTGTTCTACTTCTTGTGATAATTTTGGTAGGTGACATGAATCTTGGAAGTTGTCCAGTTTTCAAATCTGTCAGAGTACAGTCTTTTGTAGTATTCTGTTATGCTGCTTTTGATTTTTGTTACATGTGTTGTGACATCTCCCATTTTGTTTCTTAGTAAAGTTATTTGTTTCCTCTCCTGTTCTTCTTTGGTAAATTTACCCAATGCTTTGTTAATTTTGTTGATCTTCTCAAAAACTAGCTTTTGGTGTTATCAGTTTTTTCAGTTGTTTTTCTGTTCTCTAATTCATTTAGTTCTGCTCTAATGTGTATGATTTCTTCTGGTGCCTGAGGGATTCCTCTGTTGCTCTCTCTACTTGTTCAAGATGTAGAGTTAATTCTTTGGTTTGGGTCTTTTCTTCCTTCTGAATGTGTCCACTTATAGAGATAAACTGACCTCTGAGCACTGCTTTGGCTGTATCCCACAGGTTCTGGTAGGACGTGTTTTCATTCTCATTCGAATCCATAAAATTCCTTATTTCGTCCTTGATTTCTTCTCTAACCCATGGCTTTTTGAACAAGGTGTTGTTCAGTTTCCATGAGTTCCAAGTTCTAGCTATGGTTTTTTTTTGCTATTGATTTTGACTTTTATGGCTTTATGGTCTGAGAAGATGCTTTCCAATAATTCAGTGGTTTGGATTGTGTTGAGATTTGCTTTATGTAGTAGCACAAGGTTTATCCTGGTAAATGTTCCTTGTACACTGGAGAATAAGATGTACTTGTCTATTAATGGATAAAAGGTTCTGTATATGTTGATGAGGTCTAATTGGTTAATTGTGGCGATAAAGTCTTCTGTGTCTTTACTGAACTTTTTTCTAGATGATTTGTCCATTACTGAAAGTGGAATGTTGAAGTCTCCAACTGTTATAGTGGAGTGATTTATCTCATTTTTCAGTGTAGTCAGTGTCTGTTTGATGTATTTAGATGCTCTAGTATTGAGTGCATAAATATTTAATATTGTTAAGTGCTGCTTGTGTATTGAAATTTTCAGCAATAAATAGTGACCATCCTTGTCCATGATGGTGGATTTTACATTAAAATCTATTTTATCTGAGATTAGTGTTGCCACACATGTTCTTTGTATATTGTTAGGTTGGTATATATTATTTCATCTTTTAACTTTCAGTTTGTTCCTATTTTTAAGTCTAAGGTATGTTTACTGTAAGCAACATATACATGCCTTTTGATCCAAGATGACGCTCGTTGTCTCTTTATTTGAACATTCATTCCATTTACGTTCAGTGTAATTATTCATAGGTATGTGTTTAGTGGTGTCATTTCTATGTGTTTATATTTGTGTTGGTGTTTTCTGTGTTGCTCTTGATTATTCTGTTGTGGGTCGCACTTTGTTGTGGTTTGACATTTCATCTTTTTCAGTGTTGGTTTTGTGTTCATTGAGACTCCTGTATTGTGTTTCTTGTTTTAATGTGTTGCATTGTTATTGTGCTTTGTGGTTACCTCTGTACTCCCCCTTAATAATCTAAGTTTAAGCCCAATTTTAACTTGTACATATCTTATTAACTTCCTGAACATTTGAAAAGAGTGTAACTACTGTAGTACATCCCTCTTTTTAATGTGATGGTGTCTTAGTTTTCGTATTATGATCACTGGATCCCTATTTTTAATGTCATGGATTTGATTGAGTTATGTGCCTTCCCTAACTGAGTAGGTTTCTGGATGTTGTGTCCTGTATTACCTCGTTAAATACACACTTAGTGGTTTTGTTTTTCTAAGCAGAGAGCTTCTTTCAGTATTTCTTGTAGTTTTCGGTTTGGCTTTTACAAAGTCGCTAAGCTTCTGTATATCTGTGAATGTCTTAATTCCATCTTTGTGTTTGAAAGACAGTTTTGCAAGGCATATAATTCTGGATTGGAAGTTTTTCTCCTTCAAATCTTTGAATGTGTCATCCCACTGCCTCTGTGCCAACATCATTTCTGCCGAGAAGCTGATGAAAGCCTACAGGACTTCTGGATGTTAACTTTGGTTTTAGTCTTGCTGCCTTTAACAGAATCTGTTTATGTTTCATTTTTTTAAGCTTGATTATAATATTTCTTGTTGCCTGTCTTTTGGAATCAGTTTATGTGGTATTAAATACATGGCTTGGCTGTCTGTGTTCTCTTCTTTCATAATTTCAGGGAAAACTCTGTCAGCAGTTCAGCAACAATACTCTGTGTGTTTTCAGCTGTCCCTCCCTGTTCAGGAACTCCAGTTAAACGTAGACTGTTCCTGTTGATAGAGTCCCACATGCTTCATAATGCTTCTTCATTTTTCCTATTTCTTTTCTCTGAGTTTTCCTCATAAATGGTGGTGTCAGTTGTTCTGTCTTCAAGGTCACTAAGTCTGACTGCTAGTTGTTCAATTCTACTCTTTTGGCTTTGAATCGAGTTGTCTAATTCTGTATTTTTGTTATTTATTTGTTGCATTTCATAAAGTTGATGTTCCATCAGTTCGAATAGCTTACTTAATTTTTCACTTTTCTGTGCTGCATTTTGTATAATCTCTAGGACGGTTCTATATGTAATTCATTTGTCCTCAACCTCCAATAGTTTCAAAAAGGCTTCTTCATCTGGGAAATTTTTTGATTCTTTGTTTTGGGAGTTTTCTGGAGCCATGGTGGATTGTTTCTGTAAATGCTTTACAGTAGTATGTTGCTTTCAGGACATATGGAGGCTGTTTTGTTTGTCTGATGTTGCCTCAACAGGAGCTGAGGCATAGTTGTGAGAGGTGAGTTGATCACCAACTGCTTCTGTATACTCTGATGACTGGCCCCAGTGGACTTTCTGGGGTGTCAGGCTCCGCCTCCTGTCTGGTAGAGATGTTACCCTGCTTATGTAGTTACTGGGTGGTTGTCAACCAACCCTATCATGTGGATCAGTAAAGACTGGAAGAGATGCTGTTGGGCTGCACGGCAGTTATTTCTCCAGGCAGTCTTATTTTAAAAAGTTAAAAGCTATCTAACGGCTTCCAAAATAAGTCAGGCCATCAAGTGTGGCTGGCCCTGCCTTCTGGCTGACAACAGACTCACCTGTTTGGCTGTCCCCAGATGCTAGTTCAAAGTAGGGATTGGCTACTTCACCATTACCATCCACCACTGGGCCCTGTCCATAAGGTAATAGTGTGTTGAGCACAGCCTTTCTACTGGAACAGCACTAGTACTCCCTCCCAGCCTGGGAATTAACCCCTGCCGAGGCCTCCAGACGGGTAAGTCTGCCTTCCAGCTGACCAAGATGGCATCCTGGCCGAGCTAACCCTCCTGCCGCTAAACAGCTGAATCTATTATGGTGGAGCTTAGAAAAGAGGGAAGATGGTGGTGGTGTATTGAGTCTTCCACCAGGCTCTCAAAATGTGGCTATCCCACACACTGTCTCTCCACTACAGCACACGCTGTTCACTTCTGCACTTTGTTTCAGTGTGTGTGCCAACTCGTGCCCATCCCCTGCCTACCAGCCAACAAAAGGAAAAAAAAGTCAAAAGCATTAATGCCTTCAGTCCGTGCAGATGGGGCTCAGTGAGAGAGCGGAAGTTTCTCATTCAGTGGCATGTAGTCCAAACTGACAGCCCTATGCTGAGTCCTATGTCCCACTGGGTGTCTACAAAGCTCCATTCAGTTATCAGTAGTTTTCAGAGGGAATTAAGGAGCGTGTGTAGTCCTTCATTTTGACTCTGTCCCCTCAGAATCCTTTTTTTTCAGTTTCAAAATTTATGCTTTGTAACCATCTACTGTTTTTCCTAAAACTAATTATACATTATTAAAATGTTTCAGAAATTTCTCTTGACTAAATGAGTGTAAAATGTTAACATGAGATTATGCTATTGCAGCAAGTATTCTGATCCAAATATTTCAAAGCAATTACAGGGCAAGGCAATAACTCTCTTGAGAAAAAAAGGAAAAACTTGTTCCTTTGTTCACCACACATTTATCCTTAGACTCTTCTTATTCAGACTCCCCTTTCCTTATGGCTTGTTCCATCTCATAAAAGAATTATATTTGTCTTAAAATAGACTGACTGACTTTAAAATAAATAAATAATTTATCTAATGAGTGTTCCCCCAAAAAACTTCTTTGGGAGGTTAATACTAGCAACTCTCTTAATACTAATATTTGCTAAGAAAGATATGCACCCCTTACCAGGTGCATGGGTCTGAGTAAATGTAGATGTGTTGACTGATCTGACAGCACTTTTTGTGACACAGGATACTGAAAGAGCCTGGCTTGTGACCTTTTTTCCTCCTTACCAGTTTGTGAAGGAATAGGCTATATAGTCCTCTATTTTCACATATAGATTTTTTTTTTTTTTTTGGTAAATAAATGTGGACTGAGATAGAATTTATCAGTTACTGCACAGAGCTCTGCATCTGAGTCATGATTGCAAAGAAGTATTCTCCCCTCCTTCTTCAGAGTCCTGAGTTGTTCCAGACATCACTGGGTTTTGCAAAGCTGGTTTCTGAGGAATTGAGATTTTATATAAAATGACAGTGATTTTTTGAGAACTTGGTGAAAATATATGGAGTTGTAGAATTAAAGCTATATAGAGTTAGAACTGCTTTATAGAAGGAAAAATTAATAACCATTCCCCAAATTAAGTAGCAAACTAGAATAATCTTATAACTACTTTATGTTGGTTTATAAATGAAATTGTTCCTAGATTCAATTGACATGGTAGTTTTAAGAATTAATTTTGTCAGAAAATTACCCATTGCAATCATGTAAACAGTAACATTATTTGTTTTACCATAATTGCTACATTATAGACATTTATGATAACATAAAGCAAACTTCTCAGTGCTCTCAGTAGCCCTTGCATTATGTTTCCCTCAGCACTTGGGCACATGGTTACTGAAAACTGCCTGCAAGCTTTAAGAAGTTGGAGATACATTTTTGCAGCTGAAAGTTTTCACTCAAAAATAAGTCACAGGACGCACTTGGGTGAGCACATGTCTAGGAGTGAAACTTTAACAAAAGATGCCTTAAACCACAAACACTTTTAGTCCATCTAAATCACAGTGTTGCCACACAAACCTGAGAAAATAACATTATTATGCAGTAATTTTTCCAAGCAGTCAGTATTATCTGGCTCATGATGTCCAGTCATTATCCCTGTGAATATAGTTTTTGAGTAACTGTGTGGGCATAGGTACTCTGTGTTCCATACCCTAGAGATTTGAAGTATCTTCCCTGTTCTTGTCTTTTTCAGTGAATGAACTAAAAAGGGATTTGAACCATTTGTCAGTGTAAGAATGTTTGATATTAACATCTCTTTTTAATAATCAAATACCTGAACCAACAGAATCATCTCTGATCATTCCTTCCCTTTTCTGGACAAACACATACTCTAATCTTCACTTTTTTTCTTGTGGGCAGCATGTGCTAAAGCTGTTTAGTTATTGGTATAAAGATACATACTACTTTAGTAAGAAGAATAGAGTAATAGCTTTACAATACTTTTTCAGTTGAATCATAAAACTGTGTGAATCAATCATCTGGAATGGGCATAACTCTGTTCTGTAGGGGCACTGTATCTTGGAGTTGACTTGATGGCAAGGGATTTGGTTTTTTGTTTGAATGACCACTGTTACAACAAAGGAAGTATTATAACCATACTCATTATAATGGTCCATGTCAAGTCTACTTATGGGAAGGCGTTGCAGTTGGAATGACTGTGCTGTGTTAGCTAGCTACTTCCTGAGATGCATGATGCAAAGTCACCACCACATGAAATATAAAAGTGGCGTAATCACAAGCAGTTGACTATAGAGTTCCCAGGGGAGGAGGGGCAATGGACATTCTTTGGACCACTTAATTCAAGAAAGAACAGGCTTTGTTTATTCAAGAGGTCAGTTCATCCATTTCCTGATTGCATTCTTATTGTGAAAATACCAAGTTGTATTATTACAATGAATAAAATGGAAAACAATATATATATAACTTAAGATGGCCAGAAAAATGTGGCGGTAGATGTAGAAATACCCCTTGGAATTATTGAGTGGTTCATAAATCTGCTTTTTTTTTTTTTTTTTTAAATCTTGGCAAACTGAGATTCTGACTCAAGTTACATAGGAGAAAATGTTGGTTGGCTTACGAAAGGAAAAATGTTGGTTCTTGTAAGTTTGTACACAGAATCCTTTATGATGGGAGAATAGTAATTAGTGATTCTACTTCTTGAGAACACGATTGTGACTTATTTATCCCTGTACTGCAAGTGCTCATAGGGGGTACTGGCTAGACCTGAAAATAAAGAATTAAGAGATTCCAGCTGGGATGTGATGAAAGCATTTTTGGGAATCTCTGTATCTTGGCTAGAGTACATGGGTTATAACTTGGAGAGGCCTAAGCTAGTAGTAGCATATGACAGATTTATAGCACAATTGATGTTGGGCATCAGAAAAAAAAGACTGAGGTTAAAAAAACATGGCTTGAGAATTATGAGTTCTAAAAGAATTTCCATTGAAAGGGATGCTGAAAAAAGACAGCATAAATTCCTTATATGAAGGGAAATAAAACTACTAAAGCTTGGTGGTGAGGTACTGGATGGGAAACACCAGTAGTTTGTTATTGTTTCCCAGAAACCTCCTCCTTAAAGACATTTCATCCCCCCTTTTTTTGTAGTTTCCATGGTGTGTATCCCATCCAGTATACTAAATAATTGGCTTATGATCTAGTTCTTATACCACTCATTATGGTTCATGAGAGTGGGGAATTCCTCTCCTTTTCTTTTTTTTCTCTCTCTCTCTCTTTTTTTTTTTTTGTTATATTCTCGGCTCCTAGAGAAATGTCTGACACATAGTAAGTTGTCAGTAAAGCTTGTGGAATGAATGAATGGTGTAACTTTATGCCAAAAATTCCCTTTAATCTCTTTCCTTCATCCCTCCCTTCTGCATACCAGCAAGTATTTATTATGATGCGCCAGGTACAAAGCCTATAGTATATACTTCCTTTACTCTTGGAATTTGCTGTCTGTTGGGGCAAACCCATAAATAAATGACAGATTCTAGTACCAGGTGATTAGGGCTATGAAAGTTGTATGTACAGTGTGGAATGAGTGCATGGAATAAGTGTTTGTATCAGACTAAAAAGCCAAGGAAGATTCTTTGAAGATTTGTAGAACCTGGGGGGATTTGTGGAAACTCTGGTGCTACAGCTGCTAACTAAAAGGTTGGCAGTTTGAACCTACCAGGTGTTGCTTGGAAACTCTTTGAGGCCAGTTATGCTCTGTCCTATAGGGTCTCTGTGAGTCAGAATTGACTCACTGCTGCTTCTTTTTTTTCTGTGAAATAATTTGTAAGAATTGATTGTAAGACTTGGAAGGAAGTATAAGGCGTGGAAGAAAAAACAAAACACAGCTTATCAGGGAAATGGCAGATTGTTCATTGTGGATGGACAGAGGTGATACCAGAGCAAATAGAGTTTACAGGTTAGCAAAATGTATACTAGTTTAAAAAGCCAGTGGCTGTAGAAAGTGTTTGATGTTTTAATTGGGTGAGTCAGATATACTGAGGTTTCACAATATTTCAGAGAGGTGACATCACTGAACATGAGTTTGGTCATATTCTTATTTCTAACTTCCAGTTTGTCCCTTTTCTGCTGTATATACTAGACTAAGAAACAAGCAGGGCTCAAAAGACAGAAAAGGCCACGTAAACCAGAGATTACATCAGCGTGAAACTGGAAGAACTCGATGGTACCAAATACCATCAGTAACTTCCCTGAGAGGGAACACAACAGAGTGTCTCTGGTAGAGTGTAAGAAAAGCAGAGTCTTCTTATTAGAACCCAGATTCTAATAAAAGGACCAGACCTGATCTTCTGACAGACTGGAGGGACTCCTCGGAGATATGGCCCCCAGACTCTCCGTTATCCCAGAACTAAAACCATTCCTGAAGGTAACTCTTCCCGACAACAGTTGGCCTGCACTGTAAGACATAAAATGATACTGGTGAAGGATGTGCTTGTCCTAAGTATATACATGAAACTAAGTGGGCACCTTCTGTCCAGAGACAAGATGAGAAGGCAGAGGGAGACAGGGACTGGTTGAATGGACACAGGAAGTGCAGGGTAGAGAGAGGGCGTGTGCTGCTGCATTGTAGAGAGAACAACTAGGGTCACATAACAGTGTGTGTAAAAGTTTTTGTATGAGAAACAGACTTGAATTGTAAACTTTCATTAAAATAAATGAAAGAGAAGAAAAGAGAGAACTAAACAGGGATGCCATCTCCCTTAACAGCATATTCTTTGCAGTGCAAAAACTTTCTTTTTTGCTCATCAAATTGGGTTGTAAGGTGGTAGAGCCTGTGTTAGGACAGTGGCCCTTTCAGCCTAATTTTGCTGTCTGTGATTCTGTTGTCTTTTCATGATATTGACCGGTTTGTAATTCATGTCACACATGACCTGTTTTCCATCTCTAATTGGCAAATGAAAATCCTGGAGGTATAGTGGTTAAGTGCTATGGCTGCCGACCAAAAAGGTTGGCAGTGTGAATCCTCCAGGCACCCCTTGGAAACTCCCCAGGGCACTTCTGCTCTCTCTTACGGGGTCACTAGGAGTCAGAATGGACTTAACAGAATAGGTTTGGTTTGGGTTTTAATCTGCAAATATATCTAAAACCTTCGAAACCTTTTTGTATATTCAGCCCCTAGGGATGCCTAATGGTTGAATAGTGTGTTATTTCTGTGTTAATCTGACCTAATATTACCTCTGAATTTTAGCAGTTTTTAGTGTTGGTATTTTCTTGTGTGATAGATTCTTCAATGATATATTGTTTCATTTAAATTGATATTTAAAATTAAATGAAAATTCCACAAAAATTAAACAGAATTATTTTATGACTGAATCATTTTACTCCTAGCTAGATACTCAGCACAGTTGAAAGGACTGAAATAGATGCTTGTCTAGTGATGTGCATTGTATTACGATTCACAATAGCCAGAAGGTAGAAACAACCCAAATGTCCGTGCACTACTGAGCTGGTAAACAAAATGTGGGACAGGAGGTCTGCAGTTAGGCTCACAGACTTGTCACCGTGCCCTTAGGTCAGCCACAGTGTGTAGACATCTCAGTACGGTTTCATAACCTTGGTATATCAGTGTCACAGCTGTGTTTGTGTTGACATGTGGCAGTGTCCTGCTGAGTGGCATACATTAGTATTCTTGCACATTATTGTATGCCAGTGCAAGAATGTTGGAGCTTGAATTAGTGTAACAAACATTAAATGTTAAATGTGGCAAGAGTGGAAGCGAAATCAAGGATGTGTTAGCCCTAGTTTATAGGAATAATGACAGGAAGAAAACAAAAAAAACCACCCAGTGCCGTATAATCAATTCCGACTCATAGAGACCCCACAGAGCAGAGCAGAGCTGTTCCACTGGAGTTTTCAAGGAGCGCCTGGCAGATTCAAACTGCTGATCTTTTTGTTAGCGGACACAGCCCTTAACCACCATGCCACCAGTGTTTCCACGGACAAAATAGAAGGAAGCGGCAGTATGCAATTAGATTCAGTGTTCTTCTGAGGGGAGACAGAGCATCACTGAGGAAGAGAGGTCAGGGTGGCCCGTAATGGACAGAACTGATGAAAAGACTGCAAAAATTCATCAAATTGTTGATCATAATCACTGGCTGACTGTGGAAAGCATAGCAGATCATCAAGTAAACACCAGTGGAGAAATAGAGAAGTCATAACTGAAAACCTTCACATGAGGAAAACGTATGCAAAAATGGTGGTGAAGAAGCTCAAAGTTTGTCAAGACCTTGGAGAGGCAAGACAATGTTTTCGGCCGTGTTATCACTGGTGATGAAACGTGGTTGTACCAATATGACCCTGAAACAAAGTATCAAAGTGCACAGTGAAAGTCAGCCAATTTGCCAGGACCAAAAAAGTTTCATCAGTCCAGATGAAGATTTGCTAACCATTTTTGACACCAGAGGGATGGCTCATTATGACTATGTACCAACAGGACAGTTAACCAAGTTTGCTCTTTGAAAGTGCTGAAAAGGCTGTGTGAAAAAGTTAGGTGAAAATTACCCGAACTTTTCGCCAACAACTTGCGTCACAACATTGCAGAAACTCACATGGTACTGTCTGTGAGGGAGTTTTCAGCTAGTAAACAAATAACTGTCTTGGAACACCCTCCCTAGTCACCTGATCTGGCCCCCAGTGAGTTTTTCTTTACCTGAAGATAAGGGAAATACTAAAAGGAAGATGTTTGGACGACATTCAGGACACCAAGGGTAATATGATGACAGCTCTGATGGCCATTTCCAGAAAAAGAGTTGCAAAATTGCTTTGAGGGATGAACTAGGTACCGGCATTGGTGTATAGCATCCCGAGGGAAGTAACTCAAATGGGACCATAGTCATATTCAGCACTGAGATATGTAGCACTTCTTCTAGGATGAGTTTGCAGACTTAATTGTCAGACCTCGTATACTGACAAGGGAATATTAAGCAGGCATAAAGAGGAATAAAGTTCTGATACATGCTGTAACATGAATAGACCTTGAAGACATTATGCTAAGTGAAATAAGCCAGATGGAAAAGTACAAATCTTGTATGGTTCCAGTTATACGAAGATAAGAAAATGCAGAGGTAGAAAGAATAGGGTTTATCAGGGCCTAGGCGAGAAGAATGAAGAGTTATCGTTTAACGGTAATTGTCTGGGAGTGGGAGAGTTTCTGTTTGCAGTGATCAAAAGAATTTGGAAATAGACTGTAGTGATGATTATACAACATTAGGAATGTACCTAATGCCAGTGAATTGTCCACTCAAAAATGGTTAAAATGGTAAAATTTTATGTTATTTATATTTTTGCCTCAATAAGAAAATATACTACTGGAAAAAAATTTTAAAATTTAAATAAACAAGGGAACAGCAGCACTTTTTTCCCCCCATTTTTGACCTTTTTTGCTTTATCTTTTAATTTATTATTATTATTTTTTTTTACTATGACTGAGTGAAAATGTACATTCCCATACAAATTTACATGCCCAGCTATATGCAGATGCCACTGCTCTGTCTGGTGATAGCACACTATTCCTCTCTGCTCCATCCATGTCTCATCCTACCAACAGCCTCGTTTCCGCTCCTCTCCACCCACTCTCCTTCCTCCAGCCAGAGGTCAGCAGGATGCTATCCTATAGATGTATAGAACCATAAAGTGCATCCAATATATGGTCACTCTGCATCGCCCAGTCCCATCCACTTGTGTCTGAAGAGTGGACCTTCGTTATGATTTATGGGCAAGGGCAGCATCAGGGCTGCTCCCTGCTCCCATGGGAACCTTCCACTTTCAAATAGATTTCTTAATTGTCATAATCAGATATATTGAAGCTACCCCATAATCCTGGAAATGTTTTTTTTTTTTTTAAAGTAATATTTTTGTTATGGTTTTGGCAAAGATTTCCACAGCAGTTTAGGTTCTCATTCAAGAATTTCTATGCAAGTTGTTCAGTAACGTTGATTATGTTCTTCACAATATGTGAACATTCCAGTTTCTGTTGTGGTTGTTCCATTTCCATTCATCTAGTTCCCCTGCCCCTTTAAGTCCTCATAGTTTGTTTAAAGTAGTTGTTGACCATTTGGTCTCATATAGATGATTTCTCAAAGGATCATAGTACTCATGTGTGGTGATACTAATTATTTTTTGAACTGATTTGTTATTTAGCTACAAGGTGACCCAAGAGCTAGTTTCAACTAAAGGTTGGAAGAGTTCCCATCTCAACTAGCACAATAGGCCTGGTTTTTTGTTTTGGAGGGGGCAGTTTGCAGCAATTTTCAAGTTTTGTTTCACATTTTTTACCCCATTGTTTCAGGGCCATCTGTTGTAGCCCTAGTTAGAACAGTTAGTACTGGTAGCTGGGTACCCTTTAGTTCCTCAGTCTCCGAGCAGATGAATCTGTGATCAGGGTAGTCTGTTTATACTGTAAATAGTTTCTTCTTTAAGTCTCTGATTTCCTTCTTTCTCTTTGGCTCTGGATGAGTGAAGAACTGTAGTTGTATCTTAAATGCCCACTTGCAAGCTTTTAAGACCAGAGGTACTACTCACTAAACTAGGATTAAGACCATAACTATGAACACTGCATTATGCCAGTTGACCAAGATGTCACACAGTTATGGTCCTAATCCTTCAAACCCAGAAATCCAATCTCAGAAGGTATTTGATTTTGTCTAAGAAGTATCCATAACTGTACCCTGTGTGCTTCATAATGGGTATGAATATTTGTGCATACACTTTTTTTTTCATGTTCTTAATGACTTTAGTAACATATCTTAGATTCTGTTGTAGCTCACTGCATTTCTATTGGTCTAATTTGTAATAATACGAAGAATGGGAAACATTTAGGGGGCAGATATATGTGATGTACTTGCACAGAGTAAGTGCTTAATACATGTTTGTTGATGAGTGAGAAATGTATTTTGAAAATGTGCATTTAATCATTAGAAGCTTCATATTGCCTTTAGGAAAAAGTCTGACTCATTTGTAAGCGTCATCAGGCCAGTCACAATTTGAAACGGACAGACTGTTTTGACCATGTCTCTTGCTGTTCCGACTGACAACACACAGTTTTGCAATATAGTTAATAGCTCCACACTCAGTCTGTTCTTTCCGTCCAACAAATTCCTATTGATCTATCAAATGGAAAAGCTTTTTTGACTCCACTGCACGGGGATGACTTTCAGTATTTCCAGAGCATTTTATATATACTTCCATGTTCACACAACATTGGTCCATTTTACTTTCTGCAGGTAACCCTCAACTGGTTGTAGGCTCAGGAGCAGCTCTGTTTTTCACAGCGTTGTCTCTAAGGTCTAATACTGCTCCTCAGACCATAATAAGTGGTGTGTTTTGTATGAATAAATGGAGTGACTGGGCCAGAGCCACAGCTTGAAGGTTGCACATTATTGAGACAACTGCTCCAAACCATGAGATCACAGACTTTCCAGTTAGGACAAGGCAGGTTGAATAAGCAAAAGAGGCCTCACCTTCAGCCACCTGGATTCCAGAGCCATGCCTTAGGCTGGCTTTAATATGGAATTCCTTATTTGGCTGCAGCAAGAAGACAAAGGAATATTTTCAGCTTCTAGAAAGTCGTGGAGTTCTGGCTGTTTGCTTTGGGTCCTGCTGACTTGGCTAGCCAGCCCTTTGTAGAGAAGAGCCCTTGGACAGGGCTTCCCTGTGAGATTAGGATTAATTATAAACCTGAAGTCTAGTTCTCAGAGTTCCTTTAGTGGTTTTCCAGGATTCTAGTTAAACATAGTATGACAGCCTTTAGGGAATAATCCAGTATCTGCTTGCTGGGCCACAAATCATAATTAAGAGCCATGTTTTAGGGGCATAATTTAGGTTGCTTCTGTAGAATGATAATTTCATACTTGCCAAAGTTTACTAAATACTTCACTGTCCATTTACTTAGCCTTGTAAAATTTTTATTATCGTTACTAAATTTTTAATTGTGCATTTCAAACAATGTGATACGGCATATTGTTTAAAGTGTATTATTCTGTTAAGATATAATGAAATAATGGTGGTGTTTACTGCAGAATGTGATATATGTCTTTCTGTGTGCCACATGTGATTAAAGCCCATCATCATACTAGTTGCAGATATCCAGTTCCAATGTATAATTTGGGTTGCATTGTGTATTCTGAGCCGTAGTTCTCACATAAGCCAGACTATGTGTATGTGCATACCTTGTATATATTTATATTGGCAAAAAATAAAACCTTTCAGAAACATTGTGAGATTATTAGAAACCATGGATCTCAAAGAAAGGTTTCCTTCCTGGACTGAAATGCTTTATTAGCTTCCTGTTTTAGAATGGGAAGCCCTGGTGGCTTAGTGATTAAGTGCTATATTTATTAACTGAAAAGTTAGCAGTTTCAATCTGTCAGACACTCCTTGGAAACTCTATGGGGTGGTTCTACTCTGTTCTGTAGGGTTGC
Organism: Heterohyrax brucei; assembly: GCA_028571685.1. NCBI lineage: Eukaryota > Metazoa > Chordata > Mammalia > Hyracoidea > Procaviidae > Heterohyrax > Heterohyrax brucei. Next base: position 2,532,713 of record CM053151.1, read on the forward strand.
TGTCTTAGGCTGAGTTTTCTAGGGATGCAAAACCCGTAACACGTGTAGGTACAAGGAAAGATTTATAATATAGACAGACAGACAGACAGACGACAGACGACAGACAGACAGACAGACAGACGACAGACAGACACACACACACAGAGATACAGACACACACACAGACACAGACACACACACACACACAGATATAAGAAACAGCTCATGTAATCACAGAAGCTGAATGTCCCAAGTTCTGGCACAAGCCTCACCTGGCCACAGAAGCTGAGGAACCCAAAGTCAGCAGGTCAGAGACCAGAGTTCTAGATCACTGGTTGTGTAGGTCAGTGGATCCCAAGCTGGTGATGAGATGAAGCGACAGAGGCTGGCAAGCCCAGGATCGGCAGGTCAGGGAGCAGGAGCGGCAGAGGTTGGCGAACCCAGGATTGGCAGGTCAGGGAGCAGGACTCTCAAGTGCTGACTTTAAGGACTGATGAGTCCAACAGCTGCTAGTTCAAGTCCCAGAACCAGACACCGGAAGAAGAGAGCAGGAGCTCCTGGCTACGTGAGGAGACCAGCCGCCTTAGTAAAAGGTTGCGAAATGAGAGCCAAGGGGCAGGGAGCCACCACAAACCCCGCCCTGCCACTTAATACAGCAGCCAAATATGTAGTAGCCAAGTTGACATAATCCTGACCACCACAGTTGCTATGAGTTGGAATTGACTCAGTGGCAGTAGGTTTTTTATGTTTTGGTTTTAGGATAATCTTGAAACTCCTTAGCTTAGCAGACAAGGCCTATTATGGTCTGGCCTTTGCCTACCTCTTCAGCTTGCTTTCTCTCTTCCCTGCAAGTGCTCCTTATTTATCTGATAACCCATAGGCTTCCTCCATTTGTAAAATCACAACCAAATCCACTGCTGTCCAGTTGATTCCATTGCATAGTAATCCTGTAGGACACCGTAGAACTGCCTCATAGGGTTTTCAAGACTGTAAATTGTTATAAAATCAGACTGCCACATCTTCTCCCTCTGTGTGGGTGGTAGACTTGAACCACCAACCATTTGGTTAGCAGCCAAGAACTTTAACCACTGTGGTACCAAGTCTCTTCACACTTGGAAGCCTTCCCAAGTGCTTGTCTGTGTTGTCTGCTTATAATCCCGTTTACCCCGTTGTTAACATGCACAGAAGTATGGAGGATAATGTAAGTCATGTAATATGTTGTGTGGATTTCATCTCCAAGTTAAATAAATGATTGAAAACATGTCTGATAAAACCAATGTCTCTCCTTCCCTCCTCTGCCATTCCTCTTTTCAGAGGTAACTGAATCATGAATTTGTCCTGTCATCTTTCATCTCAACACTATAATGTGCACAACAGCACAGGGCCATTTTTAACACTGTAAATTTTGCTGTGCACTCTCTTCCCTGCATTTTTTAGATCGTGCTCATTTAGACAGTCCCACTGCTGCCACTGCAGGCTCTGTTAAATGATGACCCTTACTCTTCTGCTCTTGACCTTTGTTTCCAGTGGTGTCAGGTTTTTTTTTTTTTCCTAACAAGCCAGTTCAATTGTGACTTTTTATTTTTTTTAGTATGATCAAATGAAAATGTATATTCCCATATAAATTTGCATGACTGCCTATATGCAGCTCCCACTGCTCTCCCTGCCCGATGACAGCACACTCTTCCTGTCTGCTCCATACATATCTTATCCTCCCAGCAATCTCCTATCCCCTGCTCTCCACCCACTCCCCTTCCTCCAGTAAGAGGTCAGCAGGACAACATCCTATAGATGCACAGAACCATAAAGTGCACACATGATATGATCACTCTGTGTCACCAAGTTGAATCCATTCCTGTCTGAAGGGCTGACCTCCATTATGATTTATGGACAGAGCAGCATCACGGCCAGGGACCATGCTCCCAGGGAACTCGGAGACACTGGGACCATCAATTGTGGTCTTTTAGTGGAGATCTCAGGGTGCACCCCTTTTATTCTTGTGTTGCCAGTGAGACTCAACTTTGTGATCTCCATCACGGCTATCACTGGTAGTGGCCAGGCACCATCTGGTTCTTTTGGTCACTTGTCGATGTAGTCACCCACTCACGTGGGTCTCTCTCTCTTCTGGGTTCTCTTTCCCCTGTGTTGTTTTGGTCCTTGGTGATCATCTGTTCCTGCTGAGTTGGGACCATTTGCTGTACCTTCAGATGAAAGCTTGGCAGCTTTTAAGACTCCAGATGCCACCCACCAATGTGAAGTGCAGAGGGCTCCCTTAGCAAAATGCTAGTTGAGCCAACTGGCCTCAATTTTCCCTGAGAACATGGTCCCTGGCCCCCTGACCCAGCTACTCTGTCCTTGCAATATTGGGGTAAAATGGGAGGAATAATCATATTGAAGTCCAGTTAAAATTGATCTTCTTTCTAATGTGTACTGTCACTGATTTCATCCAACCAAATTTCTTTTGTTTATTTATTTTTATTTAATACGACTGAGTGAAAATGTACATTCCCGTATAAATTTACATGCCCACCTATATGCAGATGCCACTGCTCTCCCTGTCCAGTGACAGCACACTATTCCTCTCTGCTCCATACATGTCTCATCCTACCAACAGCCTCCTTTCCCTTCCTCTCCACCCACTCTCCTTCCTCCAGCCAGAGGTCAGCAGGATGATATCCTATAGATGTATAGAACCATAAAGTGCATCCAATATATGGTCACTCTGCATTGCCAAGTCCAATCCATTCGTGTCCAAAGAGTGGACCTTCGTTATGATTTATGGGCAAGGGCAGCATCAGGGCTGGGGGCCATGCTCTCAGGGGAACCCTGAAACCGCTGGACCATCAATTGAGGTCTTTTAGTGGAGATCTCAGGATGTACCCCTTTTTATTCTTGTGTTGCCAGTGAGACTCCTCTCTGTGAGCTCCATCGTGGCTGTCACTGGTGGTGGCCGGGCACCATCCGGTTCTTCTGGTCCCAAGTCGATGTAGGCACCCACTCTTGTGGGTCTCTCTGTCTTCTCAGTTGTCTTTACCACATGTCATTTTGGTCCTCGGTGAGTATCCATTCCTGCTGAGTTGGGACCATTTGCTGTGTCCTCGGATGGCAGCTTGGCAGCTTTTAAGACCCCAGACGCCACTCACCAATGTGGGCTGCAGAGAGCCCTCTTAGCAAAATGCTAGTTGGGCCAGTTGGCCTCGATTTCACCTAAGAGCATGGTCCCCTGCCCCCTGCCCTAGTTACTCTATCTTTGCGATATTGGGTTAAGATGTAAGGAGTATTCAAGTTATGCTGAAGTCCAGTTAATGTTGTTCTTGTTTCTAATGTGTGCTATCACCGATTTCTCCCATCCTGATTTCTAGCAATTATTTAATCTAAACCCTCCCCTTCCCTCCCTCTATCCCTTCCCTTGCAGCTGTCAAAGAGTCTTTGCTTCTATATACAAGTCTGTTTTTGAGATCTTATCGTAGAGCTCTCATACAATATTTGTCCTTTTGTCGCTGACTGCTTTCACTCAACATAATGTCTTCCAGTTGAAACCAGGTTAGGAGATGTTTTCTGGAATCATCGTTATTCTTTGTCATTGTGTAGTGCTCCATTGAGTATATGTACCATAGTTTACCTATCCATTCTTCTGTTGTTGGGCATCTGGGTTGATTCCATCTTTTTGGTATCGTGGACTGTGCTGTGATAAACATTCTGGTGCATGTGTCCGTTGGTGTGAAAGGCCTTGACTCCATAGGATATATTCCAAGTAGTGGAATTACTGGGTCAAATGGTATATCAATATCCATTTTTTCACGGAAGCGCCACACTGCTTTCCAAAGAGGCTGGACCATTTTGCAACCCCACCAACAGTGTAGGAGGGTTCCACTTTCTCCACAGCCTCTCCAGCATTTGTTGTTTAGTGTTTTCTGGATCATGGCCAGTCTTGTTGGGATGAGATGGTATCTCATTGTCGTCTTGATTTGAGTTTCTTTAATAGCTAGAGATCGTGAACATGTCCGAATGTGTTTTTTGGCTGCCTGGATCTCCTCTTTAGTACCAACCAAATTTCTAACAACTGTCTAATTTAAACCCTTCCCCCTTGCCCTCCCTTTCTCCCCACCCTTGCAGCTGTCTAAGAGTCTTTTCTTCTATGCATCAGTCTGTTTTTAAGTTCTTATTGTAGGGGTCTCAAACAATATTTGTCCTTTTGCTGCTGACCACCTTTGCTCAACACAGTGTCCTCCAACTGAAACCAGGTTCTGAGATGTTTCCTAAAAATCGTCATTGTTCTTTATCATGGTGTTTTTTTCTTTGCGTAGTGTTCCACTGAGTATATATATCATAGTGTACCTATCCATTCCTCTGTTGTTGGGCATCTGGGTTGAGTCCATCTTTTTGCTATTGTGGACTGTGCTGCAATAAACATTCTTGTGCATGTATCAGTTGGTTGATTCTGTAGGACATATTCAGAGCATTGAAATTACTGGGTCAGATGGTATATCTACATCCCGCTTTTTAAGGAAGCACCAGATTTGCTTTCCAAAGGGGTTGCACCATTTTGCAATCCCACCAACAGTGTAAGAGAGTTCCAATTTCTCCACAGCCTCTGCAGCATTTGTTGTTTTGTGTTTTTTGGATCATGGCCAACCTTGTTATGGTGAGATGGTATCTCATTGTGGTTTTGATTTGAATTTCTTTGATAGCTAATGATCATGAGCATGTCCACATGTGTTTTTTGGCTGCCTGGACCTCTTCTTTAGAGAAGTGTCTGTCCATCTCCTTTTCCCATTGCTTAAATGGGTGATTTATCTTTTTCTTATTGATATTTTTTAGTACCTTATAGATTATGTAGATCAGGCATTGGTGTGACATATAGTTGCAGAATAGTTTTTCCCAATCTGTAGGTGGCCTTTTAATTCTATTAATAAAGGCTTTGGATGAGCAAAAGTGTTTGATTCATAATAGTTCCCATTTATCTATTTTCTCTTCTGTTGTTTGTGGTTTGACAGATTTTGAAGTTTGTCTACGTTGTGTATTAAAACGTCCATTGTTTTTCTTATTTTTTCTTAGATGAGCTTTATCACTTTAGGTTTGATATTTAGGTCTTTTATCCAGTTCAAGTTGGTTTTTGTATAAGGTGTAAGATATGGATTTTGTTTCAATTTATTGCAGATTGATATCCAATTTTGCTGGCACCGTTTGTAGGAGAGATTGTTTTTGTCCCAGTTTAATGTTGTAGGGCCTTTGTCAACTATCACCTGTTCGTAGGAAGATGGAGTTGGGGGCGGAGTGAAGATGGTGGACTAAATGCACGTCTCCCTAAATCCGTCTGGAAACCAAGACCTAAAATGATAGTTAAGCGGAGCTTTCTGGACACCTGGTGAGCCCTGGGATGCAGCATAGGTCTGTTAATTTGGACTTCATACAACTGAACACAAAACCTCCTCTTTTTCACTGACCCCAGTCTCAGTGAGCACAGTCTTGCACAGACCAAAAGTAACTCACCATTTCAATTTTTTTTCCCTCTGTCTTGAGCAGAGGGCGGAACTGGGACTTGACCAGCTGTTGGTCTTGGACACACTGCTGGTGGGACTGGCAAGTGTAATTACCAGGTTCTGAGAGCATGGCTTGGACGCTATATACCCTGGCTCCTCTGGACTATCAGGAAAAGGAGAAGCCCAGGCAGAGGCCCCAGCCAGACTTGGTACCTATTCTGAGAAGTGGTGCCTGCCGGGGGAGAGTGCTTTACTAGCACAGAGACGGTGTTTTGCACATCATGTGGGGCTGGGGCCCAGCAGTGGAGGCTGTGGACTCTGGGCATTTCGGCACTCGTGGCCTCTCTTTCCACGGGGAGCCTGTTCCTGGCCAGCTGGCAAGCTTACACAGAACGCCATCTTGTTTTGATGGGAGGCAAAGTTATCTATATGGAAGCCTCAGCTGGACCTAATTCCTGGGCTAGGAGGCAGTTCCTACAGAGAAGAAACTGCTTTTCCAACAGAAAAGCAGAATTCTACACAGTAATCACCTACAGCTTGGGCCTGACAGCAGAGACCAACAGGCCGGTAGCCTTTCTGTATTTTGAGCTAGTTTATAACATCTAGTGTTAAATATAGAGGTGCTTACTTTGCTAGCTGGGAAGAGGGACATTTGCACATGAAAACTTGACTGACTTTGGAAGTTGCCATATACTTTTTATTTCTCATCTTAAGATGGCCTAGAGAAACAACTGTGGTACATCTTCACAGCATCTCACTGAGCCTCTGTTGACCCACATGAAGCCCTCAAAGCAGCAAACATTGGAGAGAATGGTAGCCTGGAAGTCACCCATGGCATCAAAAGGCCCCTAAAAGAAACCACCGTAGAACTTCCCAGACGAAGAAGTTTTTCTTTAGCTATCAGAAAGTGAATACAAAAGGATTATATACAGAGCCCTACTAGACCTTATACAAAATGCAGCACAGCAAAACGAAGAACTAAGCAAGCTGTTCAATCTGAGGAACATCAGTCCTCTAAAATCCAACAGACCAAGAACAAAATCAAAGACACAGAAACTTCAGTTCAAAACCAAGAAAACTGAGTGGAACAAATGGAAAACAGAATTTCTGATGTGGAAGACAGAGCCACTGACTCCAGCTTCTTTGAGGAGAAATCAGAAAAAGGAAACAAGAAAAATGGAGACACAGTAAGAAGCATGTGGGACCCTATTAAAAAGAACAATCTACGATTAATTGGAGTTCTTGAACAGGGCAGAACACCTGAGAACACAGAGAATATTGTGGCTGAACTGCTGACTGAAAACTTCCCAGAAATTAGGAAAGAAGAGAATATAGATATCCAAGATACATATCGAACACCACTCAATATAGATCTCAATAGAAAGACTCCAAGACATATTATAATCAAGCTCAACAAAATGAAACATAAGCTGAAACTCTTAAAAGTAGCAAGACTCAAAGCAAAGCTGACATTCAGAAGGAAATCCTGTGTGCTTTCATCAGATTTCTCTGCAGAAATGATGCTGGCATGGAGACAGTGGCATGACACATTCAAAGCCTTGAAGGAGAGGAACCTCCAACCAAGAATTATATATACTGCAAAACTATGTTTCAAATATGAAAGTGAAATTAAGACATTTGCAGATGAACAGAAACTCAGAGACTTTGTAGAAACCAAACCAAAGCTACAAGAAATACTGAAAGAATGTCTTGGCTTGGAAGAACAGAACCACTAACTTTGTATTTTAGAAGGACACACTATTGAGAATCCTACTCAGTTAGGGAAGGCTCCAAACACAATCAAAGCTATAATAGTGAAAGAAATGATCTAGTGACCACATCATGTAAAGTATGATATTGTCATATTAAAAATAGGGGAGTACTACAGTCGTTAGAGTCCTTCCAGATGGAGAGGAAGTTGACAAGACTGGTAGCAGTTAAAATTGGGGTTATATATAGTTTGTTAAGTGGGATCGTATGAGCAGCTGTAAAGCACAAGAAAGAAGCAATATACCATATCAAGAAATGTAATACAGGAGTCTCAACAACCACAAAACCAACCCTGAAAAATGTAAAAAATCAACTCGCAAAGAAGAAGATCATGGAACACATTAATAAGAGCAACAGAGAAAACATTAACTCAGAAATAAACATATCACAATGGCAGTAGTGAACACATACCTATCAATAATTACATTGAATGTGAATGGACTGAATGCTCCAGTAAAGAGACATCGAGTGACATCTTGGATCAAAAGACATGACCCATCTATATGCTACCTACAAGAAACTCACCTTAGACCTAAAGACATGAGCAAACTGAAAATTAAAGGATGGAAGAATATATATGAAGCTAACAGTGAACAAAGAAGAGCAGGTATGGCATTTCTAATCTCAGATAAAATTGATTTTAATGTAAAATCAACCATTGTGGACAAGGATGAACACTATTTATTACTGAAAGTCTCAATACACAAACAGAACTTAACAATGTTAAATATTTATGCACCTAATATTAGAGTACCTAAATACGTTAAAGAAACACTGACTACACTCAAAAAGGAGACAGATCACTCCACAATAATAGTAGGAGACTTCAACACTCCACTCTCAGTATTGGACAGATTATCTAGAAATAAGCTCAATAAAGACACAGAAGACCTTATGGCCACAATTAACCATCTAGAACTCATCAACATATACAGAACTTTCTGTCCATTAGCGGACAACTACACCTTCTTCTCCAGTGCACATGGAACATTCTCCAGAATAGACTATGTGTTACAACATAAAGCAATTCTCAACAAAATTCATACCATTGAATTAATGCAAAGCATCTTCTTAGATCATAAAGCCATAAAAGCCAAAATCAATAGCAGAAAATACATAGAAAGTGAAACTCATGGAAACTGAACAACACCTTGCTCAAAAAACCATAGATTATAGAAGACATCAAGGATGAAATACAGAAATTTATTGATTCCAATGAGAGTGAAAACACTTCCTACCAGAACCTGTGGCATACAGCCAAAGCAGTGCTCAGAGGTCAGTTTGTCTCCATAAATGCACACATCTGGAAGGAAGAAGGAAACCAAATCAAAGAATTGACCCTACAGCTTGAACAAATAGAGAGAGAACAACAGAGGAACCCCTCAGGCACCAGAAGAAAACAGATCATAAAGATCAGAGCAGAACTAAATGAATTAGAGAATAGAAGAACAACTGAAAACATTGAAAAGACCAAAAGCTGGTTTTTTTTAAAAGGTCAACAAAATTGACAAACCATTAGCTAAACTTACTAAAGAAAAACAGGAATGGAAACAAATAAATAAGAAAGGAGAGGGGAGTTGTCACAACACATCCAGCAGAAATCAAAAATATCATGGCTGAATACTACGAAAGACTGTATTGTAACAAATTTGAAAACCTAGAGGAAATGGACAAATTCCTTGATTTATGTCATCTACCAAAATTATCACGAGGTGATGCAGGACAACTTAATAAACCCATCACAAAGGAAGAGATTGAAAAAGTCACCAAAAACTGCCAACCAAAGAAAGCCCAGGCCTAGATGGCTTCACTGCAAAGTTCTATGAAGCTTTTAGAGAAGAGTTATCTCTGATACTACTGAGACTATTTCATAGTATAGAAGGGGATGGAATACTCCCAAATTCATTCTATGAAGCCATCATAACCCTGATACCAAGGAGGATGGTGTCATCTCTGGGCTCTCTGTTCTGTTCCATTGATCCATCGGTCTCTCTTTGTACCAGTAGCAGTCTCTTTTGACTACTGTGGCAGTGTAATAAGTCCTAAAGTTGGGTAGTGAGAGGCCTACCGGTGTGTTCTCCTTCTTCAGTAGTGCTTTACTTGTCCGAGGCTTCTTCCCTTTCCAGACAAAATCGGTGATTTGTTTCTCCATCTCATTAAAAAATGTTAGTGGAATTTGTATTAGGATTTCATTATACAAGTAGATTGCTTTGGGCAAAGTAGACATTTACACAATGTTAAGTCTTACTGTCCATGAGCAGGGTAGGTTTCTCCATTTATGTAAGTCTCAGTTTCTTGTAAGGACTTGTAGTTCTCTTTGTAAAGGTCTGTTATTTCTCTAGTTAGATTTATTCCTAGGTGCTTTAGCTTCTTACAGGCTATAGTAAATGGTATTGATTTGGTGATTTCTTCCTTAATAATCTCATTGTTGGTATAAAGGAATCCTGCTGATTTACTTATGTTTATCTTGTATCCTGAGACTTTGCTGAACTCTTCTATCAATTTGAATAGTTTACTTATAGATTCTTTAGGATTCTCTGTGTATACAATCACGTCATCTGCAAATGGGAAGTTTTTTTACTTCTTCTTTGTCGATGTAGATGCCCTTTATTCTTGGTCTTGTCTAATTGCTCTGGCTAGAACTTCTAATACAGTGTTGAATAGGAAAGGTGAAAGCGGGCATCCTTGTCTAGTTCCTGTTCTCAAGGGAAACTGTTTCAGTCACTCTCCATTCAGGATAACGTAGGCAGTTGGGTTTGTATAAATGACCCTTATTGTGCTGAGGAGTTTGCCATCTATTCCTATTTTGCTGAGAGTTTTTAGCACACGTAGGTGTTGGACTTTATCAAATGCCTTTTCTGCATCAGTAGACAAGATCAGGTGATTCTTGTCTTTTGTGATATTTATGTGGTTGATTACATTAATTGTTTTCCTTGTATCCCTGGTGTGAATCCAATTTAGTGATGATGGATTATTTTTTGGCTATGTAGTTGTATTCTACTGGCAAGAATTTTGTTGAAGATTTTTTCATCTAGACTCATCAGTGATATCGGTCTTTAGTTCTCCTTTTTTGTTTGCTCTTTCTCTGGCTTTGGTATGAGGGTTATGCTGGCTTCATGGAATGAATTTGGGAGTATTCCATCCTTTTCCATACTGTGAAATAGTCTCACTAGTGTCGGAGATAACTCGTCTCTGAAAGCTTGATAAAATTCTGTGGTGAAGCCATCTGGGCCTAGGCTTTTTTTTGTTGGTAGTTTTTTGATGACTTTTTCAATCTCTTCCTTTTGTGATGGGTTTATTAAGTTGTTCTGCTTCACCTTGTGATAATTTCAATAGGTGATATGAATCAAGGAATTTGTCCATTTCCTCTACATTTTCAAATTTGTTAGAGTACAGTCTTTCATACTATTCTGTAATGATACTTTTGATTTCTGCTGGATGTATTGTGACAACTCCCCTCTCCTTATTTGGGTTATTTGTTTCCTTTCCTGTTTTTCTTTAGTAAGTTTAGCCAATGGTTTGTCAGTTTCATTAATCTTTTAAAAAGACCAGCTTTTGGTCTTTTCAGTTTTTTCAATTGTTCCTCTATTCTCTAATTCATTTAGTTCTGCTCTGATCTTTATGATCTGTTTTCTTCTGGTGCCTGAGGAATTCCTCTGTTCTTCTGTCTCTACTTGTTCAAGCTGTAGGGTTAGTTCTTTGGTTTGGGTTCTTCTTTCTGGATATGCACATTTATGGAGATAAACGGACCTCTGAGCACTGCTTTGGCTGTATGCCATAGGTTCTGGTAGGAAGTGTTTTCATTCTCATTGGAATCAATAAATTTCTGTATTTCATCCTTGATTTCTTCTATAACCCATGGGTTTTGAGCAAGATGTTCAGTTTCCTTTAGCTCCACTTTCTATGTATATTTTTTCTGCTATTCATTTCGACTTTAGTGGCTTTATGATCTGAGAAGATGCTTTGCATTAATTCAGTGGTATGGATTTTGTTGAGAACTGCTTTGTGTCCTAACACATAGTCTATTCTGGAGAATGTTCCATGTGCACTGGAGGAAGAAGTTATAATCCACTGATGGATAGAAAGTTCTGTGTATGTCGATGAGGTCTAGTTGGTTAATTGTGGCCATAAGGTCTCCTGTGTCTTTACTGAGCTTTTTTCTAAACAATCTGTCCAATATTGAGAGTGGAATGTTGAAGTCTCCCACTACTATTGTAGAGTGACCTATCTCCTTTTTGAGTGTGGTCAGTGTTTCTTTGACGTGTTTAGGTGCTCTACTGTTAGGTGGATAAATAATACCGTTAAGTCCTGTTTGTGTATTGAGCCTTTCAGCAATAGTGTCTATCCCTGTCCATAATGGTGGATTTTACATTAAAATCAATTTTATCTGAGATTAGATTTGCCACCCCTGCTCTTTGTGTATTGTTAGCTTGATATATAGTCTTCCATCCTTTGATTTTCAGTTTGTTCCTGACTGTAAGTCTAAGGTGAGTTTCTTGTGGGCAACATATGGATGGGACATGTCTTTTGAGCCAAGATGTGACTTTACTGGAGCATTGAGTCCATTCATTTGAATGTGATTATTGATAGGTACGTGTTTAGTGCTGTCACTGTGTTATGTTTATCTTTGCGTTGATGTTTTCTCTGTTCCTATTAATCTGTTCTGGGGCATTCTTCTTTGCGAGTTCATTTTTCAACTTTTTCAGGGTTGATTTTGTAGTTGTTGAGACTCCTGTATTGCATTTCTTGATTTCATATGTTGCATCTTTATTGTGCTTTATGGTTGCCCCTATCATGCACCTTAGTAAACTATATATAAACCCAATTTCAATTACTACCATTCTTATGAACTTCCTCTCCGTCTGGAAGGACTATAATGAGTGTAGTACATCCCTCTTTTTAATATGATGGCATCATAGTTTTCATGATATGATCGCTGGATTATTTCTTTCAGTATTGTAGCTTTCATTTAGTTTGGAGCCTTCCCTAAGTGAGTAGGATTCTGGGTGATGTGTCCTGTATTTGCTTCTAAAATATAAAGTTAGTTGTTTCGTTCTTCTAAGCCAGGAGATTCTTTCAGTATTTCTTGTAGCTTTTATTTGGTTTTTACGAAGTCTCTGAGTTTTTGTTTATCTGCGAATGTCTTCATTTTATTTTCAAATTTGAAAGATAGTTTTGCAGGATATATAATTCTTGGTTGGAGGTTCTTCTCCTTTAAGGATTTAAATGTGTCATACCACTGTCTCTGAGAAATCTTACGAAGCGTACAGGTTTCCCTCTGAATGTTAGCTTTGCTTTGAGTCTTACTGCCTTTAAGAGTTTCTGCTTATGTTTCATTTTGGTAAGCTTGATTATAATATGTCTTCGAGTCTTTTTTTTGAGATCTATATTGAGTGGCTTTCTATGTGTATTTTAGATATATATGTTCCCTTCTTTCATAATTTCTGGAAGTTTTCTGTTTGCAGCTCAGCAGCAATACTCTCTGTGTTTTCAGATGTGTCACCCTGTTCAGGAACTCCAATTAATTTTAGATTGTTCCTCTTAGTAGAGTCCCATATGCTTCTTCATGCTTCTCCATTTTTCTTGTTTCCTTTTTCTGATTTGCCCTCATAGATTCTGGAGTCAGTACCTCCGTCTTCCAAATCAGAGTCTATTTTCCATTTGTTCCATTCTGTTTACTTGGCTTTGAATTGAAGTTTCTATCTCTTTGGTTTTGTTCTTGATGTATTGGATTTCAGAGTACTGGTGTTCCATCAGATCTAACAGCTTGCTTAGTTTTTCGTTTTGCTCTGGCTTGGCTGCTGCATTTTGTATAAGGTCTAGTACTACTAACAAGCTACCCAGTGCCATCGAGTAAGGTCTAGTAGGGCTCTGTATATAATCCTTTTGTATTCACCTTCTGATAGTTTCAGAAAAGCTTCTTTGTCTGGGAAGTTCTGAGGTGGTTACTTTTGGGTGCCTTCTGAAGCTAGGTGTGATTTCTTGGTTATGCTTTTCTCCAGAGTGTTGCTTTTTGGGTATCATGTGACTCACAAAAGGCTGGGAGAGATGCTGTGAGGATGGACCGCAGTTGTTTCTCTAGCCATGCTACACTGGGTGCCTTGTTTCTCTAGGTGTCTTAAAGGTAAAAAGTGACACCTTCCAAAGTCAGTCAAGTTTTCAGGTGTATAGGTCCCTCTTCCCAACTGGCAAAGTATGTACCTCTATATCGAACCCCAGATGTTATAAACTAACTCAAAATACAGAAAGGCTGCTTTCCTGATGGCCTCTGCTGTCCAGCCCCAGCTGTAGACAACGGTGTGTAGAATACTGCTTTTCTGCTGGAAAAGCACTCTCCTTCCTGCAGGCACTGCCTTCCAGCCCAGGAATTAGGTCCAGCTGAGGCCTCTGTAAGGGTATATAACCCTCCCAGTGGAACAAGATGGTGGCCCCCACAAGCTTAGTGCCTGCCTAGGTACAGGCAACTCTGTGGCAGAGGTGGAAAGAGAGGCCAAAGGTGCCAAGATGCACAGAGTCCACAGCCTCTGTTGCTGGGTCCTAGCCTTAGGTGACACTGTGTAAAATACTACTTTTCTGCTGGAAAAGTGCTTTCTTCTGGGCAGGCGCTCCCTCTCAGCCTGGAAACTGAGTCCAGCTGGGGACTCTGTATGGTCGTATCTGCCTCCCAGTGGATCAGGATGGCATCCCACACAAGCTTACTGCCTGCCTCAGTACTGGCTACTCTGTGGTGGAGGCAGAAAGAGAGGCCAAAGGTGCTGAGATGCTCAGAGTCCAAAGCCAGTCTCTCAAAATGTGGCAATTTTTCCCACCAATCTCAACCAGCAGCGCATCTCAGATTAGCTGCTAGTCAAATCCCAGCTCAGCCTGCTGGCCAAGACAGAGAAAAAAAGCCAAAAGGGTGAGTTACCATTGATCCATGGAAGCCAGAGCTGCTCAAGAGTGCAGTCAGCAAAAGAGAGGAGGTTTTCCGTTCAGTGGTATGAAGTCCATGTTAGCAGCCCTATGCCACGTCCTAGGACTCACTAGGTGTGCAGAAGGCTTCGTTTAATTATCAATTCAGGTCTTGGTTTCCAGAGGGATTTAGAGAGATGTGTGTTTAGTCTGCCATCTTGACTCTGCCCCCCACCCCACCAATTGTTGCTTATTTTTGAAAAGAAGTTCTCTAAAATTTCTGATCTGGAGCTTCTTCAGAGATTTTATGGAAGTCTTTGTAGCTCAACAGTTACGTGCTTGACTGCTAACTGAGAGTTTTGTGGTTCAAAGCCACACAGTGGCTCCAAGTGGGAAAAGAGCTGGGGATCTCCTTCCACAGATTGTAGCCTAGAAAATCCAATGGGTGAGTTCTTCTCTGTGGGGTCTCTGTGAGTTGAAGTCAACTTCACAGCACCTAACAACATATAAATTTTAAATTAAACTCTCCACTTTTTTGGAAGGATGGTGGTCAGCCACTCTCCCCTTATGCTGTCATCCCCACACATAGAGATTAGTTATACATAATTTCCTTTTACAGAAATCAGGTTATCTTTTCATTAGTTTGGCAGGTTAATTTTCCTTGAAAGTCTTTCACAATTTTAATTCTTTTTATAAAAAAATCCTAATATCAAGGTAATTCACCTTTATAATATAAAATGCAAAAAGCATTAAAATGTCAGAAAAGTATAGAGCAGTTGGAAAAAAAGTACTCAATTTAGCATGTTCAATTAAGAAATGTGAAAGTGGAGCAAGGAGGAGGAACACTGCCTCTCATTGTGATAGAATCTCAAGTTAGCATCTACTTGACTTCCTTCTAGTTTTCATTTCTTTTTGTATAATGATTTTCTTTTTAAAATCATATTGTAAATAGATTTTGTATTGTCTGCTTTCCCCACTGATAAACATTTTTTTAATATTATATATTCTGGTGTCATCATTTTATTGAGCATTTAGACTCTAGCCTTAATTTTACTGTTGGTTTGATGAATAGCATCGTGTGTAACATCTTTGTACAAAGAACCTTTTCTGTGTTTGTAATAAAGTGAAATTATTGGGCCAAGGCTGTTGGCACCTCAGTGCTTATAATACATATCATTGCCTTAATCCTGGTTTTCCTCAGTTTTGCCAAAATAGTGAGATTTATAAATCATAAAAGGAAAAAAAATTATTGCTCATCCTCATCAATAGTCACCAGCTCTTTACAAAATTCAGTTATTAACTCTTTGTGTTATTTACTTTGAATATTTTTTCCAGAAGTTTTTATTTTCATTAGTGCATAGATGCTATTTCACCTAATATCCCATGTGATCTTTTCCTTACGATTTTGTCTGGTTTGAAATTAAATGAAAGCATTCTCCTGCTTGTAAAGATTTGATAAGTATTTTAAATTCATGTTCTGCCATTTCATTTTGGTTTGATTTTTAAAGATATTTGATGCTTTAGTCCAGTTTGGATTTGTTGTGGGCTTAAGACGGATGCTACTGAGGTAGGAAGCTCCACTTTGTCTAGTTTAAACCAGTGCAATGGTATGAGTAGACAGATTGTAAGATTCATCTCACGTATTTGTATGTGACTCTTCTTGTTTGTTGTTGGATGCCATCAAATCAGTTTCAACTCGTAATGACCTTGTGGGACAGACTAGAACTGTCCCACAAGGTTTTCTAGGCTGTAATCTCTGTGGAGGCAGAGTGCCAAGTCTTAATCCCGTGGAGCCACTGAGTAGTGGCTCCCAAAGAACCACCCTTTCTGTTAGCAGCAAAGCACTTAACAGTTGTGCCACTAGGGCTCTTTATGATACAGATTGGAAGAGGTATTTAAATCAGACAGATGGGTGTTTCTAAAATGTTAGACTAACTTGGAATCCTCATACCAGTGCTGTCGTTCTGTGGCTCAGTAGCAGCCTGGCATTTGCTCCTGAGGGGTGCCCTTTCTTAGTGTCCTCGAGCTGGTTCATGCTAAGTCTTTGGCCTTTCTCTTGGACTTGTGAATGTAGTCTTCCACAAACAATGTACACTTAGCATTAGTCAACAAACCCATTGTCCTTAGAATCTGGAAGGCCTCAAATACAGGGTCGTTCATCGTAGGCAGGATTGCATCCAGTCGCTTGCTCACTTATTCCCTGCAGGTAGTGCAGCAGATGCCAGTTTGCCTGGCCTGGTTAGGGCATTGGATCAGCTCTCATCTCTATCTGCTTGAAAGGCTTTCTTTTCTAGCTGCACTGCTGTAGAGTAACAAAAAAAAAAAAAAAATGCTGTTTATAGCAACAACTTTTTGTTTGTTTCAAAGGAATGAGTATGAGACACGTGATTTGATAAGGGACCAAGAACTGACTTGAAAACAAACATGACTCTATGAGTGATACAGCATTTGGAAATATACAGTTTGAAAGTAGTGAGCTCCCTATCACCAAGGGTTCAACAGAGATGGGAAAAGATTTTTAAGAAATATTGGAGAGAGCCAAGTGCCATCGAGTCGGATCCGACTAATGGCAATGTTGGAGAGAAATAAAACTTTTTTGTGAGGAGAGTGCGTCAATACCTGTTTCACTCTTAAGATTCTTAAATTATGGAAGCGTCTCATTTCCTACTCCCTTTGTTTTTCCCAAATTTTTCCAACAATCACAGTAACAGAATCCAAAAACAAAAGTTTAAGTTGTAAGATCAGTTTGGGAAAGAGTAGATTTGAAACACTTTAAGAAAGAATATGACTAGAGAATGGCCCAATTATCTGAGATAGCAATAAGAAGCTTATTTGCCCGTTAAGTAAAACAAACCATAAAAAGGAGCAGACATCTAACTATGAGTGTAATTTATGACTGTCAGTGGACAATGTGAGAATATTGTAGGTAAATATGAGAAATGATGATCCAATTGCACCCTTTTTTTGGTGAAAATATGCATTGCAAGGCATACACCAACAGTTGCTACATGTACAGTTCAGTGACACTGGTTACATTCTTCCAGCTGTGTCACCAGTCAGTCCTGTTCCAAGTTACTTCACAAATTGTTAACATAAACTTACAGCCCCCGAAGCTTCTTAGACAGCCTTTCAGTTTGCTATTGTCAATTTGATCACCTTCAGAGAATTTTTTTTTTTTTGTAATTTATTTAAAAAAAAAAAAGATTATTGCTTCATGTGTCTTCCCTCCTAGAATACAAGCTTGATAAGGCCAGGATTTTTATTTGTTTTGTTGACTCACCAAAGAGCTAGAACAGTATTTGGCATAAAAGAAAAAGAAAAAAAATAACCTGTTGCTGTCCAGTTGATTCCTATAGCAAACCTGTGGGATGAAGTGGCACTGCCCTATAGGGTTTCCAAAGCTATAAATCTTTTTTTTTTTTATCATGAATTAATAACAATTTCAGTCTATATCATGTGCCATGTAACACCCAGAACTTTCCCCTCTATTCCGTTCTTGCTGCACCGTCCCTGCCCACGCGACAGCACACTTCCCATTTTGTTCTGAACATCCTGTGGCCTTTTGGTAAAGGTCTGGCACTCCTCACCCAATCAACTTGGCTCCAGCAAAGTGTCCCTCAGACAACCCCATGTACGTTTTTAAAGATTTGTTCACCTCCATTATCATTCTGAGTTTTTTATGGTCCAGGTCAGTCTTTGTCTGAGGAGCTAGCCCCAGTGCTGGGTGCATTTCCGGGTTAGAGAGTCTGGGGGCTATTCAGAAGGAGCATCCAGTGTGGTCTTTTGGTAGAGTTCTAGCTCTACCCTCTGCTCCATCATGTACTGTATCCAGAACTCCGTTCCACGTACATGCCCCATCCAGGCTGTCATTGGTGATGGCTAGACACAATCTAAACACCCTCTAGTTCTTCTGGTCCCATGCTGAAGCCGGCTATGGTGCATATGGCCCTTTCCATCTGGTAGGCTCATATTTTTTTCCTGTCCTCAATGTCCCCCATTTCCCCCAGGTCCAGGTGGATTGGGACCATTTAGTGCTATTTAGATAGCAGCTTGCTAGCTTTTAAGACCCCAGTCACCACTCACTCAGGTGGTGTGTGAGAGGGGTGGTATCTTGAGAGAAGGAGAGAGAAAGACGTTGGGTATCCCGATGACTCTGGATGTCCCCTGAGAGTGTGACCCCTGATCAGAGAATTCTTTAAAAGAGCGCACTACTCAAGGCAAACATTCTTTACTAATTAAACTATTGTTTGGTTTAAAGGTGACTTCAGGGAATAGCTTTAGTTGATCCAGACCGTTTGGATTTCATGAGAATTTGAAATTCTGCACATTTTTTTGGTTTGTTTTGGTCAGAATTTTTCAATAGAATCTTTGATCAAAACCTTCAGTAGTGCTAGCCGGGCATTGTCCAGTTCTGGTCTCAAGGCAGAGGAAGCAGCCATTGTTTATGGAGGCAGTTAGACCCATATTCCAGTTCCTTAACCTTACTTTATGCCAATTTTCGCATCGCTTTAAATAGAACTCACTGCTTCCCAAACAGTGACTTTCCACTTGCCCTCCCTCTGCCCCATGGTGATCACTACTAAACTTTGTTCTCTGTACATTAACCATTCTTGTCATTTTATATATATGAAATAATGCAATACTTGTCCTCTTGTGATTGACTTATTTCAGTGTAATGTTTTCAAGTGTCCGGCATGTCATAGCATGTATTAGGATTTCATTTCTCTTTATGGCTGAGTAGTATTCCGTTGTATGTCGGTACCGTATTTTGTTTATCCGTTTGTTCATTGGTAGACAGTTAGGTTTTTTCCATCTTCTGTCTATTGTAAATAGTGCTGTGATGAACACTGGCACGCATGTGCCTGTTTCATGTCGTTGCTTTTAAGACTCTTGGGTGTATACTGAAGAGTGGAATTGCTGGGTCATGCGATGGTAGTATTTTTTACCTTTTTGAGGAACGCTTATAGTGCTTTTCACAATGATTCCTACCAACAAGGGATGAAGTTTACAGTTTCTACATATCCTTTCCAACATGTTGTTATTATTATTATTTTTATCTTAACCATTCTAGTGGGAGTGAAGTGAGATCTCATTTTGATTTACAGTTGTGTCTCCCTAATGGCTAAAGATGTCTTTTCATGTGTTTGTTAGTCATTTGAATATCCTCCTTGGTGAAATGTCTACTCAAGTCTTTTGTCTATTTTTTTAATTGGATAGTTTGTCTTTTTATTTTTAAGTTGTAGAAGTTTTATATATACTGTATTTTGGATATTGGATCCATGCTAGTTATATGGTTCCCTAAAATCTTCTCCCAATGTGTAGGTTGTCTTTTCACTTTTTTGATAAAGTCTTTTGATATATGAAAGTATTTAGTTTTTATGAGGTTATTTTTTTACCTGTTTTGTCTTTTGCTGTTTGGATAGTCATACCCCTGTATTTTCTTCCAAGAATTTTATGCTTAGTGTTCACATTTAGACCATTAATCTGTTTTGAATAGTTTTTTTGTGAATTGTGCTAGGCAGTGTAGATTTTTCTTTTTTAAAAAAATAAATCTTCATAGAGGTATAATTCACATACTGTAAAATTCATTTTAAGCATACAATTCAATAATTTTTAGTACATTTATGGAATTATGCATCTATCACCACAGTCCTCTTTTAGAACATTTTGGTCACCCCCAATAGATGTCTATGTCAGTTATATAATCCCTGCACCCCAAGCCCGAGGGAGTCACTCATCTACTTTTTGTCTTCAGAGATTTGCCTTTTTTGGGGCTTTCATACAGATGAAATCTTGTAAGCTGTGATATTTTCTGTCTGGCTTCTTTTATTTAGCATAATATTCTGTGAGTTTCACCCATGCTGTGACATGGTGTATCAGGGTGTTCTTTGGTGTGGCTGACTAATATTCCATTGTGTGGTTATACGACATTCAATTTATCAATTCAACAGTTAATGAATATTATTTCTAGTTTTAAGATATGAGTAAACTTACTCTGAACATTTGTATGCGTGGCTTTGTGTGGATATATGTATTTCTCTTAGGTAAGTAACTAGAAGTAGAGTTCCTGAGTCATAGGCTAGGTTTGTTTAACTTTTTAAGAGATCACTATATTTTTTCTCATTGGCTCTACTATTTTAGATTCCTGACAGCAAGGTATAAAGGTTTTAGTTTCTCTATACTCTCACCATCACTTTTCACTATAGCCATTATGCTGGTTGCTTATGGTTCAATTCCAACTCATAGGGACCCTATAGGACAGAGTAGAACTGCCCCACAGGTTTTCCAGGGAGTGGCTGGTAGATTCAAACTGGCTGCCTTTTGGTTAGCAGCTGAGCTATTAACCACTGCACCACCGTGGCATCTCACTGAGATTTAAAGTAACAGTTCCCTAATGCCTAATGATGTTGAGCATCTTTCCAGGTAGCATTTGTATGTCTCCTGTGGTAAAATACCTATTCAGATCTTTTGACAATTTTTATTTTTATTTTTTTTTATTTAATATGACTGAGTGAAAATGTACATTCCCGTGTAAATTTACACGCCCACCTATATGCAGCTTCTACTGCTCTCCCTGTCCGGTGACAGCACACTATTCCTCTCTGCTCCATACATGTCTCATCCTCCCAACAGTCTCCTGTCCCCTCCTCCCCACCCACTCTCCTTCCTCCTTTGACAATTTTTAAATTGGGTTATTTATCTTCTCACTGTCAAACTCTAAGTGTTCTTTATGTTTCTGATATTGCAGACATTTTTTTTCCCAGCCTGTGGCTTGTCTTTCATTTTCCTAGTGGTGTCTTTTGAAGTTTTTTTTGTTTTTTAAACTGTGGTTAAGTGAAAGCACGCAATCTAAATCAGTTTTGCAGGCCCACCTATTGGCAGCTCCCTCTGCTCTCTCCACCCAGTGACAGCACACTCCTCCTCTTTACTCTGTACATCTAGTATCCTCTTAACAAGCATCTGCCACTCCCTCTCCACCATATTCTCTCCAATCTAGAAAGAGTCTAGTAAGACAACTTCCTGTAAATGCATAGAACCATAAAGTATGCACACCATGTAGTTACACTGTGTCCCTGAGTCCAGTCCATTCTTGTCCGAAGAGTTGACTTACTGTTGGTTTCTGGTCAGGGACAGCAGCAAGTCTAGGGGCCATGATCCCAGAGGACCCTCTGGGCTATTGGACCATCAATACAGGTCTTTTAGAAGAGTTCTTGAAGTGCACACCTCTTTTTCTTGTATTGCCTTAGGGACTCTACAGTGTGTCCCATGCCTTGGCTGTCTTTGGTGATGGCCAGGTACGATCTGGTTCTTCTGCTCTCATGTTATTACAGTATCCCATCATATGGGTCCTCTGTCTCCTCGGCTTTTTTATCCTCATATCTTTGTTGTTCTCAGTGATCATCTGTTCTGGATGAACTGAGACCATTTGGTGTACGTCAGATCGCAGCTTGCTAGTTTTGAAGACCCCAAGCGCCACTCACCAATATGAGGTGCAGAAGACTCTCCTAGCAAAAGGCTAGATATGCCATTTGGCCTCGATGCCCACTGAATACATGGATCCCAGATTCCTGTCTCTGCTACGCTATCTTTTGAAACATTAGGTTGACTTTAGAAAACCTTTCAGCTTATGGTGAAGTCCAGTTAAGTTGATGTACTCTCTACTGTGTGCTGTCACTGCTTTCAGCTAACCAAATTTCTGTTGGCTATCTAATCTATGCCCAACCCTCTCCTTCTGTCCCCACCCTTCTAGCCAACAGAGTCTTTTCTTGTGTGCATGAGTCTGTTTTTAAGTCCTCATAGCAGGGTCTCATACAATATTTGTACTTTTGCCACTAACTGATTTCACTCAGCATAATGTCATCCAGTTGAAACCAGGTTATGAGATGCTTCCTACAATCATCTTTGTTCTTTATCATTGCATAGTGTTCTGTTGAGTATATGTACCATAGTTTATTGATCCATTCATCTGTTGATTGGCATCTAGATTGAGTCCATCTTTTTGCTGTTGTGGACAGTGCTGCAGTAAACATTCGTGTTCATGTATCTGTTCGTGTCATAGCCTGTGTTTCTGTAGGATATATTCCAAACAGAGGGATTACTGGATCTAAGGGTATTTCTATTTCTAGCATTTTAAGGAAGCACCAAATTGCTTTCTAAAGAAGTTGTGCCATCTTGCAGTCCCACCAGCAGTGTTGGAGAGTTCCGGTCTCTCCACAGCCTCTCCAGTGTTTGTTGGTTTGTGTGTTTTTTTGGATTATGGCCAGCCTTGTTGGGGTGAAATGGCATCTCGTTGTAGTTTTGATTTGGATTTCTTTAATAGCTAATGATCGTGAACATTTCCTCGTGTGTCTTTTGGCTGCCTGGATGTCTTCTTTGTGTCTGTCCATCTCCTTTGCCATTGCTTAACTAGTTTATTTACCTTTTCCTTGTTGATATTTTGCTGTACCTTGTAGATTATGGAAATCAGATGTTGCTCTGACATATAGTTGGCATGTATTTTTTCCTGTTCTGTAGGTAGTCTTTTAACTCTCTTGATAAAGCCTTTGGATGAGCAAAAGTGTTTGATTCTTAGTAGTTCCCATTTGTCTATTTTCTCTTCTGTTGTTCATGTTTTGTCAGATTTTGAAGTCTGTCTAAAGCTGTGTATTAGAACTTCCATTGTTAACCCTGTTTTTTTCTTGCATGATCTTTGTTGTTTTAGGTTTGATATTTAGGTTTTGATACATTTTGAGTTAGTTTTTGTTTAAGGAATGAGATATGGGTCCTGTTTCAGTTTTTTGTGATGGATATCCAATTTCGCCAACACCACTTGTTAGACTGTTTTTATCCCAATTTACAACCTTTGGGTCTTTGATAAATATCAACTGTTCACAGGAGGATGGTGATATCTCTGGGGTCTCAACTCTGTTTCATTGGTCTGTATGTCTCATTTTGAACTAATACCAGGCTGTTTTGACTACAGTGGCAGTATAATAGGTTCTAAGGTTGGGTAGTATGAGGCCTCCCACTGTGTTCCTCTTCTTCAGTAATGCTTTACTTAGGTGGGTTTCTTTCCTTTCCAAAAAAAGTTGGTGATTTGTTTCTGCACCTCATTAAAAAATGACACTGGAATTTGTATTGGGATTGCATTGCATATGTAGATTACTTTGGGTAAAATGGACATTTTCACAATGTTAAGTCTTCCTGTCTATGAGCTAGGTAGGATTCTCTGCTTATGTGTCTTTCGGTTTCTTTAAGTAAGGTCTTGTAATTTTTTCTGTATAGGTCTCTCACATCTCTGATTAGATTTATTCCTAGGTATTTTATCTTCTTCAACAGCAGTGGAGTTTATCTTCTTGTGGGCTGTAGTAAATGGTATTGATTTGGTGATTTCCTCTTTAATGTTCTCTTTATTCATGTAAAGGAATCCTACTGATTTACTTAGGCTTACCCTATATCCTGATACTTTGCTGAAGTCTTCGGTTAGTTCCAGTGGTGTACTTATGGATTCTTTAGGGTTCTTTGTGTATACAATCACATCATATGCAAATACAGAGATTTTTATTTCATCTTTGCCCATCAGGATGCCTTTTATTTCCTTGTCTTGTCTGATTGCTCTGGCTAGAACCTCCAGAACAGTGTTGAATAGAAGTGGTGAGAGTGGGCATCCTTGTCTAGCTCACATTCTTAGGGGGAATTCTTTCAGTCTCTCTCTATCTTTCCTTTCAGAATGATGTAGGAGATTGGCTTTGCATAGATACCCCTATTGCATTGAGAAATTTTCCCTCTGTTGCTATTTTGCTAAGAGTTTTTAACAGAGTGTGGGACTTTGTCAAATGCCTTTTTCACATCAATTGACAGAATCAGGTGATTCTTATTCTTTGACTTATTTATGTGGTTGATCACGTTACTTTTCTGATGTTGAACCAGGCTTGCATCCCTTGTATGAATCCAACTTGGTCATAATGAATTATTTTTTTTGATGGTTGTTGAATTCTCTTGGCTAGGATTTTGTTGAAAATTTTTGCATTTAGGTTCATGAGTGATACTGGTCTGTAATTTTCCTTTTTAGGGGGATCTTTTCTTGGTTTTAGTATCAGGATTATGCTGCTTTTACAGAATGAATTTGGGAGTATTCCATTCCTTTCTATGCTGTGAAATAGTCTCAGTCATGTTGGAGTTGACTCGTCTCTAAAAGTTTAGTAGCATTCTCTGGTGAAGCCATCCGGGCTTGGACTTTGTCGTTTGGTAGTTTTTGATGACTTTTTCAATCTCTTTTTTCGTGATGGGTTTATTAAGTTGTTCTGCTTCTCCTTGTGATAATTTTGGTAGGTGATGCGAATCTAGGAATTTGTCCATTTCTTCTAGGTTTTCAAATTTCTTAGAGTACAGTCTTCTGTAGTATTCTCCTAATAATTTTAATTTCAGTTGGGTCTATTATGATATCTCCCATATCATTTCTTATTTGTATTGCTTTTCTCCTGTTTTTCTTTTGTTAAGTTTATCCAGTGGTTTGTCAACTTTGTTGATCTTTTTAAAAAAGCTGCTTTTGGTTTTGTTAATTTTTTCACTTGTTCTTCTATTCTCTAATTCGTTTAGTTCTGCCCTTCTCTATATTATCTGTTTTCTTCTGGTACCTGAGGGATGTCTCTTTTGCTCTCTACTTGTTCAAGTTGTAGAGCCAATTATTTGGTTTGGGCCCTTTCTTCATTCCAGATGTGTGCGTTTATAGAGATAAGTTTACCTGTGAGCACTGCTTTGGCTGTATCCCATGGTTTCTGGTAGGCTGTGTTTTCATTTTCATTTGATTCCATAAATTTCTTTATTTCTCCTTGATTTCTTCTGTGGATTTTTGAGCAAGGTGTTGTTCAGCTTCCATCAGTTCAGATTTCTGTGTATGTTTTTTTCTGCTATTGATTTCAACTTTATGGCTTTGTGGTCTGAGAAGATGTTTTGCAATAATTCAGTGGTTTGGATTTTGTTGAGATGTGCTTGGTGTCCTAATCAGTAGTCTATGTGCATTGGAAAAAAAGGTGTACTTATCAATTGTTGGGTAAAAAGTTCTGTATATGTTGATGAGGTCTAGTTAATTGTTGGAATAAAATCTTCTGTATCTTTACTGAGCTTTTTTCTTGATGATCTGTCCATTACTGAACATGGAATGTTGAAGTCTCCTACTATTATTGTGGAATAATCTATGTCATTTTCAATGTTGTCAGCATTTGTTTGATATATTTAGATGCTCTGGTATTGGGTGCATAAATAGTTAACATTGGTATATCCTGCTTGTGTATTGAACCTTTCACTAAAAGTGACCATCCTTGTCCATGATGGTGAATTTTACATTAAAATCTATTTTATCTGAGATTAGTATTGCCACTCCTCTTCTTTGTGTGTTGTTAGCTTAATATGTGTTCCTTCATCTTTTGATTTTCCATTTATTCATGTTTTTGAGTCTAAGGTGTGTTTCCTGTAAGCAACATATAGACAGATCATATCATTTGATGTAGGCTGTCACTCAATGCCTCTTTATTGGAGCATTTAGTCCATTTACATTCAGTGTAATTATTGATAGGTGTGCATACAGTGCTGTCATTTTGATGCCTTTATTTTTGTGTTGTTGATGTTTTCTTTGTTTCTCTTAATATTCTGTTCTGGGTTTACTTTTCATCTTTTTCAGTGTTGGTTTTGTGTTTGTTGAGACTCCTGTATTATGTTTGTTGTTTGGATATGTTACATTGTTAAGTTTGCTTTGTGGATAACCCTTTGATCTGTCTTAATATTCTAAGTTTAAACCAGTCTTTAACTTCTGTACATTGTCTTAATTTCCTCTCTGTCTCAAAAAGTTATAACTACTGTAATACATCCCTCTTTATATGTGATGATGTTGTAATTTTCATGTTAAGATCACTGGTTCCCTTCTTTTAATATTGTAGCTTTGACTGAGCTTTTAGACTTCCCTAGCTGATTAGGATTCTGCATGTTGTGTCCTGAGTTGCATCCTTAAGTATACATTTGTTGTTTTAATCTTTCTAAACAAATAACTGCTTTCAGTATTTCTTGTAGTTTTGATTTGGTTTTTACAAAGTGTCTAAGCTTCTCATTATCTGTGAATGTCTTAATTTGACTGTCATGTTTGAGAGACAGTTTTGTAGGATATTGTAGTTCTTGGTTGGAAGTTTTTCTCTTTCAAGGCTTTGAATGTGTCATCCCACTGTGTTCTTGCCAACATGTTTTCTGCCAACAAGTCAGATGAGAGCCTACAGGGCTTCCCTTTGTACATTAGTTTTAAGTCTTGCTGTCCTTAAGAGCCTCTCTTTATATTTCATTTTATTAAGCTTGATGATAATATGTCTTTGTGTCTTTCTTTTGGGGTCTAGATTTGTAGAGTTTGATAAGAATCTTGGAGTTTGATAAGAATCTTGGAGTTTGATAAGAATCTTGTGTTTCTTCTTTCATAGCTGCAGGGAAGTTTTCTATCAGCAACTGTGCAATAATTTTGTCTGTATTTTCTGCTACACTTCCCTGTTCAGAAACTCCAGTTATTTGTAGATTATGCCTCTTGATAGAGTCCCACATGTTTCTTAATGCTTCTTCACTTTTCTTATTTCTTTTCTCTGAATTCTTCTCATAAATACTGGTGTCAGTTGCTTTATCTTGAAGCTCATTAACTCTGCCTTCCAACTCCTCAGTCCTGCTCTTTTGGCTTTGTATTGTATTGTCTGTATCTGTAAGTTTATTATTGAACTGATGGGTTTCAGATTGTTGGTGTTCCAGCAGCTCATGTAGCTTACTTAATTTTTTATTGTGTTGTGTTGCCTTTTGTTTCGTTTCTAGGAGGCCTCCATACACAATTCATTTGTGTTTTACCTCTGATGATTTCAGAAAGGCTTCTTCATCTGGGAAGTTGTTTGAGTATTTTGGGGGTTTTCCAGAGCCATAGGGGTTTGCTTCTTTAAGTGGTTAGATACTGGTTGTTGTTGTGCCATAAAGAAGCTGTTCACTTTCTCTCATGTTACACCAGTGGGAGCTGAGGCACAGTTCTCAGAGGAGAATGCAGTCCCTTCTAGGTTTGGTCCCCAGCCGCCTCTGCATTCTCTAGTGACTGGCCCTTCCTGGGCTCTCAGGGGTGACAGGCCCCTTCTCCTGGCTGCTAAGGTTAATAAGTTTCCTGTGATGACTCTGTTGTTATGTTAGTTGAGCCTATGTTTTAGCTTTGGCAGGGGTGGAGAGAAGAATGCCACTACACTCAGCTGCCCAGGACTGCTGTGTTCTCTAGATGCGTTTAACGTAAAAACTGCTTATTTGCTGAGAGGGGCATAGTCTAGCAGGAGCCAAGAGGAACCAGGCCCTGAGGATTGGCAGGCACCGCCTACTGGCTGGCAGAAGCGGCACCCTGTTTATGGAGTCTCTGGGCGGGGCATCAGCTGATGTATGATGTGGCTCAGTGAAGGGTAGTAGAAATGCCAACAACCCACTCAACAACCTGTCATTGTTGTATTCTCTAGCTGGTCTTATTTTAAAAGCTGTGTTACTTTTGAGAGATGGTGTCCAGCAGTTGCCAAGAGCAAGCAAGCCCTCAGGGATGGCAGGCCCTGCCTCTTGGCTGACAATGACAATGCCTCATGAGCCCTTCCCAGGCATTGTGATGTGGCTCAAAGAAGGGAAGTGTTAGGGCACTGCCTCCCTTGACCGCCAGGCCCCACCACTATCCCTAAGTAGCATCATCTCAAAAACAGCTATCCTGATGGAGAAGTGCTTTCCAGACAGACGTTGTTGCTCAACATGAGAATTAGCCCCATCTGAGATCTCAGGTGTGGCTGACTCATCCTCTCAGCTGACTCCAGATGGCATCCCACCTGAGCCACCCTTCCTGCCACAAATCAGCGGAGTCTATGGTGGCACAGAGAAGACAGCGGGGAGGAGTGCTGGCACCCTCGGTTTGCAGCCCGGCTCTCCAGATGTGGCTATCCCAAGCACAGTCTCTCTGCTGTAGTATACGCTGTTTACCTAAGCACTACAATTCAGTGCATTAGTGTGCCAGCCACCAAGCCTTGGCAGAGCCAGTCCCCACTTCCTGTATAACAAAGAAGATGTCCGTACCTACAGTCCCCTCAAACACTACATCAGCAGAAGCAGGATTCATTATGCTGCTGTCTCACCTATAAAAAAAGTAGTTTCCCCTTTCTGGTCACTTGGTCCAGTCTTACAACCCTCCGCCAGATTCTGGGGCTCCCAGAATGTCCATGCTGCTCTGTTCATTTATTATTCTAGACCTTAGTTCTCAGAGGGAGTTGAGTAGACATGAGTAGACATTGGGTAGAATTCCATCTTGGGCCCCCCAGGTTTTTGGACACTATCCAGTTTATTAACTTTTTCTTAATAGATTTTACTTTTACTATTTTATCTAAGAAGTTTTCTTCTAATCCAAGACCTTTAAAAATTTCTGCTATGTCTTATTCTAGAAGTTGTATGATTGTAGCACTTCCATTTACAGCTATGATCCATTTTGAGTTATTGTTTGTGTATGGTGTGAAGTAGGGATCAAAATCAATTCTTTTGCATATCATTATCCCACTTTCCTATCACAGTTTGTCAAAAAAAAAATCTATCCTTTTCTCATGAAATTTCCTTAGCACGTTTGTTAAAAATGATTTGACCATAAGTAAATCAAAGCCAAACTTATTGCCACTGCGTCAATTCTGACTGATATTGACCCTATAGGATAGACTATAACTAACCCAGAGAGTTTCCAGGAGCACCTGGTAGGTTTTAGCTGCTCGCCTGTTGGTTAGCAATCGCAACACCTAACTACTGTGCCACCAGGGTTTCCATGACCATAAATGGAAGGACTTATCTCTGGTCTCTCCGTTCTGCTCCGTTGATCTATGTCTCTGTGTGTGGTGCCACACTCTTTTGACTATACTAGTTCTACAGTAAGTTTTAAAGCCTTCTGATTTTCTTCTTCTTTTTCCAGATTTTCTTGGTTTTCTACACCTTTTTCATTGCCATATGAATGTTATCTGTCAATTTTTACAAAATTATCCTGCTTGAAATATTGACAGGGATTACGTTAATGTATAGCTTAATTTGTGGAGATAGGTTGCATTAACAATGTTGATTTTCCAGCCCATGAACTTATAATGTCTTTCCAGCTGCTTAGAACTTTTTAAATCTCCCGCAGCGGTGTTTTGTAGTTTTTAGTGTACAGGTCTTTCCTTTGTTTTGTTTGATTTAATCGTAAATACTGTGTTCTTTTTCATATAGTTGTTCGTGTAATAGACAGCTTTTCTCTCTCAGTGCTTTTAAAGATGCTGTTCAATTTTCTGTTGATTCTGATGAGAAATAATTTTACATCCGTAACACTGTTCTTGTTTATGTAATGTGTCATTTGTATTTTCACTGGCTTTAGGATTTTCTCTTTATTTTTTGATGTCAGCAAGTGATATGTTTAGGGATGCCATTGTTTGTATTTATGTTAGGTTTCATTGAATTTCTTGAATCTGTAAAATGATGTCTTTAATCAAATTTAGGGAGCTGGTTTTCATAATTTCACTTTTAGATAATTCATTTTTAATATGTATAAACAGAACTGATTCTTATATATTGATTTTTGTATTCTGTCATATGGCTGAACTTGTTTACTAGTTCTCACTACTTATAGATTCCTTAGAATTTTCTACATATGGGGTTATGTTGACTGCAAATAAAGATAGGTTTACTTTTTGTGTTTAATCTATATGCTTTTAATTTACGTTTCTTGCATTGTTGTATTAGCTAAACCTCCAGTGACACACTGAGTACAAGTGGCAAAATTAGACATCTTTTCTTTGTTCTTGATCTTAAAACAAAGTATTTAGTTTTTCAGCATTAAGTATGATTTTATCTGTAGGTTTCTCATAGGTGTCTTTTAGCAAGTTGAGAAAACCAAACTCACTGCCATGGAGTTGATTCCGACTCATAGCAGCTATAGAGAACAGAGTATATATGCCCCGTATTCCCTTCTCTTCAGAGAGCTTTATCATGAATGGGTGTTAGATTTTGTCAGATACCTTTCCTGTATCTCTTGAGATGATCGTGTCATTTTTTTGTCCTAATGATATGGTACATTAACTGATTTTCAGTTAATGTACAACCTTACTTTCCTGGAATAAATCCCACTTTTTCATGTGGCTATTCCTTTTTACATGTTTCTGAGTTTAGCTTCATGGTATTTTATTGAAGGCTTTTGTGTTTATAGTCATAAAGATTATGGGTCTGTAATTCTCTTGTAATGTCTCTATCTGGGTCTGGTATCAGCTAAGAGTGGTTGCATAAGATAAATTGAAAAGTAAACCAATTAAAAATTTTTTTCAACAAGTGTCAGCTAGTGGGAAGGAAGGACGGTGTAAAACAGTTTTCTCAATTTATCTGTGGTGACATTCCATTTAAACATCATTTTCAATATGTTGTGGACTCATACTTTCATAAAATAAAATGAAAATGAATCACTAGAAAAATTAAATTTTAAACAAACACAAATGCAAGCCTAAATTTAAAAGTAGATTTAGCCAATATAAAATTATTCTGTCAAATTGATACAAAACTTTCTAAAGGCAGGTCTAGGGCAAGGCCTGAGGTCTGCAGTCCTGTCCCACTCCCAGGTGATGCTGACGCTGCTTGTCCTCAGACTACACTGAGTATTAAGGCTGCATGTACAGTTAAATAAATCAGATATTCTTTATAACTACATCATAATTTCTTTGGAACCTATTTTGGTTTATCAAAGACTTTTGCATTATTACTCAGCAATCACAGTTCTCTGAATATCAGTTGGTTTTTTTCTCCTTGACTTCTAATCTTTTCTAAGCCTCTCAGTGTTCATCTGTAAATTGAGAGAGTTAAACTAGAAGACCTCTGTAATAGCTTCCAGATCTAGCAGTCTCTGACTTTAAGCACTGATATCAAGAAAGAATTATCACTGCATTTATGTTTTATTTTTATGTAAATATTGTAAGACATGAATCAGGAATAAAGAGTCTTATAGCATTTCTTAACATGTTGTTAAAAAATAACTGTAAATGCGCTTTACTGAATTTTAGATACTACAGTAAAGTTAACGTCAACAATCAAGGATTTTTTGCATGTTGCAGTCTAAAAGAAAGGGTGGGGGTGTTGTTTAATCTTATGGTTAGAAATCCAGTTAAAAAATAATTGACTTACTTAAACTGTGGAGAAACAAGTAAGTATGTGTTTGCATTATGAAATTTAATTTGACACAAAATAACTGAAAGTCTTCAATTTTGGCCAAATTGAAATGACCAGGTTCTCATATCCTTGAAGGTTTTCTCCCACCTATTTTTAAAAAGCAAATGAAAAAGGTGGTAAATCAGTGGAAGAAATGTGTTGTTTAAATCTCTAGGGGCTGTAGCCTTAGCCTTCAGTGCCCATGAATGGGATTCTGCTAGTCCTTCTGCAGATGATTACAGTGAACTCTGTGATAAAGGGTGGAGGCACTTGGTCAGCCTCCAAAGAAAGTGACTAATAATTGACCTAATGTACAGAGCATATGAATAACGTATTTTTTGGATTAAAGTTTTTGTTTACAGGCTGTACCAGAGTTCACAACCCTTTTCCAGTTCTTCCAAAAGATTTAAAATACTCACTTGCACTGTTAAAGTTTGAATCCCTCAGTTGTTGTGCGTCATTGAGTTGATTTTCAACTCTCAGTGGCCCCATGTGACAGACTAAAACTGACCCCATGGGGTTTTCTAGGCTTTACTTTTTACGAGAACAGTTTTCTAGGTCTTTCTCTGGAGGAGCTGCTAAGTGGACCCCAGCCACCAGCGCTTGGTTAGCAGCCTAGCAATTACTGGTTGTGGCTCTGGGCCTCCTCATGGGTTCCTCATGATGAAATGTAAACCATGCATCAAAAGCCACAATTCATTTCATTTTAAGAACAGGCTCCGCCCCCAGGAATTTCTTAAAATAGTGGTTTAGAACTTAGAAGATAAATAGTATTAATTTTGTTTCATTGAGGTTTGCAGTGGTCTCACCTGGCAAAAAATTTTATTTTAGTTTTATGCTCTATTGAGCAGTTTTTTTCAGTGCAGAGATTTGAAGTCTCTAAGATACTTGAGTCAGATCCGACTCAACAGCACTTGGCTGGCAAGACATAGAAGTTTTCATGAGGAGATTAGTATAAAATTAGAATTAAAAAATTATTATTTAACACACTGAGCATCACTTTCAGAAAAGTAGACATTTTACTTGGCGGATTTTCTTTTTTAAAAAATAGTATTTTATTGTGTTTTAGATAAAATTTGCACAGCAAATTAAGTTCTCATGTAGCAATTTTTAATGCAGATTGTTCTGTGCCTTTGATAACAGTTTTCATGTGTCGGTATTTTCATTTTTTCCATTCTTTTTGTTCTTTTTCCATTGATCTAATGTCTCTTCCTATCCTTGCCTGCTCATCTTTACTTTTGAGTAAATGTTAATTGTCCAGTCTGATATAATTGATTGTTTAAGGGAGAACATTATTCATGGATGGTATTGTTTATCCTATAAGCCAATCTATTATTTGGCTGAAAGATGACTTTCAGGAATCGCTTCAGTGTGAAATTCAAAAGTTCTCTTAGGTCGACAGCCTTGTGAATTCCTCTATCCTCCATTAGTCCAGTAGTTCTGCCCATTTTTAGGGATTTGCATTTTGTTTGTGTTTATATTTTTCTTTCATTCTGTCTGAGACCTTTGTTTGTGTTCCTGGTAAGTATGGTTGATGGTGGTGGTTATTCACCATCTAGTTCTTGAGGTCACCGAGGCTGTGGTTCATGGGGCTATTAGTCTTGGGTGCTGGTTTCTTCTTTGATCCTTTGGTTTCCTTCCTCCTCTTGTGCTCCATAGGAATAGAGACTGATTGCTGTGTCTTAGGTGGCTGCTGCAAGTTTTTAAGACCCCATGTGCTGGTCACCAAACTAAGACATAGAACATTATTTTTATGAGCTATATAATGCCAGTTACCTAATTTATACTCTGAAACTATGGTCCTAACTCTTTGGACCCAGTAAACTAATCCTGCAAGTTGTTTCTGTGCATCCAGGAAATCTAAACTTTTTAATAACTCTTTTTTAAAACTATTGTTTTTAACTCTTCTTTTATTTCTACCTCTCTTTTATGTTGTGTATTAAGACATACACATTAATGTTAGAAAGGATATGCTATGGAACAAAATATTTATGGTGTTCTATCTGAATGGTAGGATTGCAGATGAATTTTATCTTCTACTTGCTAATTTTCTATATCCTTTGAATGTTCTCCAAAGGCTGTTTTTTTTTTTTTTAATTTGGAAAAAAATAGAAATATATTTGAAAAACCAATAAAGGCTATAAATTTCTGGCTTTGTTTCTTTTAAGAGAAAGGAAACCTTTTGTGCATTTTGTTAATGAAGACAGTGTACTCACTGTGTGTGCCAGGTGCTTTGCTGGGCCAAGAGAGGTAGAGGGAGGTAAGCTCTAGCTGTTGCCGCAGAGTGGCTTAGGCTCTAGTTCACCCTTTGACCAAAGTGTGGCTACTGGAAACCACTAAATGGTACACACCACTGAATTATCATCACCTGTAAAGTGGAAAGAATTACATGGCCCTCACTTGGGAGTCTAAAGAGGATTAAGTGAGATTATATATGCAAAATGCTTCGTATAAGATTTAACACAGAGAACACTTGCATCAAGCTTGTTGTGCTTTACACATTCATGGTTGTGGGAAAGTCTTTTCCTCTGAGGCAGCCCAATCTCTGCACAGTTCAAGGAGAAAGGGAGACCATGCACTCAAGTGAGATCTGTTTCCACTTGGGTGAAGCGTCGCTATTAGTGCATTCACTCTTCCACACAGCATCCTTTTAAATGTGACCACTAGTGTGGAGTCCTTGGTGGTACAAACGGCTGTGTGCTTAACTACTAGCCAAGTGGTTGGTGGTTTGAACCTACCTAGAGGCACCTTGGAAGACAGTTCTGGCAGTCTCCTTCTGAAGGGTCACAACTTTGAAAACTATGGAGCAGAATTCTACTCTGCATTAACGGTAGAGACTGCTCCCTTAACTCCTTCTAAGTCAAATTTCTGTTGGATTTTTCACTGAGAGCATATCTTTGTTATCTAGGAAAACACTAGAATTATTTTGGAATTATACAACTAGAGATATTTCTTTTACAGATATCCCAGGGCCACCTGTAGTATTTGTCTTTTGATTAATTCAATTATTTCTATGTAATTAATAGAAGATAGCCATTTGAGAAGACAAAGGTAGATATAACTAAAAAAGACTACCTGCTGAATCACCTAAAACAGTTTGGATGAAGATGCTGAGCCCAGAAACTTCAGCTTTCTTCCTTCTGAAGCCTCTTTTCTCTGACTTCACAACAAAGCATCCATAAAACTCCACTGGCTTTGTATCACAGGAATGCTTTCCTGTCCTAGCAGATGATTCTAATAAGTTTGCTTTCTTGATCTTGCTGCAAGGAACACTGTCTTAACAAATCGTCCGATATAATAAAAGGCCTTCTTTGGTGACCTTTTAATAGCCGTTGTAGTACTAGTGTCTGTGATGGATCAGGATGATGGGTTAGGAAAGTTCAGCTAATCACAGGTTTATTGTTGCCCTTCAGTAGCAGCAGCAGCCACCCTCCTGAGCATTTTGAATTCTTGCTTCCCATACCAACCATTATAGTCTTTCCCCTAAGATTTCCAGACCACCCACTGTAACAATATATTATGTAAAAGGATTCAAATGCTTGGGAAGATAAAGGGTGAAGCATAGAGCATAGATACCTTCCTGTTGGCCCTTCTAGATTGTGAGCACTGTTTTTACATAGCTGGTTCACTTTTGAGATCAAACATCATCTCAGGCCTCTTTCAGAGCAGACTTTGAGATACCTCAGGATTAAAATTCAGCATAAAAAATATTTGTCTTCAAGACTGTATTTGGCTCCAGAGTCTCTCTGCCTTCACAGCTTTGCACCTCTCCTGAGTCTTCCTGAGAGCACAGGAGAGGAACAGATTGTTGTGGGATGTGCACATGCATGGATCTGTAAAGCTATTTAGATGGATCGCACAGGGATGTTAGAGGTAAGAATAAAGGATGTAAGAGATTGCTAACCATGAATAAAGAGTACCAAAGACAGTTGGAGCATCCCTTTGCAAAATGAGAGAAGAATGCTGGCTAACCACAGATAAGAGTTACAGGCCACATGGCTTGGAAATTAAAAAAAAAACAGACTTCATTTTATACACGTTTTGGTACCGTTGCAGTGGAGCAGCTGGTGGTCCATGGTTTTGCAGTAGTTTGATAACATTAGATTTAATAGATATGGCTATCTTTTCTTTCTCTCATATACATAGGACTGCTGATTTAAAAGAAAGAATCTTCCTTGTATGAGACTCATTGTTTATTACTTTATCCTAATACCTTTATTTTCTCTCACCACCATTTCTAATGTTGCTCTCCAGCCCTTTTTTATCATATGTATACAAACATTTACCTAGAGTTAATGTGGAAGTGCTGGGGTATAGTGGTTAAGAGGTTTAGCTGCTAAGCAACAAGGTTGGCAGTTCAAATCTACCAGGTACTCCTTGAAAACTCTGTGAGACAGTCCTGTCTTGTAGGGTTGCTATGAGTCAGAATCAAAGGTAATTTTTTTTTTTTTTAAGTTAATGTCTTTGTTTACTTGTTCAGGGACTCTCACCCGGTAGAAAGTTAGCTTCAGGAAAGTGAGAGCTGGCTGTTTTCTGCTGTGGTTGTAATGCCTAAAATTGTACCTGGCACTGTATGCCTACTCAGTTGCTTTTGAGTTAGAAATGACTCATGGTGATCCATAGGTGGCAGAGTTATGCTGCACAGTTTTCAATGGCTGATTTTTTCGATGTAGATTGTCAGGTCTTCCCCCAAAGAAGCTGTAGACAGAACTCTAAGAAAAATATCTTCTTGGCTAATTCATTCGTTTGTTCATTTGTTCCTTCACTGATTCCTCAAGCATTTAATGAGAACCTGGTCTATGCCATAGACTTGAGTGGTAAGTATTCTGTGGCAATTTATAAATAAAGTAAACAACATCTAGCTGTCATGAAATATAATCTCCTCGTGAAAAAAGGCAAACTACTGAATACTAAATTGGAAATACTTTATCAGATTGTTTTGAGTCTTTAAAAATAGCTATGAAAACAAGAAATTATTTTCTCCAACTGTTTTAAATGTCACAGTCAGGAAGATAACATGAACCAGGCTTGTGCGGGCTACTCTCACTGCTTGGCATGGATTGGGCACTGTTTGCAGGGAAGATGCTTCCCCAAGCCCTGAGCAGGGCTTTTCTGCCTGTTGGCCTGTCATTGTGCTTGTTTTTGAAGGATGATCCCCCAGTGGGTCACCATCAACAAAGTGCATTTCTAAAAATAGTAGAACTTTATCCTTGGAAATGAAAATGCTTTGTTTTGAAAAATGTTTGTTTCTAATGAAGCTAAGGCTTGGGTTAGTTTAAAGGTATACATTTTTCCCTTTACTAATGGCAAAAAAACAAAAACAACTTTCATGCCTGTACATGAAGAGCTATTCCATTTAGAGTCCCCTAGCGTGGACTCAGTGCCCCATTTGTAATGCACAACCTGGCTTCCATTTGTAAAAATAGATTTGTTAAAACCAAAAAGAAAACCCAAACCCACAGACGTCAAGTTGATTCTGACTCATAGCAACCCAATAGGACAGAGTAGAACTGTCCCATGGAGTTTCCAAGGAGTTCCTGGTGGACTTGAGATTTATTAAAGCAAAGAAAAACCATAGGTTACTGTGTAACATACTCTTTGAGAATATGTAAAATTTATCCAAACTAGATACGATGCTGTAAGTCAAGATGTTCTTGTATCAAGGCATGGATCCCTCAAGAGGAACTTGATGACCAGCAAGTACAGTCTCTGCCTTTTGCAGAGGACACTAAGGAGGCCCCATAAACCAGAGTTATTCGCCAGGGGTCATACAGCTAATTGATGAGAGTCTGGAATTGAATCACTTCTCCTTACTTCCAGTCCAGTGTTTCCCAAAATGTGGTCTGCAGATCATTTTCATCCTAATTGCTGGCTTTTGTGTGATTCCTGGATGCCAATGGAATCAGAATCGTTGGGGATTTCAGTCTAGGAATTTACATTTTAGTGAGTTCCTCAGTGATTCTCTTGTACAGTAAAGTGTGGGCCTCGCACTTAGCCACAGGCGCATGCTGCTTTGAGAAATGATTTGCCTTCATATACTTAAGGTGTGTGTGTGTGTGTGTGTGTGTGTGTGTGTGTATAAAACAAAAACTTACCATTTCAAGACTTTTTACATGTGAAATGACGTTAATTGTTTTTACTGTGTTGTGTAGCCCTTCCCGCAATCCACTTCCAGGTTTTTCTGTTGCCCTTCACAGTAGCTTTGCTACTCCGATTAGGTTGGTTATATATAAGCCATTTGTAACAGTGCACAAATCGCCTAATAGCATTTCTCTAGTGAAGAAGTGATGCCTCTAATGTAGAGAGATTATGCCTACATAGTGTAGCAGTGGATACTTTGGTGGCATAACCGGTAACCAGAATGTCAGCAGTTCAAATTCACTAGTCACTCCTTGGAAACTCTATGGGGCAGTTCTGCTCTGCCGTATTGAGTCACTATAAGTTGGAATCAACTCAGAAGTGGTAAGCGTGGTTTGGTCTTTGAAGTGTACCAGTAGGAACATTTTCATTTGAAGGGTATTTAGTGGGTCAGTTGAGAATTGTTGATAAAGTCTAAGATGATAACACATTGAATTGAGTCAAAGGGAGCATCAGTTGATATTTAATCTATTCACACATGCTTGTGTCTTCGTGAAAACCTTTCCAGATGACCCATCTGGATGCTAATAAAGTGGTTACCTGTTTGCTGGGAGGACCTGAGTAGATGGGAGATGGAGGGAAGGAGACTTTTCAGTGAATACTTTTGGCGCTGCTTTTAAAAACAAACAAACAAAACGCCCCAAATGAGTGATTTATTTGATTTATTTTTGTTGTTGAGAACATACACTAACAATTTTTACCTGAACAATTCAGTAACATTAATTGCATTCTTCAGGCCGTGCAGTCATACATACCCTCTTTTTTTGAATTGTTCCTTCCTCATTATTTTTGAATGTATTGCTTGTTCACAAACTTAAAATCATAGCTTGGTGCTCCAACTCTGCCCAGGCCCTGTGAGCATGGCCTATAGAATCTGCAGCCCCGTGGCAGAAGGTAAGGTGATTATGCAAAGGTCAGGGCCAGGAAAGAGAACCAATTCAGTTAGTTTGAAGGAAGTCACAGTTGACTTCAGAAGATAAGTCATTGTGATTGCCCATGTTTGCTAAAGATCTTAAAGCCCCTGCCTGACAGACCATTCATCACTGGAGTTTCAGGAGACCTCAGACAAATTACTCAGCACCTTGGAGACTTAGTTTTCTAGTCTGTGATAATAACGTGACTACCTGTTGTTAACCTTCAGAGACCCTGTGAAGTAGGTGGTGTCCTACCACTTTTGTTCAGATGAGGAAATTATGGCACAGAGAGCTTAGGTGGTTTAGGGTGGGGTCACGCAGGTGGAACATCTGGCTGGTCGTACTGGGATCTTTCCACTGTGAAACAAAGGGGCACAGATTAGACCCGTTTCAGGGCTCCTTCTAGCAGTCACATCCTTGAGTACATGGCACTTCAGGGCTTGGCCAACTTTTGGAGAAATTCAAAAGAAATTAAAGCCATAGTTCCTCAGTTTTATGAGCTCGCACTGTAATTTGCATTAGAACATGCTCCTGTGAAAACGACCAAGGCATATTTATCAACCCAGTACATGCCAGATGCAAATTAGAAATCTGCTAGAAAGTTAAAATGTGTACTTAACTACTCAGAGAGTGGGGAATCCTCATTCCCAGGGAGCAACATTCATCTCTTTCCTCTTCTCTGCCAATAATAACAACAACTCTTTGGGTACCTGTTGAGGTGGGCATTTTTTATATATTATTTCATTTGATCCTTACCACAGCCTGTGAAGAAGGCATTATTATTCCAGTTTTATGGGTAAGGAAACCAGTACTTAATTGTTTAAATAATAAGTGTCCTTAATCAGTTTTAGATAGTCCCTGAGCGGTGTACACAGTCATTGTACTTGATTGCTAACCACAGGGTGGGAGATTTGAGTCCAACCAGAGGGGCCTTGGAAGAAAGGCCTGGTGATCTACTTCCAAAAAACCTGCTGTTGACAACTCGTCAAGAAGCAGAGTTTTACTCTGCAATATGTGGGCCTCCATGAATCAGAGTCTACTTGGTGGCAGCATTTTTTGTTTGTTTGTTTATTGTCTCCATGTTTTAGAATGTACATCGTATGGTTTCAGATAAGGAGTGTGTGGAAAGGAGAAACTTAACTGATCCCTGCCAAACCTGGGACATGCTTTGTTTCATGTAATGGAAGTTTGACACCTTTCATAGGTCTGTCGGTAAAGGAGGATCCATGAATTCTGCGTATTTGCCACAAAACTATTTATGTGAGCCGGGATTCTTCTCTGCAGTAGGTGTTGCCTTGTTTTGCCTCCCACATATTCTGCATAGCACAGACTCACTCTTGAAAGCAACTGATGGGCATATGAAACAATTGGACAGGCTTTGTCTCCATAAAAGAATTTGTAACTAAAATAGTTTTTCTTTAATGTGTTTTGTTCATTAGCTTTTTGCTACTGCATATGAAAATTTACCTCTACAATGCTCATCATTTTATTTGACTTCATGTCTTTCAAAATCCTTTCTAATATCAGAGTGAATCCATCCTGTACTTGAATGCTGAAGAAACTTCTTGGGCAGTTAAAAATATTAGCAGTTACTCATTCTGGAAAGTGAGGGGAGTTTATATCATCTTCTTAGTTCACAGGGGCACAAGCAAGGTACATGCCTTGTCTAGGTTTGGTAGAATGTTTTTGATGATTGTAAAAGTTGTGCTTTAGTTGGGATCCTTGCTTCTCCTGGAGGCTGGCTTGCCTGTCTCTGATCCATGGCCTTGGCAGGCCTTTCACTTGAGTCAGACTCTTCTAATGAGCGAGTTCTTAAGTAGGTTTTAGTGCAGGGGAACCCAGCCTCCACCCACCAGGCTTTCTGGAGAGCACTCTACTGATCCGGCCTGGAGCCCTGAGGATTGGATAGAATTCTCTGTCCAGTGGGTCTCCAAACTCCCTTGACATAATATATTGTGGCTACAAGTTGTTAAGAGAGGAAGGAACCAGGCTGTTCCAGGCAATAAGTGGTCAAATGAGCACATACCTAAGATAAAGGAATTGATTTTAAACAGTACAATAGCTTCCCCTTTTCTGTTGCTCTTTATTCAGTGTTTCCAGTAACTTTAAGTAGAAACGTATTTCTAAGCAGACTCTGTGTATTTGCTCTTTACATTTTCCAAAACCCTTGGGGCATGTATTCATTCAGGTAGGCCTTTCATTCACCTGCTTTCTGCTTTCACTGTGAACTTCAGATAATTAGCCCTTCA
Organism: Heterohyrax brucei; assembly: GCA_028571685.1. NCBI lineage: Eukaryota > Metazoa > Chordata > Mammalia > Hyracoidea > Procaviidae > Heterohyrax > Heterohyrax brucei. The sequence continues at coordinate 2,573,342 of CM053151.1, forward strand.
CATTCCCAGTGTGAATGTAAAGAGCTCTTGAAGTAGCTTTCTTTGTGGAGAATCAGATAAGTGGCATTTCTTTAAAAGGCTGTGTATGTGCAGAAATCCAGAACTCAGTGAATCAGCTTTAACAAGGAAGTAACAGGTATACAGTGCCTGTACATATTCCCGCATCACTTCAAAGATTGTCATGGCTTTCTAGAAATGAACTACCAGAAGCGCAGGCACAGCCTCCACAGCTTTGTTTCTTTGAGAGCCTATTTGATACTCATGCTTAGTCCATTTTCTCTTTGAGTATGTATTAATACATACTGGAGTAAGATACTGTACTATTTGTTGATTTTTTGGTTGGTTTGTTTGTTTTGCCTTTTTGTAAGTCTTCCCAGTTTTGTAGGTATAGAATTTCCAGGGCCAAAACAGTCTTTACTTTAGCAAAGTAACTTGAGTCACTGCTTGACTGGGCTGTAAGATGACTTACATAATTTATACTTCCATTCACCACACTTGAGGGAGTGCTTGTTTGTTTAGAAAAGGTTTATATCCTTGTTTGGAATAGATATAACAAGTTAAACTCTCCTTCATGGAATTTCCAAGATATCAAAAAACTAGCCATCATGGTAATAATAATGTTGGAATAATGTTTGAAATGTTACACAACTATTTATATTTCTTTAGATCATGAACTAAATTGTTTAGATATGCTGGGGAAGATATTCAGGGATGGGAAGTAGTTAAAGCAGAAAAGGCATGTACACGGAAATATGTGAAATACGTTGTAGGATCAAAGATTGAACAGTTTAGCTGCAGCCAAGTGGATGCACATGGGAAGGTAGGAAATGAGATTAGATGATAGTTTGGTGAGCTGAGAGGAACTCAGAGGGCTGATTATTATTATGCTTAGCTTGTTTATCCAACTCATGGCGACCCTAGACACCAGAGGAGAACTGCCCTCCGTGAGTCGGATTCAACTCGACGGCACTTGGTGGAGCTTGTTTAAGGGTTCTTCTTTAATGGGAAAATTCTGTTTGGTGAGAAATCAGGAAAGTGAAATGGGGAAAAAAAAAAAATCAAATTCACTGTATCCTTTGAGTTGGCCACTGAGGGGGAAGCCAAGTGTTTCAGCCTTCAAAGTGTAACCCTGACGTATTAACTTGCTCTAGGTGTGTGAGCACACGAGTGGTAGCTTAACTATATTTTGAGTATAGTACTAAAGTGTTAATTTTTTTTTAAGTGAGAATCCTTTCTTTCTTGTTCATTATGAATTTATTTTATTTTTAATTGTGATTAAGTGAGGGTTTACAATCCAACTCACTGTGCCATTTAAAACCCTGAGCACCCACCTGTATGCAGCTCCATCTGTTCTCACCCTGTGGCAGTGTGCTCTTCCTTTCTGCTCTTTACTTCCAGTATCCAGTCAACCAGGACTTGTCCCCTCCTTTCTACTCTCTCCTCTCCCCTCTAGAAAGAAACCAGTTGATCGCTTCATGTATATATTAAACCATAAAGTACACACACCGCCTGTATCACTCTGAGTCTGGTAGTCCAGTCCAGTCTTTGTCTGAAGTGCTGGCTTCAGTACTGGTTTCAGCTCTGGGCTAGCAGCAAGTCTAGGGGCCATGTTCTCAGGGGACCCTCCAGGTTGTTGGACCATCAAGTCTGGTTTTGACCTCAAGTCTTGACCTCTAGTTTTACATACCCAGTTTTCTCACTGCTTCATCAAGGACTGTACATTGTGTTCCCGGTCAGGGCTGTATTTGGTGGTGGCCAGGCTCCATCTAGTTCTGTTCTTAAGTGAGAATCTTGAAATGCCCACATATGAAGGCATAGCAAACATTGTAGTGACCCTGGCCCAGCTGGGTACGCACAGAGCAGCCCCAGTGCAGGAAGGGTACCAGAAAGATAAACCGGCTATCTTTTCTGTACTTTCCTCTCAATCTTTACTCGATAGTTTTCTTTTCTCTTCTCCAGCCTGGACTTACCTTGGCAAGCTTTCTCACTCAGTACCTGGCTTCGTCTTAGTTCCCTCAACTGTGTCGCTGACATACCTGTTGGACTGACAGAATCCTGGCTTTGAGGGAGCTGGCTCAGCTGTGCCATAGACAAACCCTACAGGCTGACCTACTTTAAACCTGGCTTTCTTGACACCACTGCTGACATGTTCTAAGATGAAAAAGGAATCTTCTGTCCCTTCCATTGCTCCCCTGGAGGAGAAACCAATTTTCGCTTGGCACCAGAGTGTATCTGGCCTGCATCCAGAGTAGAGACATAGTTTAGTGAGAATAGCATTGAACCAGCAGCCTCTAGCGCTGGCTCTGTTTTTCAGTAGCTGAGTGCCCTTAGTAAACCCTAGTGGCATAGTGGTTAAGTGCTGCTAACCAAACCATTGACAGTTCAGATCTGCCAAGTGCTCCTTGGAAGCTCTGTGGAGCGGTTCTACTCTGTCCTATAGTGTTGTTATAAGCCGGAATCTACTCTATGGCAGTGGGTTTGGTTGGTTGGGAGTGACCTTGGGGAAATAATTTTATTGACTTCACATCAGTTTTATATCCTTCCCAGTCTTAAAAGTGAGTGATTCGAGTAATGTCAATAACTCCTGAGTGAATAAATATTTTGGTTCTACAAATTATTCTTTCCACATACTGTACTTCCGCCTTCTACAGACTCTATTGTAGTTTCATAGTGTATATTTAACCAACCTCTTAACATCTTTTTTGGGCAATTCTTTTTTTTTTTAATTTTTATTTTTATTTAACATAACTGAGTGAAAATGTACATTCACATATAAATTTACATGCCCCCCTATGCAGCTTCCACTGCTCTCCCTGTCTGGTGACAGCACACTATTCCTCTCTGCTCCATACCTGTCTCATCCTCCCAACAGTCTCCTTTCCCCTCCTCTCCGTCCACTCCCCTTCCTCCAGCCAGAGGTCAGCAAGATGATATCCTGTAGATATATAGAACCATAAAGTGCTTCGAATATATGGTCACTCTGCATTGCCAAGTCCAGTCCATTCCCGTCCAAAGAGTGGACCTTTGTTATAATTTATGGGAAAGGGGTGCATCAGGGCCGGGGGCCATGCTCTCAGAGGAACCCCCAAACTGCTGGACCATCAATTGAGGTCTTTTAGTGGAGATCTCAGGATGCACCTCTTTTTATTCTTGTGTTGCCAGTGAGACTCCTCTCTGTGAGCTCCGTCATGGCTATTGCTGGTGGTGGCCGGGCACCATCCGGTTCTTCCGGTCCCAAGTCGATGTAGGCACCCACTCTTGTGGGTCTCTCTGTCTTCTCGGTTGTCTTTACCGCATGTCATTTTGGTCCTCGGTGAGCATCCGTTCCTGCTGAGTTGGGACCATTTGCTGTGTCCTCGGATGGCAGCTTGGCAGCTTTTAAGACCCCAGACGCCACTCACCAATGTGGGGTGCAGAGAGCTCTCTTAGCAAAACGCTAGTTGTGCCAATTGGCCTGGAATTCATTTTTGGACAATTCTTTAAAAAAGATCATTGACAGACACTTTGTACCTAGGAAAATTCTAGGTATTTTACGCATAATATGTCACCTAAACTTTAAAAAAAAAATTTTTTTATTGTGATTAAATAAAAGTATACAATCCCAATCAATTTTGCATGCCTGCCTATCTACAGCTCCTCTGCTCTCCTTGCCCTGGGACAGGACACTCTTCCTTTTCATTTTATACTTGTTGTATCACCCTAACAAGCTCCTGCCCCCTCCTCTTTACCCTGTTCTCTCCCATCTAGAATGAGACCAGTAGGACAGCCTCCTATAAATCCATAGAAGCCTAAAGTACACTCACCATATGATCACATGGTATCCCCGAGTCTAGTCCATTTTTGTCCAAAGAGATGACCTCAGCAGCAAGTCTAGGGGCCGTGCCCCCAGGATATCTCCCAGGCCGTGGGACCGTCAGTTGTGGTCTTTTAGTAGAGTTCTTGAGCTGCATCCCTCTTTTTCTCAGGTTGCCACGGTGACTCAACATTGTGTGCCCCATCACATCTGTCTTTGGTGGTGGCCAGGCACCACCTGGTTCTCTTGGTCACATGGGTCCTTCTGTCTCCTGGGCTCTTTTTTCCTCATGTCTTCGGTGTTCTCGGTCATCATCTGTTCTGGCTTAGTTGAGACCATTTGGTGTACCACTCAGATGGTACAGCTTGCTAGATTTTAAGGTCCCAGACACCACTCACCAATATGGGGAATATTTCACCTAAACTTTTAACACACTATGAAAACAAACAAACAAAATGAGTTGCCATCAAGTCAGTTCCAACTTACGGCAACCTCATGTATGAAGAATAAAGCTGTGTTCCATGGGATTTTTAATGTGAAGTAGATACCCAGACCTTTCTTCTGAGGCACCTTTGGGTAAGTTTGAATTACCAGCTTTTTTGTTAGTAGAGGAGCACTTAACCATTTGTACCATCCAAGAATGCCAGCCATTCTATAAGGATCTGTTGTTACCTCCCACTTGACAGTGAGGAGATTGAGGCTCACATAGGTTATGTGTAGGAATCTGGTGGCAGAGTGGTTAAGTTCTTGGCTGCTTACAAAAAGGCCACTGGTTCAGATCTACTAGCTGCTCGACAGCAGAAAGATGTGGCATTCTGCTTCTGTAAAGATTACAGCCTGGGAAACCCTACAGGGCAGCTGTACTCTGTCCAGTAGGGTCAGCATGTGTCAGAATCGACTTGAAGAAGACAGATTGGGTTTAGTGGGAATGTGAATGCACAGTGACAGGGGATGGGGTTAGAATTCAGTCAAACTTTTGTCTCTAGTCTGAAGTCAACCCTGGCAGTACCTTTGCTATGAGAAGTACTTCCCTTTGCTCTGTGCAGTACCTGGTGTCTCATGCACCAGGGGTGGCCTCATATTAAAATCTTAGAGAAAATAATCTCAAACTACATTTCAGATGCTTGGAGTTTATGCTTTGCCAAGCACTTTTCCACTTAATTTTAAATCCATGGCTATTTTAAGGGGAATTTAACCCATATGGTTCTGATTCACTTAGATTTAACTCATCAAAGAGGACTGTTTTGTGAAGCATACTTTCAAGCTCATAATTGGCTCGCACTGGGTGGATTTTGAATCAGTCATGGTGGAAGCTTGATTTTAAATCCTTCTTTCCAACCACTGTTTCACTGTGATTTCATCCTCTGAGTGTATGGAAATTGAAGGTGAGTCATAAAGGCACTTCTAAAACTGCATGAAGATTTCTGTGACATGAAAAGAGGGCCATGAACCTACAACATTTTGTGAGGGACAAAATTAAAGTCACAGATGCTGTATTGTCTCCTGGCATGAGGTACAGCAAGATTGTCCTTGGGAGTGACCTTGGGCAAGTAATTTTATTGTATAAGGTATTTGTGGAGGTTAGGAATATTACTACCCTGGAAAAACCTTTTGGTTTAGAATTTTCTATTTAGGAGAAACTTGAGTTATAAGTTACTGAGACATTTCTTTCAGAGACCCCCATTAGAAATGTAGAGGACAAAAGCCTGTTTATTATCTTTGCATTTAGATGAGTTGGAGGATTCATTGACTTGTCTAATTAACGTCACACGAGTGCATATTAGGAATGTGCATAATTGCTAGTTGTATGTGGCGTCAAGGGAAGTGAGAACTAATTTTTGTACACAGCTAACAGTTTCGGATTGACAGACATTTATTGAGAGCCTTCTGTTCCTGGTACTTGGGGGTGAAAGCTAAGTGTTTAGAAATAAACAAGAGACTGTCCGTCCTCCTGATGAATTTACCACCTAGTGGGCAGCAGCTTTCTACCCTGTAAGACCATCTGGTGTCATGCCAAATAATCAGTGTACAGGTGATGGTCAGTGGAAACTCATAAAACGAGGATGGCAGTTTGATTGATGAAGTTTAACAGTCTCCCCTCAAAATGAGTTGAGTCTTCTGAGGAAATATTTGAGGGGGGAAGGACTTCCTGGGATGAAGCAACCAGACACATTCTTGGGTAACACGGACAATGCCAAAGGCCCAAATCTCTGCTCTGTGTATGGATCAGGGGTGGTCTGCCAGGGTGAATCCGAGCTCTGGGTGCTCAGGCTGGGCTGAGAGGGGTGGTGCCTGCTCCTTGCATAGGAGCCGCTGATACCTAGGGACAGCTAGGATCAGCATGATGGCCTTTCATTGGGCACCCAGAACTGCATGAGTTCAGGCGTGAGAGAACATGGGAAAGGGAGCACGGACCTGAAGAACAAGGTGTGAGATGTACACAGCGTCGTTAGGTGTGTCATTATGGCCCCTGCTCATTGTGTTCATGCCCTAAATGTTAGCATCACTCAGTACACCTCGTCTTCTATTATTGAGTGCACAAATAAAGGCCAGTTTTGTGTGACACTGAAAGAAACGAATCAAATGGCGCTTCTTGTGTGAAAAAATTTCTTCTATTTACTCCGTCATCAGCATAAAGCAGTAAGAGATACAGCTGAACAGAAATGAAATATTTTACATAACTTGGTGACAGATCCAACCAAACCCGTTGCTGAGTCCGACTCATAGTGACCGTGTAGCACAGAGTAAAGCTGCCTTATCGAGTTTCCAAGGCTGTAATCTTTATAGAAGCAGACTGCCACATCTTTCTCCAGAGGAGCAGTTGGTGAGTGTGAACCACTGCCCTTTCGGTTAGTAATCACATACTAGTGCTGCTCTAACAGAAATGGTTTTAACAACGGAAAGTTTATTCTTATGCAGTCTGGTATGTTACAAGTCCAAATTCAGGAGGTCTGCTCCAGGTGAAGGCTTTCCGCCTTTCTGGTTCTGGAAAAAAGTCCTGTGTTCCATCCGTCTGTGTTCAGGGAGCATCTGGGCACAGGGACCTCAGGTCTGAAGGATGTGCTCTACTACTTGTGCTCCTTTCTTGATGGTATGAGTTTCCCAATTCTCTGCCTGCTTCTCTCTCTTTTCTTCTCCCATGGGATGAAAGGATAAAGGGTGGTGCAAGGTGCACTCTGGGGAAACCCCCTTAGCAAGGGTGTTGTGGTCCCACCCTAATCCTCTGGTAACATCACCATTCTGTCTATTAGCTACAGGCAGAGATTAGGATTTATAGCATTGGAGAAATGGAGAGCAATCTCAGAGTCCAAGGAATCCTGGTCCAGCCAAATTACTGCACATGTTTTGGGGGGGGGGGCGGGGCGCAGTTCAGTCCATGACAGCCTCTGTACACCAGGGCTCTTTTTATAACAAATAATTCTTACAAAAACTCTTCCTATTCTTATCTTCATTTGATTATTAAGAAAACTGAGGGCCAGAAAGTAAATATTAGTCCCAAGTCACATAAGTGGTATAAGGTGTGTCAGTCTCAGTTTATGTGTGAGTGTCTTAAGCTTTGTTTTTGTTGTACTTTTTCAGTGTAATATATGGCACATTTAAAGACTATATGTAAAATATATTAGTTGTAAAACTAATCACGAGTGGGCACTCATGAGAACATCACCCAGTGTAAGCACTGGAACATTTAATGGCCCCTGCTCAGATCTTCTGAAGTTCTTGGGGCGCAAATGGTTGAGCACTGGGCTGCAAACCGAAAAGGCTAGTGGTTCATGGACACCCAGAGGCACTTCTGGTGTAAGACTTGGTGATCTGCCTCCACAAGTTCACAGCCTTGAAAACCTACGGAGCAGTTTTGCTCTACACAGAGAGGTCCCAGGGAGTAGGAAGTGGCTTAATGGCAGCTGGCGACAACAAATTCATCCCATTCCCCTAGTTACCCTTAAGGAGGTAACCTGCGTCATGAATTTTAATTGACATACTTTTCAAAACCACAATTGCTTTTGTGTTGTCATGATTTAAGGTGAATATGTTTATGAAAACAGAACAGGAATTGGGAGTTGCGTTTCATGTGAACACCACTTAAGTGCTGTTCTGAGGGTTTAAGTGTACTGCAGTTTAAGATTAGGAAATGTAGACATAGAAACAGATAGGAACTTTGCCATCTTGTTGACGATGTAGTTTAATCTTGCGGTACGGGAATTAAAAACCTGAGACTTAGGAGGAGTTAGCATATAAAACCTGAGCTGAGATTTGAGAGATCTAAGTTCGTATTTCGTCTCTGCCACTAATTTGCTTTGTGATCTTCAGAAAATCGCTTCTCTCTCTTAGTATTTGTTTACCCTGTAAATTTTGTGATCTCTTGGAGAAACGCAAAACAGTGTAGTGGAAGAAAGCACAAGTTTTAGAATCAGATGAACCAGGCTTGTATAGCTTAAACAAGTTTTTTTTAACTTCTCTGGAGCCTCAGTTTGCTCTTCTGTGACCTAGGGAAATCTCCCCTAGATAACTGCTGTGAGAATTAGGTGAGGCAGGCAGAGGGGACAGCACAGTGCCCCATACATGTCCATTTTATTCCCTTTTTCTACAGGTTTCTTCCCAATCCAAAATGAGAGATTCTGACATCCATCTTACACATAAACTTCTGAAACACAACCAATTCATAATTATGGAATTTCCTGTATTAAAGGGCTAAGCATTTCCCTAAAATCAGACTTGGTATCAAAAGACTTTTCAAAGTCTGGATGAATCTTTTCAAATTCTGGATGAATCTTTTCAAGTTAACAACAACATCTGGAGTTTAAAAGACAAAACAAACAACAACAAAAATCCCCTCTCACACTCAAAGGGTGAAGAGGAGGTAGAAAGAAAGTACCTCAAATGTTTATGTACCACCCTTCCCCTGAGCCAAAACAATAGATTATAAAACTGAGACTTTGCTTCTGTTATTCCGTAGGCCATCAGTGTTTGCCTGAAGAGTCAGTACTGTTACCTGTTTGAAGACTGACTGTCCCATCAGGATGTTGTGAAGACAGTAAATCCCTTTCCTTCCCTTCCATGTCTCCTCACCCGTGAACCTCCTGGGCATTTACCTATTTCTTTACAGTTTTGTCTCAACACCGTATAACTGACATCTAACTTCAAATTGCCACTGGTGGGCGACAGCTCTAGAATTCCCTTAGTTCCAAATGTCCACCGTAGTTATTTATGTATTTCGATTGTGTGGAAACAAATCAAATATGTAGCTTACATAAATACATTTGGAAATCCTGGGGAGGTGAGAGTGATCTTTACTTTCAGGGTTGTGTATGATGCATATCACGTTCAAAACAGCTCAACTATTTGAAGAATAGAATATAGAAACATAGTCTTTAAGTAAAGATACTTGTGAGCTTATTTTGCAAGTAAAGTGTATTTTACAAAGGAAAACTAGTAGTAATCATGCTTATGATAGTAATAATGTATCTCACCCTTTCTATTAAAATAAGGTGTGAAAAACAGAGAGCAGTGTATTAAGGCAGATTATCAAAATCTAGTCATGTCTCAACACTAGATATCCATTTGGCCAAAAGGAAAAATAAGTTGGGTTTATAGACAAATTATATCTGGAATTTCTCTTTTGAAGTTATGCAAAGTTTGTTTTATATATTCAACCTTTTTGGCTGCTGCTCAGTATTTACCTGCTGCATAAAAATTCCAGAAATGTTATGTCTTCCTTTTGGATTACTTATATGTACGTTAAATGATAAAATCTCTGTGCTTGGTGTCTGAAGGATAAGTTTGGATGCAAGTAACAGAAAACCATTCCCCAGTGGCTTAAACAGACTAAACCAAACCAGTTGCTGTGACTCTGACCTCGACTCTTGGTGACCCTATGTGTTAGAATAGAACCATACTCCATGAAGTTTTCCATGGCTGATTTTCCCAAAGTAGACTGACAGATGTTTTCTCTCTTAGTGATGAGTCCCTGGGCGGGGCAACCAGTTAATGCACTCAGCTACTATCTGAAAAGTTGGAAGTTCAAGTCCACTCACAGGTGCCTCAGAAGAAAGACCACTAGGTCTCCTTCTGAAAAATCAGCCCCGGAAAATCCTGTGGTGTACAGGTCTACCCAGAGATGCGTGGATCACCATGAGTCAGTGTCAACTCAACAACTACTGGCTTTCAGAGGGTCGTTACCTTATATTTATTTTATTTTATTTTTTGGGTCTTGGGCACTTTTAGGAATCTAATGAAAGCTGTGGGCTTTCTTCCTCCAGACATACACAAATGCACACTGTTGGATCAGGTTTCTTCAGTTGCAAGTAATGAAACTAGCTTAAGCAGAAAGGGATTTTATTATAAGGAACCTGAGGTGTCCTAGGATCTCAAAAGCAGTTAATGAAGAGGATTTTATGAAGGGGTGGATCCAGGAGCCAGATGATCTGTCTGTTTATCTCTCTCTGGGGCCATGTGGTCTCTTGTCCCTGTTCCCACTCCTCTAAGCTACACATACACACCATCCTATAACTCCTAAGGTAAAATCACCCTGGTTTCAGGTAACTGTGGAAGTGAAGTCCAGACCAAAACATCTAAACCCCTTGTTACCAGATCAGTTCCACCTCATTGTGACCCATAGGACAGAGTAGAACTGCCCTTATAGGGTTTCCGATGCTTTAATCATTATAGAAGCAGACTGTTACATCTTTCTTCCATCGAGCAGCTGGTGGATTGTAACTACCAACCTTTTAGTTAGCAGTTGAGTGCTTCCAGCACTGCACTACCAGGTTCTTTGGATGAAGACAGGTACAGTTCATTCCCAGTGACAAATCTCTGGAAGAAAGGACCTAACTGCCCCAGCAAGACTCTGGGGCCCAGGTCCCTGATCACTTACCTGTGTCTAGAGCTATCATATTTATACAAGTGATTTTACGTATAACTTCAGGGCATCTTTGGGTACTTGAATCCCTGGTGTGATCTTCAAGTTAACAGTTTCTGAACTGGAAGCAATTTAAATACTGATAGACCAAATGCCTTACCTTTTAGCCTAAAACTGCTGCAGAAAATTGGAAATACATTTTGGTAAAGTGTATTTGAGTGAGTGCAAAGCCTAAGAACATTTTGCTCTGTTCAGGAGTTGTGAATTTTGAATGTCAGTAGTTAATCCCTGAACAATGAATATGGTTGATTGATGTATATTGAATTGTAACAGTTTCCAGTATCATGAAATTATATTCCTAACTTTTACCCTTAAAGGTTTGGAATACTCAATTTTAATTATTGCTGACATGCCTTATAGATATCCCAGGGTTATTTACATAGACCTGGTTATACATACAGGAGCAAAATTCTGGCTCAAGTTGTTTTTTCTTCCGTAGTTGGAGATAAGTGTTGAGCTTATCTCTTGGGGCATGTTAGCCAAGCCAACTAGGGCATGTTAAACTACTTTTAATGCTGTGTCTTATTATCTTCTAACCATAAGCAGTTTCCACACTTATCTAACTAGTTGTCTTAGATGAAAACACAACAGATGTAAGTTCCAGTAAATGGTAAGAGGTAACAAGGTAACCTAGTGCCCTGTTAGTATTCAGAGTACACAGTTCAACATCTGTAGACCTTATAGTTGCTGGAGTAACTTTAGATGTTTTTCCGGTTCTGTCTAATAGAAGTTTCTGAGCTGAACATCATTCTCCTACTGGCAGATTCCCCTATCTGCCTGTATGTTGTTGTTAGTTGCTTTCAAGTTCATTCTGACCGTGGCACCCTCATGTACAACAGAATAAATGTTGCCCAGGCCGGCACCATCTTTAGGGTCATCAGTAGGCTTGAATCCATGGTTTTGGCCACCGTATACATTGTGTGCCTTCCAACGTAGGAGGTTCATCTTCAGTATTTATATCAGATAGTATTTTATGATCCACAGGATTTTCTTTTTTTTTTTATGCTTTTAAGTTTTTATCATGGGGGTCTCATACAATAATTGTCCTTCTGTCGCTGACTAGTTTCACTCAACATAATGTCCTCCAGTTGAGACCAAATTGATCCACAGGATTTTCATTGGCTAATTTTTGGAAGTAGATGTCAGGCCTCTTTTCCTCATTTGTCTTAGTCTGAAAGTGCCCCTGAAACCTGTCCACCATGAATAACCTCAGTGGTAATTGAAATATCAGAGGCATGGCTTCTAACATCGTAGCAACATATAAGCCAGCACAGTATGACAAACTGACGGATGAGTGGTGAATTTGTTTATATAGTATGTTGTTGTTAGGTGCCCTTGAGTTGGTTCAAGGGAGAATGCAACGCTGCCCAGTCTTGTGCCATCCTCCCAGTGGTTGCTATTCCAGCCCACTGCTGGAGCCACTGTGCCAGTCCATCTTGTTGAGGGTCTTGCCCTCTTCCACTGACCCTCTGCTCCACCAGGTGCAATATCCTTCTCCAGGGACTGATCCCTACTGATGACATGTCCAAAGCATGTGAGACATACTCTCGCCATCCTTGTTTGTAAGGAGCATTCTAGTTGTACTTATTCCGAGACACATTTGTTCATTGTTTAGAATATATTCAATATTCTTCACCAATACCACACTTCAAAGGTGTCGGTTCTTCTCAGATCTTCCTTATTAGTCGTCTAGCTTTTACAAGCATATGAGGCGTTTGAAAAGCCCACGGCTTGGGTCAGGGACACCTTAGTCCTCAAGCTGACGTCTTTGCTTTTCAGCACTTCAAAGAGGTCTTTTGCAGGTGTCAAATGCAATGCATGTTTTGATTTCTTGACTACTGCTTCTGTGAGTGTTGATTGTAGATCCAAGTAAAATAAAATCCTTGATAATCTCAATCTTTGTTTATCGTGATGATGCTGATTGATCCAGTTGTGAGGAATTTTTTTTCTTTATGTTGAAGTGTAATCCGTACTGAAGGCTGTGGTCCTTGGTCTTCATCAGTAAGTGCTTCAAGTCCTCTTCACTTTCAGCAAGCAAAGTTGTGTCATCTATGTTTGGCAGGTTTTTTAATGAGTCTTCCTCCAGTCGTGATAGCTCATTCTTCTTTATATAGTCCAGCTTCTTAGATTACTTTCTCAGCATACAAATTCAGTAAGTATGGTGAAAGGATAGAACCTTGATGTCACTTTCTTGACTTTAAGCAATGAAGTATCCCTTTGTTCTATTTGAATGACTGCCTCTTTATCCATGTACAGATATCTCAGGAACACAATGAAGTGTTCTAGAATTTCCTTTCTCCATTTTCTCATCCTTGATTTGTTATGATCAACGCAAGTTGAATGCCTTTGCATAGTTGATAAAACACAGGTCAACATCTTTCTGGCATCCTCTGCTTTCAGCCAGGATCTACCTGACATCAGCAGTAATATCCCCAGTTCTGTGTACTTTTTAAACTCCAGCTTGAACTCCTGGTGGTTCCTTTTCAATATACTGTTGCCGCCACTTTTGCATGATCTCTGGCAAAAATTTGTTTGCATGTGATGTTAATGCTGTTGTAATTTCCTCATTTGGTTGGATCATCTTTGTGGATTTTTTCCAGTTGATTGGCCAGATAGCTTCATCCAGGTAGCTGTTCAGATCATTTGCCTGGCATATGTAGAGTATTATTAATTCCAAGGACCATGATCCATATTTCCATAATTACTGTTCAGTGCCACAAAACAGTTGTTATCTGCAAGATGTATTAGCACCCAGAACATCAAAATTTGTGTGTTATCAGGGAGGCTGCCCAGAGGTTCTCATGCTGGTGCAATTAGTGACGTGTTCTCAGACTGCAGGCAAATCTTGAAAATAGATGACGATCAAACAATGACCGCACAGACTCAGTTCTGGGGTTTAGTCTTTGGTCTGTCAGAAAATCAGCCTTCTGCTGTCTTTTGATGTCTGACCACGTACAGATTTTATCAGTAATGTTCTTTTGTCTGTTGACTAATTGAATCTACATGATTCAGTTTCAGTGCTGCTGCGTCTCCCATCCCTTCAGCTTTCTACCTTACCTTGTGGACAGTGCACTCAATTTTTCTGAGTCATGCTTGTAGTTTCTTCCTGCTTGCCTTTCTTCTTTCGAGTTTAGTGCCAGACTTGGAGTTGAAAACAGTCTTCGGAATTTTTCATTCATCAGACATTTTCTTCCAAAGAAAAAATTCTGAGAATAGAAGGGTCACTATGAGAGCTAGTTGGTATATATTAACATACTTCAATATGTGTCTGAAAGAGAAAAAGAAAGAAAAAATGAGCAATTTATGTAACCCCCTATCTTCACAGGAAAACACATAGCCGGTAAAAAGGTCATTCTACAAAGAATTCTTGCCAATCAATTAATCTAATCAACCAACGTATCTAAACTAATCTCATTGCCTTTTATCTGCCTGGATACTATGGACAGTCCAGATTTATGTGAAGTATTTCTCTGTTGAGGTTAAGTCCCTGAAATTTTGTCCTAATTTAAAATTTTCCACCAGATCTCTCAGAACTGATACTCATAGCTGTGTGTCTACTTCCTAAGGCTGGCAGCTTAAGTGTTTAGTGGTCTTGGATTCTCTTGCCCCATCATTTCAGGGAAACAGCAGTACTGTTCTTCCGGAGGAATCCCACCTTCCATGCCAGAATTCAATTCTATCTTAGTGGTTGGGCCATGTGTACTTAACACTTAGGTTTCTGTGAGAATTGGCCAAGTATATTTGAAGTAAGAATTTCATCCATCACACTTACACGTAAGTATCTGATACATGTAAATACTGTCTCACAAAGAGGAACAGAAAGAAGGGAAAGTTAGTGAAGGATGTAAAATACACAGGTCAGGGGAAAATTGAGTTGTATGCAAGTTTTGGGTTTGTTTTTTTTGTAACATCAAGAATTACAGTTTTATATAGGGCCAGCCTCGTCACTGCAAATCACCTGCACTGCACTATGTGTTTTATTGAGAAGATGTGAGGAGCTTCAACACCAGTTATTAGTGGTTAGGGCCTCGTCTTCCTTGCTTCACAGTCCCTGTTTCAGTAGATGGCTGGCTATGTATATAGCAATTGAAGCCAGAATTCCAGGAGTCATCCTTGTCTCTTCAGTTCCCTCACCCTTTACATGCAGCCCACCAACAAGTGGTGTTAAGTCTATCACTGATGTACATCCCCTATTCTGTTAGATTCTCTACATTTCTGCACCCTTGCCAAACCACCACCGTCTTTCATCACAGATACTTCAGTAGCCTTCTTGCATGCCTTCCCATTTCCACTCTAACCCTCTAAGCTGTACTCTTCTAAATAATACCTCATGTTTTAAGGGGCTTCCCAGTGAACTTAGCTGTTGTTCTTGTTTGCTGTTGTTAAGGTGTCAACTCATGGTGGCTCCATGCATAATGGAACGAACCTCTGTTGACTACCATTCCCATGACTTGTTACAGATTGGACTGCAGATTAGATCATTGCGATCCACAGGGTTTTTCTTGGCTGCTTTTCAGAAGTAGATTGCCAGACCTTTCTTCACAGCAGTATACAAGCCAATGCTGCCAGATCGGTGGTGGCTGCACATGGGATGAAATGGCCAGAAATTGAACCCAGGGTTCCTGAATGGAATGCAATAATTCTACCACCAAAGCCAAATCTAAATTGCTTGGTATGCCCTGGCATGTGTGGTATGATCTGGTCTGTGCATAACCCTCCGACCTTCAGGTGTGTTCCTTGTCCTGTGCTCTCTGTGCTTGTCACCGTGGCCATTTCTCGTTACTGGAACTTCTGGATACTTCCTAGTTTACAGCCACAGTTGTTATTTCCTGTGCCTGTGAAACACGTATCCCAGTACACATAGCTCACTTATTCTCACTCTTTAAACCAGTTGCTGTTGAGTTAATTCTTATTCTTTCTTCTGAGGCTTTTCTGGGTAGACTCCAGTGTCCAACCTTTTTCCTCATTCCTTATGTCTGTTTAAATGATCCCTTCTCTAAGAAGCCGTCTGTGATAACATTTACTAAGTTGAATATCCACCATTACTTTCTGTCATGGCATGCTTATTTTATTTTTATCATGATATTAACCTAAAACTACTTTTAGATGTATCATAGGCCTTAACCATCTATGCATACAGCATTCAGTATAGATATTGGCCTGCTACAGAAAATTCTATTCATAACTTTCCAGTTTTAGTGATAAAACAATCTACTGGGATATTTCAGAAATTTAATTCACTTCTGACAGCATTTATACTTGGAAGTTAATCAATCTTTTAAGATAGAGAGGTTGAATTAAAAATATGTTGACCCTGGCAATTTTTATAGTTAATACCACTTATCACAGGGCCTCATTGCATGTACCTTTTTTTCACCAACATAAATAACAGCTATATACATGGACCTTGCTGGATGGAATACACAGGAATCAAATCAACTACGTATGTGGAAAAGCTCACTATCATCAGTCAGAACAAGACCAGGTGCTGACTGCCAAACAGATCATCAATTGCTCATATGCAGGTTTAAATTGAAATTGAAGAAACTCAGAACAAGTCGATGAGAGCCAAAGTTTGAACTTCAGTGTATCTAGCTGAATTTAAAGACCATCTCAGGAAGAAATTTGATGTGTTGAACACTAATGACCAAACATGCGATGAGCTGTGGAGTGACATTAAAGACATTATACATGAAAAAAGAAACAGGTCATTGAAGAAACAGGAAAAAAAGAAAAAACTAAATGGGATGTCAGAAAAGACTCTGAAACTTACTCTTAAAAGTAAAGTATTATAATGACATGTGCCAAGAGCTGGAAATAGAAAACTGAAAGGGAAGAATGGACTCCATTTTTCAAACTGAAAGAACTGAATAAAAAATAGTGAAAGATTCTGCAGAGAAAACATTAAACAATTCAGCAAGCACCAAAAGAAGATGGAAGAAATAAACAGTCATTATAACAAAAGGAGTTGGTCGATGTTCACCCGTTTCAAGAGGTAGCACATGATCAGGAACAGGTGGTACTGAAGGAAGAAGTCAAAGCTGTAGTGAAGGCACTGGCGAAAAACAAGGCTCCAGAATTGATGATCAACTGAGATGTTTCAGCAAATGGTTGCAGCACTGGAAGTGCTCACTCATCTATATCAGGAAATTTGGTAGACAGTTACCTGGCCAGCTGACTGGAAGAGATCCGTATTTATGCCTATTCCCAAGAAAGGTGATCCAGCCACATGTGGAAATTGTCAAACAATATCATTAGTATCACATGCAAGTAAAATTTTGCTAAAGGTCACTCAAAAGCAACTGCAGCAGTGTACTGACACGGAACTGCCAAACATTCAAGCCGGTCTCAAAAGAGGGTGTAGAACCAGGGGTATCATTGCTGTTGTGGGATGGATCTTGGCTGAAAGCAG
Source organism: Heterohyrax brucei (assembly GCA_028571685.1). Lineage (NCBI taxonomy): Eukaryota > Metazoa > Chordata > Mammalia > Hyracoidea > Procaviidae > Heterohyrax > Heterohyrax brucei. Next base: position 2,590,463 of record CM053151.1, read on the forward strand.
AGAATACCAGAAAATGTTTACCTGTGTTTTATTGACTTTGTAAAGACGTTCAGCTGTGAGGATCATAACAAATTATGGATAACATTGTTTAAGAATGAGAATTACAGAACATTTAACTGTGGTCATGAGGAATCTGTAAATGGATCAAGAGGCAGTTGTTGAAACAGAACAAGCAGACACTGCGTGGTTTAAAGTCAGGAATAGTGTACTTCAGAGTTGTATCCTTTCACTAGGCCTTTTCAATCCGTATGCCACGCAAAGAATCTGAGAAGCTGGACTTACATGAAGAAGGAGACATTAGGATCGGAGGAAGATCGTTAGCGATTTGTGTTACACATATCACACAACTTTGCTTGCTGAAAGTGAGGAGTATTTGAAATGCCTGCTGATGAAGACCCAAGACCATGGCCTTCAGCATGTTTACACCTCAACATCAAGAAAACAATAATCCTTACAACTGGACTAGTACTCAATGTCATGATAAATGGAGCAATGATTGAGGCTTTCAAGGATTTCATTTTGCTTGGCACCACAATCAACGCCCATGGAAGCAGCAGTCAGGATATCAAAAGGTTCATTATACAAGTGTTAAAAGTGTGTAAAGTGCTGAAAAGTAAAGATGCTACCTTGAAAACTAAGGTGCACCTGACTTAAGCCAGGGTATTTTTCAATCTTATACATGCAAAAGCTGGACAGTGAATAAGGAAGACAGAAGAAAAAATGATGCTTTTGAATTGTGGTGGTAGAGAAGAATACTTAATATATTATGGACTGCTAAAAGAGAAAACAGATCTGTTCTAGAAGAAGTACAACCAGAGCACTCCTTGGAAGCAAGGATGGAGAGATTGCATATCAGTCCCTGGAGAAGGAAATCGTGGTTGTTAAAGTAGAAGGTCAGGGAAGAAGAGGAAGATCCTAAATGAGATGGATTTACACAGTGGCTGTAACAATGGGTTTAAACACAAACATGATTGTGGGCGTGGTACAGGGCAGGGCAGTGTTTCATTCTGTTGTTCGTAGGCTCACTATGAGTTGGAACTAACTTGAAAGCACCTAACAACAACATCACAGGGCCTTTACTCTTGCTTTCTTTTTTTTTTTTGCTCTTTCTGTTTTACTGTGTTTTAAGTGAAAGTTTACAATTCAAGTCAGTTTCTCATACAAAAATTACACTTTGTTATGTGACCCTAGCTGTTCTCCCCACACTGTGACAGCAGACTCCTCTTTTCTACCCTGTATTTCTCATGTCCATTCAACCAGCTCCTGTCCCCCTCTGCCTTCTTATCTCTCTGGACAGGAGGTATCCAGTTAGTCTCCTGTGTCTACTTATGCCAGGGACCCTACTGGTTTTTTTTTTTTTAAAAAATATGTTTTATTGTGCTTTAAAGGAAAGATTATAATTCAAGTCAATTTTCTCTGCAAAATCCTCTCCATCCTCCCCCCCATCCCCCACTGCTATGGAATTCTAACTGCTCTCTAAAAAGAGTACCTTTCTTTAATGGCTAATGATTGTGAGCATTTCCTCATGTATCTGTTAGCCTCCTGAATGTCTTCTTTGGTGAAGTAGCCTCTCATATCCTTTGCCTATTTTTTCATTATTTGCCTTTTTTGTTGTTGAGGTTTTGCAATATTCTGTAAATTATGGAGATTAAATAGTGATTGGATTTGTGGTAATCAAATTTTTTTTTCCCAGTCTGTAGGTAGCATTTTTACTCTCTTGGTGAAGTCTTTGGATAAGCCTAAGTGTTTGATTTTTAGGAGTTCCCAGTTAGCTATTTTATCTTCAGGTGTTTGTGTATTCTTAGTAATGTTTTATGGTCTATTTATGCCATATTAGGCATATTAGGGTTCCCAGCATTGCCCCTGTTTGTTTTTCATGATTTTTATCATTTTAAATTTTAAATTTAAGTCTTTGATCCATTTAGTTTTTGTGCATGATGCAAGATATGAGTGTTGTTTCATTGTTTCTTTGCAGAAGGTTATCCAGTTATGCCAACATCAGTTGTTAAAGAGACTGTCTTTTACCTAGTTTATGGACTTTGGGCCTTTGTCAAATATCTGCTGCTCATAGGTGGATGATTTTGAGTATCAATTCTTAATACAGTTACGTTGGTCTATATATCTGTTGTTATTGTACCCATACCACGTTGTTTTGACTACCGTGACAGTGTAATAGGTTCTAAAGTTGGTAGTGTGAGGCCCCCCAGTTTGGTGTTCTTTTTAGGTAATGCTGTGCTTATCCAGAGCTTCTTCCTTGTTCATATGAACTTGATGGTTTGTTTCTCCATCTCACTACGAAATGCCACTGGAATTTGGATCAGGATTGCATTGTAATCTATAGATTGCTTTGGGTAAAGTAGACATTTTCATAATATTGAGTCCTCCTGTCAATGAATAAGATATATTTTTCCACTTCTGTAGGTCTCTTTTGGTTTCTTATAGTAGTATCTTGTGGTTTTCTTTGTACAAGTCTTTTACATCTCTGATTAAATTAATTCCGTAAGTATTTTATTGTCTTGGGCGCTGTTGTAAATGCTATTGATTCAGTGATTTCCTTTTTCCTCTTTGATGTTCTCTTTGTTGGTGTAGAAGAATCCAACTGACCTATGCCTTTGCTCTTTCTTATAGGCTTAATCTTGTTTTTAATTGTAGAGAATGGTTTGTACTTGGTGGCTTTGAAGAAAATAAAAAAATAAAAAAATTCTTATATAATACTATTGTTTTTGTCTTGCTGTTCAGTAGTGAATGCTCTGTGGTGAAAGTGCAGATTTTGGTTTAACGTGGCACTTCATACAAGCCATTTAAAAACTGAATAAATCAGAGACAGCTGGTTCTTTCAACTGGGATTTGCAGACCATACAAATGAAGGCACTCACTGTGATTTTACTGTCTTGATGGTAAATATATTACCAAACCAGGATTACTTTTACTTTTCCTCGTTTTTTTTCTAGTAAAGGTAATTTAGAGAGCATTCTGTGGGAAAATGAACGTTGGGGATGGCTGGCGGAGCTCAGTGAAGGAACAGATAATAATGGCAAATGAATGATTATTTGGACCTGAGATAGTTTCCCTGCTCTGAATGTGATTGCTTACCGTTTTTTTCATTGTGGAGCCGAATAAAATAATGTGGTAACAGTTTTTTGTAGTTGATTGCCTGCCACACAAAATTGGGTCCCAGAGAACTGCAGCCTGGATTTTATTGAAATGCTTAGTCTGCATGTTATATTAAAAGGTATACGGAAAATCACCTCATTTTTATAGTTTGAATTATATTTAAGTTCATAATATTAATGTTTTTAAGTTATGAATTAAAGAAGTTCAAAGTCAAGGAAAATATTGACATTGATATAGTTTTATGCCTCCACCTATACACTTGTTTCTAAAATATTTTTAAAAACATTCAGTTAAGACTAAATTGTAACTCAGATGCAACCACCTGAAGATAAATATTTTTCATAATGTAGTGTAATAATTTTGCCAAAAGCTTATATAAAGAGTATTCATATTCTTGTCTAAACCATGTCAAATAGGTCATGTTGCATGTTTTATTTTATATAAATGTGTGGGTTGGAATATGTTTGAAATTTCTTGAGTAAAAAGCAAGAACAACAACAACAAATGTAGCGTGAATGAAATGAAAAGCAGTGCTGAAAGAAATTTCCATTTCAGGATTTTTGTTATAAAACTTTCCAAACCGGTAGAAATGTTGTGGGTATGTACGTATGTGTACAGAGATGAATGTGTATGAGTATGTCTGTATATATGTGTGTGTGTCCATATGTTGTATGTGCTGGTGAGTGGATTCAGACACACAGTGACTACAGGGCAGAGTGGAACTACTCTACAGTGTTTCCAAGGTTGTAATCTGAATGGGAAAAAATTGCCACGTCTTTCTCCCATGGAGCACCGGTGGATTTGAACAACTGGCCTTTTGGTTAGCAGCTGAGCTTTTAACCACTGCACCACCAGGGCTCCTTATGAGACTCGTTAGGATAATGGAACTTCTTTGCTTTAATTTTCCTTAGAACTAAAGTTTCTTTGAACTTCTTTCTCAGAAACCTGTCTTGAAACTCCACAGTGTCATGGATAAATTGATACCGCGTTCAGTTTTTATGTAAAGAGGGATTTATAATAATTGAAGTGTAGTACCCAAAATTATAACCTTGTGCTTTCTTGTAGTTTGTGGTTGAATGAAGGGGCAGGAGTGACAAGAATCCATTGTACAATAGAATTTCTTTCTCTGTAAGTGATGCATTTTCTTTGGAGTAAAGTCTGATCACAAACAAACATGGGCTCATGCTGGCGACCACAGTGTTCTGAGCAGCAGAGCTGGAAATGGTCCGGGGGTAAAAGGCTGCGTATCCCTCTTTGTCATATCCCAAGCTCCCTAGAGGCCGAATCTAGTGGGACTGAAGAGTGACCCTGGCACCTTCACAGCTCAGAACTGGAACATGTGGACGTAGAATTTCTCATGAACCACCTACATTAGAGTAAGCAGTTAAACATAATTGAAATGGTATTTTAATTTTGGAAAGCCTTGATCTCTTGCCCTAGTTCATGGAGGTCTTATAAGGAAGTGACAGTAGAACTGTTGGCAGACAGAAAGTAGTTTTAATGGTATATTGTAGTGGCATCAGCAATAATCATTTACATTGAGGTCAGGAATGAGTCAGACATTACGCAGTCATTAAATGGGGCGCATTCCCTGTCTAATGCTGAAACTCCCTAAAAAATAAAAAAAGTCACATAAATTTAGACTAATATCATGTAAGCACTGTGGGAATAAGTGTAAGTGGTTAACAGTATCATTGATAAAGAATTGAGAGTGTGGGCACGCTTTTTAAACAGTTGGAGGATTGGCCTAAAAACAGTCAATCTTTGGCCATTCTTAACAAAGCCCAAGACGGAAAACTCATGCCTCCAAATAGAAATGACCTTTACAGAGTACCCATTAATACAGCATTTACCTTGTAAGGGACTTTAGATCCAGATTTGTTCCATGCAGATTATACTTCTGCCTTGGTAATCAGTCACCGTTATTCAGAATATGACTCTATAAATATATTTATGTTTTCGACAGCTCTTGGCTGACTTACTAATCTACACTGTCAAATGGGCCCCTCCTTTGGCTTTGTTCCCAAAACCACTTTGTCCTAAGTGATAAGTACATAGGGTAGAAATGTATTATAACCATAGGCCTGTTTCACATACTCAAACTATGCCGGATATCCAGGACATTTAATACAGATGGGTCCCTGCTGTGCCCTTTGAAAAATTGCCTGTGTGAGACCAGTGGATAACAGTTGCTTTATTGGGGTCAGAAAACTAGATTAATGGACATAATAACCTGAAAGGAAATAACGAGAATGTTCACACACTGCAAAGAATGTGTAACCAGTGATACTGGACAGCATGTGTAGAAATGTTGAATGGGAACCTAAATTGCTGTGTAAACCTTCACCTAAAACACAAAAAATATTGTTTAAATAAAAGGAGGAGGGGTAATAAGTTCTAATAAGTACAATAATTGGAAAAGATAATATTCATACAATTATTTTAAATTTAAGCAGGTTCAATTGGAATTTGACTTGGTTTTTAACCATCGACAAGAGCATATAAAGCAGTGTTTTCTAAGACCTATGGATTAGTTATGTTAAATGTATCTTTACACTTACTTGCAATAAAACTGTTTCATATTAAAAAAAAAAGAGAGACCCATGTGAATGGGTGCCTACGTCAACCTGCAACTGGAAGAACCTGATGGTGCCCGGCCACCACCAGTGATAGCCACGATGGAACTCACTAAGTTGAGTCTCACTGGCAACACAAGAATAAAAAGGGGTGCATCCTGAGATCTCCACTAAAAGACCTCAATTGATGGTCCAGCGGTTTCGGGGTTCCCCTGGGAGCATGGCCTCTGGCCCTGGTGCTGCCCTTGACCATAAATCATAATGAAGGTCCACTCTTCGGACACGAATGGATTGGACTTGGCGATGCAGTGACCATATATTGGATGCACTTTATGGTTCTATACATCTATAGGATGTCATCCTGCTGACCTCTGGCTGGAGGAAGGAGAGTGGGTGGAGAAGAGGGGAAAGGAGGCTGTTGGGAGGATGAGACATGTATGGAGCAGAGAGGAATAGTGTGCTGTCACTGGACAGGGAAAGCATTGGAGGCTGCATATAGGTGGGCATGTAAATTTATACGGGAATGTACATTTTCACTCAGTCATATTAAATTAAAAAAAAAAAGTAAGTAAAAATGAGTCCCTGTGGGCTTTAGAGCTGCCTGATGAATATTGTCAGAATTAACAAGTACCATTTCTATTCCATATGTTTTATATTGCAATGAGGGCAGGAAATTGTTGACCCTGGAAGTCCTAAGGATTGTTCGCTTTTATGAACACCCTGCAATGGGGAATTCATGTTTGAAGCTATCAACCAGTATAGGACAAGATGATGTCAGGTTTTTCTTAGCATGTTGCAGTGTGTCTGGATTTTGTTGTCATCCCTCGAAAAAATTGTATTTGCATTTACCCTAAGTCTTTGAAACTTCATATACCAAGATAATTACAGGGGGTATCTTGGCAAAATGAGGAGACAAACAAACCCACACAATGTTGAAGGGAAGATTGTAAATTAAAAGTTATGAATCATTATGTATTTTATTTGTAATTTTTGAAGTAGTACTGTTTTTCTTTTTTTATTTTGTTTTTGAGAATATACAGAGCAAAATGTACACCTATTCAACCATTTCTGTGTGTACAGTTCAGTGACATTGGTTACATGCTTCTAATTGTGCATCCGTTCTCCCCTCCTTTTCTGAGTTGTTCTCTGCTTTTAATATAAACTCAACTGCCCCTTAAAGTTCCTAGCTGGTCAGTCAAGTTGCTGTTGTCACTTTTATCCCATAGAGGTAATTCTTAAAACAGCATAATGCTCGAGGAAGATATTTTCTACCAGTTAAATTAGATTGTTTGGTTTTAAGTGGACTTCAGGGAATACTTTTTTTTTTTTTTTTACAATTTCAAGATTATCTCAGGGCAATACCTTCAGGGTTCATCCAGCTTCCATGGCTCTAGAAAATCTGAATCCGTGAGAATCTGAAATTCTTTTCTACTTTTTCCCCTTTTTGATTAGAACTCTTCTCTAGAATCTTTGATCAAAATGTTCAGTGATGGTAGCTGGACGCCGTTTGGTTTTTTTTTTTTAAGAGTGGCATGCTGACATGAATTTTAATTCAACATTTACCTTCATCATAGTAAATTAAGAAGAAAAAAGGAAATCTAAAATTCTATCCTTGTTAGTTAATAGGAAATGTTTCATTTAGTTTTTAAATGAGGTGATGCTACTGTGCTCTTTCTAGTCTCAGATGTCAGACATGTAAGATGTCTTAGTGGCTGCTACATAATACATTTTTCAACATAAAAAAATCAGTAATATACACTGAGTATCATGTGTAAGATTGAAGAATTGGAACCAATTTAAATTACCCATAGAAAGGAAATCATTGATGAAATTACGTTATAACAATGGAAAATTATGCTACAATTAAAATCATTTTAGAATTGTATTTAATAACAGGAAAATGCGTTTGACAATGTTAAGTGGAAAACCCAAAGAATTCAAAATCGTGGATCAGTATAATCTTAATTTTGTGATTAGGAAAAAGCACACAACACATGCACATCAGCATATGTATAAAACCAAAACCCACTGCCACCGAGTCAGTTATAACTCAAAGTGACCCGACAGCGCAGAGGAGAACTGCCACGTAGAGTTTTCAAGGAGCACTTGGTGGATTCGAATTGCTGAACTTTTGGTTAGCAGACGTAGCACTTAACCCACTACGCTACCATGATTTCCTTTAATATGTATACACATGCACACGTGTGTGTGTATTCAAAATTGAATAAAAAATATAATTTCGAATACATGCATACATATGTATATACATATATATGGAAACCCTATCGGATCCAACTTGGCGGCACTTGGCTATGTATGTCTACACATAGGAAATCATACACACACACACGCACACACATCAGCCAAGCCAAGTGCCATCGAGTCGGAGCCACACACACATATGTATAGATGGAAACCCTAGTGGCATGGTGCTGAAGTGCTATCGCTGCTAACCAAGAGGTCGGCAGTTCGGATCCACCAGACACTGCTTGAAAACTCTGTGGGGCAGTTCTTCTCCGACCTATAGGGGCGCTATGAGTCGGAACGGACTTGACAGTACCTGACAACAACAAATATATATATATATAAAATGTAAGATAATATTCCAATATATTACTGGGGTCTCTTTAGGTGATCCATTTATGTGGGATTTGATTTTATCCTTTTGCCCAGGGTTTATAGTTATTTCAGACTAATGTCCTCACTCTGTGTTAAATACCTAAAGTCTTTGGTGTGAGTGAAGTGTGTTGTGTGTGTGTGTGTGTGTGTGGTGCTTATTATTTTTTAATTAGATGTGCTTGATTCAAAGAAATGAGTAATCTTTTGTTTGGTCCAAGGAACTTTTCAGGAAGAAGGTACTATGGAAATTTTTTTTTCCTAATTCTTTGCTTTCTCCAACCTAAATTACAATAGGCTGTAAGATGTGTGAGGGCAGGGCTCGATCTCTTAATATCTGAAGCCTCTGCATCCGTCACAGAGGCTGACTCACAGTAGGTACCCAGTATATCTTTTTGAGTGAGTAAATTAATAGTAATATTAGGGATATGCTTGTATGGTACCTCAGAGTTGTAGAGAGTTTTTCACTAACTTATCTGATCCTTGCAGAGGTATCTTCAAAGTGAATATAGGAGTTGGTGATTTTATTCCTGCTTTGTAGGTGAGGAAATTGGGGGTCAGAGGTAGAATGTCAGAGACTTCACACTAAGTCCTGTGTGATCCTAACCCTGGGATCCAGTTCCCAGTTTGGAGTCAGGCAAGTTATTGCTCTGCGTGATCGTGCTGGCTTTTCTGAACTTTCATGGAATCCTTTATTTTCAGATTACAGGACAGGCCCATGTTTTACTGTGATCAGCAACCAGATGTGCCAGGGACAGCTCAGCGGGATTGTCTGCACAAAAACACTCTGCTGTGCCACCATCGGCAGGGCCTGGGGCCACCCCTGTGAGATGTGCCCCGCCCAGCCTCACCCCTGCCGCCGAGGCTTCATCCCCAACATCCGCACAGGAGCTTGTCAAGGTAAGTGCGGAGCCGATGGAATCATTAATGGATTAATCTCATTTGCTCCGGACACACATTCTGGAGTGAAGTTGGAGAGATTTGGAAAAGCAGTGTCAGAGACAGACTTCTCGATTTCCCTGACTGCATGACATCAGCTCATCCTTTAGGAACCTGGCACACCGGACAGCCTCTTAAGTCTTACTGGATTTTTCCTGCCAGCAGTTCCCCATTCTGACCCCAGAGGTGCTTTCCTAAGCCTGTGACTCCACGATGGTGTGATTCTGGTCCTAGGACTACAGTGTATTCCAGTAATGCTGCATAGAAATACAAAGTGAGGCTTGTGAACAAGCAGTTTATGCTTTTCTTCTTAGTTTGTGTTTCTTCACTTGTAACTGCTGGAGTCCCCCTCTTTCATGAGTTCTACTTAGTTGACCTGAAGAAAAGTGTTCCTCTCACCATTTTACATGCTACATTATACATTTTTTTTTTCTTACAAGTCAGACACAAATTAAGGTTGGTTTCACAATTTTAAATATCCCCAGATGCTGCCTGCATGCTTCTCCTCCTGCCTCTTGTAGGAATTCTTACTCTGTTTTTGGCTTTTGCTTCTGTTCTTCCAGCTGTACAAATTCTTTTATTGTCTTGAGTGTCTGGCAGGAAGCAGGAGGAAGTAAACAGAGGCAGCTCTGCACTAAGATAATCAGTTTTAAAGCTCTCAGGCTGCATCTCTTTCTCTCAGACATCTTCAGTGCTTTTTTAGAGAGTTGCATTATTTTGAGAAAATTCAGGCTGTGCTTTTCTGAGAAAAACAGACAGTAGTTTGGTTTCCTTTTATATGTTAATCCGAAGGATAGTATGCAATAAAACAGAACTTAAGGCTAATCACACAGCTCTGTGGTTCTCCACTGAATGACATCAGTAAAGACCACCTTTGATCAACACTGTTAGTTCTGGCCCTTGGCTACCAGGTACAACATACAAGTTTTTTATTTGCCTTTGAAAGCAGCCTCCTGAATGTCAGGAACATCAAGAAGCCATTTTGAAATCCTGAAATGATAAAGGGGTAGACTGTAGGATTTTGTAAAATTAAAAGTAAGTTTAGTTCCTTTTTTCTTTGGTGCCTTCTTATTTTTCTTGTTCTTGGAAGTTCCTGGTGAGTTTTGAAGAATTTCTTGATCCTGGTGCTCTGAACTTGGCTAATGCCCACAAACTCCTTGACGGTGACTAAAAAGGCAGATTTTGAGTGCCCACTGCCCATCAGTGAGTCAGTGGCAGTTCAGGTGGTAACAGAATTGGAGAAAGAGGATGAACACAGAGAGGCAGGAGCTGCTTCCACCTTTGCTATTTACTTCATGCAGACTGGGTATCTCTGACATTTGCTTCCTGATTCTAATATTCAACATCCTAGAAAAGAATTTTTTTGATTTGATATGAAATAATCAACAAAACCCCCATACATTTAAAATTGCAGTTATGTTAACTCTTTTAAAATGAAAAATCTCATGTTCTTTTTCTTCCCCCAAAGTTACTCTCCTTTCAGTTTAGGGTTCCCCTTCCTTGCTTGTGTTTACAGTCCTTGGGCCCATGGTGGGGAAGTGGGTTCATAAAGGAGCTTCCAGTCATGGGATGCGTGATCAACAGAGTCTCACTCCCATACATATTTCTGAGTGACCAAAAATTATGATCAGTGAGACTGTCTAGCTTTACTTATATGTTAATGGCCAGTTAAGAGCAAAGTAAAATTTTAATTTCAAATGATATTTTAAAAAGGAATGGAAAACTACTAGTCCAAGACAAAATTGAACTGAGCTATAAAACATAATCTAATTATATTTCACATGTGCAGTCATTCATTTGTGGGCCAGGACATTCCATTGAAACCATTAAGTGACACTTTCATGTCAAAATAAATTGCTGTTTCCTTAGTATTCCTTTTTTCTGCATGCTGATTTTTCTCAACAGCTCAGGTTAATAGACATTTTACAAGTCGCAATCACTTTTTTGCTTCACACAATGAAGAATAAAACTAAACAGCACATTGGGTTCCTGAATTTCTAAGAGAATACCTGAATTAGAGAAAAGTTAGGCTGTCTTCCTCGGGAGGAGGTAGGGGCGGATTGTCTGTACCAAATCAGACTTGCATTTGATTTCTCTGAGGAAATGAGGACTGTACTAGTGTTGTTACAGTCTTTTTCCTGGAATGTAATGATCCTGGAATACTTTAATTTTATTCTAGAGGGTTAATATTAAAGACGCTCTGTGGTTCCATTAGGTGCTGTAGATACAGAGGTAAATAAAACAAAGTCCTTGCTCTCTGGAAGCTTAAGTTGAAGGCTTTTAGTATAAAAAGCAAAACAAAAGCCAACAACAAACATGAATTTGTAGTCGATCAGTTGGTGATTGTAGTTGTTAGGTGCTGCTGAGTTGATTTCGACTCGTAGTGACCTCACAGGACAGAACAGAAGGGCCCCATGGGGTTTTCTAGGCTTTAGTCTTTGCTAGAGCAGATCTTCAGGTTTTTCCCCCAAGAAACTAACAAGCCTTTGGTTAATACATGAGATCTTAACCACTGTACCGCCACGGCTGGTTTAGCTGATAATTAGTTCTGCGGGGGAAAAGGAAACAGGGTAAGAAGAATGATGGGTGTCGGGGGGCTGGGTGCACTGTGAGGCTAGGTAGGAAAGGACTTACCGCTCTCACATCCTTCGAGAAGAAACCTAAAGTACAGGGCCAAATGGGACACTGGTATAAAGGAAGAACGTTTTAGGCAGACAGAGCTACAACAAAGGCCCTGAGATGAATGCATGCTGAAATATATTTGAGAGATAGTGAGGGAGCCAGTGGCCTGAAATAGAGTGAGAGAGGGAGGATATTAGGAGATGAGGTCACAGAGTAGGTGGGTCATGTAGAGCCTTGAAGAACTTAGGAAGACTTGACTTTTGAGCTAGGAGGGACTTGTTCTGACCTCTGTTTGAAAAGATTCCTTTTGGCGGCTGCTCTGGCAGCATGGTAATCTGCAGCTGAGATGAAATGTTAGCCTGGGGATAGCTCTCACTTCTTGGCCTAATTTTCTGTCTTGCTTAATTTTTACTGCTCAGGGCAGTTAGACAGAATGTAAGATGGACATTTTCTATTTCATTTGTTCAAAAACATTTTCTGGCTCAAATAGTCTGAGTTATCATCTTTAAGTAAATTCCGTTTTTACTGAACCATTCTGCACAACTCTTAAAGACAGCTTTCCTATAGAAATGTGTAGTATTTTGGTTCTAAATATTTCTTGAATAACTTTACCGCATTATTATTGTCAATCGAGAGATAAAATTGAGGCAGTAAATAATTGTCTTTTTGCCATGGTATCTTTGTAACTTTCATGACACATAGTAAAAACACAGAAAATATTCTCCTCTGCATGGGGGAAAATGGGAGGTAGGAAAAGAATGGGTTTGATTTCTTATAGAAAATTATTGACTCACTTAATATATAAATATAATACATAAACTACTTAGTATAACTATGAGAAATAATTTTATCGTATTACAAATATCGTGGTAGCAAAACAGTTCATTGATAGGGTTGTATTAATGTTATTGTGGACACCTCTGTCATATCTTTTTCTGCAGTGAATTTTGTATAAATCTCTCACTCTCTTTGGAAATCTGACAGATGTGGATGAATGCCAGGCCATCCCTGGACTCTGTCAAGGAGGAAATTGCATTAATACTGTTGGGTCTTTTGAGTGCAAATGCCCTGCTGGACACAAATTTAATGAAGTGTCACAAAAATGTGAAGGTAAGAGATCTTATACTTTGCAATTAAGTGGAGGTGGGGGGACGAGGGGAGGCAGACATAACTCGTTATCAGTGACAAGCCTTGTTTGCAGATTGTTTCTAAATATTTCCGTCTTTGTTCTATCCATGAATGTTTAAACATAATACTCTTACCAGGAGTAATAAGTCTTGGTATTACTGAACCAGAAAAACTCTGCAGCTTTTTCTACTTTTATAGACCCAAAATGCAGGGTACATCTGAATGAAATGAAACATTAAGACACAGAATATTTTGAAGCAATATTTGATTTAAAATGTTCAATATACATGTTTTTCTATAGCTTTAGAGACATGAATTTAAATTTGATGATTATATGTTATCCAGAATGACATATCTTCTGCTACTTTTTCTTGATTTTTCTTTTCTGGAGATATCTATTATCTCTTATGTCACTGCCATCAAGTTAATTCTAATTTCTAGCAACACTATAGATCAGAGTAGAACTGCCCCATAGTGTTTGTCAGGAATGCCTGGCAAACTTGAATTGCAGACTTTTTAGTTAGCAGACATAGCATTTAACTGCTGTGCCACCACCTACCGCCATTCTTCTGTCAGTTTGTTGTGTTGTAGGGGCTTGCATGTTGCTGTAATGCTGGATGTTATGCTACTAGTATTCGAATACCAGCAGGGTAACCCAGGGTGGACAAGTTTCTGCTGAGCTTCCAGACTAAGACAGACTAGGAAGAAGGACCCAGCTGTTTACTTCTGAAAAGAATTAGGCAGCATAAACCTTACGAACATCAGCAGAACATTGTCGGATATCGTGCCAGAAAATGAGCCCTGCAGGTTGGAAGGGACTCCAAAGACAGCTGGGGAAGAGCGACCTCCTCAAAGTTGAGTCAACCTTAATGACATGGATAGAGTCCAGCTCTGGGGACCTTTGTTTGCTGATGTGGTGCTACTCAAAATGAGAAGAAACAGCTGCAAGCATCTGTTAATGATTAGAACATGGCATATATGAAGTGTGAATCTAGGAAAATTGGAAATCGTTGAAAATGAAATGGAATGTGTAAACATTGATATCCTAGGCATTAGGGAGCTGCAGTGGACTGGTATTGTCCATTTTGAATCAGACAAGCATATGATCTACTGTGCTGGGAATGAAAATTTGAAGAGGAATGGTGTTGTATTTGTTGTCAAAAAGAACATTTCAAGATCTCCTCACGCACAAAGCTGTCAGTGATGGGATCATATCCATATGCCTACAAGGGATGCCAATTAATATGACTACTACTCAAATTTATGCTCCAATCACTAAGGGCAAAGATGAAATTGAAATTTTTTATTAGCTTCTGCAGTTCGTAATTGACTGAACGTACAATGATGATACATTGATTGGTGATTGGGATGCAAAGGTTGGAAATGAAGAAAAAGCAGTAGCTGGGAAATATGGCCTTGGTGATAGGAATGATACCAGAGGCCACATGATAGAATTTTGCTAGACCAACAACTGCTTCATTGCAAATACCAACGTGTTCATGTTGCAGTCACCAACATAAAATGGTGATGGCACACATGGACCTCACCGGGTGGAGTACGCAGGAATCAAATTGAGTACATCTGTGGAAGCAGATGATGGAGAAGCTCAGTATCGTCAGTTGGCACGTGACCAGATTCTGACTGTGGAACAGACCATCAGTTGCTCATAGGCAGGTTCCAACTGAAATGGAAGGAAATTAGGACAAGCCCACGAGAGCCAGGTACAGCTTTGTGGATGTCCCACCTGCGTTTAGAGTCATGTCAGTAATAGATGTGATGCACTGAACACTGATGACCGAAGACCAGGTGAATTGTGGAGTAACCTCGGAGACATTATATGGGGGTCGTTGAAAAGACAGGAAAGAAAGAAAAGACCAAATTGGATATCAAAAGAGGCTGTCAAACTTGCTCTCAAATGTTGAGTAGCTAAAGCAGAATGAAGAAATGAAGTAAAACAAATGAACGGAAGATTTCAAAGGGTAGCTCCAGAAGACAAATTGAAGTGGTTATAATGACTTGTGCAAAGAGCTGGAGATAGAAAACTGAAAGGGAAGAAGACGCTCAGCATTACTCAAGGTGAAAGAACTAAGGAAAACATTCAAGCCTCAAGTTGCAACAGTGAAGGATCCTACAGGAAAAATATTAAAAGACTCAGGAAGCATCGAAAGAAGATGGGAGGAATACACAGAGTCATTATACCGGTAAGAACTGGTTGACATTCCGTCATAGCATGAGGTAGCATATGATCAGGAACTGGTGGTACTGCAGGAAGAAGTCAAAGCTGCAGTGAAGGAATTGGTGAAAAACAAGGCTCCAGAATTGATGGAATATCAATTGAGATGTTTCAACAAATGAATGCAGTGCTAGAAGTGCTCACTCGTCTATCCCAAGAAATTTGGAAGACAGCTATCTGGCCAACTGACTGGAAGAGATCCATAGTTATGCCTGTTCCCAAGAAAGATGATTCAACCAAATGTGGAAATGAATGAACAATTTCATTAATACCACATGCAAGTTAAATTTTGCTCAAAATCTTTCAAAGGCTGCTGCAACAGTATATTGACAGGGAACTGCCAGAAATTCAAGCTGGTTTCAGAAGACCATGTAGAACCAGGGATATCATTACCAATGTCAAATGGATCTTGTCTGAAAGTAGAAGATACCAGAAAGATGTTTACCTGCGTTTCAGTGACTGTGTAAAGACATTAGGCTCGGTGGATCATAACAAATTATGGATAACACTGCAGAGAATGGGAATTCCAGAATACTCAGTTGTGCTCATGAGAGATCTGTACATGGATCAAGAGGCAGTCCTTCAAACGGAACAAGGGGACATTGCATGGTTTAAAGTCAGGAACGGTGTGTGGCAGGATTGTATCCTTTCACCATACCTTTTCAATCTGAATGCCTAGCAAATAATCTGAGAAGCTGAACTATATGAAGAAGGATGAGACATCAGGATTGAAGGAAGACTGATTAACAACCTTGTTTGGTAAAAGTGAAGAGTATTTGAAACACTGATGATCAAAGGCCACAGCCTTCAGTATGGGTTGTACCTCAACATCAAGAAAGCAAAAATCCTAACAGTGGGACCAGTACACAGTGTCTTGATAAGTGGAGAAAAGACTGAAGCTGTCAAAGATCTCATATTATTTGGTTCCACAGCCATCACTCATGGACACAGCAGTTAAGGCATCAAAAGATGCATTGGGAAAATCTGCTGAAAAATACCTCTTTAAAGTGTTGAAAAGTAAAGATGCTGCCTTGAAGACTAAGGTGCGCCTGACTTAAGCCGTGGTATTTTCAATCTCAACTTTTGCATGTAAAAGCTGAATGAACAGTGAATAAAGAAAACAGAAGAAAAAATGATGCCTTTGAATTGTGATGGTGGAGAAGAATACTTAATATATTATGCACTGCCAAAAAAACAAATAGACCTGTTGTGGAAGAAGTACAACCAGAGTGCTCCTTGGAAGCAAGGATGGTGAGACTGTGTCTTGCATACTTTGGATGTGTTGTTAGGAGGGATCAGTCCCTGGAGAAGAACATCACGAGGGTCAGTGGAAAAGAGGAAGATCCTCAAGGAGATGGACTGACATAGTAGCTGCAACAATGGGCTTAGGCACAAACATGATCGTGGGCATGGTATGGGGCTGGGCAGTGTTTCATTCTGTTGTTCATAGGCTCGCTATGAGTTGGAACCAACTTGAAAGCACCCAACAATGACAACATTATTTCTTATTGCAAGTTTTGGAATTCCTTTACTGGACAGCAGTATATTCCTAGCAAATAACCGAAAAGAAAATAAAAACAAAAAAACCCACTGCCACAGAGTTCATTTCAACACATGGTGATCTTGTAGGACACAGTCACAGTGCCCCATAGGGTTTCCAGGATGTGGCTGATGGACTCCAGCTGCTGACAGTGTAGTTACCAGCTCAGCTCTTAACCACTGCACCAGAACCTCTTAATGTAAGTCAAACAGGATTTACTTAAGGTAAATTTCTATATTTACATTTAATTTATTGGTTGAGCTTTCTCCAGTGTGTGTACAGAGAATGAGTTCATATTCATTGCTATTACTGCTTGCTAAAATAAAGCCTGGCTTCCAGGTGTAGGCAGTCTCCAGGTTACAAATGTCGGACTTACATACAACCTGTAGTTATGAAACATCTCTCATGAAGTCTGTTGTACTGAAAATTCCAGGTACATGCAGTAGTTTTTAATAACAAATGGGTTCTACTTTGTGATGTCCATCAAAACATTCATATTGTTATGTGAAAGATGTTTTAATGTATATGGAAGTGTTTCTTTAATGTTTTACACGTAGAAAGCTGCGCTATAGACTAAAACAAACATTCCGCTAAGTAATGTTAGATGTAAACCGTACTTAACAATTTTATAATTTCTTGGTGAGTGATAAAATTCAGGAAAATAGGCAGTATTGAACTATTTTCTTTGACAAATGTTATATCTTGTATGTGGTGAAACAGCCTTCTCAGGGCTGCATCTCTGATCAAGTTCCTACGAGGAAACCTCCTTCCACCTACTTGCCCTGCTGGGTCTGCTCTGAGGTTCATTTAAGTGAACGCATTTTTGTTGCGTGCACAGTAGCTGCTTTGACTCTGGTGATAAGGAATCATGCCTTTTAAATCATTTGCCTACGTTTGGGTCCTTAATCCTTTTTGGGCTGATCACTGTGGTATGTCTTGTAAGCACAAGACAGCTTTAAATTTGAAGTGCAGTTAACCATTTACCAATAGGGAATACAAAATCCCCGACTCCTGAAACTGAAGACTCTCACTCTGACAGAATTAGCTTTACAAGTTGGAGTTACCTTCAGGTTATTAATCTTGATAGAATTTATAATTGATATTGTATGCTTGAACATGTGAAAAGTTCCTTTTTTCATTCGGAAGAAGTAGGGCTCTTAAAACCATGTTTCAGAGAATAACAAAGTTGACTTTCCATAAAAACAAAACCAAACCAAACCCGTTGCTGTGGCATTGACTATGATTCATAGTGACCTTATACGACAGAGTAGAACTGCCCCTTTCTGTTTCCAAGGAGCAAGTGGTAGATTCAAACGGCTGACATTTTTTGGTTAGCAGCTGAACTCTGAACCACTGCACCACTAGGGCTCTGACTCGTCATAAGCCAGTGTATTTTAGAAGTCATGTTGTAACTCTAAGGTAGAAGCAGAGAATGTTTGTACTGACAGGGCAGAGAACTCTATCTAGTTACGCTCTTTCACGTTATTAGTTAAGGAGCTGTGTCTTGAGTATAGTTCAGGGCCCTGTGTGAGCTCACTCAGAGAATGCTAAAATTCACGTCTTTGGACGCAGGCTCTAATGCTCTTTGTCTTATATTACATTGTCATTTTGTCTATCTCTACTTTGTTAACAACTGTATTTCCTAGCATTGGGGAATATTTTAAATATGCTGTTGTTAGGTCCTGTCAAGTTGGTTCCTACTCCTAGAGAGCCTCTGTGCAATAGAATGAAACGTTGCCTGGTCCTGTGCCGTCCTCCCAATTGTTGCTGTGCTTGAGCCCATTGCCACAGCCATTGCATCAGTCTTATCTTGTTGAGGGTCTTCCTCTTTTTTGCTGACCCTCTGCTTTACCTAGCATGATGTCCTTCTCCAGGGACTGACTCCTGCTAATAACACATCCAAAGTTGATGAGACATCATCTCACTATCTTGGCTTCTAAGGAGCATTCTGGTGGTACTTCTTTCAAGACACCTTTGTTCCTTCTTTTGCCAGTCCATGGTATGATATTCTTCCCTAACACAACAGTTCAAAGCTGTCGATTTTTCCTTAGTTTTGCTTAGTAATTGTCCAGCTTTCACACCTGTATGAGGCAAATGAAAATACTGTGTCCTCAGAGGTGACATCTTTTGCTTTTCAATGCTTTAAAGATGTGTCTTTTACAACCACTTTGCCCAGTGCAGTGAGTGCTTTAATTTGGAGACTGCCGTTTCCATGGGTCTTGATTGTGGATGGAAGTAAAATGAAATCCTTGGCAATCTCAATCTCATAATACGATGTTTCTGCTATTGCCATGTCTATATTTATGACATTAATAGGCTATTAAATTTATCAAATGCAAAATCTGTATCAACAATGAGTTGTCTCTTATTAGGTTTCCTCAGTTTAATATATTCAGCACCAGGAAACATATTCATCTTTAAGATTTAGAGCTGTATGGTCCATATGATTTGTCTGGTCTATGTTTTGTTTTTTGGGGTTATGATAGCTTTCAGCATGGACTAGAATTGTCTTCCCGCGTCTCTTGCGTTTTGCTCACATCTGTCAATGTCAGTCGGGAAGGGTTACTTTCTGTGCATGTAAAAAGACAGAAGACACGGATTCAACTCTCGGATGGAAAGAAAAAGGATTAAAAGTCTTTTATTAACACTAACAAGTAGATCATGATGGAGTACTCAATGGACCAAAAATTTAGTCTGAGATACAATTATTTAATTTTTTTACACACACACATGCTTACATATGTGTGTATGTATACGTGTGTGTGTGTGTATAGCTGGATTTTTGAACTTAGTAGCAAGATAAAATAATATTTTTGATTAGATAATTTCTCCCCCTTTGCCATCTAATGTTACGCTAAATTCAGGTAATCATTTTTTTCCCTTGATTTTTTTTTTTTTCCTATGCAAAATTGACATTGGAAGAAATTATTTTGTTAGTACTACATGTATTATGGTCTGGAGGCTGATTTGGACATTGTTGACCTGCCTTCGTAGGAAAGTCGTGAGAGGCCTCTGAGAATTTTTGGTGAGCTGGGCACCCTCTGTCAGTTCCCCTGCTGTCCTTCAGTTTAAGCATCCTAATATGGGAATGACAGCCCTGGAGAAAGAGTGATCTCTAGATGGTCAATAAAGGAAATCCTAGAAAATCTGGCTGTAAACTGCTGAAAGAATCAAGAGACTGTGTAGGTGCTCTAGGAAGGTGGTCAGGCTGCTGGGACTCTGTGCCGTCGTGGAAATTGTGCTGGCACCTTTGCCATAACTTCAGTGGCTGTTTACATGCCTAGCAGAAGAAGGAGTTGGGTACTTAGAAGCCCACATTGCTTTTTAAAAAACAATAAGAAGAATTCAGTCAAATTAGTTTTAATAAATTTATAAGATGCTAACTTCAGGTGTGAGAGTTATTCAAAATGATATTCTTTGTAACTTCATTTTGCAGTTCTTCCTTTCTAAAATAGCCTCCTTTCCCCAGAACTTAAGAGGAAAAAAAAAAAAAAAAAAAGAATCATGTGCCAAGTTTTAGTAAACACATACAATTTAGGTACATTTGAAATGGAAGTTAACAGGCTAAAGTGATTATATAATAATGGTAATTTTTTTGGTAAATTTAGCAACATAAAGGTTGAAACTTACAACTGCGATTTGGGAAAAAGGGGAGGGGTGTTCCCACCTCCGTTCCTGTCTTTTCCTAGAGTGTGCACAGCTAAAAGATATGGGTACCTTTTCCTTTAGACAGCCAAGTCCGTGTCTGCATAGGTTACTATGGGAGGAAATGAAGAAATAAAGTGTAATTAAGGGATTAAGTTTTATTTCTATAAGAAATCCCTGGGAATCTTAATTAACCGCTAATATTTTGGTATTTAGATTACCACCAGCCCAGCCTTTAGCAATTATAATGGACTTCATGATGCAAAGGGCCTTTGAAAAAACGTTGCTCTTAATTCCTTGACCTCCCTAATATGTGATCCAAGAAGTTCAGTCCTTGCTCTTTTTGAATAATGGTGTGTCCATCTAAAGGCTACTTGTTAATCGAAGCTCTCAAGCTCTCAGGCAGGCACCAAGGAGAATGCCTAGGGATACTTAACCTGTTGCCACAGCTGGGAAACCGTCCTTTGCAGCTGGTTGCTAGCCCTGGGCTCACACACTATACAGTTGACTGAATAGGAAACTGTGTGCCAAAAGAGCGCAGGGCCAGGAAGAGATAGAATTTGACCTGGTCAACACAAGTGCACTTCTGCTCACACACATCTGCGGTCATCAAGAGTTGGAATTGACTTGATGGCAACTTTTTTTTTGGCACTACTTCAGGTAATATTCTTTATGCCCTGTGTGGTCTTGGACAAATCAGTTACCATCTCTAAGTTAGTTAAACTTTCAAATAAGAATTGAATCAGATGATATTGTGGTTTTTTTTTCCAGTTCCACAGTCTAGACTCCATTGTTACATTTCTCATTATTTTCAAGTTGTGAACTATGACAGCTGACATTTTTGGCATAACTATAAAATAATGTGATTGATTTTTTTTGGTTTGTGTGTGTGTATACATTATTTGAATGAAAAATCCGTTTATTTACTTTTTAGTCGATTCACACATTTTACACTGAATTTAGTGTTTATAGTGAACAAAGTTAATCCCACAGGTTTTGCTGGCATTGCTAATCAGTAGTGCCACATGTCACTTTTAAACAGCTACCACTGTTTTTCATTTTTTTTCTCACTTTTTTAGTAATCTAGATTATTAGTATCGGGTCAGCTGTTTTCCCCTGTTGTTCATGTGTGGTAAAAGTGATGGCCTTGAATGGAGCTTTTTGATAGCTAAATTTCCCCAGTGATGCTTGCCCCAGGACTTATGAGAACAAACTCCATGTGTCTGTCCTCCATTCTGCTTCTTTCCCTTCTGCTAGAGGATTCTGAGGATAGGACTGTTGCCTAAGAATGGGAAGAATGCCCAGGGAGAAGTGATGAGGTAAGAAAGGAGAAGGAAGTTCAAGAACAGAGGGCAGAGGCAGCAAATAGGGTGGAAATGGGACTTACTGTCTCTTCAAGGTGTCAGCAAAAAGCCAGTGAGGCTGTGAGCAGCTGCCATGAAACAGCTTCTTCCCAGGAACTCCACTTTTCCCACCCTGCTGCAAGGAGGCATCCAGAGCACAGAAATAGATGACTCTTCCTGGCCAAGACTCGGTCCCCACCAGGTTTCTGAAACAATTCTTTTTATGACTGGCATTTGATACAGACTAACTTAAAGAAAGTTTGAGAAAGCCACTGTCCTCAAATTCTCTCGTACTTTGAATTCCTGAAATTCTTTTAAAAGGAGATAAACACATAGTGTGCAGGGTCTGGAGAAATAATAAATTTATGAATATAATAAATTTATGAAAATAATAAATTTTTATGAATGTATCTTAAAGAGTGTCTCTTAAAGAGTCCCTGGGTGATGCAAAGGGCTGTTACACTCTCCTGCTAACCAAAAAATTGGACATTTGAGTTCCCAGGAGCACCGTGAAAGAGAGGTCTACTGCTAAAAGATCATGACCATTGAAAATCCTGTGGAGCATGGTTCTGCTCTGGTATACGTGGGCTACCAAGAACTAGAACTGATTCCACGACAGCTGGTTAACTATCAGGAACACTAACCACAACCCGTTAATGAAATCAGAACTCTTGCTTTCCTTACCAAGTGTTTTGGTCAGCTGGGGCTGCTCTAACAGAAATACCATAGAGTGGATGGCTTTAACAAAGGAAGGTTTATTCTTACACAGTCCGGTAGGTTGCAAGTTCATATTCAGGGTGTCCGCTCTGTAGGAAAGTCCGGTATTGCATCAGTCTTTGTCCAGGGAGCATCTTGGCACAGGAACCTCAGGTCTGAAGGACGCGCTCTTCTCCCAATGCTGCTTGCTTGATGGTACGAGGTTCCCAGTTCTCAGCCTGCTTCTCTGTCCTTTGATCTCTCAGATGATGAAAGGAT
This sequence comes from Heterohyrax brucei, assembly GCA_028571685.1. Taxonomy (NCBI): domain Eukaryota; kingdom Metazoa; phylum Chordata; class Mammalia; order Hyracoidea; family Procaviidae; genus Heterohyrax; species Heterohyrax brucei. The sequence continues at coordinate 2,613,194 of CM053151.1, forward strand.
TAAGGGTGGGACAAGCCCTACTCCAGGGAAACTCCCTTGACAGCAGGTCAGGGAAGTAATCCTATGAAGGAATTTACAGCCCCACCCTAATCCTTTAACATACAGTTTAGGGAAACCATCAAATGGAGGACAGTCACAGGATACTGGGAATCATGGCCCAGCCCCATGGCTACACATATTTTTGGGGGGACACAATTCAACCCATGACACCAAGCAATACAGTTAAGAAACAATATGGTTCAACAATGTAGAAAGGCATTAGACCCCTGAAGGGAAAAGAGTGTGCCACTTAGGAGGGGCTGTTAAGGGGAATCTGAATTCAGTAAATAAGCTTCTTCAAATTTAGCAGTTTGGCCTAGCTTAATTTTATCTTGGCCTGTGTGAAAATCAGGGAAATGTGCCTGGCCTGTTTGGTTTTCAGGGCACACTAGTTGTGGTTAGGTACCATCAAGTCACTTCCAGCTCATAGCAACCCTGTGTACAACAGAAGGAAACAGTGAGCTCCTGCACTTGATTGGCTCAAGCGCGTGATTGTTGCTGTGTTTGAACCCATTGTTGCAGCTGTTGTATCAGTCTGTCTCTTTGAGGCTCTTCTTTTTCATTCACTCTACCTGATGTCCTTCTTCAGGGACTGGTCCCCCTGATAAGCGGTCTGATATACGTGAGACAAACTCTGGCTCTCCTCATTTGCAAGGAGCACTTGGGCTGTATTTCTTCTAAGACAGACTGGTTTATTCTTCCGGCAGTCTGGTGTATATTCAGTATTCTTCGGCAATAAATCTAATTCAGAAGCATCAGTTCTTCTTCCTTATTCATTGTCCAGCTTTCACATGCACATGAGGTTATTTAAAATATCATGGCTTGGGTCAGATATATCTTAGTCCTCAAAATGACGTCTTTGCTTTTCAACACTTTAAAGAGGGTTGACACTAGAGTTTCAGAACTTTTGCAGCAGATTCAACCCATGGAAACATGGTCGTTTGATTTCTTGACGGCTCTTTCCCATGGGTCTTGATTGTAGATCCAAGTAAAGTGAAATCTTGACAACGTCAGTCTTTTCTCTGTTTATCATGATGTTGCTTATTGGTCTAATTGTGAGGATTTTTGTTTTCTTTATGTTGAGATGTACTCTAACACGCATTTTTTTATCTTCATCAGTAAGTGCTTCAAGTCCTCTTCACTTTCAGCAAGCAGGATTGTGCCATCTCTTCCTGTTTCTCTCCCTCCAGTATTTGCCGACTGGAGACTTGGGTTTAACAGCACTTTATATGGTTCCTGGATGGTGCAAATGGTTTGTGCTCTACCACTAACTTAAAGGTTGGTAGTTTGAACCCAACCAGTGATGCTGCAGAAGAAAGACCTAGTTAGTGATCTGCTTCTGTAAAGATTATAGCCAAGAAAACCCTATAGAACAATTCTACTGTGTAACTAACTTGGAGAGTCACCCTGAGTTAGCATCTACTCAGTGGCAATGGGTTTGGTCTTTTGGGGGGTGGGGGTTAATAATTAACAGACCTTTAGTTTTAATTTGGGTTTTATTTATGCCAGTTTTCAGAATGCCTCAGTATAATGCCTAGATACCAGAGGTATAGAAATCAGGGCCCACCATCATGCCTATACTATGATAATGAGAGGACGTAATACACATAATGTATCTAGACAATACTTGGCATTCAGTACATGTCAGCTGTCATTATTATTGCTGTTGTTATCTCAGAAAAGAGCACACTTCTGACCTAGTTGGCATGTGAAAGAAGATGATCCCTCATCCTGCCAAAGTCAATTGTGTTTTCAAGAAAACTTCTTTCGACAGACACAGCCATTTAATTGGATAGTGACATAAGGATGTCAGCAGTCCTTTATATCAACAGGATGAGAAAGGATGTTAACAGACAGTGTCTCTTGGTGTGATCTTTGATAGGCATTGCATGATCCAAACATTACATTTTAGGGACACTTTGAGAAAGTTATGTTCTTCTTAATACCTTTGTGATATAGCTAATATTTCCCTCTATCTTAAACAAGGCTATACAATCCTGTTGTTATTAGACACTGTGCAGTCAATTTGAACTCATAGTAAACTTATGTGACAGAGTAGAACTGTCCCACAGGGTTTCTGAAGCTATAATCTTTAGAAGATCAAAATGCCAGGTCTTTTCTCCTGTGGAGCTGCTGGGCAGGTGCAAGCAGGTGACCTTCTGGTTAGGAGTGAAACACCTAACTGTTTGTGTAACCAAGGCTCTTTATCTAATCCTGTGGGCCTCTTGATCAATTTGTTGGTTTGTTTATTTGCAGTTGGAGAGTAACTGGGTAAATACAGAAGGATCCATGTGAAATAACTCTCTTGAGATATACCTTCAGATGTTATGCCAGCTCTGGAATCTTAGCAATTTTTGTTGGCTGTTTCTCTAACACTTATACTTACTGCACGAAAGTTTATATTTGTTCAGATAGAACATGAATTTTTACCATTATAAAGCATCGCAGTGACAACACTGTTAATGTTACTATTGCCTGTAATATAAACAATGAAATATTGTTTGGTTTAGCCTGTAGCCTAGAATGGAAAAATGGTAATTTTGCTTTTAAACTGCGTGTAAACAATATCACTGCTGCATTTTTGACTAATAGGGTGAACTTGAGTCAGAAGATATTTGAGTCCGATCTACTTTAATTCCGCTTTGTTTTATAAATCAGAAGCAGTGCATAGACTGAAACAGAAATGTTCTCTTTCTTAGGTCTCAAGCCTCTCAGCGTTCCACCATGCTCCTCTGGACATTGTAATTCTCCTAAGAGGCTTGGGTCAGAACTCACCTCTCACTAGATAGGTGTAGAAAGCCCTGCTGATCTGTGAGACGGGGCCATATGGAAACCCTGTGCCCTCGGCTAACCTAGGTGGGAAGTTCCCAGTGTCCTCTCTTGCCTTCCTGGTACTGCATTTATGTACAGCTGACAGTGTTTGAGTCTGGCACCTGAAAAAGTCCTCCTAAAGGAAGTGCTTAGGTTTGTCCTAAAGGACTTTTTCTCTTCCTTGGAGGAAGTCCGTGAACTCAGGCCTGAGGCTAACATCTTCGCACTCATGATATCTATTAGAGTGTACTCTTGGGATCAACTCCTATGGGAGAGACAAGGAGGAGCAAGAGTATGCAGTCAGAGAAGAAAGTCAGTGATACACCCAAAAGACAGTCTCCGCCACCCCACAGGGAACTGGGGAATTGGAGTAGCTCTTCAGAGTTGCCCCCATTTGGTTGAATTTACCAGGACTTCAGCAAAAACCATAAATGAAAGGCATCAATTCTTCTTCCTTATTCATTGTCCAGCTTTCAGGTGCACAAGAGGTTATTGAAAATATCATGGCTTGGGTCAGGTGTACTTTAGTCCTCATAGTGACATCTTTGCTTTTAAACACTTTAAAGAAGTCTTTTATAGCCGGCTTGTCCAATTCAAACAACAGCAGCATTGGATATGGCTTTTTGGAGAGGCTATGTGGTTCTCCTCAGCTGAGAAGATCCTTCAAGGCACTCAGAGCCAGAGGCTGTTGTCAGCATCCCTAGCAGCTGGGGCAGTAAGTCCTTCCTTGAAGGGGATTCTGTAGCAGTGGATCCCAGGGTCTACCGCAATTCATTCATCAAACCACAGAAATCTGTCATCATGGTACTTCAGATGCTACTGAGACTACCCATGGGGCGCTCCCTTAGATGGCCACCAAGGCTGGTGAAGTCTTGGTTAACAGCCATATCACATGGTCAAGATCAAAGACTCAGAGTGAGGTTTGGCAACTTTCAGGTTAGCCTTGAGTTATGTAGGGAGTGGTTTCTGAAAAGGCTGAATGACAAACACTTTGGGGCATGTTAGATCAAAACTTAAATTCGTTAATAGGGATTTTGCAAAGCAGGATCACAAAGCTTTTCATATACCTGATTAGCTTAAAGCAGGGTTTGCCTGCATTGGGTACGAACAAGAGGTCCAATAAGGTACAAGGATCCAACAAGGATCAAAGAGGAAGACGGCAGGACTCAGTGGCCCTGCGGTTCTTCTGCGTGGCCATCCATTAACTTTACTGATACAGAGCACGGAGAAAAGAGTGCTACATTTCCTTTCTTCTCCTTGACAAGAAACTTTTGGTGAAAAAATAAAGAGTCTGTGCATAGCCAAACATAAGTAACCCAGAATCACACTTACAAGTATTAATTGGCTGTCTGAAACAGGCATTCTTTTCAAGCAGGTTTAACTCTGAAGAATTCAAGAATTTGGTTTCCTACCTGAAGTATTTTCTGTTTTGAAGTACTTTTTATAATTGCACAAATAATTAGCCATTTTGGAAGTAGCGCTACAACTATTGCATTTGTAGTAATATGGTTGTTTGGGTTCTTGTTTATTGCATTTAGGGGTTTACGTTAAAAGCTTTAATCTGAAATATGCTTTTTCATTTTTTAAATTTTGGATGCTATATTGTGTTTTTAAGGTTGATGCTGCTCATTGTTATTTTACTGAGAATGTTTATATTAAAATGTTACATAAAATTACCACCTAACTAGATGCAGTACAAATGTGAAACATGAAAAAATTTCAGCATTGAATTGCTGTTTTAGAGAGAGAGAGGTGGTGTGTGTGTGTCTGTGTGTGTGTATTCTGCCCTCCAAGGAACAGGCACCCTTCACATACAGCCTGGTATCTGTGTACAAGGGAGCCCTGGTGATTAAGTGCTCAAGTGCTAACTCAGCAGTTTAAACCCACCGGCTGCGCTGCAGAAGACAAACGTGACAGTCTGCTTACATAAAGATAACACCCTTGGAAACCCTTGGGGCAGCTCTGCTGTGTCCTGTAGTTATGCTATGGGTCTGAATCTACTTGACAGTACAACAGCTCTGAGAAGAAAACCTGTGTAAACCAGTTGCCATTGAGTTGACTCTGACTTACGGTGGCCCCATGTGTGTAACAGTACAACTGGGGTCAAGGGTTTTCAGTGGCTGATATTTTCAGAAGTAGATCACCAGGCCTTTTTTTTGAGGGTGCTTCTGGGAGGACTCGAACTGTTATCCTTTCCCTTAGTAGCCAAGCATATTCATAATTTGCATCACTCAAGGACTCCAGTATCCATGTAGTGACCCTGAAAACAAAACAACTGGAAAAGATTGTGCTTTCCACATAATATTCCTCTCTGTAGCATTACTGAACACTTGCTTTAGCAAATTGTTGCTAAAGACAGTAAAGTGGTAGATTTCTTTTACTTAGAATTAGTTTAGCTATGGCAGGATTTTAAGAAAAAAGAAGTGTTTCATTACCTCTGTGGTCAGCCCAAAAAATTGCCATTTCTTTACTGTGTGTGTCTTCACTGCAGACTGATTTGGGAAAATTGTTTTTCTTCTTCCTAAATTTTTTCTGCAGTGCTAACTTGCAGATACAATGATGGTAAAAAGGGTCTTCTGCCCAGCAGGTAATCTTTTCCATATAGCCTTTCCAACTGTGGGCAGTCAGACATCTCTTGAAGGGTGTTGTTGCATTTACTTAATAGGAGATTGGAACACTGGCTGGTGTAAACAGTTAACGGGAATCTGTAAACCCAAGGATTGGCAGATTTGAGTCCATCTAGAGATACTTTGGAAGAAAGCTCTGGTGATCTACTTGTGAAAGAAATCAGCTGTCAGAAACCCTAGGGAGCACAGTTCTAGTCTGACATATACAGGGCTACCATTCGTCAGAACAGCTTGAACTGCCAGAGTTGATGGCAACTGGAGGAGGATCAAGTGATAAGATTTCAGCATCTGTTTTGTGAAAGAAAAATCAAGTTGAAAAGAAATCAAGAAGTGATGCAGAATATAGAGTAATTAAAAAGGGACTGTACATGCAAAATATAGAACAGGGAAGACACACTTTTGAAATAAATGGCATTTGGAATATCAGCATGCCAGGCACTTCGTGATATAATAGTACACAGTCTTGGATTTTAAAGAGGGGATATTCTTTCATTTTGCTTTAATCTTTGGAGTTTAGTAGATCCCTTTGGTAAATTTGTGTTGGGAGACAGCACTCATACTTTGAATTGACTATTCTACATAGAGTTTGTATTCTGCAAAGAAGGCTGCTTTTAGGGACATGATCAGAGCTCTTGTACTGATGAGTGGCTTTATACTATGTCCAATAAATTGTGAAACTCTTTTCTGTGTTGCAGATATTGATGAATGCAGCACTATTCCTGGAATCTGTGATGGGGGTGAATGTACAAACACAGTCAGCAGTTACTTTTGCAAATGTCCGCCTGGTTTTTACACATCGCCCGATGGTACCAGATGTATAGGTACGTTTAATTGTCAGCAGCATGCCTGATTTTTGTCACTCAGTTCCATTCTGACTGTCTTTCTAGATTATTTCCTAAGGGGATACATGTTGCTCACTTGGGTAAAATGTGCACTCATGGAAACGTGGGTGTTCAACACTTTATTCCATCTTCAAGAATGGAGACAACTTGTGGTCTTATTTGGGAGTTTTGCCTCCCACAAAAGAGAGATACTTGATGGGATCTTATGCATATCCTTAGTCTGTAAATTAACATGGCAGTTATATGAGTATCGTTCCTGAAACCTCTCTCAAACCTGTGTTAATTTGGGTATGAACTTTCACAAGCATCTCTTAATTGGTCTCCCCGCTTCCTGCTTTCCCTACAGTCCATCTTACCAGATTTGTTTTCCTGAAATAGTGCTTTGATTAAATAACTGTTGCCCAAAAACCTCTGGTAGCTTTCCTTTAGAATTTAGAAATTAGTGGTATTAAATCTCTGTCCCATGGCTCCTCCAGATTCGGCAAAGCTCTCTAGGCCTGCTGGGGTTGAGGAGAGAATATTGAAATGGGGAGGGCTGTGTGAAAAGGTTCTTGCAGGCGTGATAGTTTTACTTTCATCAAATGTGTATGCCAGACTTCCATGTAAGGTACTAATAGGAGAGGTTCTGTTGTTTAAGCAATAGACCTTACAATTGCTGGATTTAACAATTGCTGAGAATTCCTTCAAAGTTTCCTGGAAACCCAGTGCTGCTGAGTTGATTGTGACTCATAGTGATCTTATAGGACAGAGTAGAACTGCCCGATGGAGTTTCCATGGAGTCTCTGGTGGATTTGAACTACTGACCTTTTGGTTAGCAGTTATAGCACTTAACTACTATGCCACCAGTGTTTCCTACAAAGTCTAGTATTCTAGAAATAGCACTGAAGCTGTAGAGTATACATACTGGTAATTAAGGTCCTCACTGTCTGAGTTCACTCCCCCTCAGATTAATCTGTTAGCATAGTCTCTGCTTCTCACCCTAGATGTGCTGTTCATTTTTATTCTTTCATGTTCTAATTGTGTGTGTGTTACGCCTCTTAGAATAATCTCCCCAACTCAAGTCACCTTTCATGCTCAGTTCAGATTCCGTATCTTTAAAGGTGACTCAATTTAGCTCCCTTGGAAGTAGTGTCTACCTTACTTAAAGCATATGCTTCTCATAGGTGGCCTCATAGGAACATCACATGTGTCTATGTTTTTGTCTCCTTAATGAAGTTGAAATTTCTCCGTAGAAACTAGTAACTGCTATCCTTGTGTCCCCAGTAGCTCTCAGCATAATTTCTCATCCACAGTAGGCACTTCTCTTGGTTACCTGATGCTGCCATTACAGAGATAACCACAGTAAAGTGGATTTAAAGAATGGAAATCTATTTTTTCAGCATTCTGGAGACCAGAACTCTAAATTTAGGGACACAGTAGATAGTCCTAGATACAATGGGAGAAAAATGTAGAACAAAATTCAGGCTGTTTTAAAAAGGCCAGACTTACTGGTATGGTAGAGACTAGAGGAGTCTCAAAGATTGTGGAACTGAAACCACCCTGGAGGTCACATTCAGCTAACAGACTGGATCATAGGCTGAACAGTATTGGGGGTGGGGCCAAGATGGTGGACTAGACACACATCTCCACAATTTCCTCTGAGAACTAAGGCCTAGAATGATAATTGAATGGAGCACCATGGACATCCAGGGAGCCCTAGGATCTGGCATAGAGTTATCTCATTGAACTAGGTGCCAGTAATGGGGTAACTACCTCTCTCAAAGATGAGGCAGTGGCACTCTAAGTCCTACTACTGCCGACTTACCATTTGGGAGAACTGTGGGTAATGATGACTTCTTTGTTATGTGGGAGGCAAGGACTGGGCATGAGCCAGATAATACGTTGAACTGCAGGGCTTAAGTAAACAGTGTATAGTACAGCTGAGAGATTGTACTTGGGATAGCCACATATTGAGAGCCTAGCTGCTGACTGAGGGCACCACTGACCCCCACCCTCTCTTTTCTGAGCTGTGCCATAGATTATGCTGTTTCATGGTGGGAAGGGCAGCTTGGGTGAGACTTCATATTGGTCAGCTGAGAGGTACAGTCACTCACCTAGAGGCCTTAGCTGGGGCTAATTCTAACATGGAGCAGCAGCCCCTGTCTGGAAAGTGCTTCTCTAGCAAAAAAGCTGAGTGTAGGACAGTGGAACTTATAGTTATGGGTGGGGCCTGGCAGAGGATGGTATGAAGGCATGAACCCTTCCCTACTTTGAACCATGTCGTAGCACCTGGGGATGTCCTATGAGGTGCTTTTGTTGTCAGCCAGAAGGTGGGGCCTGCCACACCTGAGGACCTGACTAATCAGCAGCTATTGGATAGCTCTGTGCTTAGCAGTAAAGTGCCTTTTCAAAATAAGACCACCTTGAGAACTGACTGTTGAGTGGTGTGGCAGCATCTCCTCCACCCTTCACTGATCCTCATCATAGGGTTGGCTGATGGCCCCAAAAGTAGGGTGGAATCTATCAAGAAATCAGATGAAAGCCTGTAGGACTTCCCTCCAAATGTGAACTTTGCTTTAAGCATTGCTACCTTTAAGAGCCTCACTTTATGTTTCATTTTATTAAGCTTGATTACTATATGTGTTGGTGTGTTTCTTTTGGGATCTAGTTTTTGTGGCATTGTATACATGTTTTGGATGTCTGTGTTCTCTTCTTTCATAATTTCAGGGAAGTTTTCTGTCAGCAACTCTGCAACAGCATTCTCTATATTTTCAGCTATCCCTCCCTGGGACTGCACCTTTCTGATTCCAAAAGTAGGGTGCCATTTTTGACAGCCAGGAGGCAGAGCCTGCCATCCCAGAGAGTCCCCCTGGGGCCAGTCAATAGAGTACACAGAGGCAGATGGTGACCAACTCTTCTCTTAGAACTATGCCTCACCTCCTGTTGAGGTAACACCAGAGAAACTGAACAGTTTCTGGATGGCTTGAAGACAGCAATCAATAGCTAGCCATTTAAGGAAGCAATCCAGTGATGTCTCTGGAAAACTCTCAAAGCAAAGAATCAAAAAACTTCCCAGAAGAAGAAGGCGTTCTGAAACTATTGAAGGTCGAGTACAAAAGAATTATGTCTACAGCCCTCCTAGAGATTAAACAAAATGCAGCAGAACAAAATGAAAAATTCAGTAAGGTATTTGAACTGATGTGACATCAATGATCTAAAATCCAGCAGATCAGTAACAATAATATAGTATTAGACAATTCAATCCAAAGCCAAAAGAGCAGAATTGAGATAGAAGCCAGAGTTAGTGATCTTGAGGACAGAACAATTGACTCCAGCATTTGTGAGAGAAATCAGACAGAAATAAGAGAAATGAAGAAGCATTAAGAAGCATGTGGGAATCTTAAGAGGAATAATCTATAAATAGCTGAAGTTCCCGAACAGGGAGGGATAGCGGAAAAATATAGAGAGTATTGTTGTAGAGTTACTGACAGAAAACTTCCCTGAAATTATGAAAAAAGAGAACATAGATATCGAAAACGTGTATAGAATGCCATGAAAACTGTACCCCAAAAGACAGACATGAAGACATATTGTAATCAAGCTTAATAAAATGAAACATAAAGAGAGGCTCTTAAAGGCAGCAAGGCTTGAAGCAAAGTTCATATTCGGAGGGGAGCCCCATAGGCTTTCATCTGATTTCTTGACAGAAACAATGTTGGTAAGGAGGCAGTGGGATGACACAAATTGAAGGAGAAAAATTTCCAATCAAGAATTATAAATCCTGCAAAACTGTGTCTCAAATATGATGGTGAAATTAAGACATTCACAGATAAACAGAAGCTTAGAAACTTTGTAAAAACCAAATTAAAACTACAAGAAATACTGAAAGAAGCTCTTTGCTTAAAAAAAGAAAAACATTAAGTGTATGCTTAAGGAGGCAATGCAGAACACAGCATTCAGAATCCAACTACTCAGTGAGGGAAGGTACAAAGCTCAATCAAAGCTACAATATTAAAAGAAGGGAACCAGTGCTTATAACATGAAAGCTATGACATCATTACACTGAAAAGAAGGATATATTACAGTAGTATTTATAACCCTTTCAGAAAGAGAGGAAATTAAAAAGATACTCAGAAGTTAAAGTCTGCTTTAAACTTACAATAGTAAGGGGAATCATAGGACTAGCTGCAAAGGAAAATAACAATGTGGCATATCAAAACGAGAAACATAATCTGGGAATCCCAACAAACACAAAAGCAACACTGAAAAAGATGAAAAGTCAACCTATAAAGAAGAATGACCCAGCAGAGAATATTAAGAGCAACACAGAAAACATCAGCAACACAAAAATAAAGGCCGGAAAATGACAGCACTAAACACACACCCATCAGTAATCACACTGAATGTAAATGGACTGAATGCTCCACTAAAGACAGCAAATGATATCGTGAATCAAAAGACACGACCCATCTATATGTTGGCTTACAAGAAAGACGCCTGAGACTCAAAGATATTAACAAACTGAAATTCAAAGGAAGAAAAAATACATACTAAGCCAATGACATACAAAGAAGAGCAGGTGTGGCAATACTAATCTCAGATAAGACAGACTTTAGTGTAAAATCCACATCATCAACGAAGGCAGTCACTATTGCTGAAAGTTTCAATACATAAGCAGGATATAACAATGTTTTTTTTTTTTATTTAATATGACTGAGTGAAAATGTACATTCCCGTATAAATTTACATGCCCACCTATGTGCAGCTTCCACTGCTCTCCCTGTCTGGTGACAGCACACTATTCCTCTCTGCTCCATACACGTCTCATCCTCCCAACAGTCTCCTTTCTGCTCCTCTCCACCCACTCTCCTTCCTCCAGCTAGAGGTTAGCAGGATGATATCCTATAGATGTATAGAACCATAAAGTGCATCCAATATATGGTCACTCTGCATCGCCAAGTCCAATCCATTCGTGTCCGAAGAGTGGACCTTCGTTATGATTTATGGGCAAGGGCAGCATCAGGGCCAGGGGCCATCCTCCCAGGGGAACCCTGAAACCACTGGACAGTCAATTGTGGTCTTTTAGTGGAGATCTCAGGGTGTACCCCTTTTTATACTTGTGTTGCCAGTGAGACTCAACTTATTGAGCTCCATCGTGGCTATCACTGGTGGTGGCCGGGCACCAACTGGTTCTTCCAGTCCCAATTCTATGCAGGCACCCACTCATGTGGGTCTCTCTATCTTCTGGGTTGTCTCTACTCCATGTCATTTTGGTCCTTGGTGAGCATCCATTCCTGCTGAGTTGGGACCATTTGCTGTGTCCTCGGATGGCAGCTTGGCAGCTTTTAAAACCCCAGATGCCACTCACCAATGTGGGATGCAGGGAGCCCGCTTAACAAAACGCTAGTTGTGCCAATTGCTCTCTATTTCACCTAAGAGCATGGTCCCCTACTCGCTGCCCCAGCTACTCTATCCTTGCAATATTGGGTTAAAATGGAAGGAGTACTCATGTTATGTTTAAGTCCACTTAATACTGTTCTTGTTTCTAATGTGTGCTATCACCAATTTCACCCGAACAGATACCTTGCAACTATCATCTAAACCTTCCACCCCCCTCCCTCCCCCACCTTGCAGCTGTCAAAGAGTCTTTTCTTCTATACACAAGTCTGTTTTTGAGATCTTGTTGTAGGGGTCTCATACAATATTTGTCCTTTTGTCACTGACTGCTTTCACTCAGCATAATGTCTTCCAGTTGAAACCAGGTCATGAGAAGTTTCCTGGAATCATCGTTATTTTTTATCATTGCATACTGCTCCATTGAGTATATATATCATAGTTTACCTATCCATTCCTCTGTTGTTGGGCATCTGGGTTGATTCCATCTTTTTGCTGTCGTGGACTCTGCTACGATAAACATTCTTCTGCATGTGTCTGTTGGTGTGAAAGACCTTTATTCTGTAGGATATATTCCAAGTAGTGGAATTACTGGGTCAAAGGGTATATCTAGATCCATTTTGTTAAGGAAGCACCAGATTGCTTTCCAAAGTGGCTGGGCCATTCTGCAACCCCCACCAACAGTGTAGAAGAGTTCCACTTTCTCCACAGCCTCTCCAGCATTTATTGTTTTGTGTTTCTTGGATCTTGGCCAACCTTCTTGGTGTGAGATGGTATCTCATTGTAGTTTAAATTTGAATTTCTTTGATAGCTAAAGATCGTGAACATGTCCACATGTGTTTTTTGGCTGCCTCGATCTCCTCTTTAGAGAAATGTCTGTCCATCTCCTTTGCCCATCGCTTAACTGGATGATTTATCTTCTTCTTATTGATATTTTGTAGTACCTTATAGATCATGGAGATCAGGTGTTGGTCTGAAATAGAATTCCCGAATTTTTTTTCCCATTTTGTAGGTGGCCTTTTAACTCTTGTGATAAAGTCTTTGGATAGCAAAAGTGTTTGTTTCTCAATAGTTTCCATTTATCTATTTTCTCTTCTGTTGATTGCAGTTTGTTTGACAGATTTTGCAGTTTGTCTACATTGTGTATTAAAACTTCCATTGTTGTTCCTGCCTTTTCTTGGATGACCTTTATCGTTTTAGATTTGATATTTAGGTCTTTTATCCAATTTGAGTTGGTTTTTGTATAAGGTGTAAGGTATGGATCTTGTTTCAGTTTATTGCAGATGCATATCCAATTTTGCCAGCACCATTTGTTGAAGAGACTGTTTTTACTGTTTAATGTCTTAGGGCCTTTGTCGAATATTAACGGTTCATAGGCAGATGGTGTCATCTCTGGGGTCTCGATTCTGTTCCACTGATCTATCTGACTCTTCTTGTACCACTACCAGGCTGTTTTGACCACTGTGGCAGTGTAGTATGTTCTAAGGTCGGGTAATGAGAGACCTCCCAATGTGTTCCTCTTCTTTAGTACTACCTTACGTATCCGAGGCTTCTTCCCTTTCCAACAAAATTGGTGATTTGTTTCTCCATCTCATTGAAAAATGATGCTGGAACTTGTATTGGGATTGCATTATGTAAGTAGATTGCTTCGGATAGAATAGACATTTTCACAGTGTTAAGTCTTCCGATCCATGAGCATGGTAGGTTTCTCCATTTATGTAAGTCTCTCTTAGTTCTTTGTAGTAAGGGCTTGTAGTTCTCTTTGTAAAGGTCTGTTATTTTTCTGCTTAAATTAATTCCTAGGTACTTTATCTTCTTAAGGGCTATAGTAAATGGTATTGATTTGATGATTTCTTCATTAAGAGTCTTGTTGTTGGTATAAAGGAATCCTACTGATATACTTATGTTTACCTTGTATCCTGAGACTTTGCTGAACTCCTCTATCAGTTTGAGTAGTTTACTTACAGATTCTTTGGGTTTCTCTGCATATACAATCATTTCATCAACAAACAGATAGATTTTGACTTCTTCCTTGCCAAAGGAGATGCCCTTTATTTCTTGGTCTAGTCTAATTGCTCTGTCTAGAGCTTCTAGTACAATGTTGAATAGGAGAGGAGAGTGAGCATCCTTGTCTAGTTCCTGTTCTCCAGAGAAAGTCTTTCAGTCTCTCTCCATTCAGGATGACATAGGCAGTTGGCGTTGTATAAATGGCTCTTACTGCGTTGAGGAATTTTCCATCTATGTGTATGTTGCTAAGAGTTTTTAACATGAATGGGTGTTGGACTTTATCAAATGCTTTTTCTGCATCAGTGAACAAATCAGGTGATTCTTGTCTTGTGTGCTATTTCTGTGGTTAATCACATTGATTGTGTTTCTGATATTGAAACAGCCTTGCATCCCTGGTATGAATCCCACTTGGTCCTGATGGATTATTTTTTTGATATGTTGTTGTATTTTATTGGCAAGACTTTTGTTGAAGATTTTTGTATCTAAATTCATGAGTATTATCAGTCTGTAGTTGTCTTTTTTGGTTGGGTCTTTTCTTGTCTTTGGTATCAGCGTTATGCTGGCTTCATAGAATGAGTTTGGGAGTACTCCATCCCTTTGTATACTGTGAAATAATCTCAGTAGTATTGGAGATAACTCTTCTCTGAAAGCTTGATAGAATTCTACAGTGAAGCCATCTGGGCCCAGGCTTTTTTTGGTTGACAGTGTTTTTTTTTTTTTTTTTTTTTTTTTTATTTAACATAACTGAGTGAAAATGTACATTCACGCATAAATTTACATGCCCACCTATATGCGGCTTCCACTGCTCTCCCTGTCTGGTGCCTGCACACTGTTCCCCTTTGCTCCATACATGTCTCATCCTCCCAACAGCCTCCTTTCCCCTCCTCTCTGTCCACTCCCCTTCCTCCAGCCAGAGGTCAGCAAGATGATATCATATACATGTATAGAACCGTAAAGTGCTTCCAATATATGGACACTCTGCATTGCCAAGTCCAATCCATTCCTTTCCAAAGACTGGACCTTTGTTATAATTTATGGGAAAGGGTAGCATCAGGGCAGGGGGCCATGCTCTCAGAGGAACCCCAAAACCGCTGGACCATCAATTGAGGTCTTTTAGTGGAGATCTTATGATGCACTCCTTTTTATTCTTGTGTTGCCAGTGAGACTCCTCTCTGTGAGCTCCATCGTGGCTATCACTGGTGGTGGCTGGGCACCATCCGGTTCTTCCAGTCCCAAGTCGATGTAGGCACCCACTCTTGTGGGTCTCCCTGTCTTCTCGATTGTCTTTACCGCATGTCATTTTGGTCCTTGGTGAGCATCTGTTCCTGCTGAGTTGGGACTATTTGCTGTGTCCTCGGATGGCAGCTTGGCAGCTTTTAAGACCCCAGACACCACTCACCAATGTGAGGTGCAGAGAGCTCTCTTAGCAAACGCTAGTTGTGCCAATTGGCCTGGAATTCGTGGTTGGCAGTTTTTTGATGACATTTTCAATCTCTTCCTTTGTGATGTATTTATTAAGTTGTTCTGTTTCACGTTGCGATAATTTGGGTAGGTGGTATGAATCAAGGAGTTTGTCCATTTCCTCTAGGTTTTCAAATTTGTTGGAGTACAGTCTTTCATAGTATTCTGTTATGATATTCTTGATTTCTGTTGCATCTGTGGTGACAACTCCCCTCTCGTTTCTAATTTGGGTTGTTTCCTTTCCTGTTTTTCTTTAGTAAGTTTAGCCAGCAATTTGTCAAAAAACCAACTTTTGCTCTTTTCAATTGTTTTTCTGTTCTCTAATTCATTTAGCTCTGCTCTAATCTTTATGATCTGATTTCTTCTGGTGCCTGAGGGGTTCCTCTGTTGTTCTCTTTGTACTTGTTCAAAGCTGTAGGATTACTTCCTTGATTTGGTTTCTTTCTTCCTTCCAGATGTGTGCATTTATGGAGATAAACAGACTTCTGAGGACTGCTTTGGCTGTATCCCATAGGTTCTGGTAGGAAGTGTTTTCGTTTTCATTGGAACACACGAATTTCTTTATTTCATCATTGATTTCTTCTATAACCCATGATTTTTTGAGAAAATGTTCAGTTTCCAAGAGTTGACTTTCTATTTATATGTTTTCTGCTATTGATTTAGAGTTTAACGGCTTTATGATCTGAGAAGATGCTTTGCAGTGATTCAGTGGTATGGATTTTGTTGAGAATTACATTATGTCCTAACACATGGTCAATTTTTAAAGAATGTTCCATGTGCACTGGAGAAGAAGGTGTAGTTGTCCGCTGATGGGTAGAAAGTTCTGTATATATCAATGGGCTTAATTGATTGTTTGTGGTAATAAGGTCTTCTCTATCTCTGTTGAGTTTTTTCTAGACAATCTGTGCAATATTGAGAGTGAAGTGTTGAAGTCTCCCAATACTATTGTGGAGTAATGTAACTCTTTTTTGAGGGTAGTCAGTGTTTCTTCCACATATATAGGTACTCTCATATTAGGTGCATAAATACTTAATATAGTTAAGTCTTGCTTGTGTACTGAACCTTTCAGCAATAAATAGTGTCCATCTTTGCCCAGGATGGTGGATTTTACATTTAAGTTGATTTTGTCTGAGATTAGAATTGCCACACCTGCTCTTTTTTGTTCATTGTTAGCTTGATACATATTCTTCTATCCTTTAATTTTCAGTTTGTGCCTATCTTTAGTTCTCAAGTGAGTTTCTTGTAGACAACATATGCATGGGTCATGTCTTTTGATCCAAGATGTCACTCGATGTCTCTTTACTGGAGCATTCAGTCCATTCACATTTAATGTAATTATTGGTGGGTATATGGTCAGTGCTGCCATTGTGATATGTTTATTTTTGCGTTGATGTTTTCTCTGTTGCTCTTATTACTCTGTTCTGCGACATTCTTTTTTGTGAGTTGATTTTTCACATTTTTCAGAGCTGGTTTTGTAGTTGTTGAGACTCCTGTGTTACATTTCTTGAAATGGTATGATACATCGTTGTTGTGCTTTACAGCTGCTCCTATGATCTCTCTTAATAAACTATATGTCAACCCAATTTTAATTACTACCAGTCTTGTCATCCTCCTCACTATCTGGAAGGACTATAACAACTGTAGTACATCCCTCTTTTTAATATGATGACACCATAGTTTTCATGATAATCACTGGATTGTTTCTTTCAGTCTTAAAGCTGTGATTGAATTTGGAGCCTTCCCGAACTGAGTAGAATTCTGAATAATGTGTCATTTTAAAATGTAAAGTTAGTGGTTTTGTTCTTCTAAGCCAAAGCCAAGAACTTCTTTCAGTATTTCTTGTAGTTTGGGTTTGGTTTCTACAAAGTCTCTGAGTTTCTGTTTATCAGGGAATGTGTTCATTTCATTTTCATATTTGAAAGATAGTTTTGCAGGATATGTAATTCTTGGTTGGAAGTTCTTCTCCTTCAAGGCTTTTAATGTATCATGCCACTGTCTCCGTGCCAGCATAGTTTCTGCTGAGAAATCTCATGAAAGCCTACAGGGTTTCCCTCTGAATGTTAGCTTTGCTTTGTGTCTTGCTGCCTTTAAGAGTTGCTGCAGATGTTTCATTTTGTTAAGCTTGATTATAATATGTCTTGGAGTCTTTCTTTTGACATCTATATTGGATGGCTTACGATACACATCTGGGATATTTATATTCTCTTCCTTCATGATTTCTGGGAAGTTTTCTGTCAGCAGGTCAGCAGTGATACTCTCAGTGTTCTCAGATGTCTCAACCTGTTCAGGGACTCCAATTAATCGAAGGTTGTTCCTCTTAACAGAGTCCCACATGCTTTTTCATTTTTCTTGTTTCGTTTTTCTGATTTGTGCTCATAGATGCTAGCGTCAGTGGCTCTGTCTTCCAAGTCAGAAATTCTTTTTTCCATTTGTTCCATTCTGTTTCTTTGGCTTTGAGTGGAAGTTTCTATGTCTTTGATTTTGTTCTTGATCTGTTGGACTTCAGAGTACTGTTGCTCCATCAGATCGAGCACCTTGCTTCATTTTTCCTTTTGTTCTGCTGCATTTTGTGTAAGGTCTAGAAGAGTTCTGTATATAATCATTTTGTATTTACCCTCTGATGATTTCAGAAAAGTTTCTTCATCTGGAAAACTCTTTGGTTGTTTTGTTTGTGAACCTTCTGAAGCCATGTGTGATTTCTTGTATTCCACAAACATCTGTTGCTTTTGGGGTCCCATGTGAGTAAGTAAAGGCTGGGAGAGATATTGTGAGGATGGCCTGCAGATATTTCTCTAGGCTGTCTTAAAATGTAAAACAAAAGATATCTGACCACTTCCCAAGTCAGTCAGGTTTTCAGGTGTAGAGGTCCCTCTTCCCAACTGGCAAAGTAAGCACCTCTCTATCCAACCCCAGATAATACAAACTAGTTCAAAATACAGAAATGCTACTGCCCTGTTGGCCTCTGCTGATAGGGCCCAACTTTAGGTGACACTGTGTAAAGTACTGCTTTTCTGGTAGAAAAGTGCTCTCTTGTGGGCAGACTCATGCGCCCAAGCTAAGAGATAGGTCCAGCTGTGGCCACCATATCTAATATGGCACCCTCCACATGGTTGGCCGATAGAGGCGCTAAAGGTGCTGAGACGTAGTGAGTCCTCCGCCTCTGTTGCCGGGCCCCTAGTGTAGGTAACACTGTGTAAACTACTGCCTTTCTGTTGGAGAAGTGCTGTCCTGTTTGCAGGCACTGGCTCCCAGGCTAAGAATTAGGTCTCTCTAAAATCTCCCTATCCAACATGGCATCCGGCGCACAATCACTGTGGTTCCGTACAAACCACGCTATGGCAGTGATAAAAAGAGAGGCCCAAAGTGGCTAGGTGTACAGATTGCTAAGCCTGGCTCTCAAAATATGGCAATTTCACGTGCCTATCACATCATCAGATCGTCTTAGTGTAGCCACTAGGCAAGACCCAGCTCAGTCCACCGGCCAAGACCGAGAAAAAAAGTCAAAATGGTGTGTTTACCTTCAGTCCACGAGAGCCAGGGCTAGCTGGGAGTAAGAGTCCATCAAAGAGAGGAAGTTTTTCATTCAGTGGAATGAAGTCCAAATTAACAGCCTTGTGCCATGTCCTGGGGGCTCACTAGGTGACCATAAGGCTCCATTAGATTGTCAGTTCAGGTCTTGATTTCCAGAGGGATATAAGGAGATGTGTGCTTAGTCTGCCATCTTGACTCCGCCCCTAATTGTTTTTCTTAATATTTCTGGCTTCTTAACATTATCTGGCTCAGGCGGGAAATCCCACATTAACTTACAAGAGCCACTGAGACTCAAACATTGCAGCCTTTACAGCCTCCTTCTTAGGACCATCAAACAAGTAGAGGCACCAGTTCAACAACCCCCTGCTTAGGTGACAACACAGAGCTCTGGACCCCAGTTCTGATGCATATTTTGCCTCCCCCTGGACAGATGCTCCCCTGCCCAATTGGCCACATTTTTCCCTGACACCTGCCCTTGCATGTATCCTCTGCCTTTAAAAACTCTGACCTTGTCTGACAAATTCGGACAGGCTCTGAGGAGGAGAACACGCCCTGTCTCTTTGGATGCTGGCTTGCAAATAAAATTTGATTACTTTATCCAAGTGCCTGCCTTGGAGATTTGCTTTGTCAGAGGTGGCATGAACCCAGAGCTAGTCCGGCAGCAAATTCTGGTAACCAAACAAGGACCATACACTACCTGGGCTCAGCAGCCTCCCTGGCGGGACAAGGGACTGTCTGAGGTCCTTAAATGGCCACAAAATATGGGAACTCCACTGATTCCCACCTCCTGCCAGGGCGACATTGGCTCCTAACTGTGTTCTCTCTGGGTAAGTAATGAAACGTTTCAGGTAAAGGCAAGGGATGGGTGTTAGGATTTCTGGTTTGTGGCCTCCAATAAAAAGGGGTTGCCTGGCTTATAGACCCCATAAAAGGGGCTGTCTGGTTTGCAGAGCTCCTCATAAAAAGGGGACTGCCTGCTTTTTGGGCACTATACATTTCCCCTTCTGTAGCACTGAGGACCAGCATCCTGATGTCCTCTGCCAGACAGATTCTTGGCAGACAGTTTATTTTTTGGTAGAAAAGTTTCCTTGAGGTATTTTTCCTCTGCTAACTGGTTGTTCTGGAAAGCCTGGTGGTATCATGAATGCTACAGCTGCTAACCAAAAAGTCAGCAGTTCGAATCCACGAGGTGCTGTTTGGAAACTCTATGGGGCAGTTCTACTCTGTCTTATAGGGCCACTGTGAGTAGGAATCGACTGGATGGCAGTGAGGTTTTGTGGGGGGGATGGTTGTTCGTGGTGGACAGATTTTCCCGGTTCCCCTAAGGCTTATTATTATTATTGTGATTAAGTGAAAGTATATAAGCCGTGTCTGTTTTGCATGCCCACCTATCTGCCACTTCTAGTCTCCCCAGCCAGTGACAGCACACTCTTTTTCACTCTATATTTCTAGTATCCTTTTAAAAATCCTCTGTCCCCACCTCTCTGTCCTCTTCTCTCCCATCTAGAAAAAGACCAGTAGGACAGCTTCCTATAAATGTGTGGAGTCATAAAGTACACACACCATATGTGGTCACATTGTGCCCCCAAGTCCAGTCCATTCTTAGTGGAAGAGTTGACCTCACTGCTGGTTTCCAGTCAGGGATAGCAGCAGGTGTAGGGGTCATGTCCCCAGGGAATCCTCTGGGCTGTTGGACCATCAGTTCAGGTCTTTTAGTAGAATTTTCAGGCTGCACACCTCTATTTCTGATATTTCCCCAGGGACTCTACATTGTGTCTCCCATCATGGCTGTCTTAGGTGGTAGCAGGGAACCATCTGATTCTTTGGTCTCGTGTTAATATAGTCTCCTGTTCATATGGATCATTCTGTCTCCTGTGCCTCTTTTCCCTTGTATCTTTGTTGTTCTCAGTGATAATCTGTTCCAGATGCGTTAGGACCATTTGGTGTACCTCAGATGACAGCTTATCAGCTGTTAAGACCCCAGGTGCCACTCACCAACATGGGGTGCAGAAGACTCTCTTAGCAATAGATTAGTTGTGCCAGTTGCCCTGATGTCCTCTGAATACGTTGTCCCCAGATCCCTCTTCCTGTTACCCTATCCTTGAAATATTGGATTGAGGTTAGAAAATCTTTCAGTTTGTGGTGAGGTCTAGTTAAGTTGTTCTACTCTCTACTGTGTGCTGTCACTGCTTTCACCTAACCAAATTTCTATCTACTACATAACGTATGGCCAACCCTGTCCTTGCCTCCTCCCCTTGAAGCCGTCAAAGAGTCTGTTCTTGTATAAGTCTATTTTTAAGTCTTTATAGCAGAGGTCTCTTAAAATGTTTTTCCTTTTCCTGCTGATTGATCTCACTCAACATAATGTCTTCCGGTCCCAAGTCGATGTAGGCACCCACTCATGTGGGTCTCTCTATCTCTGGGTTGTCTTTACCCCATTTCATTTTGGTCCTTGGTGAGCATCTGTTCCTGCTGAGTTGGGACCATTTGCTGTGCCCTCGGATGGCAGCTTGGCAGCTTTTGAGACCCCAGACACCACTCACCAATGTAGGGTGCAGAGAGCCCTCTTAACAAAATGCTAGCTGTGCCAGTTGGCCTCGATTTCGCCTAAGAGCATGGTCCCCTGCCCCTTGCCGCAGCTACTCTATCCTTGCAAAATTGGGTTTTATGATACCTCTACGATAAGATCTCAGAAACAGACTTGTGTATAGAAGAAAAGACTCTTTGACAGCTGCAAGGTGGGGGAGGGAAGGAGAGCGAGGGAGTTGAGTTTAGATTAGATAGTTGCTAGAAATTTAGTTGGGTAAAATTGGTGATAGCACACATTAGAAACAAAAACAACATTAAGTGAACTTCAGTATAACTCGAGTACTCCTTCCGTCTTAACCCAGTATTGCAAGCATAAGCAGGATATAACAGTATTAAATATTTATGCATTCAACACCAGAGCATTTAAATACATCAAACACTGGCAACATTGAAAAATGAGATAGATCACTCCACAATAATGCAGATTTCAGCACTCTACTTTCAGTAATGGACAGATCATACGGAAAAAGGTCAGTAAAGACGTAGAAGATCTTACTGTGACAATTAAGCAACTAGACCTCATCAACATACACAGAGCTTTTTACCCGTTAACAGGTAAGTACCCTTCTTCTGCAGTGCAAATGGAACATTTTCCAGAATGAGCCATGTGTTAGGACATAAAACAAGTCTCAACAAAATCCAAACCACTGAATTATTGCAAAGCATCTTCTTGGACCATAAAGCCATAAAAGTTGAAATCCATAGCAGAAAAAAACATAGGTAGAAATTTGAACTCTGAACAACACTTTACTCAAAAATCCATGGATTATAGAAGAAGTCAAGGACAAAATAAATTTATGGAATTAAGTGAGAATGAAAACACATCCTACCAGAACCTATGGGATGCAGCAAAAATAGTGCTCAGATATCAGTTTATCTCTATAAATGGACACATCTGGAAGGAAGAAAAGATGAAAACCAAAGAATTAACCCTACAGCTTGAAGAACTAGAAAGAAAGCAACAGAGGAACCCTTCAGGCACCAGAAGAAAACAGGTAATAAAGATTAGACTAAAACTAAGTGAATTAGAGAATAGAAAAACAGTTGAAAATTAACAAAACCAAAAGCTGGTTCTTTGAAAAGATCAACAAAATTGATAATGTGTAGGTTAAACTTACAAAAGAGAAACAGATGAGGAAGCAAATAACCTGAATAAGAAATGAGATGGAATGTCACAGCAGACCCAATTGAAAGCAAAATATCCCAACAGAATACTATGAAAGACTGTACTCTAACAGATTTGAAAACCTAGAGGAAATGGACAAATTTCTATATTCATATCACCCACCAAAATTATTGTAAGGAGAAGTAAAACAACTTGATAAACCTATCACAAAGGAAGACATTGAAAAAGTCATCAAAAACTACCAACCAAAAAAGTCCTGGCGCAGACAGCTTCACCAGAGAAGTCTGCTAAACTTTTAGAGAGGCATTAACTACAATACTACTGAGTCTATTTCACAGCATAGAAACAGATGGAATACTCCAAAATCCATTCCATGAAGCCAGTGTAACCCTGATACCAAAGCCAGGGAAAGATCCCACAAAGAAGAAAATTACCGACTGATATCTCTCATTAACCTAGAGGCAAACATCTTCAACAAAATCCTAGTCAACAGAATTCAGCAACATATCAATAAAACAATTCATTATGACCAAGTTGGATTCATACCAGGGATGCAAGTTTAGTATCAGAAAAACAGTTAGTGTGATCAGCCACATAAATAACACAAGAGATAAGAATCACCTGATTTTGTCAGTTGATACAGGAAAGGCATTTGACAAAGTCCAACACCCATTCATGTTAAACACTTTTCGGCAAAATAGGCATGGGTGGAAATTCTTCAACACCATAAGGGACATTTAAACAAAGCCAACTGCCTATGTCATCCTGAATGGAGAGAGACTGAAAGAATTCCTCTTGAAAACAGGAACTACACAAGGATGCCCACTCACACCACTTCTATTCAACATTGTGCTAGAGTTTCTAGCCAGAGCAAGCAGACAAGAAATAGGGCATCCACACTGGTAGAGAAGAAGTAACAGTCTCTCTATTTTTAGATGATTATGTGTGTATGTGCAGAGAATCCTAAAGAATCCATAATTAAACTACTGGAACTAATAGAAGAGTTCAGCCAAGTATCAGGACATAAGATAAATAAATCAGTAGGATTCCTTTATACCAACAAAGAGATCATCAAAGAAGAAATCACCAAGTCAATACAATTTACTATAGCCCCCAAGAAGACAAAATACCTAGGAATAAATCTAACTAAAGAAATAAGATGCCTATACAGAGAGAACTGCAAGACCCTACTGTAAGAAACCGAAAGAGACATACATAAATAGAGAAACGTACCTGGCTCATGGGTAGGAAGACTTAACATTGTGACAAAGTCTGTTTTACCCAAAGTGATCTATATATACAATACAATCCCAATACAAATTCCAGTGTCATTTTTTTAATGAGATGGAGGAACAAAGCAGCAACTTTGTTTGGAAAGGGAAGAAACCCCAGATAAGTAAAGCACTACTGCAGAACAGGAAAACAGTGAGAGGTCTCACATTACCTGACCTTAGAACCTATTACACTGCCACAGTAGTCAAAACAGCCTGATTCTGGTATAAAAAGAGACAAATGTAACAGAGTTGAAATCCTAGAAATGTCACCATCTTCTTATGAACAGTTGATACTCAGCAAAGGTGCTACGATTGTAAACTGGGTTGAAAACAGTCTCTTTAACAAATGGTGTTGGCAGAATTGCCTATCCATCTGCAAAAATTTGAAACAGATGCCCAACTACAGAGGAATGGATAGGTAAACTATGATATATATACTCAGTGGAACAATATGCAATGATAAAGAACAATGATGATTTTAGGAAACATTGCATAACCTGCTTTCAATTGGAGGGCATTATGTTGAGTGAAAGTAGTGGGCAACAAAAAGACAAATATTGTATGAAACCCGTACAATAAGAACTTAAAACCAGACTCATGCGTAAAAGAAAAGGCTCTCTGATAGCTGCAAGGGTAGAGAGGGAAGGAGGGAGAGCATGGGGCTTAGAATAGATAGTTGATGGAAATCTGTTTGGGTGAAATCTGTGACAGCACATGTTAGAAAGAAGATCAATTTTAACTGGACTTCAACATAACATAATTACTCCTCCCATCTTAACCCAGTATTGCAAGGACAAAGTAGCTGGGGCAGGGGGCACAGGGTTGGGGACCATGCTCTCAGGGAAATTTAAGGCCAATTGGCACAACTAAAATTTTGCTAAGAGTCTTCTGCACCCCACATTGGTGAGTGGAGTCTGGGGTCTTAAAGCTGCCAAGCTGCCATCTGAGGTATAGCAAATGGTCCCAACTCAACAGGAACAGATGATCACCAACAACCAAAACGACATGGGAGAAAGAGACCCCAGAAGACAGAGACCCACGTGAGTGGGTGACTACATCAACATGTGACTGGAAGAACCAGGTAATGCCTGGCCACCACCAGCAATAGCCATGATGGGGCTCACAAAGTTGAACCTCACTGGCAACACCAGAAT
Source organism: Heterohyrax brucei (assembly GCA_028571685.1). Taxonomy (NCBI): domain Eukaryota; kingdom Metazoa; phylum Chordata; class Mammalia; order Hyracoidea; family Procaviidae; genus Heterohyrax; species Heterohyrax brucei. Next base: position 2,638,028 of record CM053151.1, read on the forward strand.
AAAAAGGGGTGCACCCTGAAATGTCCACTAAAAGACCGTAGTAGATGGTCCAGGGGCCTTAGGGTTCCTCTGGGAGCATGGCCCCTGGCCCTGATGCTGCCCCTGTCTGTAAATCATAAGGGAGGTCAACTCTTCAAAACAGGAATGGATGGGACGGTGACACAGAGCAATCGTATCATGTGTGCACTTTATGGTTCTGTGCATCTATAGGATGTTGTCCTACTGACTTCTTACTGGAGGCAGGCGAGAGGGTGGAGAGGAGGGCATAGGAGATTGTTAGGAGGATAAGACATGTCTGGAGCAGAGAGGAAGACTGTGCTGTCACCGGGAAGGGAGAGCAGTGGGAGCTGCACATAGGTGGGCATGCAAATTTATGTCAGAATGTACATTTTCACTCAATCATAATAAAAATAAATAAATAAATAAAAATTGAAACAGTGCCCGTATCTCATACCTTATATAAAAACTAACTCAAAATGGATCACAGACCTAAATATCAAACCTGAAGTGATAAAGATCATCCAAGAAAAAATAAGCACAACAATGTAAGTTCTAATACACAGCTTAGACAGACTTCAGAATCTGAGAAACAAAACATGACCAACAGAATTAAAAATAGAAAGTGGGAACTACTAAGAATCACACACTTTTGCTCATCCAAAGACTTTATCAAAAGAGTTAAAAGACCATGTATGGAATGGGAAAAAATATTTGGCAACTACATGTTAGACTGATGTCTGATCTCCATAATCTATAAAGTATTGCAAAATATCGACAAGAAAAAGGTAAATAGCCCAATTAAGCAATTGTCAAAGGAGATGGGCAGACACTTCACCGAAGAGGGCATACAGGCAGCCAAAAACACATGAGGACATGCTCACAATCATCAGCTACCAGAGAAATCCAAATCAAAACTACAGTGAGAAAAACTCTCACCCCAACAAGGCTGGCCATAATGCAAAAAACACAAAACAAGTGCCAGAGAGGCTATGGAGAGATCAGAACTCTCCTACACTGCTGGTGTGATTGCAAAATGGTACAACTTCTTTGGAAAGCAATCTGGCACTTCTTTCAAAAGCTAGAAATAGATAGATCATTTGATCTAGTAATCCCACTGCTCGGAATATATCCTATCAAGACAAAGGCTGTCACATAAACAGATATGTGCACATGAGTGTTTATTGCAGCACAGTCCACAATAACAAGAAGATGGAATCAACCTAGATGCCTATCAACGGAAGAACGGATAAACAAACTATGGTACATATGCTCAGTGGAATACTGTGCAATGAGAAGGAGCAATGATGATTTTAGGAAGCATTGCACTTAGAAGTGGTTTCACTTAGAAGGCATGCCAAGTGAAATCAGTTGGCAGCAAAGGGACAAATATTGTCTGAGACTCCTGCTATCAGGACTTAAAAATAGACTTTGTATAACATAAAGGGCTATTTGACGGCTACAAGGGTAGGGATGGAGGGAGAAGGTTGGTCGTAGATAAGATAGTTGAAAGAAATTTGGTTAGGTGAAAGCAGTGTTCAGCACATTGTTGAAAGCAGATCGACTTAATTGGATTCACCATAAACTGAAAGCTGTTCTAATCTCTACCCAATATTGCAAAGATAGAGTAGCAGGGGCAGGTTGGGGACCATGCAGTCAGGGGACGGGACGTTGAGGTTAACTGGCACAACTAGCCTATTGCTGAGAGAATCTTCTGTACCTCATATTGATGAGCAGCGTCTCGGATCGTAAAAGCTAGCAAGCTGCCATCTGAGGTACGTCAAATGGTCCTAACTTACCCGGAACAGATGACCACTGAAGCAGCGAAGGTACGAGGAGAAAGGAGCTCAGGAGAGAGAAAGACCCATGTGAGTGGAGGCTATTGACATGTGATCAGAAGAACCAGATGGTGCTCGGACACCACCAAAGGCAACGATAATGGGGCACACAATGTTGAGTCTCTGAGGCAACATGAGAAAAAGAGGGGTACAGCTGAAGAACTCTACTAAAAAATCACAACTGATGGTTAGATGTCCTTGGGGACCCCTTGAGAGGAAGGCCCCTAGACTTGCGGCTGCCCCTGTCCAGAAAACACTACTGATGTCAACTTTTTGGAGAAAGTAGACTCAACTCGGGGATACAGTGTGACCATATGGTGGGTGTACTTTATGGTTCTGTGTAGTTTATAGGATGGTGTGCTACTAGTCTCTTTCTAAATGGGAGAGGATAGGGTGGATAGGTGGGGACAGGAGGTTTTTAAGAGGATACAACTAGTATAGAATGAAAAGGAGGAGTGTTTTGTCACTGGGGAAGGAGAGCAGAAGGAGCTGCAGATAGGCTGGCATGCAAAATTAATTTGGATTCTATGCTTGCACTTAATTTCAATAAAAATAAATAAGTGAAGAAAATCGCTGGTGAGTACCGAGCTCTTCTTAAAAATCACTTAGGTGAGACCAGAGAGTCAAAATTTACTCTAAAGCAAAGATGAGACAGTGATGATGGGGTTCAGGGAGGCGAGGAAACTACATTAATGGACGTAGAACAATGAAAATGGAAGTGATGAGAACATAGACACATTATGAAAAATGTAACCAGTGTCACTGAATAATGGGTGCAGAAATTGTTCAATGGCAACTCAATTTTCTTGGTATACTTTCCTCCAAAACAGTCATAATGTTTATTTTGAAAAGAGTGATTCAATTTAGTGTTAACCTATCTCAGCTATGAATTCACTCACGTAACAGAAGGACAACTCTATTTTCAAAGAGGGTCATATTTACAAGTATGAAACCTAAAAACCTGTTCCTGTAGAGTCACTTTGGACTCCGTGACTCTGTAAGATAGAGAACTGCTCCATAGGCTTTTCAAGGAGCTCCTGGTGTATTTGAACTGCTCTCCTTTTGGTTAGCAGCTGTAATACTTAAACAGTATCCCACCAGTGTTTCAGTTTCCAAGTACAGGGGCTGGGATTTCAACATGTATTTTTGGGGAATCAAAATTCAGTTCATAACAGCACTTAAGTATTTGTAGGATATCTGAGGGAGTAGCTCCATACTACTAGGGCAAATCTAGGAAGCTTGTGAGGCATAGTTTTACGGAAAAGCAAGTGCTACCTTTTGATGTTTATTTCTGCTCCATGTTTTCAAAGACACTCAGCTTCCCATCCTCGCCATAGGCCAGAGATTTCAGACCACACTGAATTTCACTTGAAATTCTGAATTCCTTTTTTACTTGGTCACATATAATAAAAACTGAGGAGAGTGTTTTATGGTTAACATTTGAATCAGTACAACTAAATGAGGGAATTTTCCATAGAAACAATAGTGGAGCCAGGATTGGCTAATTTTCTGGAATTGTTCCATATAGACTGGAACTGCAGTGAAAAAAATGCCAAATGCAATTCATGAAGCTCCTTTTTCTTTCCAAACTGTCCCAATTAGTATATGAATGACCTCCCGTGGATATGCTGAGTGGAGAGGTAGTCAGAATTTCTTTCCTGGACAGTCAATAGATAGTTTTTATTTCTGTTTTCTAACTCTCAAAAAGAGTCCCACACTGCAAAATAATTAAGATATGTTTACACATCAGGCACCTTACATATTTGAAATTCTTTTCTTTCTACCAGATGTACTCGCACTAACCGATTACAAAGATAGAAAGGGGACGGGAAACAAAGATGTATGGATCACCTCTTGTGTGTGAGGTATTTGATGTAAATAACCTGATTTAATGTTCATATCTTAGCTCACAGATGGTAAGAAGCTGAGATTTAGAGATGTTAAAACCAAATACCAAACCCACTGCTGCCTAGTGGATTCTATCTCATACCGACACTGTGGGACAGAGCACAACTACTCTGTAGAGTTTCCAGGGAGCACTTGGTGGGTTTGAACTGCCAACCTTTTGGTAAGCAAAGATAGTGTTTATTCACCTGGCCATACGACCGTGATTGCCTTAAAGAGGTTAGATAGCTAAAATATATGTTCCAGTTATCCAAGTGGTAGAGCTAGGGTGCCAGATGTGGTCTGTGTAGGCCACAGTCCAGACTTTTTTCATTATTTGCTCCCAAATGAACAGTGGATGCAGAAAAATTTTTCTTGCGTATTCCCATGCAAGCCCTGATTTTGTGTCCTTGGAACTTTATGGTAAGCACGTTAGCAACTTGTTATATAAGGTGATCCAAATGGCATTTTTTCCTTTCTCTGGTGTTCCTGTTTCTTGTTGTGGTAAACTACATTGTTGTTGGCTGTGACTCAGCCACCTTAAGATTAAGAGGACAAATGTTGCCCGGTCTTGCTCCATCTTTGTGATTGTTGGTATATGTCAGTCCATTGTAACTATAAAACCCATTAAGGGTGATTCTGACTCATAGCGACCTATAGGACAGAGTAGAACCACTCCATAGGTATTCCAAGGAGTGCTTGGCGGATTCCAACTGCCAGCCTTTTGGTTCGCAGCCATGGCATTTAACCACTATACCACCAGGGAGACCTTCAGAATTACCACTATTGATAAAAAAAAAATGTAGTCCACAACAAGGGAACTGTGCAAGGTTTGTAATATATATATAGCATCCTTTTTTACACATCTTTTCTAAGCATGAAATTCCACCTGTTACCTTCTCTCATCAAATTATGAGACTCTCAGATCTTTTCATTCTGTGTCAATTACGCTCTCTCAGTTTCTAATACCATATGTCACCCAGAGTGCTGGAAATTTCCTCCTGAAATTTACCTCTTGATATTAAACATCATATATACTACCATCGGTTTCTCTGTCGCCCAGACACAAGACATATTTTGACTGTTTCCTTTCTTCTTCCCATATTCCGTGTTTTACTTATTCAGTGTTTGCAGTTATGAACTGCGCCAGCTTTTCTCTGTGCTCCGTTGTGTTCATTATCATTGGCCTGGGACTTTACCAAAACCCAAACTCACTGTCACTGAGTTGACTCCAACTCATAGTGATACTATAGGACAGAGTAGAACTGCCCAGTAGAGTGTCCAAGGAGTGTCGGACATTCAAAAACTGCCAGTGTTTACCTTAGCAGCTGTAGCACTTAACCACTTCGCCACTGGGATTTTACATAAGTGCTTAATTAAATGTTCACTGTTGACTCCTGAAACTCCTGACCATAAAACTCCCTGGACCAGGCATTTGATTTTTTTTTCTTTCTTTCCTTTCCCTGTCTGGAATCTTTCCTCTCGCGTAATTTCGATCCTGGGCAGCCTTGGAGGCGTAACTCAAATCCCAAGTGTTCTGTGAAGCCTTCCTCCCCAGCCCTGACACTCCCTTCACCTGCTAAGCCCTTGCGGACTTCTGTTTAACCTTTTTCCCTGCCTTTCTTCCTTTTTACCTCCTTTCCTTCCTTCCCTCCCTCCTTCCATTTATTACTGTTTTGTGCTACTAGTTTTGCATTTTATAATTCACTGTGTAGGCTGGTCTTTTTATATCTACGTGTTTTCTCTTCAACTCTTAAGGGTTGTGAAGATGACCTGTACCTAGTTTGGGTCACACAACTTATAGTTTCTGGTTGGGCACAGAATGAGTATGAGTGACTGCTTAGGAGAGGCTTGTTGACAGGCTAGGATAACCTTTAAAAGTGTTCTTAGTCCATAATATATTTGTTCTTATATAAAGTTATTTCTGTATCCTAAGACTAAGAGCTGGGTGGTTCAAGAGGGGGAAAGGAGAAAGGTGTTCTACTCTCTGACAGATGGCTTGGCCAGGACAGATTTAAAGCAGATGAAGGCATCTGGGGTCTTCCTACCTGCTTTAAACTCCCCCGGATCCTGACGCTTTTCTCCTGGGGCCCCTGTAGGCCTTCAGATAACTCAAAAGCTTCCTCTTATCTGCTGTGCCAAGTGATCCAGCAGCAGTTTTTCTCTGCACTGTCTATGGCACAGCTACCTAACTGAAAAACTTCACTGGACACCAGTAGTTCCTGATTTCAGAGCTTTTCCCTTTTTGTGTTGATTACCTTATGGATCTTAAGATTTTAATTTGTGTGAAGGTATTTGTTTTAAACCAAAACTGTAGGCCAGAAAAAGAAGAAATTAGCAAAGTAGTTATTGTATAGATGGGTACCATTTTAAATCAGGGGCTACTAGTAACCCAAATGTGGCTTCTAGTTGTTTTCCAGTTCCAACATTCTCCTTTTGGTCAAGAGTCTCTGCGCCATTGGCTTTTGAACTGAATTTGCCACTCGAGTGACCAGTAACATAGATAACATAATTTGCTAAATAGCAGACATTAGCCCATTGAGAGTTTGGCATTGGCGGCTGTAGACCTAGTCTTGCTCTGAAAAATAGCACATGCTGAAAATCATATACACTCATGTTTGTTTAAGTGTTTACACTGGGTTGTGACCACCAAATTCATTCAAAGCTGGGACGCAAGGCTCCTGAACCTCTCTTCCCATTCTTAACAGCCTTTCAGCTCAATGCACTAAATGATTACTAATCCCCAAGTATATGAAGTATTAGTGGATTGAAAGAAATGCAAATTTAAATGCAGGAAGTTCTGCAGCTTCCATTTCTCTAGCCTCTGCTCTTTGTAAGGGAGGTACTGGCCTTGGCTTTCCAGGGCAGCATTGGTTTTAACCCCCTCTTTTGGCCATTCATCCTGAATCAGGCTGAAATAAAACTTGTTCTACCTCTTTGTTGGGACTTTAGTCTAACTAGAGGCATAGGAAATAACACCAAAAAGACCAAATATGTTGCTGTTGAATTAATTCTGATTCATAGCAACCTATGTAAACACACACACACACCAAAAAATTAGGATGTACATTTATACTTGCTAGTGGTTTTAAATACTTTTCAGAAATAGTTTTGTCAAAGATGATCCACGATTTTCTTTTGTGGTTTGTTTAGGTTTGCTTTAGCCTTCTTCGTTTTGTGTTATTTATTTGTTTCTAAATTAACCTTGCTTTTATTTTGAAGTTAGTTATGGATTGATTACATACAGTACATTTGTCTGTTTTTGGTTACAAAGTCAGGTTTTAGTGATGTTGTTTCAAATCATCAGCTGCTACATCCTTTCCTAGCTCCTTAGCTAAAATATTACATTTGCATATTATTTCATATCAATAAATAAATAAACAGTTAAAAAGTAAACAAATCCCTAGCTTCTGTTACTTTCATTAACTAAATGATATTTTAGTTTAAAAAAACGGTATTCAACTTTGTGCAAAACACAGAATCCTCATGATTGGCATGTGTGCTTCTGATTGGGGATATATAGAATTCTGTTTCCTTATAGTTAAGACTGCTGTTCTTTATTCATACTTACAACACATAGCAGTAACAGTAATGCTTGAAACATAGAGCTTTCTATGTGACATATACTGTTCTATAAGCTTTACAAACATTATCTCATTTAGTCCTCGTAACAGGTCAGTGAGAGAGTGAATACACCAAAAGCTGTAAGATTTTCTAAATACAACCCAACAGCATGAAGAGCAGAGTAGGAGAGACAGGCCTCAAGGAACATCGAGGCTAATTATCATAACTAAGTTTCTTTAAAGAAAATCTTCTGTATGCCACTTTGGTGAGTGGTGTCTGCGATATTAAAAATTAGCAAGCAGCCATCTAAGTAGCATCAGTTGTCCCAGTCCATCTGGAGCAGAGGAGAGTGAAGGACATCAAAGACGGGAGGAAACTGAGCCCAGCAGACAGAAGATGCCATGCGATCCAGAGACTACGTCAGCACGAGACCATAACAACTAGATGATGTCCGGCCACTACCAATGACTGCTCTGACAGAGAACACAACTTAAAGTGCTGGTGTAGCCAGAGAAAAATGGGTGTGCAGAACTAGAACTGTCTAAAAAGACCGCACCTGATGGCTCATCACACTGGAGGGTCCCGTGAGGGAATGGCGTCCCAGACTCTCTGGTAGCCCAGAGCTGAAACCAGTACTGGAGCCAACTTTTCAAAGATTGGACTGGAGTGTAAAACATAACAGTAATGCTGGCTAGGAATGTGCTTCTTGGCTTAAATATATGTATGAGGCTGTCTGAGCAGATCTTGTCCAGAGTCAAGAGGAGAAGATGGAGGGGAAAAGGAGTGGCTTGAATGGATATGGGAAGTATGGCATGGAAAGGAGTGTATGCTGTCATGCGCGGGGGCTGGGGGAGCAGTCAGAGTTTGCATAGTGGCGGGTGCGTGAGGTTTTCTGTGGCACGTTGATTTCGACTATAAACTTTCACTTAAACCACAATAAAATATTTTTTTTTATGAAAAGAAAAATTCTTCACTGCGAAAGATTTACAAGTACATTCATTTAAACAACAAGCATCTTTAAAATATTACTTGCCTTTCGGAAGTTTATTCGGTTTTAACTGTACAGAGGTAGGTTTTACTTGAAGAGAGAGGTGCACCTTAGAATATATCAGGTAGATAAAGGTTTTTAGCACTTCGCCACCTTCCTCCTCTATGTTGCGAACACTCCATTTGGGCAGTAGTTGTCTCCTGTGTCCCTGACTCTTTCTTGGTAGCCTACAGCTGTACTGCGATGTGTCAAGATGTTGTCATGACAGTCAGAGGTGATGTAACCCAATAAAAGTGATAGATAGAAATGTGTCTTACGTGTTGCTTTGAGAGGATACATTTCTTCCAACAACAAAAAATCCTTTAAGACACGCAGTGTCTTACAGAACGAAGAACTTGGAATGACATACCTTTTCATCTTAGAAAGGATTAATTCCTTGTAAAATCTGTTACGGCTGTGAAACAAAAGGAAATCTTGATTAATAAGCATTGGATCTGACTGCAAAGTGGCTCATTTCTAAGGAAAAAGAAACTCACAAGTATGACTCACAGTTTCAGACAGCAAAATGAGAAAGATCTTTTAGAACTGTATACTGTACCACAGACCTAATGTTGTTTAAAAATAGACCTATATAAATATTTGCCTGAAGTGCCTCAAATGAAGCCGTTTGAAACTAAGGGTAATGCAGTCTCTTTACAGTATAGAGACAGGTCTTTATTTTTTATTTTTCTTTGTAAATCAGCTGTCCCTACCAGTGGTTTTCTGAGTCTTGCTTTTCAACTATGGCACGTGTGGATTTCATCATTCCTTCCCACCTTGGGTCTGGAATCTCGGCCTCGGGCCTGGTGCACCAGTGTGCGTGGGTGGAAGGTGCGAGACAAGGGATTTGTGATGGTGGGTGGTCCTCGAGCAGCTTCCCTCCCGGGGGGCAGAGGTGCCAGTCAGTTCTGACATAGCTGAGTGGGAGGCCTGGAGGGCCTAGGGCAGGAGAGTGTTTTGAAAAGTTTGATCTCACTGATGTATGTATGTCTGCGTCTCTTTGTCCTCTCAGATGTTCGCCAAGGATACTGTTACACGGCTCTGACCAATGGCCGCTGTTCTAGCCAGCTGCCGCAGTCCATAACCAAAATGCAGTGCTGCTGTGATGTCGGCCGGTGCTGGTCTCCAGGAGTCACCATCACCCCTGAGATGTGCCCAATCAGAGCGACTGGTAAGCCCTTCCAGTTACGTGCCAGTACCCTACCCAGCCCCCTCAAATCAGCCGTAGTGAACGTGGCGTAGATCTTGGGGAAACCCACAAAAACGAATAAGGTCTCAGAAAATCTAAGAGGTGACATTCAGGGAATTTCTGTGGACAATGAATAGAGAAAAGGAAGAGAAACATGCAGATAGTAGTTTTCAAGTTCTACTTCTCACCTAGCGTGCTTCTTACCATGGAATAGCAACCTTTTCAGGAAGCACATGTTCCCTCTTATTCTCAAGTACTTCTTTGGGCTCACACATAGCTCTCAAAAGCTCAGTAGAATAAAACTCACCTCTCCCAGTGCTTTGCAAGTGAGTTATTCTGAGTATATGCTTCCCGCCTCCCCAACACTCAACTCTTTCCTGTTCCTTGTTGCCAAACCCTGTTTTTATTTTTCTGTACAAATATCTCTTTCGTGTGTCATATTCCTTTTATTTATGCTACTACTCCTTGCCTAGCCTAAAAACTCATTTTCCCCAGTGTGGACTGTTGCAGCGGCCTCCTTCTGGTCTCATGTCCTCCAACCCATAATTGTCACAACATTTCTCCAAAGAAAAATTTATCTGAAGTGTATTTAAAAAGAACTGTGTCAGAAGAATATGTACAGCAAGATGTCCAGAAACAATGAGCCCAGGAAATATCCAGCAGTCCAAGTCACCCCATTTCTTGCAAATAAAATTTTACTACTTAAGTCTCTAGGTGGTGCCAGTGGTTAATGGGCTCAGCTGCTAATCAAAAAGTTGGAGTTTCAAGTCCACGTAGAAGCACCTTGGAAGAAAGGACTGGTGATCTACGTCCACAAAACCAGCCTTTGAAAACTCTGTGAAGTGTAATGCTACTCTGACATACATGAGGTCACTGTGAGATGGAATTGGCTTGACGACAAATGGTTTTAGAAATAGATCAGAAGTAACAAAGTACATGGTAGCCAAGTATATTTGTTGTTGTTGTGTGCGGTTGAGTTGATTCCAAATCATAGCAACCCTGTAGGACAGAATAGAACTCCCTCATGTGACTTCCTGAGCTGTAATATTCATGAAAGTCAATTGCCAGGTCTTCTGTCCCACAGAGCCACTGGTGAATTTGAACCACTGACCTTTCAGTTAGCAGCTGAGTGCTTAATCATTAGGCTACAAGGGCTCCTTCGGATATGTTAGCTTCATGCGGATTGGCAGAATGTCTTATGAAGTTATGTATTTCAGTAAGAAGCATTACTGTGTCTAATAATAAGTCAAATTTTAGTCCACAATGAAAAAAACATACTGGTCTAATTTCTAATATGGAAGGAACTGCTAGTATAGAAAGTTTGGGCAAATCATTATATGACAGTGATAATAAAATTGTTCATATTGTGGCAAGAGAGAAAAAAATGTGGTCACTTGACATGGCTTTAGGAAACATGAACATGAATAAATAAATACATCTCTGGTCCTGAATACTGTGTAGAAACACCTTTTGGGGAGTCCAGAAAAAACATGTCATGAACTTTAGAGACAGTGTATTCTAATGAAGACCTGGCATTGTGAAAAATAGTAATCGCCCAAATGTGAAATCTCAGGGTTAATGGTTGATTGAATCAGGGCCTGGTGATGCAGGGAATCAGTAGGAAGCATAATGATTTGAAGATCAATTTTATTTGAAGATTTTCTTAAAAAGTAAGGGTGATGACTTCTGAGGGCCTGTGATAAAAGGCACAGCTCAGCTTTTGTGTTATGTTTTTCCAGAGGATTTCAACAAGCTGTGCTCTGTCCCTATGGTAATTCCTGGAAGACCAGAGTATCCTCTGCCACCCATTGGCCCCATTCCTCCAGTTCACCCTGTTCCTCCTGGCTTTCCTGGGCCTCCAGTTTCCATCCCTCGACCACCGGTGGAATATCCATATCCATCTCGGGAACCACCAAGTAAGAATTTAAGGTCATATCGTTGGATTAACTATTTCGTTGTTATTTATGTTGATTTAGTCATTTAAAAAGCTTACTAGTTGTGAGATGAAAATTTCAGTTTACAAATACATTGTAATATATGTCATAACTGTGTTAAGTTGCGTGTTTTGTAGAGAAAAATGGGAGACTATTGTATTCTCAAAGATTAATGTCCAACTGTGGGAAATCATGGGAGAGAGTCACAGGCTGCATTCATAGAGGAGATATAAATACAAGAAAGCCTGAGAAAGCTGGACCCTCTGTAAGGCAGAAACCTGCCAGAGAAGGAATTAAATATTTTCCACTTAAAAGAACTATAGGAAAGGGGTAAGACTGCCCTCTATCAAATGTGGGAAACTTTCAACACCTGGAAAAGCAAAGCAATCCTGCCAAGCTCTGGCTCTCACAGATTTCACTGTAACACTTAGGGTTATGTATCTTGCAAAGCATTTTGCAAGTAAACCCCGGCCATTCATTGCCTCTGTTATTTGTTCAAACTGGAGGCTTGAGAGTGAGGCAGAGCACTGAGTTGGGAGAAGCAGATAGAGGAACAGGTTGGAAGTGGAGCCTAGTGCCTCTCTGAGTGCACAGTGACGTGACTGATCTCTGACAGCAGGAAGGAAAGTCTATCAGTAGATGACCTTTGTCCAAAGAGTGTTCTACTACATTTATGATTCAGTGTCTCCTCCATTATTACCAGATTAAGTACTGATCAAAATAATTTTAAGGAGTTGAATGTTCCTCTTCTAGGGGTGCTGCCAGTCAACGTCACAGACTATTGCCAGTTGTTCCGCTATCTCTGTCAGAATGGACGCTGCATTCCAACTCCCGGGAGCTACCGGTGCGAGTGCAACAAAGGCTTCCAGCTGGACCTCCGTGGGGAGTGCATCGGTATGTAATCTCGAAGGTGGCACCAAGAGCTATTGCAATTCTCTGCCTTAACCACGGTGCCACCAGGGCTTCCCTTATGGAGCTATATGTAGTGGAAAGCCCGTGTGTTGAGGACTCCTAGGTGGTCCCTATAGAAGGTGAGAACTGCTTTTTGGAATTGCTTTATGTTGTATTCTAATGTTCTTAACTGAACTCAGCGGGCACACTTAAACATCAAAGAAAAACAGAGCTTCAAGAGATACTTAGACCTTTTTTTCTAATTGTGATTGAGTAAAACTACGATACAGTTCAAATTTTCATGCCCACCTATCTGCAACTCCCTCTGCTCTCCTTGCCTCATGGACAGCACACTCCTCCTTTCCATTCCATACATGACACATCCTCTTGACAATCTCCCGTCCCCTCCTCTTCACCCTCTCCACTCTCCTCTAGTAAGAGGCCAGTGCGACTGCATCCTATAGATGCATAGAACCATAAAGTGTACACACGATATGGTCACTCTGTGTCCCCAAGTCCAGTCCATTCCTACCCAAAGAGTTGATCTCACTCATGATCTCTGATCAGAGGCAGCATCTTCCAGGGAAACTCCCAGGCCTTCAGACCACTAATTGTGGTGGAAGCCACTTCTAATGTGTTAGTCTGAATTTTCTGGGCCAGACTGATGGAGGACACAGTGTCTGTTAGCTTGGAGTATTGTACTGCTTTGTGTTTTGCATTTTTCTTTGAACAATGACCTGTGAAACTAAAGCATTTTACCTGTTGAACTGGTCTTCCAATGGCTAGTGACATGGTATGTTGTAGTTAAAGAAAAAGGTCCTTTCATTATGTTATTTATTTCTTAAAAGGAAAGTGTTTTGTATGTGTAAAAGAAACAAATGGAAGGATCTATGGTTGTGTTTGATTGCTGTTTAATTTCTCACTAAACTGTACTGTCTGTTCTTTGCAGATGTTGATGAATGTGAGAAGAACCCTTGTGCTGGTGGAGAGTGCATTAACAACCAGGGCTCATACACCTGCCAGTGCCGAGCTGGCTATCAAAGCACACTCACGCGGACTGAGTGCCGAGGTATGGTCCTGGTGTAGAACACAGCTGCATGCCTGCCTGATGAGAGGTTTGCTTCTAGGAAGTTCAGTGGACTTTAAGTAACCTTTACAGAAGAGGCTGATAGGACTCCAGTACTGTCTGTGCTTAGTTCCTGATAACGCCACTTCAAAGGACAGTGTCATAAAATCTGACAGACATGCAGATCATTTTAAAAGATGCTTTGGTGTCCATGGGAATGTCTTGTTCTCACGGCTATTTTGCTATGTTCGGCTTTTCTGTTGGTATCCAGAATATTTTCAGCATTCTGGAGCTGGGAATGAAACTATCCCTTATTAGCACCATAGTGTAGAAAAATTCCAGGTCAAATTATATACGGTTAGCTTCTTAATGGAAACCCAGGTGGTGTAGTGGTTAATTAAGTGCTACAGCTGCTAACCGAGAAAGCTAAGTAGTTCAAATCTACCAGACACTCACTGAGAACTCTGTGGGGTCGTTGTACTCTGTAGGGTTGCTGTAAATCTGAATCGACTTAACAGCAACGGATTTGGTTTTTTGGGTTTCGATTCTTTAACAGGAGGGTTTACAGGATAAAGAATTAGTAGCCCACATTCGTGCTGCTTGTTAAAGTGATAATCAAGCAGTATCACCTGGCAGGGATTAAAGATACAGAATCTCAGGCCCACCTCCAACCTAGTGAGTTGGAATCAGCATTTTAACAGGATTTCCCCAGTGAACCACATGCATGTTAAAATTTGAGATGCACTACTATGTCATTCTCAGAAATTTCCTTCCAGATTCGTTTCATAATTAATCTGTTAAATCATCCAGTAGCCTTTTACTGAATGACTTTTATGTACTGAGTTCTCGTGACATAAATAAGATGTACTCCACATCCTCAAAGAACTCAAATATTTATGTATATATTTGTAAACTGGGCACAAGATAAACTATACTGTTAGTTTAGCTATGTTAGAGTAAAGCAGTAAGCATGTTCTCTGTTAAAATTAAATACAGGAAAGGCAAGAAGGTTTGTATCACTCTAAAAAATTGGTAGGAGGCATTAATGAAAGTAAAGGGTTTTTGTTTGTTGGTTTGTTTTGCCTATATTTGTAAGTGCTCTTTATCAACTGAAAATGTAAATATAAGTTAACTGATTTTAGAATCTGAATTTAGTGAAAACTCAGAGATTGTTTGCCGTTGGTATATTTTAGTGCATTTAGAAAAGGGTAATTTTGAACAGAAAAATCTAAAGCATGGCATTTCAACCTGCTAATATTTTTATTCATGAACCTACCTCCTGAATTATGTAGTTTGAATGAGTTTAGAATCTTTTTAATATTCTATTTTTTTAAAAATAATTAGCAAGTTCAAACTGTGTCCTGGATATCTTATAGTAGCAGAGAATAAAATGAAACCCAATTTCTAGGAGACAGCACTATTAAATAAGCAAATAGAAGATATTATTGGAGAGCATGCAGCTAGGGTGAAGTCAGGCCATTACAAATGCATGTGGTTATCGTTATCTGAGTTTGAATTTACTAGAGACTGAATATTTCCTGTAAGCCCCAAGCACTGTCTTCTTTAAGAGCTATTGCTGTTAGTTGCCACAGAGTTGATGCCAACTCATGACAACCTCACATGTGCAGAGTTTTCAAGTTGGTGACTTTTTGCAAACAGATTTTCAGGCCTGTCTTCTGAGGTGTCTCAGAGTAGGTTTGAACCACCAGACTTTCAGCTAGCAGTCAAGTGCTTAACACTGGGACTTCCTTTAAGAGCTAGTGTTCAGGTTATCCAGAATGTTAGAATATATAAGAATACCTAAAATACAAGAAGATCAAATAATATCAAATAAGATCAAATAAGATCAAATACCTAAAATACAAGAATGATCAAAAAGGCTAAATACTTAGCTGAAATGAGCTCCATAATGGCTGAACAGGTGACAGAAGAGAGACAGAGACGCAGTGGAGGAATACTTTGAAATAAATTATGAGCTTTGATTTGTCTTACAAGGTATAGATGAGCCCGGTAGTGTCTGGAAATCAGTGAGGAAACAAAAAGCTGAACTCTTTGTCCTGTTTATCTTTGGGCTTAATAGAATCCTGGGGAACAAAAGTCTACACGATAATATGTGGCTTTTGCTAGTCTTTGGAGTATGCAGCAAGTCAGATTTGGGCAAGGATTAAGAAATAAATGGGAAAGAAAAAGATCACAGGCTAGCCTGGTGATTTGTGTGGAAACCGCTACTGCATCTGCAGAGAGAGAACGTGCGTCTTAGGACCAACCACAAGAGGATGTGCAGATGCAGGGTAGACAGTCACAACAATTGTTATGCTGTGAACGCATGCTGTCACCATCCAGAAGGTACTTACGGTGCTCACACTCAGTCAAATGGGGCCTCAACCCTGGCAGACAGGCTCAGGCCTCCCAAACTCTACACAGTGTCATAGTTTCTCTCTCCTGGGGAAAGATCCACCTTGTGGAAGATAAGCCAGGGAAGTGATTGTGTACTGTGTGGACAGGGCAGTATATATTCCATCTTCTTTGAAGATGATTCAGGTTTGTGGCCTGGGAATGGAGGCAAACCAAGATAATCTAGGGTGCCAGGTTGTATAGTTTGGGCTGCTTATTAATATTTAAATGAGAGGACAGATACATTTTGCTCAATTTGCAGTCCTTTTTAACACTACCATATCAAACTTTATTATTTGCTTTGGAGTAATATTAAACACAATAGAAAAAAAGAGGAGGATGTCACTGTAGCATCAATATTTTATTTGGTAGGAATATTCACAAAGTTACAAAAGAGACAAAGAATAAGAATAAACTTGAACAGTAATTACCATAGGAAGAGAAACATTTCAGTGTCATGTGATTGATGGTTTTCAAACAAAATTAAACAGTCTCTTAAAAACAGCATTTCTGGTTTTTTGTTATTCTGATATTCTTAGTGATAAGATATGCCTTAATCATGTGTTGAAAGATACTAGCCAAAGTTCAGTATGAATAATGCTATATACTGACTCATGGAATTAAGTTCAAAAATAGTGAAAAAAATCTATTTTGCTTACCACATTGAAATTTAAAGTGTCCCATTAGCAATCAGAGTCAGATTGAAGACTACTGTATTGGATTGTTGCTTTTTTTCCGTTCATTATTCCTTTCAAACTGTGATGAGTAATTCTAAATGACATGTTGTTTGCTACCAAATTTATGTTGAATAATATTACTTAAAACTAAAACCTGAGGCTAAAATCATGAATTTAAATATGGAGTGAGGGAGAAATAAAATATTTTGAAATCCCTAAATAAAGATAATTCTTTTTACTTTTGATTTTAGACATTGATGAGTGTTTACAGAATGGCCGGATCTGCAATAACGGACGGTGCATCAATACAGATGGTAGTTTTCATTGTGTGTGTAATGCAGGATTTCACGTTACGCGAGATGGGAAGAACTGTGAAGGTAATAACAGCATCATAATGTTATTGCCCCATCATCTCTTGTACTTTCAAGGTCAGGAAACTTGAACAGGATCAAGCCAGATCCTGTATGAAAGGTCAAAGAATTAAATATGTTTCACATACTGTCTGGAAGCCAGTCATAACTTTCTATAATATTCATGTTCCTAGTAAGTTGCCTCACATTTGCATGAGTCAAATAACATTTTCAATGTATTAGATGAGCTTGATATTTAACAATATCTGGTGGTAAGAAAGCTACTGGAACTTTTTAAAGGATTCAGCAAAGTAGCAGGATATAAGACTAGCAAACAAAAATCAGTTAAATTCTCTATGCCAACAAAGAGAACTTTGAAGAATCAGGAGGATAAATACCATTTACAGTAGTCCCCCAAAAGATAACATTACCTAGGAATAAACCTAACCAGGGTCACAAAAGAATGTGCAGATTAGAAAACTATAAAAGACTACTGCAGGAAACCAAGAGACCTATATAAATGGAAAATCATACCATATTCGTAGGTAGTAAAACTTAACATTGTGAAAATGTCAATACTACCCAAAGTAGTCTATAGCCATAAGGTAATCACAATCGAAATTACAACAGCGTTCTATAATGAGATAGAAAAACTAGTCACCAACTTTATATGGAAAAGAAAGAGGCCTCAGGTAAGTGGAGTGTTGTTGAAAAAGAAGAACAAAGTAGAGGCCTCACACTACTTTATTGCAGAACTCACTGTACAGACACGGTAGTCAAAACAGCCTGGTACTGGTACAGCAAGAGACGTGTAGATCATTGGAACAGAATTGAGAACCCAAATGTAAATCCATCCACCTATAAAAAGCTGGTCTTTGACAAAGGGTGAAAACCCATTAAATGGGGAATAGATAGTCTCTTTAACAAATGATGCTGGCAAAACTGAATGTTTATCTAGAAAAATGAAACAGGAGCCATTTTTCACGTAACACACAAAAACTAACTCACAGTTGATTAAAGATATAAAACCTGAAATGATAAAGACCATGGAAGAAAAAATTGGGACAATACTAACAGCCTTAATATATGGTATAAATAGAATAGTAAACATAACTAAAAATATACAAATAGCCAAAAATGAACTATGTAACTGAGACCTCCTAAAAATTGAACATGTTCAACAAATAATTAGAAATACTTATCAAAAGACCTCCAAAATAGAAAAGGAATAAGAGAAGCTGCAGACTGGGGAAAAAAAAAAATGACTATGATAGGTCTAATAAGGATCTGCTCTCTAAAATTAATGGAAAACTTTGACACTTCAACAATAAAGTGACAAACAATCCAGTTAAAAGATGGGCAAAGAATATGAATAGACACTTGACCGAAGAAGACATTCAGGCAGCTAACAGACACATGAGAAAATGCTCACAATTATTAGCCATTAAAACCAAAAACCAAACCTACTACCATCAAGTTGATTTGACTCCTCGTGACCTTATAGGACAGAGCAGAACTGCCCCATAGAGTTCCCAAGGAGCGCTTGGTGGATTTGAGGTTAGCAGTTGCAGCACTTAGCGACTACTCCATCAGGGTTTCCCATTAGCCATTAGAGAGACGCAAACCAAAAGTACAATGAGATACCATCTTACCCCAACAATAGTGACACTTAAAAAAACAACAACAACATAAAATAAATGTTGGCAGGGTTGTGGGGAGGGTGAAATTCTCGTACCCTGGTGGTAGGAATGTAAAATGGTGCCACCACTATGGTAAGTACTTTGAGACTTCCTTAAAAAGCTAGAAAGAGAAATATCATATGACCCGTTAATCCCTCCCCTCAGTATATACCCTAAAGAAATAGGAGCTGTAACATGAAGAGACATAAGGACATTCATGTTCACTGAAGTATTATTCACAATAGCAAAAAAGATGGAAATAACCGAAGTGCCTTATCAATGGATGAATGGATAAATAAACTGTGGTGCATACACATAGTGCAGTCATACATACGCAGCAATATAGAATAATGGCAAATCTGTGAAACATCTCACAACATGAATTAATTCGGAGGATGTTATCCTGAGTGAAATCAGTCAGTCACAAAAGGACAAATATTGTATGAGACCACTATTAACAAAAAATAAGGAAAGGTGTACACATAGGAAATAAAAAAGATTATTTGATGGTTACCAGGGATGGGAAGAGAAGTAGGGAAAATAAGAACTAGAGAGAAGACACATTTTAATATTAGCAAAGGGAAAAACAATGCACAGTATGGGGGAAGCCAGCGCAACATGCAAAGCCAAAGACGGCGCTGAGAGGGACGTAAGAATAAGGCGCGGCTAGGATAGTACCTAGGACATGGGCAGTCCTGCAACAACAGTATTTAGCAGCTGGAGCAGTTAACACTGTACCACCAGAGCTTCCAACGATAGTCTTAGATATGCTGAAGAGGAGTGGCAAGGTGTAAGGGAACACACCCACTGACAGACAGAGGTTTGGTTGTGGATATTTTGACATGTACGATTGTAGTTGCTGTATGTCTATTAATGTAGACAAAACAGCACACAAAAGGCAAAATCATAGAAATATCTTAGACGTAACCAAACACCTCACAGGGTAAAGTTTCTAGATTTTAAAGCAAAGGACCGTAGACTCAGAGGGTGACCTCCATTAGCACAACATAGTTCGTAAAGACAGTGTTCTGCATCCCATTTTGTGAGTGGCATTTAGGGTCTTAAAAGCTTACAAGCAGCCGTCAAAGATACAATTGTTGGTCTCTTCCTGTCTAGAGCAAAGAAGAGTGAAAAACCAAAGACTCAGGAGAGCAGTTAGTCCCAATGACCCCATGAACCACAGCCTACAAGACCAGAAGAACGAGTTGGTTGGTGCCCAGCTTCCACTACTAGCCGTTCTGACTGGGATCTTAACCCAGGGTCCTGGAAAGAATGAGAGAGACATGAAGAACAAAAAATCAAATTCACAAAAATGACCAGACTTAGTGGTCTAACAGAGACTAGAGGAACCCCCCCGTGATGGTGACACTAACACACTCTGGAACTAAAGTCATTCCCAGAGACCGTCTTTCAGCCACATAATAGACAGTTCCGTGAAAGTACACAATGGCACCTGAGAAGAACATGTTCTGTAAACCAGTCAATTAAAAGATCAAAAGGGTAACATTTGCCCAAAAGCAAGGATGGAAAGGCAGGAAGGAATAGACAATCAGAATGAAAAGGAAACTGGGAATCCAGTGTGGAAATGAGGAGAGTGCTGACACATTGGAGAATGCAACCAATGTTGTGGAACATTTAATAGAAAAACTATTGAACGAGAAACTAAGTTGCTCTGTAAACTTTCACATAAAGCACCGTTAGAATATATATAGTTTTTAATTTATCGGGTGGTGTTGAAATCACTGCAGCTTTTGTAATTAACTCCTGATTTTATAGAATCAGAAATGAACATTTAAAACAAAATAGGAGACACTTAAACCTGTATATTCTTTAGTCATTTGTAATTTTTTTTGTTTAAAGTGTCCAATAGCAAACGTACCTGCAAATGTAAAGTTTGAGCAAAGCATTGACTAAGAGCAAACCTTTTATATTATCTCTTGAATTAATCACATCATTTTGAACTGGACTGCTTTAAACATTTGGTCTTTTACTCTTGCACTTTTTTCCTGAATAGAAAATATGAGTATTACTGATGAGCTTTTACCTTGTGGACCTTTAGTAAAAAAATGAAGAATGTTCCTTATCATGTTTCCAAACATCTTTTGGAAACATCCCAAGAATCTATTCATACATTAAAAGAATTTCATAATAGTTCTTAAAAATATTTTTGGCGTAATGTTATCTTGGTGATTCAGTTCAAAGAATTTATGCCAAAATTCCCAGTTGGGAAAGAGTCCTGTATCAAAAAATCATAAATTACTTTGGTCTGACTAAAGCTTGTAAGTGAAAACATACCATGTCTAGAAGAGCAAGTGCCTCTGAAGACAGCCTTAATATTAAATAAAATAACATGTTGATGAATTTAAAGGAATAGCTCTGTATTCAAGACATGCTGGAGAGTAACTGGCATGGCTGTAGTCCACAGCTGAGTCTTACATTTAAAATATTCAGTTTTTCCTGTCTTATTTAATATTGCTTTGAACTGAAATCCGTAATCTGATTTCCACTTTTTAAAGCATCAGGATGTAACCTAAATACATCTGGAATTCTCTTCACCTTAGCTTTGATTTTTTTCATTTTCATTGTGTTAGAAGTACTATGAATCTGTGAACTAAATACATCAGGCTGTTAAAACACTTTTTGGTCTGTAAACTGCTCTTCCTAAAAAGGGCCTTGTTAGGTTCTATTGAGCCGGATTTCACATGCACATACACGTCAACACACGCATACACATGCACATGCGCACACATACACACGTGCGTATGAAACCACACACACACACACAACCTGTCAGAGCCAGAACTCTGCAGGACTGCCTTATTTTTCCTGAGTCTCCCAAGTTTTCCACTATGGACAGTCTACTGCTTTTCTGTTGCTCTCTGTTAGTGGAAAATATTTGAGTTTTCCTTCTCTGACAAGTTTTCACCTTACGGAAATTCTGGCTTTTGTAAGTTTTGCCATATATATAACTCAGACGTATGTCCTAAAGTAAATCTGATGTCATGACTGCACCAAACTTGAGAGCTCGAGATAGGCGTTTCATATGGCTCCTCTTTACGTACTATAACAGTCTTAGAGTATAATAACAAAAACGAAAGAAATGTAAAGTTGCTGGTCTGGTCACAAGATTCTTTTTGTCATCTTCCAGATATGGATGAATGCAGCATAAGGAACATGTGCCTGAATGGAATGTGTATCAATGAAGACGGCAGTTTTAAATGTATCTGTAAGCCAGGATTCCAGCTAGCATCAGATGGACGTTACTGTAAAGGTTTGTGGTAGCAAACGCTAAACCCTACTCTTCACACCCTTAGCTGCTCTCTGAACTGTACGCAGCTACCATCTTCCCTTTCCTTGCTGACTCTGTATTTACAGTACCCCTTATTCAGGTTTAAGAAACCTGACTGGAACTCCTTCTTTAGCCCATCCACCTAGAGAGCCATAGTTTATGTTCAGAGGCTGTTCTTATGTCAGAGAGGGTATTTATTATCTTCTGTTTTGGTTGGCCTTATCAATCATAAACTCATTGCTGTTTGGCCTACTTTTAAAAGAAAGATGCATTTGATATCTTTCTAATTATGATGAGTTCTGGTTCACCCTTCCAGTTGGGGAATGATAATAGTTAGAATTCATGATGGCTTTTTGCCACCTCTTAGCCCTTCCCCTGGAAAAAATAATGCGGATTCTTATTTGCAATAGTATCATTCTTGTAATTTCCCCTAGGTATTTCAAGGAACAGAAATATTTAGATTTTACCAAGTCTCCTAAACACAAAGGGAAAGAATAGTTAAGCAGAAGATATAAACTTGGTGTAAACTTCAGCTTGGTAAATTTCAAGTAATCTCATTGTTCTAGGTATTGAGGCAAACATGAGAGTTTTTATTTGTGCTGTTTAAGTTGAGGTCCTGAGAACAGTTATTGGACATTGCTTGTGCTCAGTATCTTGCTCTCTGTAGTCAGAAATGAGTGATTGCTGTACTGGGGTCC
Organism: Heterohyrax brucei; assembly: GCA_028571685.1. Taxonomy (NCBI): domain Eukaryota; kingdom Metazoa; phylum Chordata; class Mammalia; order Hyracoidea; family Procaviidae; genus Heterohyrax; species Heterohyrax brucei. The sequence continues at coordinate 2,660,505 of CM053151.1, forward strand.
AAGGGCTGAGTTAGAATCATACTTCTTAAGGAAGCTCACAGTAAAAAAAGGTCCAAGAAATCTGCAGAACACTCCACTCAAAGCCTCATGTTCATAGTTCCAGATGCAGAAGGGTAGAGTGTCCATAGCATCCAAGACTGAGAAATTAGGGTGAAGTCATATGGTGTCTTTTCTCCGAGTGCCCCAGATACACGACTTTGGCAAAGGCTATGGAAGAAAACTTTGCATGAAGTCTTTAGTGAGATGTGAATTTTCGCCAGACTTAAAAGTGCATCTAGATTTTGGTTGTTCATGTCTATCTTTTATGACTTTTATGTCACTGGCTCTTAGTGTTGTACAGATCTATCTCTCTAACAAGAGAAAACAGCTGAGACTTTCATATTTGAAGTAGGACAATGATTTCTGAACTTTTGAGACCTGAACTGGGGACATATAGTTGGAAAGATAAGATTAAAGCATGGAAATAGTCTGCAATGTAAAACAGCATAAAACAAAGTGCCAAATTGAACAAATTAAGTTGTACAAGTAAATTGAAAGAAGAGAAGGGGAATTATTGCTGCAATACTTGGTATTTGGCTCCCAAACAAAATGTAAGAAGGAAATGTGAAAGTCCCTTTGTGAGCAGAACGTCTGTTGAGAACACGAACTCCTCCTGTCTGCCCGCATGCACACTCTCAGTGCCTGTAGCTGCTGGTCACTTAGCCAGAGCCACTGAGCACCTCCCATGGCTTGTAGTGATACAACTATTTCAGAAGACATTATGAGCTCATTGGTGAAAATAGGTTTTATAGTCATTTTTAGACAGTAAAATGAAATCTTATCAATCAATAGATTATTCCATTCATTTAAAAGTGCCTGATGATTTGGAAAGATTTGCTCCAGCTTTAGCATTCTGGCTTAACAGAGGAAGAGAGAGAGTGAAAAAGAGAATGCTCCAAATTATTATTTCGCCCCCTCCAACGTATAAAGTATGTAGTGCGTGGGTTGTAATAAGAGGAAAGAAAAGAGAAAGTAATCTTTTCTACAGTACATTTCTGTCCTGTGATTGTTTGTTAGTGCTGAACATGTAGCTTCGAGCCCACAAATAAAAGGTTCTTTCTAAGCAGAAGAAGCAAAGCTTATCTTTAAAGTCAGTTGATCAGGTACACAGTATGGCCCAAATGATCATTCTCTGAACATGACACCTGTCCTCCAAGCAAAGCCTGATGTCACATGTCCATCCGTGTTAATGAGTCTCCCTCTTGCTTTCCCAACCCTTGTCACCGGAGTTCTACTGTAATGTTGCAGCTTGAACAAAACTGCTGCCAGACTCTCTGAACCAATTTGAGTTCATGTACTTATTTATTTATTGAATTTTTGATAAAATTTTATGTTTATTCTTTTTTTTTATGATTGAATGAAAATGTACATTCCCATGTAAATTTGCATGCTCAGCTATAGGCAGCTCCCACTGCTCTCCATGCCCGGTGACAGCATACTCTTCCTCTCTGCTCCATACATGTCCTATCCTCCCAGTGGTCTCATATGCCCTCCGCGCTACCCACTCCCCTTCCTCAAGTAACAGGTCAGCAGGATCATATCCTATAGATGCATGGAACCATAAAGTGCCCACAAAATATGGTCACTGTGCATTGCCAAGTCCAATCCATTGCTGTCTGAAGAGTTGACCTTCATTATAATTTATGGACAGGGGCAGCATCAGGGCTAGGGGCCATGCTCCCAGGGGGACCCTGAAGCTCCTGGACCATCAACTGTGGTCTTTTAGTGGAGATCTCAGGGTGCACCCCTGTTGAGTTCATGTATTTAAATATAACTGTTGTCATAAACTATAATATGTACATGAAAACTTGGACCATCTGAATGTAATTTTGTGTCCAGCCGTACCAGCTGAGTAAAACACAGGTGTTTCATTTCCAGTTTTCCTTTCTAAGGAGGAAATAGTCATATACCTAGTAGTACATTGCAACAGGAGTTTTTCTAAAGTGATTTGCTTCTAAGTGCTTCACATTTTCAATAACACAGTTTGGGTAATGCTTCTTATTTCTTCCTGTTAAGGAAAAGTAAATCTCTACCGTTATCAGTATGTGTTCTACGAAGTATTTTACCAGCTCTCGCTGAGTGTTCACGTGTAGTACTGTTTGTAATGTTTAAGAAAGGCTTTTATTTGATAGATTCCAACCGTGTATGGTGGTAGTGGAGGCCAAGTATGGGCATCAAAATCATTTATATTCATTTTCCAATCTTTTTTGCTGGGGCTCCTTCAAAGCTCTAGCTGTTATCTCTCTTAGTGTCATGCTAATTGTCACAGAGACCTAAGACACGAGTGATACTGGAAGGACACCAATGTAGGTGTTGAATGCCAAAAGGAAAAGCTTCCTGCCCAGGTCCGAGAGAAGGTTTGTTATCGAGTGAGTTTCCTAGCATCCTTGAACTGCCCTGTGAGGCATTATATAAGAGCCTTCCTTCTTTAGCAGCTACTTCCTCCAATTCTATATTTGCCTTTGTGATTCTCATTTTGTAGTGCCAAAAAAAAATTTTTAATAGAATATTATTAAACTAGCTTTGTATGGAAAAGGAATAAGCTCAGACAGTCCCTCTCAATTCTGTTACTCCCCTCCCAAAGGAAAATGAAAATGCATCTCATTGAACTTCTGAGTATTGATGTTGCATATTATTGTCTTCTCATTTTTAATTGTTGTAAAAGAATTATGAATGTATTATAGTTTTAGATAAGAGTATTGTAGTAAATGTTTTTCTCCGCCACAGACATTAATGAGTGTGAAACTCCTGGGATCTGCATGAATGGGCGCTGTGTGAACACTGATGGCTCCTACAGATGTGAATGCTTCCCTGGACTGGCCGTAGGCCTGGATGGACGTGTGTGTGTTGGTAAGAGAGCCATGGGTACACTTTTGACAGGAATCCACCCTCTGTCAGTCAGTAAAATCCACCAACAGCAAACACTTTCCTGTAGCAGTTATGGTAATAATAAATATTGGCAGAGCAATAAAGGTCAGTTCTCTTCTTGTGTAAACTTGTGTACACTCAAGGATGAAAAAATAAGCTGAGATAAATGAAAACCAAGAGAGTTCCTATCTTTCCTCTCCTTTGTTCCTAATCATGTAGCCCTCCTCAATTTTTTCCAACCATTGTTCACTGTTAATGGTCTATGAATTTACCTTGGCACTGTGGTTAAGAGCTTGACTGCTAATTAGAAGGTAGGCCGTTCAAAAGCATCAGCTGCTTTTCGGAAATCTCATGGGACAGTTCTGCTATGTCCTGCAGGGTCACTGAGTCAGAGTCAACTTGATGACAGTGGGTTCTGTGGGTCTTTATGCTTATAATCTCAAGGTCAGTATTTTAATAGAGAACTAAGTTGCCAAGGGGAAGTGACAGAATGCGAGGGAGACTATGGTCTTTAAATTTACCCTGGTGGCATAATGGTTAAAGACTATGGCTACTAACCAAAAAAAGGTCAGCTGTTCAGATCCACTAGACACTCCTCGGAAACCCTATGGAACAGTTCTGCTCTGTCCTATGGGGTCACTATGAGTCAGAATCTACTTGACGACAAGGGGTTTTTGTTTTGGTAGTTACATGATTTTCCACGGCTTTATAAGAAGCTTTGTTTAGAAATTAATATAAACTTTGTCCAAACTATTTTCAAAGAAGGTTTTCAGTAAACACTTTGAATTGGGAAAGGGTAGAGTGATTATAGCTGGAGAACCTCTGCCTAGTGTTAAACATAACACTGCTGAGTTTACCAACCTCCGCAGATTTGCTTTGTGAACCACTTATGCGCTAAACTTTCTCCTTTGTACAAAGTACACTGAATTCAGACATTCAGTAATTTCATGTTTATTTGGGAGTAAGCCGTGTTTTTAACAAAGGTCTTAGTTATCAGAGTAGGTAATTCAGCAGTTATTTGTCATTCATTCAACACTTTATACCCGCTGTGTACTGATCTAGGGAGACAATGAATGGTATCCCACCACTTATGGGCCTCACACTTTGGCAAAACATGATAGCCCCTAAAAAAAAACATAAAATGAATAAGAGTCTGGCCATGTTTAACATGCCAGTGCTTGGAAGCTGAATGTGTTGCTTTTTTTCCCTTGAGCCCAATACCAGAGGCATCTTCTGTGAGATAGAACGGGGGTGATGTCTAAATAAGACCAGCTTCAACTTTGACCTGGGGGGTTCTCATCCGAAGTGGCAATGTGATGACAGATGCTTCTTCCTATCTAGACACACATATGCGGAGCACGTGCTATGGTGGCTATAAGAGGGGCCAGTGTGTCAAGCCCTTATTTGGCGCCGTTACTAAATCTGAATGCTGTTGTGCCAGCACCGAGTACGCTTTCGGGGAGCCTTGCCAGCCCTGTCCTGCACAGAATTCAGGTATGTGGTGGTATGGAGATAACCCTCAGAGTACCTACCTTCACAGCCCTCTACAGTCTTGGCATTTATGATTGTCACAGAAAAGGATTCCATCACATTCTCCAGGTGCCCAGCGTACCTTCCTAGAGTCTTGGCAGAGGCTAGGCACCATCTCATCACATATTACTCGCCCAACAGAGATTTTGTTCACAGTAGCCTCACAGTCATTTTGAATGGGCAGTGCATTTGTGCCTTCCATCAGCACCTCCCTCCTTAATAATACCTATGGCATTCAGAATACATGCAGCTGGCTTTGTTTTCTAATGTAGTTTCATGCTGTTTGCATTTTGCAGGGAGTGACTGTTATAAAAGCAGAATTTTATACAGTGGAAAACTAGATTTCCAGATTACCTGAACGTTTCCTTTTCCTAAAGAAGCCCTAGTGGCACAGTGGTTAAAATGATCAGCTGCTAACCGAAAGGTCAGTGGTTTGAAACCACAAGCAGCTCCTCAAAAGAAAGATGTGTTAGTCGGCTTCTGTAAAAATGTACAGCATTGGAAACCCTGTGGGGTTGCTATGAGTCAAAACTGACTCAATGATGGTGAGGGGTCTTTTTCTTTTTTTGGTTTTCCCTAGGTGATTTTATTCAACGTTAGGGAAAATTTTTTTTTTCAAGTTGGGGTAGCATGGCGTAGTGAAAAGAGAATTAGACCACCAGTAAGAATTCTACTCTTTTCCTGAGTCCACAGGCAGAGACGGTTCTTAATGTGAGAGGTTAGTTCTTTGTGGATTTCTGTTGGCTTAGAATTTTCTCTCACCTACTTTCAGAAGAACTGGATATGGCTTACATTACTAAGTATAATCGTAAGATAGTATAATGCGGAAAAGGAATCCTTAGTTTTCTCATCTATAAGATGTGGGAGTAGCCTTTAATAATTCATAATGTCTTCTCCAATGAAAATTCTTTCTATTTGTAATACCAAAATTGAATTGAAAGCAATAACCTGTTCACTTTTTAATGTAGTTTTAAGGTAGATTGGCACTTGACTTGTGAATTAGACAAAATATTGAAAATATGTTTTTCTCTCTGGTTGGTTTACATCTAAGACTCAGTCAGTTCATTTTGGGCCTAGATAAAATTAATTATAGATTAATCTACAATGTTTAAAGATTTGTCAGTTTGAAAATAATGATGTTTGAAATTATGGAGTTATAAATTTAGGTTATCATAAGTTAGATAAACTGAGAACTTTGAAAGAAATGAGGGTGCCAGTAAAAGAATCAAACAAAGCTCTATTCAGGCTGATTACTTCACTCAGTGAGTCAGATACGAATTCCCACTTTTCATATGATCATCAGTGAAATACATGTTTCTAATATTCTCAATGGTAGAGTATAGAAATACAGTTCTACTTACCATATGTACATGTGACTGTATAGTTGCGTGTTATTTACATCATTCTTTTGTATGTTGCTTTAACTATTTAAAGTGTTTTTTTAAACATGCTTTGCGTTTCCAAGATAGATAAATATCATGGCTCACATATTGCTGGTGAGGAAAATGGCATACCGAGTATAGATGATTTGTTCACATGTTGATGTTGGAAGAGCCAGAACTTAAAATCCAGGACCCTTGTACATGCAGTTCCTCACCTTGGTACTTTCCTTTGGGCCAAACATATCTACGAAGAATTTTATGATACGTAGGAAAGTGATGCCAGCTTCTAAAATAATGAACAAGAATAGAAATGCTATAAAAGTCTTGTAAATCTGAGCCTCTGCTTACTGCTGTTTTATATTTGAATGTGTTCCACACGGAAGAGTTACACATGTGTAAGTGCTTTCACTCAGTTTGGTTTGCTTGGCCTCATTGGATGAATGTGCCAGGCCCTGAAGGATCTGAATGTAGGCTATTCTTCGTTTCAAGAGATGGAGAGCAATTTTTGACAGAAACTGAAGATATCCAGAAGAGATGTCTTCAGTCACTTTACTGAGAAACTTGAACTATACAACACCTAAAATTCGTGTTTACCGTCTGGAAGTCAATTGCTCATTGGCCGGTAAGGCCAATTCACTTTGTTCATAAAGTCTTCTTGCCCCCGAGCCTTCCAACAATAATGTTCACTATTAGAATCAACAGCTAAGCCCAAAGGAGTATAATTCTGGAGAATATTTTTGATGTCCCCCATGCCACTGTCTCTGTAGCACACAGTGTTGCCTTAGCTCGTACCAACATCTAGCATTTACTAAGGATTCAAGCTTCCTCAGCCGCGCTGCTGAGTACTATACATAGTGTCTCGTTAAGTTCATACAGCTACCGTGTGAGATGGATATCATTATCCCCAATTTATAGATGAGGAAGCTGGCAGGGGTAAATGACTGGCTTGTCAGAACCCTAGCAATAAGCCTTGCGGTCGTTATCCAAACCCATGCAGATACGAATCCACAACCAGTAATAGTTTAGTGCCAGATCTTCTGTGAATAAAAAACAATAGTGACGATAATATCCTCACATTTGGGCCAAAAATCAGCTAACTTTGCACTAATTGTAAAAAGGCTTTTTACAAAACTGATGTGATTTCAACTAATTGCTGACGTAAGAGAATACAAAACAAATGTTTCTTTTTATTGCTACTAGTCCCTGGCTTTCAAACACACAGTGGCAGTCACCTTCCCATTTGATCCCCTGTGGCCCCTTTTAGGATGATTTAAAAATTAAAGGATTTCACAGTTTTCCCCAAATTTACATTTGTTGAAAGGCATAGTTCTGAAGGATTCAGCCTTAGTTTTTCGCTGTATAGCTCATTTGAGTTTAGTGTCATCAAGCATACAATTTGTTGGCGAGCAGAAATGTGAGAACTTTAACTATTTGCTTCAACAGTGAGGTGTAGTCAGCTTTTGTAAAAGGAACCACCTCTGATACCTAGTTCTGCTCTCTACAAGCTAAAAGAATGTGCATTTGACCATGAGTCTCTGTGGCTGCCAGAGTGATGGGCGACTAAGGGGACACTTCTGTTTCTTTTTCTTGAATAAAACGTGAATCTAATTAGGTCTCCATTTTAATCATTTGCTTTTATTCTTTGAAGTGTATGTAAAATATTATATCAATTTTAAGAACCAGAAATTTAATTCCATCACAAATTTAGGAACATAGCTGATATATCTGCACTTATTTTATAAAATCATACAGTTTTAACATTAAACAATACTTTCTTTCCTTTATGGACTTATCACAGAGAATGAAGTGTCCTGACATATATTAACTTTAAAAATACAATTAAATGCAAGGATAAATTCTTAATTGTACTTGTGACTGGAGGTTAGGGAATGTGCAGAAAAAATGAAAAAAAAAAAGCTAAAACCTTGATTATTCTGAAAACACAGTTCTCACTGAACAACAAAAGCATTCCCACAATGGTGGGAGAAAGTTTTATTAACAGTCAAGAAACCATGTTTTGATAGGCACATTTCACTGTACATGTAAAGTGTTGTCTAATGGGGGGACAGAAAGCAATTTAAGGAGAAATACCATTTCCATAGGTGCTTTGCACAAGGAATTACTGTAACTTGCTGGTATCCTTAAAAGTCAGTTCCTCAGTGAGGAGTGTGACGGTTACTGCCCCAAGAGATTCTTCCTTTCCGGAACCACTTTGTTTCTGTTCCACTCACTTGGGAGGAAACTGCATGCAAAGCCAAGGGCAATATTGCCCTGTCCTGCAAACAAGGAAATCACACTTGTCTGTTACTTATTGCAGCAGAATATCAAGCACTCTGCAGCAGTGGGCCAGGAATGACATCAGCAGGCAGCGGTAAGGATTCCTTTTGAAATGTACCACCTGAAATGTGTGAGACAGCAGTGAGCTTTCTTGTGGGCTTCCAAATGGTTCCTTTATGCCTGACAGTTGGTCCGAGGTGACCCTGTCTCTGCCCATTGCTACATAGTCTATCTGGGACTTCAAGAAGCCCTGAGTGGCAGTGTACCTATGGTACAGTGGACCTGGGATTGCTGAGTGTAACAGGTATTACTGAATTGGGTAGATTTACTGCCGAGGTAGTTGATGAAAGACTGTGGATGACTTACAATGGCTCTGGTTGCTCATTGATGAGAATAGGTAGCTTTGCCCACCTTTGGGTCTTCCACTATTAGGGTTATGGGCTCATTGAACTATTCCCCATCAATATTCTGAAAGGCTTATTGGCTGTGACAGGCTCGATCATTAGAAGGTGGCAGTAAGGAGCCACCTTGTATTTTGTAGGAATCAGTGAGAACAATTAAGTGAGGGTTGGAAGGGAATGAACTGGTGAAGTATAGGGCTAGAACCAAAGAAATGGTGGTGCCCTAAAACGAATCAAAGTTAAAATAGTAAAATGTAGTGTGAAAAATAGACAACAAGAAAGAGGAAGGGATTAGCCTACCAATAGAAACACAGACTGGTTGAAATTGATTGTCCATTCATCAACATGATTATTTCATCATGACACAGAAATAGAGACCAAGAGGAAATGTTTGGAGGAAGCAGGAGAAGAAGTAAGGAATTTATAGTGAGAAAGGAGTCAGTGGGGAGTACGTCAGTTGTGATAGGGACCTTGAGAAGGAAAATCACCTGTGGTCTGCAGAAGAGCCAGGCATTGGGATATGACACTAACTCTTGGGTGATTGCTCTTACCGGTCAGACTAGACTATCACTCAGTCTGTGAGGACCCAGAAGGGAGATGCACCTGTGGTCACAGTGGGGGAGATCTTTTCACAGGAGGTAGCCTGTTCAGTGAATAGGTTTCCTGCAAACAGTCCCAACTAACAGTAGCGGAGGGGTATCATACGCTTCGGGAACACTGAGAAGTTTAGGGTAAATAAACAAAAGATTCACATTTGAAGTTAACATTGATGTTATTGTTGAACCTACTAAATGTTGAACTGTGGGAGTAGTATCATCAGCTTGTTTTTAGGATATTAGGACTGGCAGCAAGTGTGGAAGGTGCACTGAGGGGGAATGGGCTGGTGGCAGGAAGATCATTCATGCGAACCGAGGCTCTAGGGTTGATTCACTTTTCCATCTGGGTGCTTGGATCAGGAGAAGTCCAGGAGGTCTCCTTCACCTTGATTAAAGATTAGTAGTATTGTAATTCTTGCTCAGAAGCCAAGTTCCACTAAAGTGCTGATTCAGTATATTTTGTAGCAAGAAAAAAGGGATCAAGCTTTCTGGTCAGAGTGAAGCTTTTTTTTATAAAGAAGTACCAAGATCATTACCTTTATTGTAAAATCTTATTTGATTTTTATTGTAGAATTTTTTTTTTTTTAATTTTGACCATTCTTGTGGTACAGATATAAATGAATGTGCGTTAGATCCTGATATTTGCCCAAATGGAAGTTGTGAGAATCTCCGTGGAACCTATAAGTGTATATGCAATATAGGATATGAAGTGGATTCAACTGGAAAGAACTGTGTTGGTAAGAAGTTTCATCTACATTCTAAGACACTTCATGCATAATACATTGCTTTCTTTGTCAGTGGAAGGAAACTGGCTCTTGAGGAGCTTAAAGGACTGAGGAAATGGGACGCTTTACCCTTTGGGTGTTAGCATAGTACATACGTGTCTTGATTAGCTAAAAACTATGTAATAGAATTATGATAAATTATGAATAATCATATATATCAGATTCAGTGGTAAAAGAGAAGCTCCTCACATGTCTAAAATGCAAAGATTCTGAGCCCTTCTCATGTTGCTACGAGGTCATACCTGTTTTTAAAGAGAAGGAACAACTCTTTTCCCAATTATTTATTTGACTTATTTCTTACATTTTTTAATTGTTTTAAGAGATATACAACTATATATATATATATATATATATAGCACAGCATTTGCCACTTCAGCAGTTTTCAGTGACACCAATGACATTAATCATATTGTTCAACAATCACCATAGTACTTGCCAAACTTCCTGTGACCGTAATTATGTAAACTCACTGCTTCCTAAACCGTGGCTCCCCTTTTCCTCCTGTCTCACACTCCCGGTAACCAGTGATAAAGTTGGGTCTCTTTTCTTTCGCCTATCTAACCACTTATTAGATTTAAGTAATTACTGCTCCCCGTGAAGTTTAACATGTAGATACCTTTTTGATGTTGTAGCAATCCTTAAAAGAAAAATACCAGCCAGTAACTAGATAAATCATCTAGTTGGGAAAAAAATGGTCGTCATGGTACTGTTATTTTCTCTGTGACATTCTGGTTCCTAGGTTAGTATTTTCTAAACTGTGTCGTCCATCCTGTAGTATAGTATAATACCACCTCAAATTAGAAGTTAGGCTTCTAAAACTGGCATATTCTTACTCATGGAAATATGCCAGGATATACACCAAAACCAAAATGTAAGATGGTGTATATCTGTTCTGTTTGGAGACAAAACATACTTTACATAAAAAACAAACTTCATGGAGTAAGTTGCAAATTAATAATTTTGAAGATAAAATAGAACATTTAAAAATATGTTTTGCTTTCTGAAAGTCATTCAGGACTCTGGCGTTAGAAGCTCACTCTTCTGCTGTTAGTGATACTTTAGTGGCACCATTTGAAAAGTACTACTTTGATGTGATAGTCCTAGAACATGCAAATACTCAGATACTATAGAGATGACAATAAACAGAAATGTAATTCTTTACATTCTTCCCATACATAATCTAGCAAGCACCAGCTACTTTTCAGGCACTGAATGCAAGCACTTCCATCCACACATCAGAGCAGTCACCCAAAGAGGAAATGTGTCTATCCCTGTATGTTTCTGGGATTCAGGTTGTTTTATTTGTCAGGGTATACTGTTTTGCCATTTACAGTCCTCTGGCACAGGGAGCTTGTGAAATTCTTGATCCATTCCCAAGAAGAGTTGTCCTTTGATTGGACAAAAAAATAAAAGCAATAGGATTAAATTGTATAACACTTTGCTTCTCCCTGGGACAATTTCTATACTGTGTTAAGGGTAAAACAATTATTATCCCTAAGGTGCCTATAAGCTCTCCCCTGACCTCTTTGGCACTATGTACAGTCTTTCTGAAGCTCCTCCAGCCTAACTGGATATTTCTGACTGCTTTCAGCAATCTTTGTACTCCAGAAAGTATCTTGATCTTCTATATTTCTTCTAAACTTCTTGCAGTGGACTTCATGCAGCTTCACCTTTTTTATTCTTAGCCCTCTTTCCTTTCCTTTTGCATACCTCTTCCTCTTGTAAAATCCATGTTTATCTTCATACTTTGATAAGCAGTATTAAGAAACTTTGGGCACATTTTTCTGGGTGACATGATGAAGTCTAGATTCTATCTATGTACAAGTGAAGAATAGAAGACAGAATTTGAAGATGAGTCAAGAGAAAAGATGACTCCAGATTTTCTGAAAGGAGCCCCAGATAGTTTTGTTCCTTCTGGCTCTCTCAACCGTTTTCTGGAGTATTCTTGTAGATTTTCTGTTCCCAACCCCTCAGGCATTCTCTAGAACTAGTAGTTTCACTGTTTGTCACAGTTTTTACTTTTATAATTGCTTAAAAGGTGAAATATGACAAGAGTAGTCCCTCTGGCACAGTACACAATTCTCTGATTTTGCAGCTAGAAGTGGAGTGCCACAAGTGGGCCAGAACCTAATAAATATCTTTGTTGTTAGGACTGAGGATTACGTTAGGGACAGTTTTTTTGATGAAGTAGAATCTTACTTGGAATTTGATTTTTGCCTGCTTTCACTTTTAATGCGCAGCGTTTGCAAACGCAGAAAAGCAACCAACAAATCAGAACATCTTGTCTGCCCAGTTTAAATCAGCTTTCATCTACATTTTCAGACTAAGCCTGAAAATGGGGAATGGAAACAGGTCACGGAGCTACAAACTTGTCATAAAACCGTTTTCTTTTGGCTATGTGTTTCTCTCTGTCTCTGTCTGTCTCTCTCTCTGTTTTTTATTGCTGGCCCAACCCTGGATTTTCCTTCTTTGTGGTCAACATCAAGTTTTGAGAAGTGAATTCTTCATCTCTCCCTTAATTTTAGGGCTGTTTTTTAGGGACAATTGTTATTTCAGCTAGACTAGTTGAGCTAGTTGTTACTTGAACTAGTTGTCTTGGGGCTAGTTGTTATTTCAGTTAGAGTCAACCGAAAGCAGGTTCTACTATTTCATTTTTATTTAAGAGTCTCTCTTCATTGACAGACAAGAAAAATCATTATTTACTTGGCTGGTGCAGAAAGACATAGGGCTGTTATTCTGTTATCCAAAAATCAACCCACGGGAAGCTAAAAGGAGAGCTTGAGCAGCAGTTGAGATTATTCCTTCATTGCTTTTAGTGACAGTGCCAGTGTTGGATCCGTTTTCATCAGGTTAAAGCCTGAGCTTGTTGAGAGGTACAGACTTATGCGAGTCATAGACCCAGTCCAGCTGTTGCCCACAGAAGATTCCAGTGACTGGCTTTTTCAAAAAAATGATAATAATCTTGATGCGCAGCTTCCGGATTCTTCTGACAGTGTCAAAGTTTAAGAATTAGAGTACTGAGTCTTTCAGGAAGCATAAATATTCTTTCCATCCTTTTTATAAAATTTGCAGCATTCTGTATGTTCAAAGAATGATATCCATACAGTAAAACCTGCGAAAGTCAGAACTTGTGTAAGGCAGAAACTTGTTGGAGAAGGAAAACTCAAGTATTTTCTACTAATAGGCAGCAAAAGAATAGCAACCAGGCTGCACCCTGTCAAAGGCAGGAAACTTGTGAGATCTGGAAAAATGAAGTCTGATGGAGTTCCAGCTTTCAAGTTCTAACTGTATGCTTCATTTCCCGTATATATAATTATGCTTTAGATGAAAGGTTATAGAGCAGATCAGTTTCTCGTTAAACAGTCAGTACATACATTGTTTGGCGACATTGATTGCCAACCCCATTATGTGTCAATGCTCTCCTTTCTTGACCTTGAATTCCCTATTATCCGCTTTTCTGTCCCATCCTGCTTTCTAGTCCTTGCCACCGGGCTGGTACGCCAATTTTGCCTTGTTTTGTGAGACAGTCTAGTCTTTGGCTGAAGGGTAAACCTCAGGAATGACTTCAGGGATTCCAGGAGCTTGGGGTTTCTCCAGCCTCTGTCAGACCAGTAGGACTGTTCTTTTTTGTGAGTTAGAATTTTCTTCTGTTTTTCTCCAACTTTGTCCAGGCCCCTCTATTGTGGTCCCTGTCAGAGCAGTTAGCGGTGGTGGCCAGTTGTGCTGGACTCAGTCTGGTGGAGGCTGTGGAATTTGTGGTCCATTAGTCCTCTGGACTGATTTTTCCCTTTGATTTATCCTAGTTTAAGTATTTCATAAATTGTTTGCCAGTTTGGGTATAGCTCCTACTGTGAACCCAGGCAGTTCCACAGCGCTGAATTTGTATGTTAGTGTTACTAACTTGACAAACAATGATCTGAACAGAATATCTAAATGTGTGAAAAATTCCTTATAGATGTATAAGCTGTTTTGTGGGCAGTGGAGTATAGTTTAGCACAGAGCAATATAAAAAAGTGTGTAATTTCCACATTTCCTAAATTATCTGAGGAACATATATCTGAAAGTTGGGTTTTGCTTCAGGCTGGCATATAATTAAGCTAAAATGAAGAGATTTTCTTCAGATCTCTGAGTCATAAATGTAAATTTCCCAACTTTACTGGCCAGTTGTAAACTTTACAGGTTGTTTCATGTTTTATAAACCTGACCGAAGGGCATTCATATTATTCTGGGGAAGGCACACACATTCTAGAGCTAACACGTGTCAAAGTTAGACTGTATTTTCTAAATATTTATTTGGTTCCTTACATCGATAGAATTAGTTTTTTTTTAATCTTGGAACAATGAAACAATTCTCTAAAGGTCAGTGATTTCCAGTGAGTCCTAGTTTCCTTCCTGCTAAAAAAAAAAAAAATCGAAAACCTCCTGCGGAGAAGTGACTTGTGACTCACAGTCTCTGGTGACTCTGGTCCGAGTAGACACCAAGTTTAGATAATCAAGTAAAGCCTCTATTTTTGTAAAATTAGGTAATTTTGGGAAAACCCAGTGATACGGGAGTTTTGCTTCATTATTAGATTGAAGGAATCTAGTCGTTGTGACCTTAAAGACCTAACTTAAAAGAATAAAGAAGTGGAATGCAAGGGATGAACTCTTAAAAGTTCATTTTCATTTCCTTTCCAGATATTAATGAATGTGTATTGAACAGCCTGCTTTGTGACAATGGACAATGTAGAAACACTCCTGGAAGCTTTGTCTGTACCTGCCCCAAGGGATTTGTATACAAACCTGAGCTGAAAACCTGTGAAGGTAAAACTTTGCCGTCTTTTAGGACGTCCTTACCTCCTCCCACTACCTGTTGCCATCAGGTCACTTCCAATTCATGGTGACCCTATAGAAAAAAGTAGAACTGTTTCATATGGTTTCAGGGTGTGGGTGGTAGATTCAAACCACTGAGCCACTAGGCTCCGTACTGCCTTTATCAAACATCTGTTTTAGACAACAACGCCACTTAGGTTGAAATTCCTTAGTTTTAAATGGCACTTGTAGGGACTTTTCATGCTCCTTATTTAGTTGCTGCTGCTATTTTATTTGCCATTTAACTACCCTTTAAAAAAATTCATTTGATGACCCTATGGGATAGAGTACAACCGCCCCATAAAGTTTCCAGTAGAGTGCTTAGTGGACTTGAACTGCCGAGTTTTGGGTTAGCAGCTGTAGCTCTTAACTGGTATGCCACCAGGAATTCCACGTTTATCTGAAATCCGCATTTTATTAGCCGTAATTTAGTATACGAAGGAAACATGTATATACTGTTTCAGTTAGTAATTCGGAAATCACGCTTATGTGGGCTTCAGATTTTCTGAATAAAAGATTGAGTCTTATGCCAGATTCTACGCTATAGGGATGTGCTCAGTTACTATTTTTGGCATTTCAGCTAGTCTAGAAAAAAACTACTGGGGCCAGCTTTTCTGTAGTAGCAATTAAGGTCAGAGTTTAAGTACTCAATCCTGCCAGGGATCAGCTCTCAGCAGTAATGTAAAGCTGTTTTTATTTCAGACATCGATGAATGTGAGTCAAGTCCTTGTATTAATGGAGTCTGTAAGAACAGCCCTGGCTCTTTTATTTGTGAATGTTCTTCTGAAAGTACTTTGGATCCAACAAAAACCATCTGCATAGGTACTTATCTTTCAGAGAATGATTTCCGTGTGTTTATTGATGCTCCTCTATTTAATGCCAGTATTTACTACAGAAGAGTTAAGTATGAATAAAATCTTAAACAATCACTGTTCCTTGTTTTGTGACGCTGCTCTTGCTGTAATTCCAGTGTGCATGTTTGATTGAATTTTTGGCATAGACCCTATTTAATAGCTATTAAATATCGTTCCCTCCATCTGCAGAAACCATCAAAGGCACTTGCTGGCAGACGGTTGTAGCTGGGCGGTGTGAGATCAACATCAATGGAGCCACCTTAAAGTCCCAGTGTTGTTCTTCCCTTGGTGCTGCCTGGGGAAGCCCGTGTACCCCCTGCCAAGCTGGTAAGAGAAATGGACACCGTAGCTCCTTTGCCCCTCTTGTTGGCTAATGGGCTTAGAGAGGGGAAGCGGGAGTCCTGTGTTTAGTTCATGTTAGGTCTACATAGTGATTTTAAAAGATTTCATTCTGAAGACTTCAGTGAAACGTATTGTTGAGTAGGAAACAAAGTGTCAAGGATAATAATTTTATGTGACTACCTTCATTCATTATTTTCTGTCACCACACTGTGATGCTTTCAGCTGGTGTTGGGTTTTTGGAGCAGTAATGGTTACTGGCTCACTAGGGAACTTCATAGCTACAGATCCAGAGCTTTTTAAGGAATGCATTTTCTTGCCCCAAAGAAACTGGTATAAAGAAACCAGTGTTCATGCTTAAACTTCATAAGAGTTTCTGCTGAACTTCTGCTTCTGTTGTGAGTCTGAAGTTTCAGAGCTTTACTCATAATGCTGTTGATTAAATATCTGGATATACAAAAGTCCTTTCAATATTGTACTACGAGACGTGAAGTCTCCAAGTTCTCCATGCTCACATTATAGTGGGCCTACAGAGTGATTCCTATTCTAGGACTAATATCAAGAGAGAAATCTTAGCCATCACCTTAGCATGGTCTGTAGGGTATCTTAGGGTGTTCTAGCTATCTTAGAAGAATTACTGTTTATTCAAGGAGACATTCCTTTAATCTGCTTCACCTGTGCAATCTCAGAAACACTGTTGTCTTAGACAAAATAGAATTCATATTTCAGGTTCTGTCTTGTGTTTCTTACACCATGTTAGAACTATAAAGTCTGGATATTGTTATTTCATATTTGTGTTTGTTTCTGTTTTTTTGCAGATCCCATATGTGGCAAAGGGTTTTCAAGAATTAAAGGAACACAGTGTGAAGGTATTTCTGATTACTTATAAACCGTAAATTTCTGTCTTTGTGAAGAATACTTATGTTACCTTGGCTGGATAAAACCTGACGGTGAGAAATATGCAGCAGAGAAGAGCAATGAGGGGAGCTACGGAGCAGAACAGATGCAACTTTCATGAACACATGTGTGTTATTGCCAGTGTCAGCTCACCATGGCCAAAGGATACAGGGGAGCTGAAAATGTTTCAGCCATGGTGTAAAGTAACTGCACTTGCAAAGTACTGTCTGTCAGGGGAAAAAAAAAGTTTTTAAGAAGTTGTAAAATTTATGTATGTTCCGTTTGCTCCTTTTTTGTGTTAAATGTTTCATGGCCATAGTTGTTTTAGAAGAACTGAAAGTCTACATGATTCCCTCATTGTCCTGTGGCTGTTTCTCACAGTATACCAGATAGACATAGGTCACTGTGACTAACATAACCTGACATGACACAGCACTGAAAATTTTACAGACAGCAATTAGTTCCATATGTGGGATGAAGTGAAGTGTTTTCGCTACTAAAATAAAGAGGAATACTACAACCCCCACCCAAAGTCTTGCTTTCCAAATGATGACTAAATCCTCTGGCCCTTCTCTGATCCAGACCCACTGTTAATAACTTACATGACCCCGGCAGCACATTGTGGTGTGGCCAAGACAGAAAAGACCCCCAAAGGTAGTTTCCATCGCCTCTGTCTGCCATGTGCTCCTCTTGCAAGGAGAGACACCCTGGGAGTGAGTTTCTTAACCAGTGTTCCCCTTTTTTTTCTTTCTTTGAATTAACTTGATGGTCAGTCACTGTTTTTCCATATCACGTGCAGAAAACATACTACTCTGTAGTCAGTGAATTGGGAAAGACCATGGGTGTGAGAGAGACTGGGTAGATGATGAATGAGTGAACAAGAACACTTTTGATTTTCCGTAACCTGAGGTAGGGCCACCCGGGCTGTGAGGGAAGAGCAAGGGACCAAGTTAAGTTAGAACCACCAGTTGCCATGGAGTTGACTCTGATTCACAGCAACCCCATGTATGTCCAACTAGAACTGCCATCTGTAGGGTTTTTAATGGCTGATTTTTCAGAAACAGATTGCCAGATCTTTCTTCAGAGGTTCCACCAGGTGGACTCAGATTGTCAACCTTTTGGTTAGCAACCAAGCACTTAACTGTTTGCACTACCCAGAAACTTGAGCTAGAACTAATTATGAATTTTCTCTTCTTGTTAGCACCATCAAAAATATGGTGTTTTGACTGTCCCAACATGTTCCTCAGTGGGGTTTATTCTGTGTACATTTTTGAGTTGTAGGTTCTTTGCTAGTTTTAGAGACTCTGTGTTTCTGTTTCTCTCCTTCCTCCTGGACACCTGGTCTCATAAAGCTAGTTAGATGTTCTCTGCTGACTTTACGTGACATCTCAACAGTACCCAGAATGCCTCTCAGAACTCACACCTGTCTCTGTGTTTCAAAGGTATTACCTAAGACAGGTGGAAAACTTTTATGCCTGTGATTATAGATAGGCTCAGAATGGTTGCTATTCAACCATCCCAGACATTCTACTGGACTCCATAGAGGCAAATTGGTTCAATGAACTTATTAGGTTCAAAATAACATTTTCTGCTTTGGGAACAACTATGATTTATGAATGGAATAAAGTAAAAAAGATGCTATACAGGTGTTTCAACTAAATAATTTTTTTTCTGCATAGACATAAATGAATGTGAAGTGTTCCCAGGAGTGTGTAAAAATGGCCAGTGTGTTAACAGCGCAGGGTCGTTTAAGTGTGAGTGTCCCAGTGGGATGACTTTGGATGCTACAGGGAGGATCTGTCTAGGTGAGTGATGATCTCATTATTTTTCTAATCAGTCTATTAAAGATTATTAAAAGCTCCATTAGCAAAATGGAGTTTAAAATTTAGTTTAAGCACAGACCTACATGCCCAAATCCAGTAGTATCCCAGGGTGGTTTCCTTGACCAATAGCCTTTCAGATCCAGCTCTTCGTTTACCTTTTGTCACAAGAGTAGATGATACATTAATGAAGAGAAACTTTGGTCCTTTTCTGATATGTAACTGCTGTGTACATCATTACTACTACCAGTTGTTATTCCAGGGCTCTGAAATTGACCCTTAATGCACCATGGACCATCGGCTATGGGTGGAGGGTAGGGTAATAATAACATTGAGCTTCACTGGAAACTGTAGCCTATGCCTTCTAGAGATGAGCTATCTTTGGCTAGAAGGGTAAGTCCTCACTCTGTGGATATCAAAGGTGAAGATGTCTTGGCATGGAAGAGTGAATTTGAGGGAGCCCAAGGCAATTGTCACTGCTAATTATGGCAAGATTCCAGTTGTTGGAGCCCAGATGACAGTGGTGTAGGAGGGGCTAGACAGAGTAGAGAACTAGAAGACCTTCGAAAGCTACCTATGTGTTTGTAGAGGCAACAGATTTGAGGGCCCACAGTCAAGCTTGCCATCTGGCAGATTTCTTTTGTTGCTGCTGCTGTGATTCTGATAGCTAAGAAACTGCCCTTGCATCACGGGTTTCTGATCCATGACTAGAAATGTTCCTTAGCTGTATTGCATGTCTGAAACTTCATTACTCTAAACAGCATCTTTAGTGAAGACCACTGTAGTAGTTAAAAGAATGGTATATGATTAAGGGAGTTGGGTAATTACAAGTTAGAACAAACCTCTAAGCATAGATATTTAAGGGTTCTAGTGTAAGCAGTATGAAGTAGAAAAGGTGAAGTTCAGAGCTAAGGGTCTTTTTGTAAATACGATGCCCGTCAATCCCATAGTGAGTTGCAGTTTGTTTGGGAGGAGTCAGAATTTACTGAGAACTATCTTCTTAGGTTCTTCTTAGGTTGAAAAATGGCTCTGTGCTTAACTGAGGGTTCATTTTTAAATTATCTGCGTGAATATTGGCAACTAGAGTGTAAAGTTGTCTGAGGCTTCAGAAGCTCTCTGATGTAAGAGACAGCTCAGGGGCTCAGGGAGTGGTTAATGAACACAGGGTAACGGAAAAAGGTGGGGCAGAGAATGCCTTTCATGTATGTTACATTTTACAGTTTTCAGGTACGTATGATGATCCCATTTGAGCTTCACAGCAACCCCCGAGAGATGGATAGGACTTGAGCTGTGGCAAGTCGTCCATGGGGCTAACAATTTACCTGACATGGTGACTTCTTAGTCATAGGGCAGGACTAAAACCTAGTCATCTGACCACTGCTCTGTTACTCTTCCTATTCTTCCTAACAATCCGTTGACTCTGGAGTTATGGCTAGCTGTGTTCCACGTGTATCCTGAAGAGGATGTTCTTCTTAAATACGGCAGTCCTCATATCAAAGTTTAGTATTTTACCTCACTAAAAAAGAAGTAGGTCTGAGGAAAAGATGATTTAGCTAGCTAACAGGTGGTACAAGAGTGAAGAGCACACTTTGCTGACAGAGTCTATGCGTCTGCAGTAGGCTTGTCTTCACAAAGAGGAGAGGTCTCCCAGAAGAGCTTTGTGGAATTTCTCAATATACAACTCCTGACGTACAGCTATCATACAAATGCCTAAAATGGAAAGGGACTGACAAAGAGAAGAAAATCTTTATTAGGCCTGAATTTCTTTTGATGAAAAAAAGTTATTTCTAGTCAATAAGAATAGAGCAAAATTATGATGGGTATTGTACTAAGCTTGGGACGTGACAGGAGAACAGCTGTCACCAGCTTCCCTCCCTTCCTTCCAACAGATATCCGCCTGGAAACCTGCTTCCTGCAGTACGACGACGACGAATGCACGCTGTCCATCGCTGGCCGCCACCGCATGGATGCCTGCTGCTGCTCCGTCGGGGCAGCCTGGGGCACCGAGGAGTGTGAGGAGTGTCCTCTGAGAAATACACCAGAGTATGAGGAACTCTGTCCCCGGGGACCCGGATTTGCCACAAAGGAAATTACAAATGGAAAACCTTTCTTTAAAGGTAGACTGTTTCTAATGGCCGATTTTTTTTTTTTTTAGACCAACGGGATATATTTTCAGGAACCCAGAGTTCTGGGTTCTAATGGAGAATTGTAGTGAACAGCATCAGTGTGGCCGTCCCTGGGTCGTGTAGCATGCATCTCTTTGTCAGTTGTCTAGAGCCAAATGTCCATTCTGTGCTGTATACTTTGCTGCATCTCAGGATTTTCTGAGGAACTTGCTTCTCCCATCTAGCCACTATCCTTTTGAATGCTATAGTGTTATAAGTGAAAGGAAAATCTGTGCAGGGATGTTTTTATTCCGTTGTCTAAAGCCACGCAGTAGGGCTCTGTCAGTGTCTCCACCGTGAGCATAAGGATTGTTGCTTTGTTCTGATTGGATGTTTTCCCTTGTCACCTAGTCAGCACTCATGGCAATCCCCATGTGTCACAGTAGAACTGTGTTCAGTAGTGCTTTGGGTGGCAGATTTTTCAGAAGTGGATCACTAGAACTTTCCTTCAAGACACCTCTGAGTGGACTTGAAACACCAGCCTTTTGGTTCACAGACAAGT
Source organism: Heterohyrax brucei (assembly GCA_028571685.1). Classification (NCBI taxonomy): domain Eukaryota; kingdom Metazoa; phylum Chordata; class Mammalia; order Hyracoidea; family Procaviidae; genus Heterohyrax; species Heterohyrax brucei. The sequence goes on from CM053151.1 coordinate 2,681,811, forward strand.
GGGTTAACAATTAGCACCACCAAAGGACTCCTGAATGTAGGCAATGAAAGGTCAATGGTACCAGAAACTCAGTGACACTGTTCTTGGTCCAAGTACAGTGAAATTCATGCCTGTACTAAACACATTTCAGTGACTTATAGTGTTTCAAATATTATTTTAGTTTATTATGTCATCATCTGAAATGCCTGTAAAAGATAAGACATTAAAGATTTGATCTAATTCCAAAGATTAACTTTTCATGTGCAGTAATACAGAGCTTGCTTACTTCTGCATGCAGAAGAAAGGTGACTGGGTTTTTCAGAACTCTCATTGCTCAGAGAGGCACAGTTGATATTCCTAGTGCAGAGTCACATGGTGGCCGCTTAGTGCTACCCTGTGTCTCCAGTTATTACACTTCCTAACCAAATCAGCTTATAAACATGGGAAATGACCCTATAAATATCGCTTAATTTACCTTGTGTAGAAAATGACAGGCTTTTTTTCTTTTTAACCAGTTGTTTGGTCCAAGAAGCCCTAAAGTTGAAATATCCTTTCTGAAGAGACTGTTTCTAGATGGCCCTCCAATATCCCTTAAGTTAATTCAAAAGAGTTTGAAAGGTTTGCTTCGAAAGGCTATGGTGATCTACAGCTTCTAAAAGACTCGGTGTTCTTAAGATTGAATCTGCCAGTTCTGTATCTCCTGAAACTGTGTAGAAATAAACTTAGTTGGATTTTTTTGAGCTTCATTTCTTGCTTTGGAAAGGACCTTATAATGTAAAACTGAGGCCGCATAATAAATACGGAGGCTGTAAACAACTACAGCTGCCTGAGTTAATAAAATCTTACTAGTATATGATACTAAAAAAATACCTTAAAAGTACACATCGCTTTCAAATTTAAATTATAAAGGACATCTTCTTTGAAATTCTTCTATGTAATATATCTCAAAAAAATCACCAAAGAGTATTTATGAAATAAATAGTTCATTTTAAACTCTCAGACTCTCTGGGTGTGAAATGGTGGGTGCTTTGCACTCTTGGTGGGCTGCTCACAAACCTTCCCCGTGTGTCATTTTCCTTGAAGATATCAATGAGTGCAAGATGATCCCTGGCCTCTGCACGCATGGCAAGTGCAGAAACACCATTGGCAGCTTCAAGTGCAGGTGTGACAGTGGCTTTGCCCTTGATTCCGAGGAAAGGAACTGCACAGGTGAGTGAGTGGGCCTCACCTGGGGGGGGGGGTCACCCCTTAAAGCCCTCTCGTGTGCTGCTGCAGAACTGTGGTGACCCTTATGCTCAGGCACTGTCATTTGTTGTCTTGCTCAGACATTGATGAGTGCCGCATATCTCCTGATCTCTGCGGCCAAGGCCAGTGTGTGAACACCCCAGGAGACTTCGAGTGCAAGTGTGATGACGGCTATGAAAGTGGATTCATGATGATGAAGAACTGCATGGGTGAGTCTGTGGTGGTCCGACTGAAGCGGGAAGAGCGGGTTCCAGAAAGCTGCCGTGACACGTCGCACTGACTCTCTGCCCCTCCACGTGCCGATGTCCTGCCTGCTGAGTCAGGAGTCGTGTGTGGTGGCGGGAGTCTGACATGCACAAACAATGAAGCGGTTTGCATTGTGTGGTTGTGTGTACCCTCAGAGAGCGGTTGTGTGTCCTTGAGAAAGGAGTGTGACACCTGTGGTAGACACTTAGGGAAGAGAGAACACTTCAAACACAAGCTGTATTAGGCATCGCATTACAGGGTTTCTGTCCAAAATCTCTAGAAAGGGAGACTAATGAAGCAGGATATCTTAGGTCCGTCTTTCTGGAAATAGAGCCTGAGGTGAGCGTGGTTTACAACGTTGTATTTTTGAGAGAGTGCCCTCAAGGGAACATGTAAGGAAATGAGAGAAAGAGAATAGGGCCAGGGAAAATGATAAACAGAATTCAATCACACTTTAGCCTAACTGGATTTCATAGGGAGCTCTGGAGTATGGGTGGCACCAGATTCGTCTCACTGTGAGTCAAGGAGGCCAGGATTTCATGTTTCTATGTCAGTGCAGTCAGCTTTTGGCTGAGCATCGTCCCAGTACGGCAGGATACCATATCTTACCTTCCCAGGCGTATCTCGGTACAGTGAATAGCAACTCTCCAAAAAGGGAGCCTTGAGCTGCCAGAACACCCCGCAACTGGGGAGTGAATGTATTGGTCTGGCAAAGAGGATTTGGGCAAAGCACTCAAACAATACAGCACGGTTCATTTCTGTGTTGCAGATATTGATGAGTGTCAGAGAGACCCTCTCCTGTGCCGAGGAGGTGTTTGCCTGAACACTGAGGGGAGTTTCCGCTGTGAGTGCCCCCCTGGTCACCAGCTGTCCCCCAACATCTCAGCCTGCATAGGTAAGAACGGACACTCGTAGACCAGTTCCTTGTGGTGAGTCATTTGCTCTGCGTGTCCGCCAGAGTCAGAAGCTTGTGACTGGATCCTTGTGTTTCTTGTTTCCTAAACAGACATCAATGAGTGTGAGCTGAGTGCACACCTCTGCCCCAATGGCCGCTGTGTGAATCTCATAGGGAAGTACCAATGTGTCTGCAACCCTGGCTATCACGCAACTCCAGACAGACTCTTCTGTGTTGGTAAGCATTATGTCATGTTTTCCATTTTAATTTACCCCCCAAACCCTTAAGCAATGTGCTGTTGAGTTCTGTTTCCAACACTAGTTACTTTGACTTAATCTTTATTGTTTCCCTGTAAAATTCTTTTCATAGTACCTCACAATCTTTGGCACTCACCTCCCTTATCTTTTTAAAGAACAGCTTAATGAAGGATATAAAATATTATAACTCCAGCAGTATAGTTTGTTCCACGCTGCTCAGAATAGTGAGTGCTTTGGTTATGCACATGCGTATCAGGCAAATCAGCAAGGGATTACTGACTGCATGAAGTAGACTAAGCACGCTAACTATGGCCGGAAAGACAGAAAAGGGAAAAAAAGTATAAGATACAATGTCTGCTCTCAGGAGATTTAGATCATTAAAAATCAGGTAATTTAGAGCTGCTAAAAGATTTCCAAGAATAATTATTGGGAAAAAAATGATTATATATCACATTTTACATAGAAGCAGGGGCCAGGTCTGGCCCTCTTCCAAGATGAGTTTTGTGGAACAAGCCTTTGACTTTGTGGATGACCCACTGTAGGGTTGGTGATGCTAGGAAGAGGGGTACAGAAAGCCCTTGTGGCTTTATTGTGCCTAAAGTCAAAGTATATAGAGACAGCCAGTTTTTGCCTGGTTTGGGGTATAAACCATGTGGAACTGCCAAGTCTCACATGGTTTCCACCCAAAGCCATAAATCAACCCAAAGTCTTCTGAAACACTGCCCAGGACAACTCAGGACTCCAACTCAGGTTCTCGAAAAGGATCAGAGCCTCGGCCAGTCAAACTTAATTTCCAGTGTATAATTGCGTCTTTGACCAAGAGAATTTTACCCATGTGCTGGCTATCATAATTGGGATTCTTGTAGCACCTGGTACTTCTGCTGCGTGGTGTGTCCCATGCAGAGTATTGTGTAAGGAGTTGTTCATCTCACTCCCCGGCTTCAGTGTAAGCATTAGAAAGTTAAGGGTAATGTTTCTTTTACTGGTAATCAGGTTCTTCCCTCTTAGCTATTAGTAAATGTGTAGTTAATATTTGTTGAAGAAATGAAACAGTGACTTTCCGTTGCATTTTGTTTGCTTTACTTGACTCATGGGCCATGATCGTAAAGAGAAAAGTGATATTGTTTTCATTTCTCACAGACATTGATGAATGCAGCATAATGAATGGTGGCTGTGAAACCTTCTGTACAAACTCTGAAGGCAGCTATGAGTGCAGCTGTCAGCCCGGATTTGCACTAATGCCTGACCAGAGATCATGTACTGGTGAGTAGGCTGAAGCCTCCCTCTGAAATCTCTCAATGACAGCTCTCGAAGGAAACTCACGGCCTAAACTTGGGAGTCAGACAGTCCAGGGTTCCTATCTTTGTTTTGCCACTTAGTTTAGCTGTGTGTCCTTGATCGAGATACTTACCGTCAGATTTCACATCCACACAGTGGGCTTCAGGTTGCTTGTATGGAGAAATATGTATAGCTTAGCATAGGACCTGGCATGTGATCAATAAAAGGGGTCTAAAATACATTTTCTTCATTGTTCAGAGTCTTGAAGAGTCTAATCCTTTGATCAGTTCCTTGCTGCTCAAGGCATTTTCCTGGGACCAGCAGCAGCAGCATCAACTTGAGAACTTGTTCAGAAAGCAAATTCCCAGACAATACCTTAGACCCACTGAATCAGATACCCGGGCGGGGGGAGGGGGTGAATCCCTTCCTGTTGCACAGCCCCAGGCTAGAAGAGCCATATTATCATTTAGGGATGAGAAACTAAAAAAATGGGCAATACACATTTTTTTCTGGCTAGATTTAAGAAAAGAACTTAGGTTCAGTAACCAAAATTATTTTACCTAACCTAGAAAAAAATCTCTCTGAAAAATGCTAGATATAAATTTGACTATTAAAAACTAAATATTGATAATAAAAATTGTTTACTAAAAGTGCTCCTAGGTAGAGATGTTTATTTCATGCAGTTTTCACCATAAAATATCAGTAAAATGGAAGATAATAAGTCTCATGCATTTCAAGTTTGATAGTCAAAAGAGTAAGATTTATATTAATTTTAAAGGGTAAATTCATAGTAGAAATAAAACTATTAATTAAATGATGGACCTTTCAGTCCGTATGGACCTTGTCCTTGAGCATTTTGTTGTGAATACTGAAAACAGTTCTTTCCTTTTACACCAGGAAATGATAACCTGATTGGATGATTTTTGTAAAGCTTTATTTGTAGTTGGAAGTTAATGGTATTATGCAAGTAGGCTGACTTTAACTTGGGTAGCTTTTTCATTACTCAGTAATGGAAAGAAATGTAATGTGTGGCTCTTGGTTATTTTTCTCTGTAGACATTGATGAGTGTGAAGATAACCCCAATATCTGTGACGGTGGTCAATGCACAAACATACCTGGAGAGTATAGGTGTTTGTGTTACGATGGATTCATGGCATCTGAAGACATGAAGACTTGTGTGGGTAAGCAAAGACAGAATTGTCAAATTTTTCTAGTTATTCACCAGCATTGCTGTGCTATATAAAGGTTAATTTGTTTAGTTGAAAGATTGATCCCAAAAGAAAAGGAGCATAGGACTAATAGTATAAAGTCAGTATTCCAAAGAACGGCTATCTTTCGACTGTGTTGATGGTTTTGTCACATATATTATGTTGGGCAAGCTGACCATTGGTACTGGTAGACTCCAGATGGACATTTGTCTTTTTCTATACATTTTTCCTGTCTACGTAACCATTCTTCTACTGTAAATAGATCTTAGACTTTTAAAGTGTTTCCCTCAAAGTGAGCAAAATTTACCTTTGACCCCAGTGCAATAAACTCTAGAATTGATTATATATATTTTGATTGTGCTTTAAATGAAAGTTTACAAGTCGGTTTCTCATACAGACATATATACATGTTGTTATATGATCCTAGTTGTTTTCCCTGCAATGTGACAGCCTACATGCCCTCTCCACCCTGTATTTCCTGTGCCCATCCAACCAGCTCTTATCACCTTCTACCTTCTCTCACCTCCAGACAGAAGCTGCCCATTAACCTCGTGTAGCTACTCCGGTATCTCATAGTCCATTCTATTCTTATCTGAAGAGTTGGCTTCCAGAATGATTTTAGTTCTGGGCTAGCAGAAAGTCCCTGAGGCATGTCTCCTGAGGTCTCTGCAGTCTCCATCAGAGTATCAAGTCCAGTATTTCTACTAGAATTTGAGTTCTGCACCCCTTTTTTCTCACACTCCATCAGGGCCTCCCTGTTACAGTGCCTATTGCGGAGCTCATTGATGGTAGCCAAGCACCGTTTATCTTTGGGTCTCAGGCTGATGGAATCTCTGATTTAGGTGGCCCTTTCTGTCTCTTAGGCTCATATTTTCCTTATGTCTTTTGTGTTTTTCGTTTGACTTTGCTCCAGATGGGTTGGGACAAATAGAGGTATCTGAGATGGCTACTTGCTAGCTTTTAAGTCCCCAGACACTGCAGAATGTTTTCTTAGTAAACTTTGTTATGCCATCTAATGCAGATGTCTTCTAAAACCATGGTCTACAGAAGACCCTTGTACCTGCTAGTCTATCCTTTGACGTACTTGGTTAATGTTCAGGACATGTCTCAGCTTTTAGTTGAGTTCAGTCGTGTTGACTTCTCCTGCGTGCGTGTGTTGTCCTCTCTTCCACTCAGATAATTCTTGTCTGCTATCAAGTCAGTGAATACTCCCTTTCCCTCCTAACCTTATAACCATCCAAGTGTATTTTCTTCTGTGTTTAAACCTTTTTTTGAGTTATCATAGTGAGCTCATACAATATTTGTCCTTTTGCAACTGACTAATGTCACTCAGCCTAATACCTTCCAGCTTCATCTACATTATGTGATGTTTCACAAATGCACCATTGTTCTTTATCATGTACTATTCCATTTTGTGAATGTAACGTAATTTGTTTATTCTTCCACAGATGAGCACTTAGGTTGTTTCTATCTTTTTCCTGTTGTGAACAGTGCTGCAGGGGCTCTTATTTCTTTAGGACATAGTCCAAAGAAAGTGGGACTGCTGGATTGTATGGCACTGTTTCTAGCTTTATGGGGAAGAACCAAATCAGTTTCCAAAGTGCTTGGGCTATTTTCTGTTCCCACCAGTAATGTATAAGTGTTCTAGTCTCTCCACAACCTCTTCAGTGCTTATTATTTGGTGTTTTTTATATTAATACTAGCCTTGCAGGCATTAGATAGTGTCTCGTAGTTTTAATTTGTATTTCTCTAATGGCTAATGATCATGAGCATTTTCTCATGTATTTCTTAGCTCCCTGAATGTGTTCTTGGGTCAAATGCTGATTCATATCTTTTGCCCATTTTTAATTGAGTTATTTGTCTTTTCATTGTTGAGACTTAGTAGTATCTTGTAGATTTTTAATGATTAGATGCTGATTGAATTTTTTATGTACAGTTTTTTTTTCCCAGCCTGTGTGTAGCTTCACTTTTTATTCTTTGGTGAAGTCTTTGGATAAGTGTAAGTGTTTGATTTTTAGGAGCTCCCAGTTATCTATTTTCTCTCTAGTGTTTGTATATTGTCAGTCATGTATTGTAATCTTTTTATGACATTTTTAGGGCTCCCAGCATTGTCCCCATCTTTTCTTCTATGATTTTTATCATTTTAGATTTGATAATTAGGTCTTTGATCAATTTTGAGTGTGTTTCTGTGCGTGGTGTGAGGTGTGGAGCTTGTTTTAGTTTTCTGGAGATGGATATCCAGGTGTGCCAACACCATCTGATAAAAAGACTGTCTTTTCTGCATCTGACAGATTTGAGGCCTTTGTTGAATATTAGCTGCTCACAGGTGGATGGTTTTACATCTAAATTATCAATTCAGTTGCATTGATCTGTTTATGTATTGTTGTACCAGTACCAGGCTGTTTTGACTGCCATGGTGGTTTAATAGGTTCTAAAATCTGCTAATGTGAGATCTTCACTTTGTTCTGCCTCTTCAATAATGCTTTAGTTATCCAGGGCCTCTTTTCCTTCTATTGCTCTGTATTTGTGTACAAGTTCAAGTTGGTTAGTTGTGGCATTTAGATCTTCCGTCTCTGTATTGAGCTACTTTTTGGATATTCTGTCCTTCACCAAAAGTGGTGTGTTGAAGTCTCTTGCTATTTTTTTGGAACTGTGTATTTCTCATTACAGTCCTGCTAGTGTTTATTTATTTTCAAACCCTGTCATTGACTGTGTTGTTGCCAGTTTCTTTGTCCCACTTAATTTTCTATGCTGAATCAATTTTCTGTATGTATTTTCTTTTTATCTTTTTCATTGTTGTGGTTTTGTATTTTCTTGCTCTTTATGTTTTTCTTGCTTTTATTTTGATGTATACAGTTATGGCTTTCCTTTTGATTATCTAGATATTTATCCCCATTTTTCAAAGTTTAAACCAATCTTTATTATTCAGTTATATCACCTTGACTACATTTCCACATGAAATATCTCTGACGAGATTTTTGTCCCTCTTTTTTGTTTTTATGTTGTCATCTTTTACATAATGACATCTCTGTTTCCCTATTTTCAGTGTTTTAGCTTTTATTTATTTTTGTCTTTTACATATCTGAGTTGATAACTGCTTGCTCTGTCCTGCATTCTACTCTTGGGTTGTTATCTGATGTCACTGATTTTCTAACTGAAGGACTCCCTTTCCTATTTCTTGGGCTTTTTGTTTGTGTTTTTGTTTGTTTTTATTCTTTTCTCAATTCCTTAAACTTCCATTTATGTGGAAATATTCTAATTTGTACTGTATTTAAGTGACAATTTTGCTGGATATCTGATTATTGGCTAGCATTTTCTTTCCTCATGTCTTTGTGCTGTCCCATTACATGCCTGCCTGTGTAGTCTGAGCTTAGTCTTACTGACTCTCTGTTGTAGATAAGTTTTCACTTATCCCTAGCTGCTCTTAAAAACCTTTATCTTTGATTTGGGAAAGTTAATTATAATATGTCTTGGTGACTTTCTTGTGGGATCTATCTTGTGTGGAGTTCAATGAGCATCTTGGGTAGGTATCTTCTGATCTTTCGTGGTATCAGGGAAGTTCTGTGCCACTAAATATTCGACAGTTCTATCTGCGTTTTCTGTTACTCCCTGTTCTGGTATTCCAGTAGCTTTCAGGTTATCCTTTTTGATAGGGTTTCAAATGATTCTTAGGATTTGTTTGATTTTTAAAATTTTTCATCAGAGTTTTCCTCAAATATGTTGACATCAAGTGCTTTATCTTCATTGTTACTGATTCTCGCTTTCATTGCCTCAGTTCTACTCCTGTGACTTTTTATTAAGTTATCTAATTCTGAAATTTGATTGTTAATCTCCCAATTTTCTGTTTGCTGTCTTTTTATGGATTCTTACATCCTGTTAAATTTGTCAGTATACTCATCTTCTTGAGTTCATCTCTATTGCTATGCCTGTGGCTTTCTTTGCTTGTTCTGCATTTTACCTGATCTCCTTCCTGATCTCTTAAAGAGTTCTGTGTATTAATCTTTCATATTCTGCATCCGGTAATTCCAGAAAGTTCTCTTTATCCAGAAGATTTCTTGATTCTTCATTTGGGGAGCTTCCTGAGGCCATTGTGGTCTGCCTTTTTGTGTGATTTAATATTGATTGTTGTCCCTGAGCCATCAGTAAGTTATTGTGTTTATTTGTTTTCTTTTTACTTACTGTGTCTTAGCTGCTTGTTTTTTGGTTTCTTTTGATATGCTTACATGATAGGTGCTTACATGAGCTACTTTGGCTGTTGGGCTGCCCAAAGCTCTCATGTCGTGTCATCATGTGGTTAGAGCTGTTGCTAGGTATGTTAGCGCAGGAGTCCATGTACTTTTCTTGTATGGATTTAGCTCAGGTGCCTAGGTAGTTGATCACAAAGTGTGTGATGCAGATTCTCACCTGCAATCCTAGTTGGGCAGGGGTAATTGGTGTTGGCGCAGGCATTTGGCTGCATTAGGGGTCATGCAGTGAACAAGGTGGGGGGCCAACTGTCACCCCTGAATGTCTGTGAGGAAATCCCTGTTTCCTAGAGCACCTGGGTGGCTGGGTTTTACAGCAAGACTATAAGCATCCAGTGCTATTGGCTATAAAAACTGGGGAGCACCAGCTGTTCTTGCATCCCTGTCACATGTGGTAGGTGATGTGAGTGGTGTCACCAGTCCTCAGGCCCCTGATCTGAGCAGGTAAGGACTCTGCTTCAAAGCTTACAAGCTTAAAAGCTCTTACCCCTCAGTTCAACTCTAACTTTGCATTTGATGTTCAGAGCTTGTATATGATCAATTCACTTGTTGGTGGGGGGGGGGTCTTTGTTATGAAAGGGACCACAGGAAGCTTCTGACTACTCTGCCAGCTTGGCCCCACCATTGATTATATTTTTTGATTTTTTTTCAAATTTGCGAATTTTTCTTCTGTGGTATCTAATCCATCCAGTGTATATTTTTATTTTAGACATTATAGTTTCCATCTCTAAAAGTTCAGTTTGGGTCTTTTTATATCTTCTGTCCCTCCATTTAATATGTTCAATTATCCTCTAACTTTTGAACATATAGAATAGGTTATAATAACTCTTTCAGTATAACTGTCTACTGATTCTTTGTCAGTTTTAGATCGTTTTAATAAATCAACTCTTCTTTTTGCATTGTATATTCCTGCTTCTTCGTATGCCTCATAATTTTTGATTGGATACCAGCACTGTACATTGTACTTTGCTAGTTGCTGGATAGTTTTATATTCCTGGAGATAGTCTTGAGCTTTATTCAGTAATATTTGGAAACAGTTTGACTCTTCCAAGTCTTGTTTCTAAGCTCTTAAGCAGTAGTTATTCTAGGGCTAATTTTGCCCTATTACTGAGGCAAGACCCTACTGGATACTGTACCCTATGCCCCTTGAATTATGAAGTTTTCCAGTCTGTCTGGTGGATCAGGCACAGTTCCAGATGTTTTGTGAATTCTGAAAATCATTACCTTTAATTTTGGGGGTGACTTTCTCTCTAGCATCAAGTAGTTTCCTTACATCCCTGCACCACTACCTAGTTGAATGGGGAAGAGAAACCCTCCACAGCTTTCTGTCTCGTATTCTCCCTGTACATTTTTGTTGTTGTTTGCTCTTCCCTGTGAACTGTTAACTACCCTGGTCTGCCCAGATTCTCAACTTTGTCTCTTTAATTCATGAATGCTGCCAGTTCCCCCCCGGGGTCTCCCTCCTCTAGCATGTTCTTCAGTCTCTTTCTACTCAGTAAGAGGGAGACAATCTCAGAACTCAGGTTATTTTCTTTCTCTTGTGTATCACTGGCTTTGACTGCCTAGTATCCAAATTCTAGAAAACTGTGTTTTCAGATATTTTGTCCATTTCTATTAGCTGTTTCAGGCAGGGAATCAAACTTGGTTCCTGATTCTCTATTTTGGCTGTTGGAAAGAATCTAGTAGAATTGACTGACAGCCTTCACTGAGTATTTGTGAAGTCCAGGAAATTGAAGTGACTGTCAGAAACCCTGGTGGCATAGTGGTTAAGCACTATAGTTGCTCACCAAAGGTCAGCATTCAAATCCACCAGATACTCGGAAACTCAGTCGGGGCAGTTCTACTGTGTCCTACAGGCTCTGTATGAGTTGGGATCAACTCAATGGCAGTAGGTTTCATTTGGTTCAGCCATAAGAAAGAGTATAGTTTGGGAAAAAAGTAAAGGTTGTAAGCTACCTGCACTAAAACGGTCTCTTTATCAACTCTTTTGAAATATGTAAACTAATTTGTTAGCGTTATGCAGACTGAGTTAAAATTTTGCAACAGAGTATGCTATTTTAAAAAGTTTTGTAGACTCACACAAACGGGGCAAAGGATAGTCTCCACTCTGCATGGAGTCAAATCAGTTTGTATAATGATTTGATCCCCTGCCATGGCCTAGATGAAAGCAGTCTGCATGACCAGCCTGCAATGTAGAAAGTAAATCTGAGAAATTGGCTCTTTAAATATGATAACTTTCTCATTTGTTTTATCTCAGGAATATGTAGCCAAAGACAGGAAATAAATGTGTATTAATAATAATATTTCTGTTTTACAGATGTCAATGAATGTGATCTGAATCCAAATATCTGCCTAAGTGGAACCTGTGAAAACACTAAAGGTTCATTTATCTGCCACTGTGATATGGGATATTCAGGCAAAAAAGGAAAAACTGGCTGCACAGGTATTGGACAAACTAAATTAAGTGGTTAAGAGAGAGTGCTACCATACTCATAGACTAATACACACTTTAAACTTAATAACATACTAATTGCATTTTGTATAACACTTTTTAAAATTAATTTAGCATCCAGTTCCTTGATATTTATCATAATCTAAGGTTCTTCCTTACTTGTAAAATATATATTGAATAAATGAACACTGTAAAGAATACATTTTATGCAGTTAAAATAGTGTTTTTTTTTAAGTCATTAATATATTATTAGCAAACAGTCTTACCTTTTATTAAAGCAAGCCTTTCTTAGTGGCTTCCATGGCTAACACTTCATCTAAGGTTTTATAATTGAAATTACTTTGTAAAGAATACATCGTACAATTTATGTAGTTCATCAATTCTTGTCAAGCTTCCAGATGCTCTAAATTAGAGTGCTTTTGATGTATTAAGTTCCTTTACCCCAAGGAAGTCTTCATTTATAGGACTTAGCAGATCTTAGAAAGTGATAATGAAACCATCTGTAATTGTATTTGTCTAGTATTGGTAGCACATAAGAAACACTTTTTCACAATATTTGTATGAGACTCTTCCGTTAAACATCAAATAGAAGAAACCACTCTGTAAAAATGAGATTTTTTGGTAAGTGTTTACTTGGTGTTGTCAAGTGTGGGAGGATGGTAAATACATGGAGTGATACAATAAAGCTTTGCTGCTGTTTCTTACATTAGCACAATAGATGTATATAGCATAATATGACATAATGTACAACATAATGGAGACCATAGTGAGTTTGAATTAGGTATGTCTGTGGTTTCTTCCAGACGACAGATTTTACTTCCAAAAGCCAGTTTGGCAAACCATTGTGACTAAAAACAAACATTATTGATAGACTGGAAGCATGGTACAGATTTACCACTTTCTTAATGATGTCAAAATATTTCAAGAAAACCCCAAAGTATAAATTACCATCATGTCAAATTGGCAAGTAATGCTAAGTTACAAACTTATGAGTACCTAAATAAAAATATTACCATTGATTCAAAAATGGCAAATTCTAGCCAAATTATGAACAGCAGTATAAAGTTAGAATGTTTTTGTGCTCTGTCTCTTAATCCTTCCTGTGAGGGGCAGCTGGAGGTCCCCCCCTGATAAAAGAGTGACACAGTATGTAAGCTGTCAACACTTACGTGTGCTTTGGCGTACCTAGGTACTTACCTGTATGTTCAGTGGTTCATGTTTTACTTTTAGCTTTCACTATAAATATAGGGCTTGGGGCAATGATGGTGGTCTAGAAGTAAGAAAGAGGAAGATAGAATGGTTCTAGATTGCAGTTTACCTAATAGAGGCTGACACCACTGTTTTGCTAAACTGAGTTCACTTAAATTCAACTCAGAGAGGATGATGCTTATAAAGAGGGAAGTTAGTCTGATCAGACAGTCTTCATTCTATGTAAGAAAAACCAAACCAAACCCAGTACCATCAAATCGATATCCAACTCACAGCAACCCTATATGACAGAGTAGAACTGCCCCATAGAGTTTCCAACGAGAGCCTGGAAGATTTGAACTGCTGGCTTTTTGGTTAGCGGCCATAGTGCTTAACCACTACACCACCAGGGTTTCCCTATAAGAAAAGGATCTCTAAAATTCTGTGCTCCAAATTCCAGCCTAACTAGGGCATGTGCAGAGGATGATTATTTTAGGCTTTTACTATGAAGAATGGACTCAAACACACCAGTGATCATAAAGATGCACAAGACTAGACAATGTTTGATTCAGTTGTACATAAGATTGCCATGAAGCAGAAGCAACTGGACAGCAGCCACCATGAATACCACCAAGAGAATAGCTTGAATTGTCACATAGTGGTAGTATGGTTTTAAGTAAATAACACATACTGTGTATAAATTTCATGGCACCGTGCTAGTGCTTGGCATACATTAGCTGGTCAGAATTTGTGGTTATTGGATGGCACTGATGGTTAAGAGATTAGCGGCTAACTGAAAGTGTAGCAGTTTGAGTCTACCCAGTGGTACCTGGGAAGAAAGTTCTGGCAATCTACTTCTGAAAAATCAGCTATTGAAAACCCTGTGGAGCAAAATAAGCCATTGACAGCTCCTGACACACATGGGATTGCTATGAGTCAGAATTGATGACAGTCCCTAGAAAGAATTGCCATTATTAAATGATACATACTGGACATATTGTTTAGAGGTCATTTTAACTAAAGACATAGCTTCTAGTCTACCAAGTATCCTGTCCTACTATTTCCTCATACGTGATTGAAATCAGTTTGAAACTCTGCACAGGAAAAAGGCTGGCTTTGCATCATTGAATTTGCATGGGCATGCAGGCTATGGAGATGAAAACCATGCATTCCATGTTAAATGAAATGATGCAAGTGCACATAAAGAGCAGCAGCCTTTCAGTGAAGGACAAACACTGTGTGTTCCCACAAATGTGGAACAGGCAGATGTATGGACAGAAGAGTTTATTAGTGATTACCAAGGGCAGACAGAAGGAGGAAAGCACTGAGTTTCTATTAATAATGAGATAGACAGCAGCATCTGTGAGGAGCTTATCTTTCTGAAACAGCAGACTGAGTTGGGCATGGCCGTGCCTGTGGAGCAAAGTGTCAGCTGGAAGCCAAGTCCAGTAGTGCCCTTCCTCCCTCCTTCCTATGAACTACACCAGAGGCTCGATTCTGATGCACTGTCTGGGCCAGAAGGGAGACACTGTATGTGTGCACCCTTAGCTTCTCTCCTGGATATGGGGAGAGGAATAAAGAGTTGGAAGAGAGTTCTGCCAGCTCCACAAACAGAAATTCCTGCTGTCTTTCTCAGTGCAATCACCACTCTAACCATTGGGTAACAGGGCATCAGAATTATTAAGGCTCCAATAATCCCTCTACCTCTAGTGACTAGACTATTTGGACAATCAAAACAAAATTAAAATTCACATATATATGTGTATATACATATATGTATATACTAACAAATAAATCACAACAGCCTTCTGATGGCTCAGAGACAACAATTGATTTCTAATCATTTAAAAAAGCAGACCACTGTGGCTTCAGACAACTCCCAAAACAAAGAATCAAAAGACTTCCCAGATGAAGAAGTCTTCGTGCACTTATCAGAGGTAGAATACAAAAGAGGTATGTATAGAGCTCTCCAAGAAATCAGGATGGTTATTAGACAGAGTGCAGCAGAAGAAAATAAAAAATTAAGCTATAAGAATTGCTAGAGCAGCAATGATCTGAAATTCAACAGATTAAGAATAAGATTGCAGAGTTAGAAAATCCAATAGAAAGTCAAAGGAGCAGAGTGAAGGTAATGAAATGCAGAATTAATGAGACTGAAGATAAAACAACTGACATCACAATTTATAAGGAAAAATCAGATTAAAAAATTAAGAAAAGTGAAGACTGATTAAGAGTTATTTGGGACTCTATCAAGAGAAATAATTTATGAGTGATTGGAGTACCAGAATAGAGAGGGATATGAAAAAATACAGAGTTATTGAAGATTTGCTGACAAAATTTCCCCAACATCATGAAAGACAAGAATATATCTATCCAAGATGCTGATCAAACTCCATAAAGTGTAGATCCCAAAAGAAAGACACTAAGACATATTATAAGTAAACTTAAAAGACAGGGAGATGCTTTTAAAGGCAAGGTGGCTCAAACCAAAACTAATCTAACAAAGGAGAATCATTCATACCAAGCCCCAGTTATTCCGCAGAAACTATGTTGGTAAGAAAGCAGTAAGATGACATATACAAAGCCTTGACAGAAAGAAACTTCCAACCAAGAATTCTTTATCCTGCAAAAGTGTCTGTCAAGTATAATGGTGAAATTAGGACACTCCCAGGTAGACCAAAGTTTAGAGCATTTGTAAAAGCTGAGCAAAAATTACAAGAAATACTGAAGTTTTGCAATTAGAAAAATCAATAGCATCCAATAGATACTCAAAACTACAATTCAGGACACAGCATCCAGAGTTCAACTTGCATAGGGAAGCCACAAAGCTCAATCAAAGCTAAAATATTAAAATTAAGAAAACAGAGATCTCAGTATGTAAATTATGAAAGGATTATACTAAAAAGAGGGGCAAATAAATATATTCATACACCTTTCAGATGGAGAGGAAGTCAAGGTAATACAAAGAAGTTAAAGGCTGGCTTAACCTTAGCTCATTAGAGGGGAATATTGGGATAACTGCAAAGGAAACCAACAATATTACACATCAAAACAAGAAATACAATCAAGAAGTCTCAACAGATGTAAAACAAACATTGAAAAAGGTGAAAACTCATAAAGTGTAACAACTCAGAACAGAATATTAAGTGGAACAAAGAAACTGTCAACAGCACATATATAAAGGCACCAAAATGACAGCACTAAATTCATATCTATCAGTAATCACTCCAAACATGAATTAGTTAGATGCACCAATAAAGAAACAAAAGAGTAACAGGTTGGATTAAAAAACACAATCCTTCTGTGTGCTTGCTTACAAGAAACACAGCTTAGACTCAAAGATACTAACACAGTGAAACGCAAAGGATGGAAAAATATATCAAGCTAACAACATGCGAAGAAGCACAGGAGTGGCGATATTAACCTCTGATAAAAGAGACGTTAAAGTAAAATCCACTATCATGGACAAGGGTGGTCACTATTTATTGCGTAAAGAGTCAGTATATAAGGAGGATACAACAAAATGAAATGTTTATGCACCCATTAACAAAACTTCTTAATACATTGAACAAACACTGACAGTATTCAAAAGTGAGATAGATGTCTCCACAATAATAGTAGCAGACTTCAACACACCATCCTGAAAGAAGCTTAATAAAGATACAGAATATCTTATTGCAACAACCAACCAACTCCACCTCATAGATACGTGCAGAACTTTCCACCCAACAACAGACAAATATACCTTCTTTTCCCATGCAGATCGGACATTCTCCAGGAAAAAAAAAAAAAAAAGTATTAGGTCGCCAAGCAAGTTCAACAAAATCCAAAGCACTGAAATATTGCAAAGCATTTTCTCAGACCATAAAGCATAAAAATCAAAATCAATAGCAGAAAAAGTATGAGTGGAAACCCAAACTCATGGAAACTGAACAACACCTTGCTCAAAAACTTCTGAGTTATAGAAGAAATCAAGAATACAATAAAGAAATCCATAGAATCCAATAAGCATGAAACCACATCCTACCAAAACATATGAAGTACAGCAAAAGCAGTGCTCAGAGGTCAGTTCATCTCAGTAAGTGCACACATCCAAAATGAAGAAATGTTCTAAATCAAAGAATTAACCCTAAAACTTAAACAAGTAGAAAGAGAACAACAAAAGAACTCCTTGGCCACCAGATGAAAATAGATAATGAAAATCAGAGCAGAACTAAATGAATTAGAGAAACAACGGAAAGTATTAACAAAACCCAAAGCTGGCTTTTTGAAAAGATCAACAAAATCGATAAACCATTGGCTAAACTCACAAAAGAAAAATGAGAGAGGAAACAAATGACCTAAGTAAGACATGACATGGGTGATCTCACAACAGAAGCAATCAAAATTAAAAGAATTATAACAAAATATTAAGAATCATAACAAGATATTGTACTCTGTTAGATTTGAAAACCCAGAGGCAGTAGACACATTTCTGCTATCACTTTACCTACTAAAACTGAAATAAACAGAAGTAGAACAGCTTAGTAAACCCATGAAAACAGAAGAGATTGAAAAAGTAATAAAAATCTCCGAACCTAAAAAAGTCCTGGCCCAGATGGCTTCACCAAAGTACTAAAGATATTTTACAGTATAGAAAAGGGTAGAATACTCCCAAATTAATTCTATGAAGTCAGCATAACCCTGATACCAAAACAGAGTAAAGATAACACAAAAAGGAAAACTAGAGACCAGTATCTCTCATGAACTTAGATGCAAAAATCCTGAACAAAATTCTAACTGATAGAATTCAACATCATCAAAAAAAAAAAAAGAAAAAGAAAGAAAGAAATTCACCATGACCAAGTAGGATTCGTACAAGGGATGCAGGGATGGTTCAATACAGTCAACCACTTAAATAAAAGAATCACTTGATTTCATCAATTGGTGCACAAAAGGCATTTTGACAAAGTCCAGTGCTCATTTGTGTTAAAAACTCTCATCAAAATAAGAATAGAAGGGAAACTCCTCCACAGAACAAGAAGCATCTATGCAAAGTGGACAGCAACAGAGACAAACTGACTGAATTTCCCCAGAGAACGGAAACCAGAGAAGGATGCCCATTGTTCCAGTTTTATTCAACATTGTGCTGGAGGTTCTAGCCAGAGCAATCAGGTAAGATAAAGAAATAAATGGCATCTGTATCAGCAAGGAAGTAAAGGTATCTGTGTTTGCAGATACATTATCGTACATGCAGAAAAACCTACAAGAATCTATTAAAAAAAAAAAAAAACTACTGGAACTGATAGAAGAGTTCAGCAAAGTATCAGGAGATAAGCATAAATAAATAGGTTGGATTCCTTTACACCAACAAAGTACTATCAGAAAACAAAGAGCAATCAGCAAATCAATACTATTTAAAATAGCCACCAAGAAGATAAAACACCTGGGAATAACCCTAACCAGTGATGTGGTTAGAGACCTATACAAAGAAAATTACAAGATTCTACTTCAAGAAACCAAAAGAGACTTACATAAGTGGAAGAACCTACCTTGCTCGTGGATAGGAAAACTTAAGAATATGAAAATGTCTATTCTACACAAGCCAGCCAAGTGCCGTCGAGTCGGATCTGACAGAAAACAATCTATATATATAGTGCAACCTCAATACAAATTCCAGTGTCCTTTTTTAGTGAGATAAACAAATCACCAACTTCATTTGGAAAGGGAAGAAACCCTAGATAAGTAAAGCATTACTAAAGAAAAAGAAGCGGGAGGCCTCACACTAGCTGAGCTTAGAACCTATTACACTGCCAAGGTAGTCAGAACAGCCTGATACTAGTACAAAAATAGATATATAGACCAATGGAACAGAAGAGAGAATCCAGAAATAATACCATCAATCTATGAGTAGCTGATATTTGACAAAGGCCCGAACTGCGTGAACTGGAGAAAAACTGTCTCTTCAGCAAATGATGTTGGCAAAACTGGATATCCATCTACAAAAAAAATATTAACACTGCACCAACAGTGGAAGAGAAAATAAGTAGAAACTAAAAATCAAACACATGCTCATGCAAAGACTTTATCAAAAGAATAAAAGGAGTGCCTACTGACTGGGAAAAAAATATTCAGCAACCACGTTTCAGATTGATGTCTAATCTCTATAACCTATAAGGCACTGCAAAATATCAACAAGAAAAAGACAAATAATCGAATTAAAAAATAGACAAAATGTGTGGACACATGTTTCTTCAAAAAACACATCCAGGCAGCCAAAAGACGCATGAAGAAATGCTCATGATCATCGGTCATTAGAGAAATCCAAATCAAAACTACAAGGAGATACTATCTCACCCCAGTGAGGCTTGCATTAGTCAAAAAAACACAAAATAACAAATGTTGGAGAGACTGTGGAGAGACTGAAACTTTTCCTTATTGCTGGTGGGAATGTAAGATGGTATAACCTCTTTGGAAAGCAACTTTGTAATTTCTTAAAAAGCTAGAAACAGAAATGCCATACGGTCTGTCGGTCCCACTGCTTGGAATATATCCTACAGAAATAAGGGCTGTCACATGAACAGATATGTGCACACAAATGTTGATTGCAGCACTGTCCACAATAGCCAAAAGATAGAATCAACCTAGCTGCCCACCAACAGATGAAGGGATAAGCGATGGTATATTTATACAATGGAACACCATGCAATGATAAAGATCAGTGATGCTTTTAGGAAACATCTCATAACCTAGAATGCATGCAGGGTGAAACCAGTCAGCTGCAAAAGAACAGATACTCCATGAGACCACTATTATAAAGACTTAAGAAAAGGCTTATGCAATAACCTTTGACAGCTACATGGGTGGGGAGTGAAGGACAGAGTTATTCATAGGTTAGATGAAAGGATTTCAGAATTGGGTTAGATGAAAGGAGTGACAGCACACAGTAGAAGGGAGGTCAAAACAACTCGATTATACCGTAAACTAAAAAAGGTTTTCTAAATACAACCCAGCATTTCAAAGGACAGGGGCCTGGGGACCATGGTTTCAGGGGATATCAAGGTCAGTTAGCATAATTAGGTGGTTTTTTTTTCCTAAGAAATTGTCCTGCATCCCATATTGGTGAGTGGTGCCTGGGGTCTTAAAAGACAGCAAGCGGCCATCTAAGAAACATCAATTGGTCCCAACCCACCTGGAGCAGATGAAAACCAAGGACATGAGGAGAATATGAGCCCAGGAGACAGAGACAGAAGAATCCATGTAATTGGAAGACTATATCAGCGTGAGAGCTGAAGAACTAGATGGTGCACTGACAGGGAACACAATATGCAGTCCCTGCAAAAGCACGAGAAAAAGGAGAATAAACATCTAGAACTCTATAATAAGACCAAACTTGACTGATATCCTGGAGTGTCTCAGGAGAGCATGGCCCTGGACTTGCTGCTAGCCCAGAGCCGAAACTAGTACTGAAGCCAACTCTTCGAACAAAGATTGGACGGAGCTAGGGGACACAGAGTGATACAGATAGTGTGTGTAGTTCTTGAGGCTGTCCACCGGGTTCCTCTTTAGAAGGGAGAGTGGAAGGTAGAGAGGAGGGGACAGTTATTGACTGAGTGGATACTGGTAGTGCCGGGTAGAAAGGAGGAGTGTGCTGTCACAGAGGAGAGCAGATAGCATTGCATAGCAGAGTATGTTTGGGGGTTTGTATGGCAAATTGACTTGGATTGTTTCATGGATTAAATTATGTTCCCCAAAAAATCCATGTGGCAATTTGACTGGGCCATAGTTCCTGGTATCTGTGATATCTGTCCATGTTGGAATTCCTGCCTCTAATGATTTTAATGAGGGCGGATGGGCTGCAGTTGAGTTGATGGGGCAGGATTTAATGTGTGGGATTGTATTTGGGCTTGGGGCAGCCACTTGGAATATATAAGGGAAAGGGAGGCAGGCTGAGATTTGGGAACCTCATACCACCAAGAAAACAGCACCAAGAGCAGAGCATGTCCTTTGGACCTGAGCTTCCTGTGCCAGGATGCTGTCATACTGAGTTTGAACTTGTAACTTGCTGGACTGTGACAAATAAGCTTTTCTCTTGTAAAGCCTACTACCTATGGTGTTTCTGTGAAGGCAGCGCGAGATAACTAAAACAGATTGTAAACTTTCACTTAATCACAGTAAAAGTGAAATTAAAAAGAAAAAATCTGGCCCAAATGTTTTTTAATTCCATGTAACTGGGACTCTTTCCACCTACTTTTAGCTTCACATTAGTGTCATTCACAGCTTAGAATGCCATCAGGTTACTCTGGTGATGGTCACATTAAAGACGAGCGTTTATAATGTCCCAGGCAACTAATGTGAGTAGAGATAGGTAACTTGTCTAATTAGATAAGTAAACCACACAGAAAATAACCTAGAATTATGTTTTAATGACAAAGGAAATAGATGGATGGATGGATGGGTGGGTGGGTGGGTGGATGGATGGATATGGATGGATGAGTGGATGGGTGGATATTTAAATGAGCACCCCACAAAGAAATTATAGAAATATGTGTGCTATCTCATAGACAAGAAACTTTGTTTCATGGGAAGTTAAAAGAAAAGTCCTGTGCGTTCCATTACAGCTTTGTCTAAATATTTCCGCTGCCTTGTCATTACTGTTTCCGTTTCAACAAATACACGTGTTTTTTCCCCAATCACTTTAGCAATGTTAAGAATCCACCCACTGACTTACAGTCCCAGCCGACACAGATGTTAAGGGTTTTTTTTTTTTTCTTTTTCCCTTAAGCTTTGTCCTAAATTATGGGTATTACTCCACAGATTGTACAGTTTTTTGAGGAGAGAAGGTACATTTGCTTGAAACCTAGAACATAGTTCTGTCTTTGAGTTAAGGAGGATGAATTGCAGTTTTCTGTAGCCTAATGCCTGCTTCCACTACCCATTCCACATAGTTATAATTGGACAGTGAATTGGAAGAAGGAAAATCAGGGCCCTGCTGTCATCCTTGGTGGGTCCTAGCTTTTCACAGGCTGTCTTGTAAGACCTTGCCTTGAATATTCTTGGCTGCTAATCAGAAAGTTGGAAGTTGGCATCCATCCAGAGATATCTCAGAAGAAAGACTTGGTAATCTACTTGCAAAACATTAGCCATCAGACACTCAGGGGGTGGCCAAGAGTCAGAATCCGTGGCAACGGGTTATTTTCCTTCCCTTATGTGATCACTAAATCGATTAGTGGGTACGGCATACCATTAAGTGGTGTGACATCTGAAGTGTTTCCAGCGAAAATATCAGGAATTCCAGGTAATTCCTTTTCTCAAACTGTCTGGTTCTTTCACATGAGAAATGTTGCTGGTGGGTCTCAGTCCATGGGAGTGAGTCACGTATTTCAAAGCCACCTCAAGTCAGTGAGAATTTGCATGCATTTCTTTCCAATTTCTTATCACTGCTAATTCCTGTCCACTGGCTTTTGGCCTGTGAAAACTCTGTGAGTGTTCAGTTAAACAGTATTTGCTCAAATTTGAACCCAAGGTAAGAAATCTAAGCAGCCTTCACATTTGACCTCTCTATTTACTCTAACTGTCTCTGCTCCAGTGCTTACAATCAAGGAGGTTCCTTAGCATGTCACCTGGGCCCTTCTGGGGTTCATATTCCTGATGCCCAGGTCATGTAGAAGGCTGGTGTTTACGCTAGTGGCCACTCACAATCTGACTGTGAGCAGAGGCAGGGTCCTCCCAGAACACAAGCCCTTGTTGGGATGTCAGACTCAGATGAGACACACCCCAAAGTTGTGCCCAGCTCTGCTCAGACCATGCCCTTGCCCTTCGAGAGAACTGGGCAAGTGGAACACCTGAGAGGCTCTAGGAGGGAAGTTCTGTGGAGGTTAAGGAGGCTGCAGCGTCAGCCGTAAATTTGAATTTCTTTGCTTTTCTTGGCTTGTGCTTATTTCTAATCTTAAAAGGAATTTTCTGTCTGGAGCAAACTTGTGGAGGAAAGGAAACATTTGTACAGAAAGATGTTCTTGGCAAGCATCTGTTCTGTTTCCTTCCTGTTATTGAAGAGTGAGGGGAGTGTCTGAAGACAGCATTGTTTGTTTG
Source organism: Heterohyrax brucei (assembly GCA_028571685.1). Classification (NCBI taxonomy): domain Eukaryota; kingdom Metazoa; phylum Chordata; class Mammalia; order Hyracoidea; family Procaviidae; genus Heterohyrax; species Heterohyrax brucei. Next base: position 2,704,874 of record CM053151.1, read on the forward strand.
TTTTCCTTATGGCTCAGTTTCCCCTTGTGCTTGCATATGGAAAGGAAGACACTGGGATAATGGTTTATACAAATATTCACAAAAATGGAGAATTGAATCCTGGCTCCTGAGTTACTACCCTGTCCTGGAACCCCACCGTCGATGATAATGCAGTCTTGTGCAAATATGTTTTCTTTTCACTTTGAAAACATAGTAATTTACAAATATGTTCTTGTGTTAGAAATTCACATTGGCCTACTGCTGATTGTTTTTGAAAAAGAGGATATTTTAAAAGGAATGGTAGTTTTCTTAATTTCAAGATTAAATGTGGACGGTAAAGTCATATGAATGTAGTAAAACCTGTGAAAACTGGAACTTGACTATACTGCCCTGTTTTTCTGGGTCATACAAGTTTTTTGCTTTTGATAGACTGCAGTCTTATCACTTTTCTCTTGTTTTCTGTTTGAAAAAAACAAAAACACTATGATTGAGTCTATTCCAAAGCATAGCAACCCTGTAGGACAGGTCAGAGCTGCTCCACAGGGTTTCCACAGCCGTAATCTTTATGGAAGCAGACCATCACATCTTTCTCCTGTGGAATTGCTGGTGAGTTTGAACTGCTGACCTTTTGGTTAGCAGCCAAGTGCTTATCCATAGAGTTACCAGGGCTCTCTTTGCCCTCTTTTAGTAGGAAATCTATCCTCCTCTGATAGATTTGTACTTCACACAGGTTCTAGCTTTGCAGGTTTTCTGGTATAACAGGATACATTTGGTTGGTAGAAAATTAGAAGGAAAAAGATTACGGCATTACTAGACAATAGGCTGTGATCCTTTCTGAAATGTGTACTTAGAAGGGATCAGTAAATATTTCTATAAATCTGTTAATATTCATGTTGTGGATTGAATTGTGTCCCCTAAAAATATATGTCAATTCAGTTAGGTCGTGATTCCTGGTACTGTGTAATTGTCAGCTGTTTTGTCATCTGATATGATTTCCTTGTGAGTTATAAATCCTATCACTATGTGTTAATGCGATAAATTATCAGCAGTTATGCTGATGAGATCTACAGCATTAGAAAGCATCTTAAGCCAGTCTCTTCTGAGATAGAAAAAGACAGAACTGAACAAAGAGACAGGGGGGCCTTATACTGCCAAGAAGGCAACACCAGGACCACAGCACGTCCTCTGAACCCAAGGCTCCTGCACTGAGAAGCTCCTTGACCAGAAGACTGAGGACCAGGATCTTCCTCCAGAGCCAACAGACAGAGATTCCACTGGAGCAGATGTCCTGAGTTTGAACTTCTCTCTTGCTAGACTGGGAAAATAAATTTCTTTGTTAAAGCCGTCCACCTGTAGTGTTCTCGTTATAGTAGCACTAGGTAAGCAGGGCAATTCACTAATATTTTTCAAATTTCACTAACAAGGACTTTGAGTGGCCTCCTCATATCACCAAAGAAATGAGCTTTGATCAGGCAGCTGTGGCGGCAGGATACTGTGCTGAGTGGCTGACAAGGAAATGGAATTCCAGGCCAGCCTGACGGTGCTCCTGACTGACCACAGGGCCCTTGCAAGCTCTCACATCCTTGGGGATCTTGGTGTACTCCTCCGTGAAACTGAGGAGTGAGACCATGGAATTCCAAGTTTCTTCTCCAAGGAAACTCCTTGATTTTATAATACCTAGGGCCTTCAGTACTTACACAGCCACAGCATGTTGTTTTCTTGTCACTCGAGATCCTAACAAATGAAGGAGGGAAATTATGTCAGGACCCTGGAAGAGTGATAGTTTTTGTCATTAACACAGAGATGAGTGATTATTTGGAAAAGAAAGAACACGGTCCTGCTGGGGAGCAGGCTAGGTTGTTAAGTCGGGTGGGGGAAGGCTTAGTCTTTGGCATCTCAGTGCCTACAACTACTGTTTTCCCTGAGTTAGCCCTTCTCCTCATTCCCTTGGAATGCACTGTGCTCACGCATTCAGCTGGTTAAGGCTCCCAGTCGCAAGCATAAAGCTGTCTTGTATATGCTTCTTTTTACCTGCCTTGTACCTCAATAGATTAATATGGCTGGCAAGGTTACATTAAAAATCATCTTTGCAGTACGTTGTCATCATAAGGAGATTCCTCCTGGCCTAGTTTTATTTTTAGGACTACTAGTGATAGTTTTTGTAGAAGATACCTGTCATCATTTTGTCTTGTGTTTTCCCTAAAACTTAAGAGGAAACCAGAAATCCCAGGACACATCTCAGAGCTTCAGGTGGTTGACAGCGTATTTCCAGACACTTCAAAATCGTTTCACAGATCGTCTTAAGTAAACAAAAGAGTGAACATAAACGGCTTGCCCAGTTTCTTTTCCATAACACCGTTCAAGTGATCACTAGAAATCCTTGCAACCCTTTTGCCGAAATGAACTTTCTTGAGTTGACTTGTGAGACATTGGTTTCTGTGTCGTCTCTGTGAGTCCTTGTTCTTAGGGAAAGAAAAATTGATTTTGTGCCTTCCATTACATAATAGATTAATATCAGGGTACAAAACGTGTCACTCAATATCTTGGTGTTATTTTCTAAAATATTCATATTGCGGAATCTGTCTGACCTGAATTTAGAAATAGAAATGTACAGAATGTAGTATTTTAGTAATGTGATCCTAATCTTGTATTCCTTATTCTGGCAAAATTGCCGTTGAATTGACTTGAGTTTTACCTGAAATACACTAGAAGGCTCATATCTGTAACATTCTGTGTGACTTGAAGACTTTAACATTCTGTATGACTTTTAGAGAAAGGATGGTCCACCGGCTACCCAAAGTAAAATGCTCTGCAGGTGCTTGAATTACCAATACCTAAAGTAAACTTTTTATAAAAACAAAGCACATTTGATTTAATGACACCATGCTTTACATTCAAGAATAAAATATGGAATATAATCAAGTTAATATTCCAACAGCGTTGTCTTTATTCATGCATATAAAAATAATGTGCACCATTACACTCCAACCGACTTAACAATAATATTGGCAATAGAAATATATGGCCATGAGTGTTAATACTATAGAGAACTAGACAGCTGAAAAGAGATTTATTTTACCCTGGTGAACATTTATATGAAAATAATGGAAATAATTAGAGTCAGTAATAGCAGTAGTATCATATTGTTCTTTCTTTATGAAATGAAATTTAAAGCTACTTTACATATATATGTGCACACACACGTGTGTGTATACAAATATGTATACGTGTATGTAGACACACACATGTGTATATTACTAGGTAAAGTAGAGGGTCAGAGAAAAGGAGAAAGAGCCTAGACAAGATGGATTGACACAGTAGCTGCAACAATGGGCTTAAGCATGAAGACGATTGTGGGCCTGTCACAGGAACAGGCAGTGTTTTGTTCTGTTGTTCATAGCGTCACTATGAGTCAGAACTGACTGGACAGTACCTCACAACAATGTATAGTATGTATGTGGATGCTAAACCAATTTACACTTAATAAAGCCAGTCAGCTTTTGAGTATTGCCAAGCCATTTTAAAAACGAAAAGGCACATTTATTAAACTTTTAAAAAACCACTGGTTGTTCTTTCAGACATCAATGAATGTGAAATTGGAGCACACAATTGTGACAGACACGCCGTCTGTACCAACACAGCAGGAAGCTTCAAATGTAGCTGCAGCCCGGGCTGGATTGGAGACGGCATTAAGTGTACTGGTGAGCTGGAAAATAAGTTACTTGCCGTGATCTGCATAGATCCTAATATCAGCCTATTTTTTTCTGTAAAGAAAAATCTTGTTCATTATTGATTTGTCAGTGTCACATTTTCTTTTAATAATAATGTGAACTTTTTCTCTAAGACCTGGACGAATGTTCCAACGGAACCCACATGTGCAGCCAGCATGCAGACTGCAAGAATACCATGGGATCTTACCGTTGCCTCTGTAAAGAAGGGTACACAGGTGATGGCTTCACCTGTACAGGTAGGTGTGTGCAGAACTAACGGAAACATCCGTCAGAGAAACCAAGTGTTCCCTGGCTTTGAGACCGTTGATTCTTTTCTGAAAGCTGCATCAATTGTAAGCAACTTGGAATGGAAAAAATGAAAATTTGTGGCAAGTTAATTAAGAAAACCTCAGAAGCTATCTGTATCTATCCATGTCATCTGTATGTTACTGTGTGTGATGATTCATTAGATGAAAATAAGCCATACTTCCTTCTGCTTGCCTTGGCCTTTATATTCCAGTGCTTATTTCTTACCGATGACTTGTTTTTTACTCCAAATCCAAGAGTGAGCTTGCTGTGGGAAACTGCATGAGGAAGAAGGATTACATAAATTAATGATTAAGCGTATTCTGAATCAAGTCAGCAGTTGATATTTCTTTTTCACTATTCATCAGTATCATACATTGGTTTAAGGAAGAATTTCATAATTGCTTTGCATAGAATTCTCTTGCTTCTAGTTTTACCACATATCAGTGAAATTTTCTTCTCAGTTCTAATTAATATTTGGGAATTAATATGAACTGCTACATATAATTAATTTATATGATTGCATAAATAAATTATAAACACATTTACAGTTACATGTACATGTATATACAGGTGGTATGATTAGGGCTTTCGTATTCAGTAAGATAGTGAGGTCTGTTATTTATTGACTCCTAATGAGAGTAGGTGCTCATATAACTTTTTATAGCATTCATTTATCCTGAGAACTTTGATAATAAGAAGTCACTTATGCACAAAAGAGGCTAAGGCCCATTAAGTGATATATGTGGACTTTTTTTTAAAATGCATTCAAGTTTTTGTCATATGTGACATTGTTTGACACCTAGCCCAGTGATATTTTTTTCATCACAAACTTTCTGTTACTTAAAAAAAATTCAAAGTTTTATGTCTTCAGACCGAGCCAAACCAAACCCACCTCCGTCAAGTGGATTCCAACTCAGAGTGAGTTCTAGACAGAGGAGAGCTGCTTCGTAGAGTTCCCGAGGAGCAGCTGGCAGATTTAAACTGCTGACCTTCCGGTTAGCAGCTAATGCTCTTAACCACTGTGCCATGTGTAATTCATGTGTTGAACAGTTTTAATGCCTACAGTTAACAGTAAAGCTAGGCCGAGATTAATCAGACCGGAAGCTTCAGTCGGCTCTGTAGTTGCTGTTGTGGTGTTCTTTTTCTTTTTGTTGTTTTGAGAAATTAGTGCAAGCTGTGGCATGTGACTTCCTGTCACAAAAGTGTTCTCGTGTGGATGACCCTTTTTGAAAAAGCTTTAGTTTGATTGATTGCTTTGGCATATTACTCATTTTACGTCATTAGATGTGATTTAACATGCAGGATTCTGAACTTCAGCCCCATGTTGTAATCTGTATAGTGTTAGTATTCAGAAGAGAAGAACAACTGAGTTTAAGTGTGCTCAGGAGAAATGATGACAAACTGTCAGACCTAAGGAATTGGAAAAACCCCAACTGACGAAGATACCTTGTATCTTTTTCTGGCTGCAGATCTGGATGAGTGCTCTGAGAACCTAAACCTCTGTGGGAACGGCCAGTGCCTCAATGCACCAGGAGGGTACCGCTGTGAGTGTGACATGGGCTTTGTGCCCAGTGCGGACGGCAAGGCCTGTGAAGGTAATCTGGTGGGATCTGATGATACTGCGTTATTTGAACAGTCTCGAATTTTCTTTCCTGGCTTTATTGCTAAGCTGTTAAGTTCAGTTTGTGAAAGGATCAGGTCCACAGCTGCCCCAGTTATTTTTGTGCAGAGGAAAGTCTCTCAAGTCTCTGGCCTCAGGTGCGTGTCTGACCGCAGCCAGATGGCCTACAGCGAATACCCACCGCTCATCAAAGAGAGAGGACAGCCAGGTGTAGTTAACTTGGGGCAGCTCATTTTTCTCCACTGGTGGGGAAAAGGACTCAAAGTGTCCTCTCAAAGTGTCATCACGGAGAATTATCTTTGAATATGGAAACACAGTGTTTAAACTTTGCCATGGTATGGTTTCAATAAGCCAGCCAAGTGCTGTTGAGTCATATCTGACTCATGACAAATGGTTTCTATAAAGGCTTTAATGTAACAACAGAAGATAGTCTTCTCCATCCATGAATAATGTCCTTGCATCCCTCACAATGATCTCTAAATATCTAACACTGGTGAACAAGGAGCAACTTTTGTAAATCCATCCAGCATGGAACCCCTTGGAATAATGTCACATGTCATGGTATTTCTCAGAGTAAGGCTCTTTCTGAGAAGTGTTGGTCAGACAGGAAATACACTGGGATCCTGTTGGCTGTGGATGGGTCCCATTAAGAAATGCAAGATTATTCTCTTTACCCACACTTCTCAAATGTAAGTACCTTATTCCTCTTTGAAAAGAATTAGTGACTACAATGAATTTTTTAAAAATTCAGTATAATTAAACAAATGATAAGGACCAACAGAAGTGTAAACAAGACCCTAATAATGAATTAGCTGAAAGTCTTTATGACATGTATGCTAATCTGCTCATATATTTCTATGTAAATACTTTTCTTTGTTATGGAACAACTGGTGTTCTTTAGACAGTTTGTATTAAATATGCAGAGTTTGATAAGAAATTCCTGTGAGGCAAGAAACCAGGTTATGTTCATCATCATGTGCCCAATGCCTTGTTTACTCTTTTTACTTGGAACATCCAAAGAAAACGGGTACTCTGCCACCTCTGGCAACATTAATAGTTACAGTGGTGCATCATTTCTTATGCAGTAAGAGAAGGCTTTGTTTGTTCTTAATGTCGGTCATTGCTGGTGGAGTGGCCGTGGCTGTTTAAAGCCAGATTCAAAGATGAAAATGAGTCTGCATGCCAGTTGTACTAGCCTGCAGTTAATGTGATGCAGTGATTAAAAAACAGAACAAAAAAGAAAGAAGCAACAAACCCACTGCTACTGAGTTGATTTGGGCTCATAGCGACTCTGTAGGATAGAGTAGAACTGTCCTGTAGGGTTTCCAAGGAGCACCTGATAGATTTAACTGCCAGCCTTTTGGTTAGCATCTGTAGCATTTATCAGTACACTACCCAGGCTAACCAGTGCAATGATAGAGCCTGGAAAGTGCTTTTATGGTTTTTAGATCTCTGTCAGCTGTGCTGGGGATATAAAGGATTATAAAACAAAGTTACCACAAAGCCTTTATGATCCTTAAAATTGTACTTTATAGCCAAAACAGTGATTATATAAATGAAACCAACCAGAAAGGTTAGCCTAGAGTAACCTTTTTGACTCTTACTTTGCAAAAGTAGTGTGAACCTCTGTTAAGCACCATAAAGGCGAAACATACATATAAGTGCCCAGGATACTGCTTGGCGTGTAATAGTGACCAAGCAAAAGTAAGTCCTCATTATGAGACTTCCCTCTAAATGACAAAACATCTAAAGGTCTATATAGAAGAGTCTAGATTAATATCAGTTCATCTTCGTTGACTTAATAATATCTTTAGCATAAAATATATTGAGTTTTTCCCTTTATTTTGTCTCTCCCTCAAGACATTGATGAGTGTTCCCTCCCAAACATCTGTGTCTTTGGAACTTGCCACAACCTCCCAGGCCTGTTCCGCTGTGAGTGTGAGATAGGCTATGAGCTGGACAGAAGTGGCGGAAACTGCACGGGTAAGAGACTCACTTCCATGAAAATCTGCTCATGGGTACTCAGGAAACCCAGCTAATATGGCTAACAGGGATCATACAGTATACTCCAGGAAAAGAAAAGAGAGGTGAGGCGTTGTAGCCTGGGATTGTGCAGGGTAACTTCCTCAGACCTGGAGCTGATGAAATGTCAGTAAGGGGAGGAAGGAGTTGAAGACAGCTGGAGCAGAAAAGATTGACCCTTAAGCTTGTGGCTGCAGAGGAATGTTTCCAGGGTCCTCCAACTGCCAGGCTTCTCAACACTCTCCTTTGTGCCTTCGAGACATTTTCAAAGTTTCCTCTCGAAGGTCATGCCCTGAATCATGAGTTTCTCCTTGTACTTTCCTTTGTGATACCCAGTGCTACCTCCTCCTCCCTGCCTAGAAATGGTCCCTGAAAACATGACAAATAGAGATAGGGGCCCATCTCTAGTGTGCAGAGCTAATACCACAGCCCTGGCCCCACAGCAGTGGTCCCCGAGAATGTGGTGTGTGGAGCTCAGTGCCTGTCTCTAGCCCACAGAGCTAATAGCCCCACAGAAGGGGTCAGACAGTGTGTGGCGCCTGGAGCTCAGTATTCATCTCTAGTGCACGAAGCTAACACACCTCCAGCAAGGGTCAGAGACGTGGTACGTGGAGCCCAGTGCCTGTCTCGAGTGAGCAGAGCATGTACATGCATAGCAGGGGACTTCCAGGGAACATAAGAAGGAAATGCATGGAAAGCTGTTAGCACCCAGGAGATGGCTACTGAATTTACTCTGGCAGTGAGTTAAAACTTTGAAAGTTATTGGCAGTTCTCCTTCCTAGCCCCTCACCTTAGTTCAAGGCTACTGGGAAAAAAAGTTCTACTCTACAGACTTAGGATTTCTGGAACAATCTGTATTTTGTTTTTGATTTTGTTTTTTAATGAACGTAAGCCATGTCCCAGTGGCTCTCTAGATTTTGACTGCTCCCTGCCTTCTGGACTAGGACATTCTACCCCTAGCTCACATTCTTCCGTTGGTTTATCAACCAACTGTTACGACCCCAAGCCAGGCCTTCACCATATCTCAGGGAGTCATGTCTTCGTGGTCTGTGGCGTCTCCTTAGTGCCTCAAATCTCCATAAACATTGTTAAAGCTAACCTCATTCCTGCTAGTCTGGTTCTGTTCTTCCAAGTGAACATGCATGTGACTTGAACCGGAGAATTTTCTGCAGTGCAAGGTAACCATTGCAGAAAAATTGCCAGTTCCAATGTGAAGGACCCAAGGAGATACTGTCCTCACTTCCCGTCACTCCTCTCTGAAGTAGTATGTCTGTTCTTGAGTATTTCATAAGTTTTTAAAACAGACAAAAGGATTATACAAGGGTGGAATTTGCAAAACTCATGTCTTAAATATCTGGAATGCTGGTGCACATATTTTTTGAATGGAAAAGGGAAATACTCAACGTGACATCCAGTATGGGAGAAAAGAAACAAGCTGAACCTCGCGCATGGTATACATTTTGCGTGCCGCTGTCCGGGCAAACACACCTGGTGGGGGAAACTGCAAACTTCCTGATTCTGAGGGTTCCGTGGGACATCTTGTTGTAATTTTATGAAATAACAAGCCACATACATTAAATACATTTTATTAAAGCCCAAGTCTGAATTTCTGGTTCACCAAGGTCACAGCAGTGTTGAGTGCTTTCGGCTACCTTGACTGGAATATTTTTCCTAGTTCCAAAGTTATGTTTTATCCTGATGACAACTTTGAGTGCAGAGACAAAGACCAAAGACTGTGTTGTATTTCCTTCCTGAGGGGGTTTATTTCAGAAGTGGAAAGCTGAATTTCTACATGTAATTATAACTAGTAACTCATGGGATTCTTTTGTGGAGTCGTAGACTCTGCACTGCTGTTGAATGGCGAGGTCTTCCTGTATTAGCTCTGGTAGTAACTCTTGCCTTGTTGTTTGGTTTCAGATGTTAATGAATGTTTGGATCCAACCACGTGCATCAGTGGGAACTGTGTCAACACTCCAGGCAGCTATACCTGTGACTGTCCCCCAGATTTTGAGCTGAACCCAACTCGAGTCGGCTGTGTCGGTGAGACCTTAAAACTTTTCCGAGAAGGATATTGTTTATTATTTTTAAAGCAGCACCAAGTATTCTATCCTCAAATTTTAAAAAACAAACAGAAAAATCAATAATTTAAAAATTGAAATATTTCCTAAGTCTAGTTTACAACTTTCAGGTACCCTTCCCATAGGTAAACTCCCAGTGTATATCCTTGGGCACTATTTAGTTTTTCAGTGAAAGTAAGTTGTGGGTTTTAAACAGTTTCTGAATAAGTGTGAATTTCTAGCCTTCAGATGGGAAGAATCTGGCTGACCCTTTGTTTGTCCATGGTCAATAGATACACGCTCTGGAAATTGCTATCTGGATATTCGACCTCGAGGAGACAATGGAGATACAGCCTGTAGCAATGAAATTGGAGTTGGTGTTTCCAAGGCTTCCTGCTGCTGTTCTCTAGGCAAAGCCTGGGGTACTCCATGTGAGCTGTGCCCTCCTGTGAACACATGTACGTTGAAATCCTCTTGGTTTACTGTTATTGCATTTCAGATCAGATCCTTTCTAGATCCACAGAAGAGAAGCCACAGAGGGAGGAAGCTGCCACTGGTCTATAGGGAAGGAGATTGATCCATTCAGCACTGTTGAGGGTCCTCCCTTCCCAACATGCTAGTTAGAAAATGGTAACCTGCAGACTTGCACTGAAATGTCAGGTTGAATTCACTTAGGTAGAAAGACAAGAACAGGAGGGAGAAAATAGTCATGTTGGGCAGATTGTGTGTGCAAAACAGATAGCGTTATTTTAAAGAGGACTTTCTAAGCCAATTATTGATACTGTATTGCTTATCTTTCAGAGACACATGGATTGAACTCTTTCCTCTTATCCAAAAGATTCGTGAGCTAGATTTAGAACATCAAGAACACAGAGTGTTCCTGAGTAAAGGAGAATAAATTAATTAGGGCATTAAGGAAAGGAAATTATTCCAGTCTTGTAGTATGACTTGAAAGAAAATTTTATAGTATAATAGTAAAGAGGAAGAAATCTTCCCATGTAAATCAGATACGGCTTCTCTGACAAAGGTAAACGGTTACCATTTACAGGATATATTGGGATAGACATAGATTCTTTCTTTGTTGAAGAGTCATTCATTCATTTCTTCTATTTGTTGAATACCTACAGCATTTACTTTGAGTGTGCAAAGGTGAATTGGACTAGGAGTTTGCAACCTAGTAGGCAAATGTGACCTGAACTTATCAGCTGTAGTTCACTGAAAGGTTCAGCAAGAAAGATGAGCTGAGACGACGACATGATGGTTCCCACAGTGAGATATAGTAGAAGGAGCACACACGGCTGTAAGTGAGGACTGTAGCACTTGCCACCTGTGAAAAGAGTGAGAGTAATTACAGATACAGGAGAGGAGGAAAAGTAGAAGGGAAATACAGTGAATCTCATTGCTGTCAAAGGGAGCAAACTAAGATTGTTAAGTGAGGAGTCAGCTCCATGCATTCATCGTTATCGACAAAGGAACAGAGGGCCACTCCACCATGAATCTGGATTAGAGCTGCAATTCAAATATAGACATTTATTCATATACACAGATAGTTTCACAAATCTAGGATAAGGACTATCTGCTTTGGAAAGAAAATAATAATTACAAAATAAATGTTTCTTAGAGGCTAATGTAGCAGATTAGGGTCTGTCCTACGCATGAGTCCCTGCATCAGTTTACAGTGCTGGTGTATGGCACTGAAGTAAATGTTACTAAGTAAAATATTTGGATGAAAGAAGTAACAAAGGGAATGAAAAGAAAATGTGGAAGGTTGTTTTTAGAAACCCAAGAAGTCTATATTTCCACTAGCAGAACTTGGAAGGGCAAGAAAGATTTCTATTCATTAAGGAGAGAAGCAGGATGAGAACCCACCAAGAAAGAACTTTTTGCCTAATACTCTTTATGGAGAATATTCGGAAGATGTGTTATTCCCAAGGAAATCTGTAGTTCCCAGGGAGTGAGTCTGAACAAAATGTAAATATGAAAATGAAGTTTGTTAGACAATACAAAGGAAATCGTACTGGAGATAGAAAATAAAGTAGTTCATAAAAGAGTAGTTATCAGGAGAGTAGGTAGTGTCTCAAGATCTGGGGGCAGTTGTCTTACTTTGGCATTCAGCGTAAAAGCCATTTGAAAATTACAAGCATACACTAAGATGTCAACTGGCTTTAGATGGGTGGAATAGTTTTAGCAGATTCCTGAAATTGAATCTTTATAGTTGAGTATATTATTTCTCATGAGAATACAATTTCTTGAAGTTTTGATTCAAAATAACTCAATTTGATTTTTGTTTCAATAGCTGAGTACAAAATTCTTTGTCCTGGAGGAGAAGGTTTTCGACCAAACCCGATCACTGTTATATTGGAAGGTAGCTATTTCCTTTCATCTTAAAATTTGTACATTTTGGACTTTCTTAGGTTTATTTACAGTGCTAAATGATGCTATTGTTTTTATTTCGATAGATATTGATGAATGCCAGGAGCTTCCAGGACTGTGTCAAGGGGGAAAATGTATCAACACCTTTGGTAGTTTCCAGTGCCATTGTCCAACTGGTTACTACCTAAAGGAAGACACCCGAGTGTGTGATGGTAAGCAGCCATTATGGGATGATAAGTTCTTTGAATGTTGAGAACTAACTTCAGAAGTTAGCATGCAATTACCAGGAGAACTAGAGGGTTTAGCAATACAGCACACTGGTCCAAACGTGAACATAGCTAGGCGAATGTGTCACATATGTAGCAGTTTGCACTAATGTTACTGCAATGGTGTCATTTCCAGTAAGCTCTAAATCTGTCTCTTATCATAAGAACGGTGGAGTTCTGGCCCAGTTGTGCCCACAAGAGTTCCTGCATTCTTTAAACACTCCATGTTTCATTACAAGTGGCACAAGCCTTGTTTCATTACTTCTGTACTGTAAGCAGTCTGGGCTCTTCTTCTCCCTGTTTTTCACTGTTCATCAACTGTACAGATACACTGAATGAGTTTCTCTTAGAAGACAGCCATTTGGTTTTGTGACTCTAGTGTTTACTCCTGTGTATCCTGTGTTACCAGAAAGGTGCAGAATATTGAACGCTGAGTTTCAGAGCAGTTGGGCCATGGACAAACACGGGGGGGGGGTTTTATCTGCATACAGATGTCACGTGGCTAGTTAGGGAAGACATCCTTTATATTCTGCGTGAGAAATATTTGCCTGGCGCTTGAAATGACTCATTGAAATAGACAATGACATCATCATTGGTATTAGTTGAGCATGGTCATGCAAGTGACACAGTTCTAAGACCTGGGAAGAGATCAGAATCGACTCCCTTTGTTTAAAAACAGAACCCAGCTTGTTGCCATTGAGTCGATTCTCTGTATAGGACAGAATAGAACTGCCCCATGGGGGTTACATGACGATATTCAGCTAGTACCAATGATGATGTCATTGTCTGTCTCACCTAATGAGTCATTTGAAGAGCAAGGGCAATATTTCTGATGCGTAATATAAGAGATTTGAACTGCCGATCTGGTGGTTAGCAGCTGAATACTTAACCATTGTGTCAGCAGGCCTCCTGGTTTAAAAATAGGGAGAGGTGAAATCCTACTTCCTTGTTACCTCACAGATGCTGGTTCCTGAAACCATCCATTGACAGCTTCAGCATATATTAGACACTTCTGTGAAATTTCTGACTATCTTTCCTGAAGGAATTTTGAGTATTTTTCACATTTCCATTTCTGCCTGTCTTTGAGGATGTTGTGGACTTATATAGTAAGAACTTCTCCTCTAAAGGCAACGGTTCATTTTCTAAAATCTTCTTTCCTGAAAATGCACACACTAGTGCAGATCAAGGACGCTACAAATTAAACATAATTTTCTTATCATGATTTCAAAGTGCCTTGTAGATTTTGCCCTCGATTGTCAACATTTATATTGACACTGAGTGCCAGGCCGTTCCCAAGAGTGAAATTGTGAATTCAATTACCATTCTCTCTGTGGATTATAGATGTGAATGAATGTGAAACTCCGGGAATCTGTGGTCCAGGGACGTGCTACAACACTAATGGCAACTACACCTGTATTTGTCCTCCAGACTACATGCAAGTGAATGGGGGCAATAATTGCATGGGTGAGTCTAAGCTTTTCACACTTAGGCATGTTGGGTCCTCAGTCTGTAAAGCAAAACAAAGAAAAACCTTACAAGTCCAGCATTTAGTCCTTAAAGTTCTGTTACTCATCAGACTGAGTCTTGCCAACACTCCTCTATTTTTGTGAGAGGCTCTTCCCCTGAAAACTGTAAGCTTGGCATTTTTTCATCACTTCATATGGGTATCTGGAAGTTTTCCGTAACAAAAAATGTTAGAAAAACCGCAAAACTGTTTAATAGTACTTCTTTGTTTGGCTTTAGAGTGTATCTTCAGACAGTTGTATTTACAGTACCCACCATTAGTATTAAAGCATCATGGGCAGGACGTGAGAAACTTACTGCCAGGTAGCAGTGGAGAATGGTTACTAAGCAACTGAGCAAAGAATTATACTGTTTAGTAAGGCTACGGCTTCCTAATGACTTTGTTCTGTTGCACCAAAATACATGGGAATTAATTTCTTAATGTCCTTTTTCTTGTAGCACATAGGTACCTGGGAATTTGTGTAGGAAAGGGCTGTTTCGGCCCTGAGTAATATCAAATTATGTGGTAGTAGGTTCCTGTTTTTAATAAAAGAAAGTCACTTTCCATAGAAATCTGCTGTGATTTCTAATACTGCCAACCCTTCCCTCTAGACATGAGAAGAAGTCTGTGCTATAGAAACTATTACCCGGACAACCAGACCTGTGATGGAGAGCTGCTGTTCAACATGACGAAGAAGATGTGCTGCTGTTCCTACAACATTGGCCGGGCCTGGAATAAGCCCTGTGAGCAGTGTCCCATCCCAAGCACTGGTAAGTTTAGTTCCTCTCTTACCTAACACGTGGGCTGATCCACTACCTGTGAATAGTTGGGAAAGTCAGTGCTGTCAAAGAAAGAGAAGGGTACATTATTTATCTTCATAAGAAAAATGGCCAATATTAAAATTCACAGTTGATCCTGGTCCTTCCAGCTGAAAATTGAATCACAGAATGTACTTATGTGCTCACCATTTACCAGACTTATAGACTGAGCATGTCACAAAAATATAAATGTGGTTACCACTGTAAGTGGTAAGATTTCACCTCATCACTAAAAGACTGGGAACATTAAGCATACCAGTAAGACAAAAGAAGTGAACCTGCTATTTTTAATTTAGCTGATCTGGTTCCCAAAAGATCTTAAAGCAGCCTATGGAGATACAAGTATAAGCAAGAAATAAGCATAACTCAGATGGTAAAACAAGGCTACGAAAGTTGGAGCAGGGGTGAGGATGGTACATAAAATCCAAGCCAGGATTTCTACCCACTTGAAAGAGGTTAGCAATAGTTTTGGCTCCAGACTTTTTAGCAGCCCACATAAAAATGTAGACATGATCAAACGTAAGACTCTTAATGACCATAAAGCAGACTCAACAGTGGAGGAAAGCACAAACTCTTTTTGATACTGAGACCTAAGAGCAATTTTTTCTTTCATCCTCATGGAGAAAAAATATATATGAAATATTTTTGTAAATATTGTAATAAATTTTGTAAATATGTAAGATATGTTTTTGTTTTTTAAGCCTAAGTTATGTCTTTGGAGTATATGAGGTGAAGACTTGCATGCTCTCTTTTGTATCGTACAGTATATAGTGTCTACCACATAAATGGTGATGGAATCATTTCATAATATTATAGTTGTGTGTTAAGTGAACTGTCACGCAAGATATTGATTAATGTATTCTGTTGTACCTATCTTATTCCCACAGTGATAAGTAAAAGGTCAAATTTTTTATCTGGTACTACGTGAAAATGCATGCAACAGTAGTGTTTTCTTTTCTTGTGCTTTAAGTGAAAATTTACAACTTAAGTCAGTTGCTCATATAAAAACTTACACACACTTTGTTATGTGACCTTAGTTGCTCTCCCTGCACTGGAAAGCACACTCCTACCCTCCACCCTGTGTTTCCCGTGTCCATTCAACCAGCTCCTGTCTCTTTCTTCCCTCTCGTCTCCTCTCCAGACAGGAGCTGCCCATTTAGTCTCATGTGTCTGCTTCAGCCAAGAAGTATACTCTTTACCAGTACCATTTTATGTCTTAGGCTCCACTTTAATTTTTGTCTGAAGAGTTGTCTGTGGGAATGGTTTTAGTTCTGGGATAACAGAGAGTCTAGGAGCCGTGTCTCCTGGGGCCTGTCTAGTCTCACACAGTCAAGTCTGGTCTTTTTACATGAATTTCAGTTCTGCACCCTGTTTTGTCTCACTCCGCTGGGGTCTCTGTTGTGGTCCTTGTCAGGAAAGTCATTGGTAGTAGGCAAGCAGAGTCTAGTTCCTCTGGCCTCAATCTGATGGAGTCTCTGGTTTATGTGGGCTTTTTCTGTCTCTTGGACTCATGTTTACATATTATGTCTTTGGTGTTCTTCATTCTCCTTTGCTCTAGGTGGGTCGGGACACATTAGTGCTTCGGAGATGGCCACTTGGTAGCTTTTAAGACCCCAGATGCCATTCACCAAAGTGGGATACAGAACATTTTCTTAGTAAACTTTGTTATGACGGTTGACCTAGATGTCCCCTGAAACCACGGTATCCAGATTTCACCCTTGCTATTCTGTCCCTAGAAGTGTTTGGTTGCATTCAGGAAACTTATTAGCTTTTAGTTTATTCCAGTTGTGCTGACCTATGCTGTATTCTCTGTTCTCCTTCCCTTTACCTAAACTAATTCTTGTCTAGTCTCTAGTTAGTGAATACCTCTCTCCCTCCCTGTCTACCCTCATAGTCATCAAAGAATGTTTTCTTCTGTGATTCAACTTTTTCCTGAGTTCTTATAATAGTAGTCTCACGCAATACTTGTCCTTTTGCAACTAATTTCATTTAGCGTATATTCCAGATTCATCCATGTTATGAGATGATTGATGAATTCATCACTCTTCCTTTTTTTTCATTGCGTACTGTGCCGTTGTATGAAGATACCGTTATTTGTGTATCCATTCATCCAGTGATGGGCACCTAGGGTGTTTCCATCTGTCTTAGTCATCTGGTACTGCTCTAGCAAGAAATACCACAAGTGAATGGCTTTAGAAAGAGAAATTTTGTTTTCAGAGTCTGGTAAGCTACAAGTCCACTCAATATGAGAAATTATCACAGTGTGGTAGACTAAGGGTCCCATTCACTCTTGAGAGCATCCTGGCACAGTAACCTCAGGTCCAGAGGATGTGCTCTTCCTTCGGTGCTCTTTCTTGGTGATAAGAGTTCCTGACTCTCTCAGCTCACTTGTCTCTTTTGTATCACACAAGCTCGTAGCTTCAGCCCTGCCTCACGAACATAACTGCTGCCCGTTCTCCCTCATCAGCATCCCAGAGATCGGATTCTCAACACCTGGGAAAAACCACTCAACACTGGGAGTCATGGCCCAGCCAAATCAATGCACACATTTTGCGGGGGATATAATGCAATCCATAATATTCAATCCTTTGTCCCTTCCCCCTAAATCATACCCTTGCTGCATACAAAATGTACTCATCTCATAGAAAGAGGCTTAAAGCCCAAGTCCAAACTCACAAAATTCTTCTTCATCTGTGAAATCCAGAACACGTTATTCTAAAATACACTGGCAGAACAGACAGGCAGAAGTTGGACATTTTCATTATAAATGGGAGAAATTTCGGGGAGAGGCATAACAGACACCAAGCAAATTAACAGAACATATTATATTAGCTCTCATAGCTTCAATGATAAAACTTCATACTCTGAGGTATTTTACACAATAGTCATACCCTTCAAACTCTAGGTATTGGCCACAGTCTCCAGACTCTGAGTGGAGGCCCATGTATATATTTAAGCCTAGAAGGTTGTTCTTTGTCAGCATCGCTACATGTCTTACACAGTCCAGCTCAGTGTTTGTCTGGAGAGCTGGATTCAGTGCTGGATGCCTGCAATAGAAGTTTTCAAATAATATGTCATGATGTGAAAAATGATGTCAATTTCAAAATTCAGTGACTGTAAATAAAATTCAAAGCCCTGAGGGCTATGCTCATTCATTTTCAGTCTATGACCTGTTTTATTGCAGAGTTGACTAGTTTTGCAGAGACTTCATTGCGTGCAAAGCCTAAAGTATTTGCTGTCTGGCTCTTTAACAAAAAGTCTGCTGACTCCTGGTCTTGACCAAAGATCTTCAAACCTTTTCATCATAGGTGCCTAGCAATAAAATTTTGTAGGTTATATGCGTTTGGTGGGGTATGTTTTCGAATAAATCTCTCTCTCTATGTATGTGTGAATGTGTG
The DNA here is from genome assembly GCA_028571685.1 of Heterohyrax brucei. NCBI lineage: Eukaryota > Metazoa > Chordata > Mammalia > Hyracoidea > Procaviidae > Heterohyrax > Heterohyrax brucei. Next base: position 2,722,931 of record CM053151.1, read on the forward strand.
TATATTTATTGTTTTCAATTAAATTTTATTCCAACAGTTATTTTTATGAACCATTCAAATATGTCAAGTATATCATAAAACACACACTTTTTTAAGGGATTAGATTTTACGAAGATAGCTAGAATTTCTAATATTTTCTTTTTTATCCTGATGGACCATGCACATTGCCCTGCAGAGCACTTTGGATACGCCTTATATAGACTAACATATATATTCAGAAATGTTTGCACCTTAAGAATCTGCTGATTTATTCTTCGTATTCAGTGCTGTCTATTTAGCAATGGCTTTTTCATAAGCTGTGAAAACTGCACACATTTTAGGAGTTCCTGAAATTTCTCTAAATGCCGGTGTCTACTGGCATGACACCTGTTGCAAGTGGAGACTTACTTGTTAAGGAAATACAGCACTAGAGAAGAAAATGTTACATTTTGATTAAAATAATTTCAGATACCTTTCACTAAGTTTCGTTGTATTTGACCTGTGAGATAGTGGCCATTAAGAGCAATGGGTGGCATACTACACCAGTTAGAGTAGTTGTTTGGAGTCACAGACTCTCAGAAGGGGAGTGCCCTCAGATGGCATTCATTATCAGCATTGATTTAGGTTTCAGAGAGAGAGAGAGAGCTTTACCAAAAGAAATCTGATTCCAAGATGACCAGCGTTGATGTCTAACTCAAATTAGCTATTAATAGACCCAATGTCAAGAACTTGGCTTGATTTGCTATGCTCTCTACCAGGCTACTAAGGAAATGACTTTCTTCACACTCTTGAATTCCTTAATGTAGAGTGGAGAAAGCCACTCTGGTCCATGCCTGGGTCTAGACCTAAACAATAACCACGGAGAAACACAACCTCATTAGGCAGACCCATCCAGAGTGAGGGAGTTGATGTGGAGACTCTGCTTCGCCCTCATTCACACATCAACATGACATCTTTTTCCTTCAATTCTTGTTTTAAGGACAGAGTTAGAAATCTATAGGAATTTTCAGATTGTCTTTTTTCTTTTAAATGCTTCATATTAAGGTGCATGTAAGTATAGTGAACCTTTCAAAAATGTTTACAAAGTAATTTCTTTCAGTTCCTTTGTTGCTCTTTGCTGATGCCTACTGTTTGCTCCCCAACCCTGCTCTGTTTAATCACGCAGATGAATTTGCTACGCTCTGTGGAAGTCAGAGGCCAGGCTTCGTCATTGACATTTACACCGGCTTACCTGTTGGTGAGTTGTGATGGGGAAGGGCAGTACATACCATTATTCTGAGGGGTTGATTTTTTTTTCTCCTAGAAGGAAAAGTTATTAAACCAAGTCATAGTTTTATTGAAATGCTGATTCTTACTTTGAAACAACATGCAAACACTGTGTTTACATAGGGCTAACTGGCAGCAAGCAGCATTTGTAGCTGATGGTTAAGAGGACTGCAAACTTTTTCATAAAATTACAGTCACCCAACCCAAGTATTAACAGAGAAATTCTAGGAGTAGGGCCAGTTGACATTTGACTTGACTATAATTTCCAATCCTTCCTTCTGACTTAAGAAGTTTAATATGACTTTTCACACCAGTTCTTACCTGTAGATTGTTCACCTAAAACACTTGTGGTGGCTCAGTTTTATCTCACATAGAATCTGCGCAGGTCTTCTGCTTTGAGACTTTCAGATGTGAAATAAAAATATTTTCAATCTGGGGCTCCATCTGGTAACTGGGGCAGAGACCACTGCATGGTAGAGGTGTTTGCGTGGGATTCATGAATACTGCACAGTGTTCAGCCAGTGTAGAAAGCCATTGCATTCTCTGTGTTTTTTCTCTTCTGTGATTTATTTGCGTCCTTAGATCCTCTTAAGTCTGAACAATTGTGTCTAGTCGGAAACAACACCACTTGCTTTGTTCCCCCTTATTTCTAACAAGTAGTTGAAATCCGCATCAGTCTTTCCAGCGACCTTGTTTAAGAAAACAAAAGTCTGCTCTAGCAATCAGCTTGGCTACCTTTCTGCCAAATCCATATGACTCCACAGTGTAATCACCATCCAAAGAAACTTCATGGTTTGGAAAGAAGAACTGCTAAATGACATTGGTGTGAAACACCTGTCCCTCACTACTTTGTTTTTCCCTTCCAAAAGTAGATCTTTAATCTCCCTAGAATCTCTGATTCACAGATAAGAGATCTGTAATAGTCATGATTCTTTATGGACAGATGAGGCATAACCCAGTGATACCTGCATTGCGATACTTGCAGTGAGCAAAAACTCAAAACAGCTTAGCATCATCCACTGGAAGAGCTGGAAAAGCCCTCAGATACCATGGAGCTCAAACGTTCTGCTTTACACTGGAAAAGACAGAGGCTCAAAGAGGGGAAAGGACTCATCCAAGGTCACCCAACTAATTAGTAACAGAGCTGGGACCACAGTCCAGCACTGACTCATAGCTTGCTTTGCTTCTAGCTCTTGAAAACTGGATATGTGGTAATTAGCAGTATACTTATTGTTACCAGATTCCACCATGACAGAATATTTAGATGACTGAGTAACTCTGTTTTATTTAAGTTTTATACTCTCCTTCTGAAAAGTCTTGAGGCTGTTGGTTCTAGAGTCAGTTCTAATGGGGGTTAAAATTACTGCGTGTTTATTAATCTTGTCTCAAAATGTAAGCTCCTAGTTGAAGTTCAAATAAAATCTAGATAGGAAAAGAAAATATACTTTTTAATATATTCTTTTGCTATTACATGCCCAACAACAGCTAGAAATTCGACTTTCTCTGTTTTTGTTAAACTTGATAATAATACATGCTACTTACATCTAAAGCAAATGAATGTGAACATAACATTTCATATTTTAACCCACACTAAAAGAATGGCATTTGTCTTTTTTATTTGCTGACACATAATTGTGATATTACTTCTAAGAACTTTTTAACAGCATGAATTCAACAAAGACGAAAAATCTAAAAAGTTAATTGCATGTATTCAGAATAAGAGTATACCTAAACTGTTTGTCCATCAAGTAGACCTGTTTGTCTTGGAACAAATGAAGTCCTTTAGAAATGGGTCTAAAATAAATCTATGGCCTATCAAATTTCTCTCCTAAAACAGGTTGGTTTTATAGTGTGATTGTTTCAAAATTGCGGCAGCTCTGGTAGGCTCCAACTGAGTCTCTGACTCCCTCCTAACAAGAAGGGAATGAAGAGTACTGTGTAGGGTCTGCTAAAACTGATACTTAAGGGAAAGTAACGGCAGTAACCAAAAGCTAGTGCATTAGAAAGACCTGTGACACAGACTGTTGCTTTACTTCTTTGGTATTTTGTTAAACTCTGTCAAGGAGCTGATGATGGAGGGGACTTCCAGGATAGCAAGGGCTTTGATAATGGTCTTGCAAAGATCATACGACTGGAATGTGGAAAAACTCATGGAAGGTAGGATAGCCTGTTAGTAGATTCCTGGTCTCAGATCCTCACCCACCTCTTGGCTGTGTGGTCTCTGGCAAGTCCCGTCGTCCGGCTAAACCTCAGTTGCAACATCTGCGTGGTGAGGCTAGTCATGGTTCCTAGAAGGCAGCTGTGATGATTCAGTGAGTATATACAGGTTAAATGCAGAAGAAATGTACCAAGAACACAGTGAACTGGTCGTTGTTAGTACTAGTCCTAGAGTTGTAGAGAACATTTAAATTATCAGGATTTCATGTAGGTAAAAAGAGAGAGCGGACTAAACCAGATTGGTGAGGGGAGAGGCCTATTCAGCAGTCTCCCTAACTTGCTGGCCCTTTTCTCACTTGTACTGAACCCTGTTTTAATGCTCCCCAACTCTAATTCCAGACACTGGTTCTTTACTTAACAGGTTTCAACTGAATGCCGACCATTTGGCACAGCAGTCAGAACTGGCCCCCAGGCTTAGGGAATGCAGAGTCTGTTGAACCATCTTAGCACTGGCAAGGTTTTAAGGATTAACCTGGGCCCAGCTTGCATCCCCAGTTTGATCTACCACCTTTCTAAAGCCACATGAAGGAAGAACAGGGAGTTAAAATGAAATTTGAAAGATGAGAGTTAACTATGACTGTGGGCTCTTTTTCTGTTTTTCAGTTCCCCTTTCTCATCCTAGCCAAATACCACTGCCCTCTTGGGTAGGAAAGCTACTTACTCTCGGCTTTTATTCTGCTCATCCGGTGCACATAGCCTAGTGACTGTGACCTGTCTGCAGCTGCCATTCTGAATTAAAACCAAAGAAATTGGCACATGAAGTGTCTGAACACGGCTTAACTGATTCCGTTTTGCTGTTCATTGATGTGCCCTGCTCCCACACTCCCACCCTCATAAACACAGACAGCACTGAGTTAGAAACAAGTGACTGTTAAACCCAATTTACTTGCCCAGGATCCTATGCGGTACTGACGCTCATACATGTTTGTTCTGTTTCTAGATATTGATGAATGCCGGGAGATCCTAGGGGTCTGTGAAAATGGAGTGTGTATCAACATGGTTGGTAGCTTCAGATGTGAATGTCCAGTGGGATTTTTCTATAATGACAAGTTGCTGGTTTGTGAGGGTAAGTAGTGGTGTGACCATGTCCTGTCAAAGAATGAATCAACTGATGAGCTAGTTGATCGCATGCATGTAGCAGGTTTCTCAACACTGGAATTTCAGAAAGGCATCAAGCTTAAGAAGTTGTCAGATGTGGTGTGGATGAGCATGAAACTTAATGTAAAAAGTCCAGCTCCTGGTGGAAAAGTCAGGATGTACATCCCTTACATACACACAGTATGTTAGACTTCCCAGCTCAGGTGGAAAAGCCTTGAGTCCTTGAGTGAGTCACACTGATCACTTTTGAGTCCCTCTGTCTGAAAGCGGGCATGGGGTGGGAGTGGCCGGGAGGGAGTGCATCCTTAGCTGAATCTCAAAATGAGTGTTCTCTTCAAAGTGGAGACCTTGCTGCTTACTTCCAACTGAAAACAAGGTTAATGCATGTATTTCAAACACATGAGAGAATTCCATATGGCAAGAAACAGGAAATTTTATTTTATATGAAGAAAGTTGGTATGGATGCAAATGATGCTTTTTCATTTTCAGAGTGCTCTTCCGTTGTCATGTGTATGTTCCGTAAGTCTGAGCCGTTCCTCATAGCACATCTTATTTTCCCTACATGTGAGGAAAATAATGTTCTTTTACACTGTGATAAAGGGGATTGCCTTTTAGGATAGCTGGAATATTTCTCTGTTTGATGCTTAAACTTAGAATTCTAGACCATGAGTAAAGTTATCAACCTAACCACATGCTTGTTATATTCTCCTCACCCAGGCTTTTTATTATTGCTGTGAACAAGTCAGCATATGTCCGTGACCTGCCTGATGTGGGTTAGAGGGAATAGCTCTTTCCAGGGAGACAGCCATTCCAGCTCTTGGCCCCAGCCACCGTGCTTTGGGAGATGCCTCCAAGATCAGCTGAATGGATAGGAAGCATGATGTGGTAGAGGATAAGGGACCCCGTGGAAGATGATTTCATAGTGCTAAGATTGGCTGCTTTCGTCACAGCCATAATCTTCCTTTCATACATGCGTCAGAATCCCTGCGGCCTTCTGATATCACCTCCCCTTCTCTTACATTCAGAAAGCTCTCAGGTGGTTACTTTACCTAGGTACTTAGATGTGCTTAAGCAGTAACCCTTGGCCAAAACCAATAGCAAGACTACCCAGGAACAGCAAGTCAGCATAGCCCATGATACAGACATGAGGTTGGACATACATCAATATACGGTACTTTGATTCCAGGGTAGCACTCAGTGAATGGTGAGATTACTAACTACTCCAATTTTGTCCCTTTGAAAAGTATTCACCTTGTGGGTGAATGCTGAATCCAGCGTCTGCCGCTTTCCTGCACTTTTCACTCCTGGAGTCAGAAAATGAAGGTTGATTTGATATATGCCTAGCAACACTGAGGCTGGAATAGATTCCAGAAATGACTTAGAGCTCATCCCCAAGTGCCTCTGCCCTCTCCAAGTATGCACCTAGCCAGGTGTTAGCTGCCGTGTCACAGAAAGGCTTGTCTGTGACACCATTTGGCTTCTCCAGTGACACAAGCTACCCTGAGCATTTCTATACACCATTCCCATGTAGTGAGTAGAGAGTGCGGGACCCTCTGGAACGCAAGCAAGCTGACTTCTGCTCTTGAATCTGTTGCACAGCGAGGCCCAACCCCCCCACATTAGACAACACCCCCCGTAGGTGAGGCGAGTAGCACATGTACTAAGAGGCATCTGTGAAACCCAGTTTGGTGTGTTTGCCACTCCCTTATGGGGACTTCTGTGGCTGCCAACTTCTGTGTGAAATAGCACTGACACTGAAGGCCGCTGTCATCTGTATGACAGCTAGTGCCCTGCATTGGACTTGGACTGAATTAGATTATTTCATTGCAGTGAGGGGGGCGGGGGGCGGAGATGGTGAGGATGTAGTTTGCTCTTTGGTATAACCTAGAGTGTGCAGTAACTTCTGTGATGTCTTGAATTAGAATTACATTTAGATATGTATTTAACAGCAAAGGAAGAAGAGGTGGACAAACCACCTATGATCTGCAGTACACAATATCCATTTTATTCTTTTCTTTGGTAATTGGAGTTGGGCCATTTTTAGGAGTGTTATGCGCAGCTTCCCATGTTTAATTTCCTTGATCTGGCTGTCCCGGTGCAGTAATTTAGAGGTGGCACCAGGAGCACTGGAATCACCTAGGATCTTGTGAGAAATGCAGAGGTCCAGGTGTTTACCCAACTGTGCTGAGTACGAATCTGCTCTTTGACAGCATGTGAAGTGACTGCTGTGCAGGTGTTACAACCTTCCAGATAAAAGGAGCCTCACTGAATTGTAAAATTAGAGGCTTTTTGTAAGTACAGGTTAAGACTTCTTCTGGTATTACAGTATGCACACATCAAGTCCTGGCCCTCGCAGCTGAGTTTGGGGCCTTTTTTAGTCATGAATGAGCATCAGGAGAGTCCATATGTGGTTGTTAATGAAGGCCTCATATTTATGAAAGGTGAAAGTGGAAAATTGAGCAAACAGGTTTTGAGTCTTTTATTGTCTTTCTAATAGAACAGATCAAAATAAGATGCATGCTTATTTTTATGTGAGAGGCCTCTCTGGCTTGACACCAAATTCTGTTCTCCTTTAAACTTCATCCTCTTCTGCTTGTAGATATTGACGAGTGCCAGAATGGCCCAGTGTGCCAGCGCAACGCGGAGTGCATCAACACTGCGGGCAGCTATCGCTGTGACTGTAAGCCTGGCTACCGCTTCACCTCCACCGGGCAGTGCAGTGGTGAGTGATTCATCCCGGCGGGCTGTGCCTGCCCCGGAAGTCCACCTGTGAAGCTCTGGCGAACCAACTAGGTTTCTCATGAGATGCCTAGACTGAAGAATACTTGAATTAACTTTTAAACAGCTGTGCTCTAATAACTAAATTAGGGGAGAAAATGCTGAAAATATCTAAAAACCCTTCAAAAAAGAAGTAAATCATATATATAAACAGATTTCATACTTGCAGGTTCCACTGCCTCTCCCTTCCCCAGCAATACTGCACCACCACCCCACACACATGAGGCAGTGATGGTTCAGTGGTAGAATTTTTTACTTCCATGTGAGTGGCCCACGTTCAGTTGCTGACCATGGCACCTCAGGTACGGATGCTACCTGTCTGGCAATAGAAGTTTGCATGCTTCTGTGATGCTGAGCAGGTTTCAGTGGAACTTGCAGTCCAGAGAGTCTAGGAAGAAAGGCCCGGCAATCTACTTTCAAAAATAAGCCAATGAAAACTCTGTGAATCGCAATGCAGCACTGTCCAATCAAAACTGATCATAGAGACAGCACGTGACCCAAGCAGCCTTTTGTTCTTTTGTACGTGGGGCCACCATGAGTCAGGGCCAACTTGATAGCTGCTGACACCAGGACAGGCACATGCCCGTGCACACTCTCCTGACCAATACTAAGGACTAATTTTTGTTTCTTCCAAGAATCCTCGTTAGACAAGTGAGACTGTCACTATCTCAGCCATATACCATAAATCTAGGCAGCTGAAACTGTCCTGAGCTGTTCCATGTTGACAGACATAAATTGGAGCCAGCAGAAGCATTTTTTTTTCCTCCTAAGTATCTTAGAGATGAAAGATCACTCACTGAGGGCAGTCAAGATTAACTTTTTGTTAGCTAATAAATCACCTGTAGTAAAATCAGGCACTGTATCCACTGTGGATTAAATTTTTTGTGGTTAACTTTTGTCAGGAATGTAGTAGAAGAAAGAAGGATGCGTATGTTCGCAACTTCAGTTCATTGTAAAGTTATAAAGTATCAGATGGAGCTTGTTGGTAGTATTATCAAAATTAAAGTTATTCATGTTTCATCTGGAAGCAGACTAATGCCTTGCAATCAATTCAGTGTATATTTACTTAAATGTATGTAAATTACTGTATATTCAGCAAAGAGGTCAGGAAGAACATATTCGTTTTGGTGAGGGTTCTTTTTGCAGGTAGTTCCCTGGATATTTTATGCATTTGTGAATGACACAACGCAAGGGAATCTGGTGAGATATTCTTTGGGTTTCCTTGCCTACCAGCGATGAGGTGGTAAGAAGCGTACTGCTCTCTCTAGAGTGTATTGCATTTTAGGAGACCTTGGGGAGAAGAGGGTATAAGCGCAGAACAAAAATTCACTTTGAGTTTGGAGACTGTTTTGTTGAGCTTAAAGGAACATGTATGTTTAGCATTTTGTCAACAGAGCTGTTGTTTTGCACTAAAAAAAGGAAAAAAAAAAAAAAAACAGGACAGGAAAAGAGGGGCTGTCTCGGATATGAACCACGATACCTTAGTGCAGCCTGGCATGGATCCCGCTTCCGTGCATTTTACTTAATTTATATTTCTTTAAAACTTGGTGATGAAGTAATTCTAGTCAAAATAAAGAATTAATGGTAGTATAGAAGGTGTCGTTTCACACCACTTCACACTTAACCAAAAAATGAGAAGAGCTATTTAGACACCAGAATAAGATGTATAGGCCTGGCCTGGCAGGGACTAAGCACTTTCATATTTTCTTGTAGTAACATTAATCTATATAAATAGGTCAGGCATTACCACTGTAACAGTAAGGTAGTGTGATGTGTAACCAGAAGCTCAATTTTCCTCCCTTCCTTGAAATCCTTAGCAGAGGAAGAATGTATTTGAGTCTTCTAAATGTTCAGTCTCTAGGGCTGAAGAATTCACTCTCAAAATTTTTTATAAATACCTTTAAATGCTGTCTTATACTTGGCATTTTTCAGACATGTTGAAAAATATTTCTTTCCTCATGTTTAAGATGAGAAGAGCTAAAACTCTCTCCATCATAAGATTTTTATTTGAACTCATAAATATATCATTTCAAACCCCAAATCGCAGATGGCCATTGCACCACATTGTTGCTGACAGATTAGAGAGAACAATAGGGTATCTGAGGCCAGGAAGCGAGTCTGACCTCAAGAACTAAACAAAGACTGTCCTATTCTGAAATACCCTGCCCACCTAAAGAAAAGAGATAGGTTTTCCCCAACCATTGTTTGTGGTCTCCTTTCTCTCAGTTAACCCAACATCAGATACAATCTCCTGGGATTTTATGATAAAAACCTAGTTTTCTGGTTTCTATCTGAACAAAGTAAGAATATCACAGTTAATTTCTCTAGAATTGTAAGTATTTCTCCCCAGTAAGACCTCAAAAACTCCATTTCTTAATTGTTTTAAGCCACCATGAAGTAGGCACTGGATCTTTCTAAGAAAATCTTTAACATCCACACCTATCCTTGTGGGCCCCAGACATAAGAAAGAAATGCTCTGCATCCTACCAGATCCGTACTGTCTGAAGGTGCCCAAGATTTGTCCCAACTGTACTAGGCAAGAAGACACACTTTCTTGAGATGTGCTTCCTTCTCTGAACTTAGTAATACAAATGAATTTCCTCTGCCTGTCCTAGGGAATACTTTGTTGCTTTTAGATCTGTTTTCTCAAATGAGAATAATCATAATTTGTTGCCTTAACCAAAGTATTTCTGCATAGACTAACAGTAGCTCCTGATCTGTTTTATCACACTCTCCATCCTAGAGTTGTACTCAGCCTCACTTGGGACTTTTAAACGGTGTCAGTTGATTAGCTCTGGAGGTCCTGTGTATTAAAAGGAGGTAGTTGAAAAAATGGCAACCAGGGCACATGCAATGGACAAGATATCTACCTCGATGGCACAGACATGATAGCTGTGGACAGCTAACAGTGCCCATTCCCAATTGCTGATTTCTCAGGGCAAGTAAACAGCAAGTAGAAACTGCAACTAAGAGGAGGGTACTGCTGATTTTCTACAGCACAAATGCTGTGCCGTCTGCTATCTCCAGTAACATAAGAAAATCAGGGTCATTCAGTGCTCTTCAGATGATATTTGCTCTAAACAAAGATTCTTGAGAACTTTAAAAAATTAAATCTTCCAGCAAACATGGTGCCATAGGTAGAAGCACCATGCTATCCCTCCACAGCAAAGACCCAACAAATTAAGTAAAACGGACAAACATTAATCTCGGCTCCTAAAGTGTCAAATGAAGATAACTCAGCTAAACACTGAATGGAATACGAAACTGAAAGAGAACAGAAGCTAGGAAGAGATACAAGCAGAAGTCAATCAGCTAACAAGCATTGATTTGCCATCTTGAACTCCTTTTGGAGATCAGCAGAAAGGGAGCACAGGAAAGAAACTTCACAGAAATCCTTGCAGGAGACAAAGCAACCAAAAACCAGTGATAACAAAATTTTTCTCTCTCCCTCTTCTTCTTCCTCTCCCTCTATCTCTCCCTCTCCCTCCCTCCCCTTCTCTTCTTCCCTCTCTCCCTCTCTCCCTCTCTCTCTCACACACACACCTCCTATCCTCTCTCTTTTGCTCTACCTCCAACACTTTCTGGATAGTTGAGGTGGCTAGGCTGGCTGGGAAGTATAGCATCCATGCCACTTGCATTCACTCCTCCCACGCTGGAGATTGGTGAACAGTGAATGTGGGAAAGCAGCTTCGTGGAGCTCCCAGCAGGACACAGATCACTTAGCTGCCAGTGATACACACTTTTGCTTGCCTCTTCCTTTCCCTCACCCACAGCCTCCTTTATTCCAAGCCACAGTCTTGTAGCCACAAGATGACTGATTATGCCTTGGGCTCCTTGGATTTGCCCTGCCCACACTAGCTCGCTCCATTTGTCTCTAGCTAGTGTTGCTTTTTCTCATTTCTTTTGGTTTCTTTCGTGCCTTATACCATCCCCCCCTCTTTTCTCCAGAATGTCTGGCTCCATATGCCATCTTTGCTGCTACTTGAAAAGCTGCGAAGTGCTACTCAAACTGAGAACCACTGTCCCAGCCCACAACACCATGCTGCTGGGATCCCTCAGGCTTTTCTTTTTTCTTGTTTGGTTTTGCTTTCTTGTGCTTTGTCTGTTTGTCTTCTTTTTCTTTGCTTAGCTTGGAAGACCCTTCTAGACAGACTGTACTGCGTGACTTAGCACTCCCGTCTGCAGTCCACATACCACGTTGGTAGTATCCTTGAGAGCATTTCTTTTTTGCTTCCTATCTTTTATTCCTTTTTATCTATTTTGTTTTATGCCTTTCATCGTTTCTCAGTTTTTGTCTCTTTGTTCTTTTTCTGCCTCCTGAATACATGGCTCTGTGTGTGACATCTGTACCCTTTATAACCAAGCTATACTGCATAGCCTGGGAGACCCTTCCCCCATCTTCAGATTCACACAAGTGGGACACCTGAGAACATTTTTCTTTTGCAAATTTTTATCTAGTTATTGTTTCTTCTTTTGTCCTTTTTCTTTTCCCTTTTTGTTTTTCTCCATTTCTTGGCTTATCATCTCTCCACTCCAGTAGCAAACTCCTTTAGCACTCTTTTTGTTGTTACCATTTGTTTGGGGCCCATTTCCCTCTCTAGTCTCTCCTCTTTCCTATACCCATCTTAGGTCTACACATCACAAAATCCCCCCTCCTTCCTGCCTACCACTAAATATCATACATGTGAACAGTACAGGCACAGCCTGCTGGAACCTGCTAAGTACTGAATCCCAGCCCACCTTGTCAGCCATAGTACACGACAAAAACAACCCATCACAGCCCCTGCCCTCCAGCTGGACTGTAGCTGAGCGACTGGCCTTACCCATTGAACAAGGAAGAACAACGCATCATGACCACAGACAAGCAAACAACAAAGTATACACAGCCCTCTTGCTCTGACACAAAGAAATAAAACAACAAAAAGATGAAACAAACAGGTCTGCAATCAATAAACAAAGAAACAAACTACCAAATGTCCTGAAAACAGTAGAAAATATCAAAACATATACAAAAACGGGACAGGATGATTCCAGTAGCTATCCAAAATAAAACACCAGAAGACTCCCCAGCAGAAGGAAGTGAACTGGAAGTATCTGAGAATGTTAAGTTCCTAATATTTGAGTCTCTCCAAGAGTTGAAGCAGAAAGCAGGCAAAATGAGGCAAAAGAAGACAAATTCATGGAAAAGACAGATTCACAGAAAGTACAGACAAAAAAGAAACAACTTATGAAAATAATGCAGAAACAAAATGCAAAATAAATTCACAACTAGAAGTCATACAAAAACAACAGTTAGACGTACAAAAGATAAACAAGATTTCAGAAATGGACAGTGGTTATCGAAGGCCTGAGGAACAGGTTTGCAATGATGTAAGAGGTGATCAGTGAAACTGAAGACAGATACTTAGCTACAGCTGTTAGACAAAAATTCAGAAAAATGAAGAAATGCTGACGATTATGTGGGATACAATGAAAAACAGAAATTTGTAAGTGACCGGAGTTCTAGAACAGGAAGAGACAGTGGAAAATACAGAGAGGATCATTGAAGAATTGCTGCTAGACAACTTCCTTAATATCATGAAAGATGAACAGTTGACCATCCAAAAAGGTTAGTGAACCCCATATAGGACAGACCCCCAAAAGAAGATTACCCAAGCATATCATAATTACGCTTGCTAAAATCTAAGACAAAGACAAAATTCTGAGAGCAGCTCACATACAGTGAGCTGAGAGCAAGAAGTCACATACAGTGGAGAAACAATAGAACTAAGATTTGATTATTTGGCAGAAACTATGTTGTAAACAAGGCAATGGAATGACACATATAAAACCATGAAAGAAAAAAATTGCCAACCAAAAATAATATATCCTAAAAAATTCCAGCTCAAATATGATGGCAAAATTAAGACCTTTCCAGATAAACAGAAATTAAGGGAATATGTAGAAAACAAACTACAGTTACATGAATTATTAAAGGGTGTCCTTTGTCTGACAGTAAACATCAGATCATGGACTGAATGTAGTACGTAAGATTGTACCACCCAGATACCAGCCTGGGAAATGAACTCTCAAGGACTATCCAAAACTAAAAGAATTACAATACGGAGCCAGAGAGGTTAGTCTGTAAATGACAGCAACCTCAGACTAAAAAAAGAGAAAAAGAAAAAAAAAATGTGTAGGTATAGAACTTCCTAATGGAGTGGAAGGCAGAGCAATACCAAGTAATAATAGACTAGTTCAGCCTTAGGCAGATAAGGGTAAATTTCAAGGTAACAACAAAGAAAGTTAAGAAACCTACTCATCAAAGTGAAGAAGAAAAACATTAAGTCTCAATAAAAATAAAATCAATCTATCAAAACAAAAATGAAAAAGAAATCCACAAACATTAGGAATTCAGCACAGGAGAGTAAGAAGTACAAAGAAAATGTCAGCCACAGAAAAGTACTCCAAATTGAACAGCAGTAAATTCACACATATCAAATAATTATACTGTGTACAGATGGCCTAAATGCTCCATAAAAAAAAGTGCCAAAGTGGATTTTTATAAAAGGATCCATCAATATACTGTCAACAAGAGCCAAACCTCAGAAACATAGATGTAAATATATTAAAAAATCAGAGAGTATAAGAAAATACACCAACTAAATAGCAACCAAAAAAGGAGCAAGAGTGGCAACACTAATTTCAGGTGAAATAGACTTTAAAACAAAATCCACCATAAAAGACAGAGAAAGGAATTATATAATGATTAAAGGGATGATCTGTCATAAAGATTTAAAAGTAATAAACATCTATGAACTCAATGACAGGGCTCCAAAATATGTAAACTCTAAGAGCACTGTGAATAGAAATTAACACTTAGAGGACAGAGCATCTGGAAAGAAACTCAACAAAGATACAGAAGATTTAAAGGCTGCAATTAGCCAACTTGACCTCATAGATGTATGTGGAACACTCCGCCCAAAGCTGCAAATTACACATTCTTTTCTAACACACATGGAACATTCTCCAGAATACACTACTTCTTGGGCGATGTCATGGATTGGGTCATGTTAACTTTTGTCATGAAATTAGTCAGATGCCAAAGGACAGATATTGAATGAGATCATTATTATAAAGACTTAAGAAAAGGTTTAAGCACAGAGGAAAATAATCTTTGATGGTTACAGATATGGACGTGGGGGAGAGGCGTATTCATAGATTAGATAGTAGATATGAATTGGTTTAGGTGAAGGAAGTGACAGCATACAGTGGAAGGGAGGTTTGTACAGCTGGATTACACCAAAAGCTAAAAGATTTTCTGAATACAACCCAATATTTTGAAGGGCAGAGTAGCAGGGACAGAGGTCTGGGGACCATGGTTTCAGGAAACACGTAGGCTAATTGGCATGGCTAAGTTTTTTTAAAGACTGTGTTCTTGTTCTGCATAACACTTTGGTGAGTGGCATCTGGGGTCTTAAAAGCTAGCAAACAGCCTTAAAGTAGCATCAGTTTGGTACCTATCCATCTAGAGCAGAAAAGAATGAAGGACGTCAAAGACATGAGGAAAATATGAGCCCAGCGGACAGAAAGTGCCGTATGATCCAGAGACTATAGCAGTATCAAACCAGAAGAGCTAGACGGTGCCTGGCCACCACCAGTGACTGCCCTGACAGGGAACACAATGTAAAGTCCTTAGTGTAACATGAGAAAAATGGGTACGCAGAATAATAACTCTATTAACTACCACACTTGACGTCCGTGAGACTGGAGGGTACCCTGAGGACATGGCTTCTGGACTCTCTGTTAGCCCAGAGCTGAAATCAGTGGCAAAGCCAACTCTTCAGACAAAGATTGGACTGAACTATAGGACACAAGGTGATACTGACAAAGAGTGTGCCCCTTGACTTAAATACGGACATGGTGCTACATGAGCAGCTCCTCTCTGCAAGTGAGATGATAGGATAGAGAGGGACAGGAGTTGGCTGAATGAATAAGGGAAGTACAGGGTAGACAGGAAGAGGACACCATCACTGATTGTTTGGCGGGGAGAGCAATCAGAGTTGCGTAATGGTGGTGTTTGAGTTTTTATATGGTGAATTGATTTGGATTGTAAACTTGTACTTAGTTAAAGCACACAATTTTTTTTTTTTCTTTTTAATTCTTAGAATCAAATGAGAATGAAAAGGTATCATACCAAAACTTTTAGGTAAAGGTAACCCTCAGAAGTCGATTTATACCAAAAGACAAAACCAAAAACAACACCAAACACACCGCCATCAAGTCAGTTCCAACTCATAGTGACATTACAGGACAGAGTACGACTGCCTCATAGAGTTTTTCAGAAGCACCTGGTAGATTGGAACTGCTGACCTTTTGGTTAGCAGCTGTAGCACTTAACCACAATGCCACTAGGATTTCCAGAGCAATAGAAAAACACATCACAAAGAAGGAAGGGACAAAATAAAAACATTAACTATTCAACCTGAACAAATAGAGAACAGCAAAAGAATCCCACACCAACCATAAGAAAGGAAATAATAAAAATCAGAGCAGAAGTAAATGAAAGAGAGAATAAAAAAAAAAAAATAGAAAGGATCAACAAAACCAAAAGTTGATTGAGAGCATCAACAAAATTGACTAAAGAAAAACAGGAGAGGAAGCAAACAACCCAAATAAGAAATGAAATGGGGAACATTACAACTGACTTAATGGGATATTGTGAAAAACTATACTGAAACGACTCAACGGCGCTTGGCTGGCTTGGCATACTGAAACAAGTCTGAAAATCTAAAGGAAATGGATGAATTTCTAAAAACATATTACATACCCAAACTAACACAAAATGATGTCAAAAATTTGAACAGACCCATGCGAGAGAATAGGTTGCAAAGGTAATTTTAAAATACACAAACAAATGAAAAACCCTGGCCCAGATAGCTTCGCTGGAAAATTCTATCAAACATTCAGAGAAGAGCTCACACAAGTACTGTTCAAACTATTTCAGAACATAGGAGAGGAAATAATACTGTCAAATTCATTCTGTGAAGCCAATATAATTGTTTTAATCAGACAGTGCTGCTTTAACAGAAGTACTGCAAGGGGATGGCTTTAAAAAAAGGCCAAATTCAGTTGTCAGCTCCAGGGCAAGACTTTCTCTACTAGCTTTGGAGTGCAGTCCCTGTCGTCAGCCAGCCCAGTCCCCAAGACTCGAAGCTTCTGAGGCACAGCCCTTTCCAAAGGGCATACTCAGCTCCCAGCACCGCTTTCTTTCCTGATGATAAGAGGTCTCCAAATCTCAGCTTTCCTTGCTTTTATACCCCAAGGGGTTGCCCCAAGACCACTATACAATCAGACACATTAAGTCCTGCCCTGCCAACTCAACTGCTGCCCTTGCTCCCTATTAACATCACAGAGGCAGGGTTTACAGCATACACGGTACCCACAATACTGAGCATGATGGGCCCAGCAAAATTTCTACACACATTTTTTAGGGAACACATGTCAATCCGTAACAGTAACCCTGATACTAATATCAAGCAAAGACACAACAAAAAAAAAGAAAATTACAGGCCAATATCTCTATGAATGTAAATACAGAAATTCTCAACAAAGTTCTAATAGAATTTAGTATCATATCAAAAATATATATACCACCACCAAGTGTGATTACGTCAGGTATGCAAGGATGGTTCACCAACAGAAAATCAATGAGCATAATCTACCACATAAATAAAAGGAAAGAAAAGAATCATATGATTGCCTTAATCTGTGGGGAAAAAAGGTGTTCAGTACAGTGTGACACGTGTTGCTGATGAAAACTCAATAAAATAGGAATAGAAGGGATATTCGTCAACATAATAAAAGGCATCTATGCAAGACCAATGACCAGTATCATTCTTAATAAAGAGAGGCTGAAAACATGCCTCTTGAGAATGGAAACAACGATGCCCCTTGTCACCACTTGTATTTAACATGTGCTAGAAGTCCTAGCTAGAGCAGGAAGGCAACAAAAAGAAATAAAGGGCGTTCAGATTGGTAAGGGAGAAGAAAAACTCTCCCTATTTGTGGATGGTATGATACTCTACATAGAAAATTGAAAAGACAAGATACAAGATAAACATACAAAAAGATTCCTATACAAGAATAAAGAGAAGGACAAAAATAAAATCAGAACAATGCCATTTATAATAGCCCTAAAAAAATCAAAATACTTAGGAATAAATCCAGCCAGGGGTGTAAAAGAGCTATACAAAAAGAACTGCAAAACATTACTGCACGAAACTGAAACAAATGTACATAAATGGAAAAACGTATCGTGCTTATAGATGTGTAAACTCAGTATTGTGAAAATGGCAGTTCTACTCAAAGTGATTTACAATGCATTACTGATACATATACCAACAAAATTCTTTAAAGAGAAAGAACAATGAATCATTAACTTTATATGGAAAGGAAATAGGGTCGGATAAGTAAAGCACTATGGAAGAAGAAGAAGAAGAATGTAAGGAAGACTCACACAGCCTGCCCTTAGAAACTACTATACAGCTACAGTAGTCAAAATAGCCTGCTATAGATACAGTGAAAAATGCAACAGAATTGAGATCCCAGATGGAAATCCGTCCACATACACAGTCACCCGATCTTCTGCAAGGGGCTCAAATTCCATCAAATGGGGAAAAGGAGTTCTTTTTAATAAATGGCAAAACTAGATACCCATCTGCAAAAAAAATGAAACAAAACCCCTACCTCATGTAATATACAAAAAGAAATTAAAAATGGACCAGACACCTAAATATAAAGCCAAAAGCTGTAAAAGTCATAGAAGAAAAAGTAAGATCAGTGTTAGAAGCCCTGATACATGGCGTTAAAAGGATATAAACCATAACCAGCAACACACAAAATAAGCTAGATAACAGAGCCTCTAAAAATCAAACACTCAGTGTTCATTGAGAGACTTCACCAGAAGAGTAACAAGCGAACTTATAGACTAGGGGGAAAAATAGCTATTGCAAATCAGTCAAAGTTCTAATTTCTAAATTCTACAAGAAAACCTAACACCTCTCCAATAAAAGGACAAATAATGATATTAAAAAGTGGTCAAGGGAAATAAATCGACACTTCACCAAACAAGACACTCAAGCGGCCAACAGGCACATGAGGGAATACTTTGGATCACTAGCCGTTAGAGATGGAAATCAAACCACGATGAAGTATGATCTCATCTTGCCATTACTGGCACAAATCAAAAAAACAGAAAATAACAAATGTTGAAGAGGTGACAAGGAGATTGGAATTCTTATGCTTTGCTGGTGGAAATGCAAAATAGTACAACCATTCTAGAAAACAATATGGCACTTCCTTGGAAAGCTAGAAATGGAAATACCATATGATCCAACAGTCTTACTCCTAGAAATGTACTCTAGAGAAATGAGTCATCATACAAACAGACGTATGCACACCAAGGTTCACTGCAGCATAGTTCACAATAGCAAAAATTTGGAAACAATCTAGGTGCCTGTCAACAGAGGAATGGATAAACTGTACACAACAATAAAGAACAGTGATGAATCTGGGCAGCAGCTCATGACAGGGAGGAGAATGGTGGGCCTTATGCTGAGTAAAATAAGGCAGTCACAAAGGGGCAAATATTGTATGGGACCACTGCTCTAACAACGCATGCAAAGATTTGCACACAAAAAAGAAACAATCTTTGCAAGTTACAGGGGAGGAGAACTGAAGATGGAAAAACACTAGAGAGACAGTAGGTAAGTGGTAACTCTGGTGAAAGGTAGGACAGTACACGGTACAGGGGCAGCCATCGCAGCTTGTACAGAGCAAGGTCAGGGAAGCTCCGCAGACACATCCAAACTCCCTGAGGGACCAAAGTGCTAGGCTAAGGACTGGGGATCATCATCTCGGGGACCATCTAGCTGAATTGGCATAACACGGTTGATAAAGAAAGCGTCCTACATTTTGCTTCAGTGAATAGCATTGGTGATCTTTAAAGCCTGTGAGAAGCCATCTAGGATATGCCACTGGTCTCATTGCTTCAGAAGGAAGAAAAAAATGAAGAAAACTAAAGATACAAGGGAAAGATTAGTCTAGAGGACAAATGGACCACGTCTGTAACAGCCTTCATCAGACTGAGTCCAGTACAACCAGATGGTAGCTCTGTAACAGCCTTCATCAGACTGAGTCCAGTACAACCAGATGGTAGCTGGCTACCACCATGGACTGCTCTGACAGGGATCAGAACAGAAGGTCCCAGACAGAGCTGGATTAAAACGTAGAGCAAAATTCTAACTCAGAAAGGCAGACCAGACTTGCTGGCCTGACAGAGGCTGGAGAAACCCTCAGAGTATTGCTCCTGAACACCTGTTATTGTAGTAATGAAGTCACTCCTGAGGTTCACTCTTCAGCCAAAGACTGAACAGGCCTGTGAAACAAAACCAAAAGGTCAGCAGTTCACATCCGCCAGGTGTGAAACCCTATGGAGCAGTTCTGCTTTGTCCTACAGGATCACTGTAAGTCGAAATTGACTCAACAACGGTGGGTTTGGGGTTTGATAAAACAAAACTAAAGGGACTTTCTGGCTCAGAGGCAAGGAAGGCAGGAAGGGCAGGAATACTGGTAATAGGGCCCAAGGTGGCAAAAGATGAGGGTTGACGTGTCGTTGGGGTTGTTATGCACTGTCGTAAAACAATATGTGTGCTAATTGTTTAATGAGAAACTGGTTTGTTTTGTAAGTGCAATGAAAAAAATTAAATTAGAGACAAAACTACACTTGTACTTACATCGTTTGGGGACACATGGATGAAGTTCAGCCGCTCAGATAATCAGATTATGGAAGAGCCACACATTCAATTGATCAGTATAACTCGGAGCTTAAAGATTGGCAGAAGCAGGGTAAGAGATCTTTCCTTTGAACAAATGTGAATAAAAAGAAATAAACATCATTAGAATTGCCAAATACTAAATGCAGTCCTGTGTAGACTGAAGACTTGGTAAGGATGGGAAAAAAGATAATAGGAATAAGACAAAAAAATGAGATCAAGTTTCAACATGGGAAAATATGGTTTGTCCTTCAAGACAACTTGCAATAGTAGTGGCATTTGTTTGACTTGAACACAAATTTCGAAGGAAAGTCATGAAAATTTCAGGATGTAAGGCACCAAATCTAGACTCAACGAAAGTAGCATCTGTGGCCTTACAAGCCTGTGGGTAGCCATCTGGAATACTGCACTGGTCTCATTCCTTCAGATGCAAAGAAGAATGAAGAAGACTAAAGATACAAGAGATTAATCCAAACGACAAATGGACCACGTGTGCCGTGGCTTCCACCGCACTGAATCAGCACAATTAGATGGGGCCTCGCTGCCACCACTGACTGCTCTGATGAAGGATCACAACAGAGGTTCCAGGACAGAGCTGGAGAAAAACGTAGAACAAAAGACAGACCAGACTTATTGGCCAGACAGAGACTGTAGAAACCTTGAGAATAGGGGCCCTGGACACCCTTTTAGCTCAGTAATGAAGGCGCTTCTGAAGTTCACCCTTCAGCCAAAGCTGGGACAGGCCCACAAAACAAATTTTAAGTAGAAAAGGGCATGCCAGGCCAAGGCCAAGGGCTAGAAAGCAGGAAGCTATGGGAAATCCAGTTAAGAAAGACGGGTATTGACCTGTTGTGGGGTTATTAACCAATGTCGTGAGACAGTGTGTGTACTAATTATTTAATGAGAAATTAGTTTGTTCTGTAAATCTTCATCTAAAGTAAAAAAACAAAGAAAAAACTCTAGTTAATTCCACAGGCTGTGACACTGCGTAGATAATCAGAAACATTTCTACAACTTAGCTTCCCCACCCGCAATTTTATCTCTAAGTTCTCATACTTTTCAGTGTTTTTAATACTGAACTCTTTTACACTGTTTCATGTATTGTTAACTGAAACAGAATATGCCCAGTAAACAGCAGTCAGTTTTGACCAATTTTGAGAAAAAATAAATAGAATACCAGTATCTGTTTTACTAGGTTAGTTTAGAACTAGGGTTTATCCTGAGTACAGTACCTTGGAGTAAGTTACTCAGTTAGATTTTCCCTTCTAATCTTCTATTTATGATGCTTAAGGTACTCTTATTTACAGATCGCAATGAATGCCAAGAAATCCCCAATGTGTGCAGCCATGGACAATGCATTGACACAATTGGAAGCTTCTATTGCCTTTGTCACACTGGCTTTAAAACAAATGCTGATCAAACCATGTGTTTGGGTGAGTATGTGATTATCATTTTTTTCTTCGTATCCCGTTGAAAAATTCATTTGCTTCTGAATATATCTGAAATTTAATACTGAGTCTCGGTATTTTCTGTGCTACTTACAAAGCGTGAACAAAGACAGTTGTATAGCATTCACATCCTTTGTCACATTATCTGTTACAATTTGAACATTAATAAACACCTTCTTTGATAATCATTTGACTGCCCATTCCACAAAAAGTTTTACTAAAGGAGAAAGTAAAGTCTAATTTCTATTAATGCTAAAGGCTTATTTATTCTTTTACAATATTTACCACAAATTGTGAGTTTGCCTTACTGTGGAAACCCTGGTCGTGTAGTGGTTAGTGCTGTATCTGCTAACCGAAAGGTCAGCAGTTCAAATCCACAGGCACTTCTTGGAAACTCTGTGGAACAGTTCTACTGTGTCCTGTAGGGTCACCACGAATCAGAAACGACTCAGCAGCAGTGGATAACTTGGGTGGGTATGCCTTATTGTACCTTGGAACAGAGTGTATCTTTTGAGTGTGAGTAGGAGCATGTTTCAAGAATGGAGGTCTAGAGTTCATAGCAAATACTCAAAGACAATTTTACCTTTTTTTTTTAAGTGAGGGATCATCTTCCTAGGGGAAAAAGTTCAGTGTTTAAATCTCTCCTCTGGTTTCAGTACTGAATCAAGGTGCTGATTTAGAATAAACTTAAAGTATGCAATCCATCATTTTTTCCCCTTTCCTTCTCTCTTTTTTTTTACTTGAAAGCAACATACTTTGGTGGCATAGTAGGTTAAGGGCTACATCTGCTAACCAAAAGGTTGGCAGTTCAAATCTACCAGGTGCTCCTTGGAAGCTCTGCTGGGCAGTTCTACTCTGACCTCTAGGGTCACTGTGAGTCAGAGCCGACTTGATAGCAGTGAGTTTTGTTTTTGTTTTTGTCTTTTGAGATCTTTGCAAACAGGAGTCAGTTTCCTGGCCAGAAGGAGAATAATCAATAAAGGAACATTTGAAATGCTTGCCTTTTGCTATAACTGGATTTGCCCACTAGGGACTATTCTGACAAAATTTTCTTCTCCAGATAGGTAATAGGTTCTAAATGGAAGGGGCCTAATCAGCTGTACTCATCACTGGGCAGAAACTCCTTGCTTGTTGTGAAGCCTGCCCACCAAGGAATTTTACTAGCTTGCCTAAAAATGAACCGGAACGGAAGCTCTTGAATACTGACATACTGACTCATCTGGATGTAGTCTTCAGCTACACACACACATGGCAGTCACTCTGGAGTCAGCCACAGCTTCTTAGTTATCACATGTAATTTGTCTTCCTGTCCAGAATTTGAAAGGAGAGGAAGTCCTGACCCTAAACACCGCTATTTGCTGCCTTAGATGCTACCTTCCACTTCTCTCTTCTCATTCAGCCTTGTCGTCAATAGCAGTATCAGCTTTCTTTCATTTCTTCATACTTTTATTTCTTCCGTAGCGTAACGTACACCTACTCATTATAAAAAACACATTAGTTGCTGTGGAGATGCAAAGACATATAAGACGACAAAATAGCTTTACAGAATTGTCAAGAGAAAAGGTATAGACCAGTAAAAAGACAAACAGCAGTGCAAGTCGGTATGACAATAGTGGAGAAGAGGGAAGCAGTGATCACCGACTGGCGTGATCTTGTGTTTTGAGGAAAAGACTGGAAAAAAGGAAAAGATGTCTAGAACACTAGATGAGTTATGGAGAGCTGAGTTATTTTGTTATTACGGAGTAATACAGGGCAAGTCACTGCTTTTTGGTAAATAGAGTAAGAATCTTGAAGGCTGAAGTGTGCCAAAGGTGGCAGCAGATCAAGACCCAGATGTGCACAGAATTTTTTCCATTTTCAAGTGAAAATATTTGAGAAAAAGTAGCAAGGGTGGAGAATTCCACAAGCAAATAGAATAAAATAATTCTCATCCAGTTCGCATGTCCTTAGCTTGCCTCCTTTCACATGCCTACCGAGGAAGGGATTTGTTCCCCAAACTGAGAATTCCCTCTTGCTGGTTTCTCACGGGGAGCTACCGCTAATATGGCTACAACAAGAAATTATTACTCTGCATATGACAGACTATGTGAACACTCAGTTTCCCCTTAAGCTCTTAGTAAACATGTAACCGTTTTTCCTCCCCTTAATAATTGTTTCTCTATGACCTTTATTCCTACTAGACATTAATGAGTGTGAAAAAGATGCCTGTGGGAATGGAACTTGCCGAAATACAATTGGTTCCTTCAACTGCCGCTGCAATCATGGTTTCATCCTTTCTCACAACAATGACTGCATAGGTGGGTGTCATGGATGGCTGTAGAGGAATAATGCGTCACCAAAGGAAGTCAGAGTACACATGTCTGTCATGACTAGCATCATCTCCAGCATGCAGCTGTCTTTCTTTATCGCATACCATCATATGCATAGAAGTTAGTTAAAGGATGCATCAATTATAGTGTGTCAATTAAATGTCAATTATAGGAACTACAGTGGTTCCTTTTACTGAAATGCTGATTAACAGCTATAATTTTTATGTCTGCTTTGCTGTATTTTCATCAAATTTCGAAATCAGTTGAAAATTTTTAAAATGTGTGAAAGGGGTTTTTTTGTATAGAAATTAACTGACTTAGAAATAATGTAGACCTGCTTGTCCAGATATTTCACTATAACCTCTTGTTAAAAACATGTAAATACTGAATCTATAAAATTTCCCTGTTAAAAATGCTATTATTTGTATTTGGGGTAATGAACCAAATCTTGTACTATGCCTGAGGCTAAGTTGATATATTTCTAATTGCAAGAATACTTAACAGTACTCTCCACTGATTGTCTTCTAGTGATTTACTTTTTTACTTTAAGAATAAAATATAAAGGAACATCAAAGTAAAACTCATAAAATTCTAATATACATTATAATTCTTTAATTAATGTAATTATGTAATCTTGATTTTGATCAGTACCTATAGCCAGGTCTGAAACCATCCGTATGGTCCAAAAGGTCAACATCTTCTCTAAAGCAAAGACGAAAACTTCAGGAGCAGGGAAACTAGAGTACTGCAAATTGAATAACCAGAACGCAGAGAGAATGTTGACACATTGTGAAAAATTTAACTGTTGTCACCAAACAATTTGTGTGGAAATCGTCAAATGAGAACCTAACTTGCTGTGTAAATGTTCGTCAAAAACACAATAAAATATTATTTAAAAAACCAGGTCTGTCATTAGGAACTAGATCTCATTAGAATTTCTATGTTTACTGAGCTAGTGAAGACCACTAAAATTCAGAGTAAGTATTTTTCCCTTTAAAGGTTTTGGTAATTTCTGTTATTATGACATTTTCTTTGGAAAAATATCAAAGGATATTGTTTTGGCAGATGTTGATGAATGTGCAACTGGAAACGGGAACCTTTGCAGGAATGGCCAGTGCATCAACCTAGTGGGGACCTTCCGATGTCAATGCAATGAAGGCTATGAGGTGGCCCCTGATGGGAGAACCTGTGTGGGTGAGTGCACTACCCGTGACCCTCCAGACAAAATTCTAGAGACCACTGAAAGAGCAAGGCAGTCTCAATGCCTGTCCTTCCTTTGGAAAAGTTGGGGGAAAAAATCAGAGTAGAATTGTGCTAATTTTACTTGTAAAGACATTGTTTTTATAAAAACAAATATACATACACACCCACACACAGACGCACACACACACCCACACACAGACGCACACAGACACACACACACACAGACACACACACACAGACACACACACACACACACACACACCAAAAAAAAACCAAAACCTGTTGCCACTGAGTTGACTCCAGCTGGTAGCAGCCCTACAGAAACAGAATAGAACTGCCCATAGGGTGTCCAAGGAGCACTTGGTGGATTCAAACTGCCAACCTTTTGGCTAGCAGCCAAACTCATAACCACCATGCCAGCAGGGCTCGTGTATACATATACACATACACACACACGTGCATATACATATGTCATGTAAACCATAGTGGCATAGTATTGCCCCCAGGGCTCATATATATGTGTGTGTATGTGTTTGAGCCCAGTAGTTTGAAGTTGATTTGCTAACCAGAGGTCAGCAGTTCAAATCCACCAGACACTACTTGCAAACCCTGTGGATGCAGTTCTAGTCTGTCCTACAGGGTTTCCATCAGTCTGTAATCCACTGATCAGCAACAGGTTATGGTTATAATGCCAAAGTGTCAGTTTTTCCCTTTACATCTTAAAAATAACTTATTGTAGCCATAGACAGAGAACAGTTAATTTTTATAAACAATCATTATTCTCTTTTTTTTTCCTTCAAAAATCTTTGAAGTAAGCTCTGATAAAACCTTCTGAGTGCTTTAAAATTTAGGCCCATTGAATTTTCAGTCACCACACTTCTAAGGAAATACTTAATTTGTGGTAGGAAAGACAATATATAGTTGTTACATTATTCGTACTTTTTCAGAAGGCCAATAACACTTGTTTTTATTGGGTCTCTCCTTTTTCTCCATGGTAGAATTTTGCAGACTTCGTTTAGTTTTATATGTTTCTTTGAATTTTAATTGCATAATGGCATGATGTCTATGGGAACTACGTCATTCTTTTCCCCTTCCTTTTGCAGATATCAATGAGTGTCTCTTAGAACCTCGAAAATGTGCCCCAGGCACCTGCCAGAACCTGGATGGGTCTTACAGGTGCATATGTCCACCTGGGTACAGTCTGCAGAATGACAAGTGTGAAGGTAGGAGGGTCCTCAGTGTTTGGAAAAGCAGAGCCAGCCACCTCACCAAAAAAGCAGATTTCTGTAACAGTGTTTTCAGTTTGGAATATTTTGTTGGAGACAAATCCAGAGGCAGAAGGTGTGACTTCATGGCCTTACTCTTAAATGGAGAGATAAGAGTATCTAATTCTTATACTAACCGTCACTTAAGCTGTTTTATCTGAAGGTGCCACATAACTCTGATTCTTAAAAATGCTGTATTCTATTTGGAAAATTTCTGATTTATGTGTTTTCAAATGCCAATGAGTTGGAGCTAAAATTAGCTTCTGGAGTTCAATTAAAAATGTTTCAATTACCATATTTAAGATTTGGTGAATGTTGCTATGTAGTTTGGTTATTCCGACTCGACGGCACTTGGCTTGGCTTGGCTATGTTGTTTTTACCTATACAGTAGTAGAAGTGTGTTACTACCAAACAGATTCTCAACAGATTTTATAGAACTGCATTCCTTTAATCTCAGCATAATTGTCATTGCATTGAATAACTGACATTAATTGTCAAAACTTCAAAAGTAAGCTTTAAACAAGTCTGTATCTCTGATCCATAGAGTGAGACTTTCCTCCACTTTTAATATTGACAATGAAAAATGTTATTATGTTATCTAATTTAAATTATATTGAAGTACTGACATTCTAAATGGAAACAGTTCGTCAAAATTAGGCCTAAATGGAAACTATTTAAGTTAAGAAGTAATTTTAATTTTATGAAGAATTTGCCTTATTTACTCCATGATGAATTCCCAGTTCTCCTAAAATGAACCAAATGGAGATGTTTAGAAATAAAAACAACTTCCCGGATGGCCAATAAATATGACCATTCTGTAATCTTGGTCCCCACTGTTAATGAGTTGTCACCTGTAGGCTAATTCCTACCGTAAAATCATAACCCCAAACCCTCTGCTGTTGAGTCAGTTCTGACTCAAAACAACCCTACAAGACAAAGTTGACTTGCGCTGTAGGATTTCCAAGAATGTCAGTCTTTATGGTCCCTTTGTATTACACATATTGTGCCCCCCAGATTTATCATTTGGAGGAGACAGCATGGTGGGACTCACTGTCAGCCTAGTTTCTCTAATGTGTCTTATTTGTAATGTTAAGTCAAGACGGTGACGTTAATTTCTTAACGTCCCCTTAGTTCGACCTCTGGCGTGTGCAGTTGTGTCATGTGAAGACATTTGGGTGTGAGTAGGACTGTTTGCACAAGTATATGAAAATAAAGAGCCCCAAGACACAAGAGATATTTTGTGTTGCATTAAAAAAAAAAAAAAAAAAATTGTCCATGAAAATACCATGGCTAAACACCAAGACATCCGTTTCTTCTTTACAAATGTCTCCTGAAACTCAAGGAAAAAGATGAATGCGTTTGTTAGAATAGGGTGGTTGTCTTTTTCTGTAAGTAGAGTGACCACATAACTTACTGACCAAATCAAGACAGTTTGTTAAAGCAAAAGGATATGATTAATGATTCATCCAGGTCAGTAGGTATCAGCTGCATGTACTCAAAGGTGAACTGTGTCGTGTGGTTACCACCTTTTACCTGCCCTTACAGGCAGCTAAGATGTATTAATATACTTATAAAAATAGAGCACAGTTCTAAATGTATCAAGTTCATAGATGATAGTATCCTTGGAAATTGTGTCATTTGGAGGATGCAACAAAGAGTTTTGAGAAAAGCATAGAGAGGGTGGAGGGAAATAAGTTTAGATAAGAGGCCCAGAAATCTCAATGAGAGACTGATTCCCTGTCAGCCTAGTTAAAATCTCGGGGCTTCCACTTACCCTAAAATGATGAGGTGGGACACTGAAGTTCTGCCTCTTTCCTAGTTTAGGGTAGTATGAAATTACCCCTTTTCAAATAGCCAAGCAACTCCACCTAGGTAAGAGAAGTTTATCACAGAACCCCTTAGAGAGCACATGAAGTTTCCATTGCTATATCAGGGACTGTCAAAACTAATTTTTTAGAAGGCATCACAACCTATGAGTCCAGCTCACAGCATTATGATAGGGGAAAATGTATTTAGTATCCTTGTTAGTGGAAAAGCTTTGAAGTTCAGTTGTGCTTTGTACTTGCACATTCGGCGTTTGGTATCTGATGGTGTCCCCGTTGTGCTGACGTCACCTGACACATATTAATTCTTCCAGATATTGATGAGTGTGTTGAAGAGCCAGAAATTTGTGCCTTGGGCACATGCAGTAACACGGAAGGCAGCTTCAAGTGTCTTTGCCCGGAAGGGTTCTCCCTGTCCTCCACTGGAAGAAGATGCCAGGGTAAGTGCCTTTTGAAGGCTCTAGATTTTTGTTACTCTGTGTTTATTGGTTGTCGGAAGATAGAGTTTTCATTCACTCAGAGGCCTAATGATTAGCAGAATGATAACTTTTATGTTAAAAGCTCATCCCTTGAGTTATGGTTGTTATATAACTTTATTTGTGCTTCTCTCCCCATCTAAGGACACAGATGATGGTAGGCCAGTTAGTGGAGATGACCCATTAGCCACTGATTCTGGCAAAGCTTGGGAAACTCAGCCATACATTCTTTGCCTCTAAAGAGGTTGTCTGTATAAATATGGGCCAAAACTTCTGGACAGGAAAATGAAAATTAACTCATATACTCCCAGAATGTAGTACCCATCACTTACAAGTTCTTTTAAGAGAACAGAAAAATAAACTGACCAAGATTCTTGTTGGTTGGTATTGTTTTCAGAGACAGTATTCATGAATTATTTCAACAAGAATTTTCAAAAGGTGACTTTCAAATTAAAGAAAAAAAAAAGTCAATAGGCAGTCTGAAATTAATCGTAATACAGTATATGTTTCAAAAGTAAGTGGACTTTTCTAAACAATGCAGGCATGTACATCTATTTACTTACACTCCGGGGACATAGTGGTGAAGAGCTCAGCTGCTAACCAAGAAGTCAGCAGTGCAAATCCACCAGCTGTTCCTTGGGAGCTCTGGGGGGCAGTTCTGCTCTGTCCAGTAGGGTTACTGTGGGTTAGAACCAACTCGGTGGCAACAGGTTTATATCAGTTTAGTTACTTATACAAACCAGTTTGAATGAATTCAGAACGGATTAAAAACAAAAACACATTTTCCCCCATTCCTCTTTTGGTTGCATATTTTGTTTGTGTTTCTTAATATTACCAAATACAAGGCAGTGACGGTCACGGTAAAAGCTCTAAATTTAAGAGTTCAAAAACTGAGCTTGGTGTCTCAGCCCTGCCGTTTTCAGCCTGGTTCAAGCCATTGAATCTTTTGGAGCTCACTGCCCGCATTGTAAACAGTAACTGTAGTAAACGTACCCAACTCATTTATAGACTCTTGCCATTGGTATTCGAATTGCCTGACTGACTCTGCTTTTCCACTCACTGCTTTGTTACCTAATGCTTGGAAGTGTGAAGGAAAGACTTGAGAATTGTCTGGTCAGCTTTCATCTCCATGGTAGCTAGCTGTCAGAGGCCCATGTGGATTTCAGGTTGTAGATGAAATGGTACATGAGTCGGATACTCTGTCTGTATGGTATAAACCAGTGAGATAAATTCTAATTCCTTCTCCCTTGTTTTTGACTGCTTTTGGCTGGGGCTGCATTTGGAAAGAAATCAGTGAGAAGCTAGGTGTAATCTGCTGATGTGGCAGGCCAGAGGAAACTCATAGGCCATTAATTCAATTTGCTCTGGCGTGTCACAGAGCAAGCTAACGCTGCAGGAAGAATCAGCCCAGCTGTGAGCGGCCTTGCCACATGCTCCAGGAGACAGAGCCAAAATTGAGGAATGCAAACAGGGAAAGTGACTTTGTAGTTCTGATGAAATTTCAAAGGTCATTAAGGGCCCTTTGCAGACTGGCTGGTAAACAAGTACCCTAGCAAACATTAAAGGGTGTGGGCAAGTACAGTTCTCTTTCCCAATGGAAGGCACCTTTGACCAATAAACCGACAAAGTGCTCTGGTAGGACAGTGGTTAAGCCCTCAGCTGCTCACCACAGGGTCAGTGATTCAAACCCACCAGCTGCTTCTTGGAAAACAAGTGTGACAGTCTGTTCATATAAATATGAGAGCCTTGGAAACTCTTTGGAGCAGTATGTTCTGTCCTCTGTGGTCAGTGTGAGGCAAAATGGACTCAACAGCAATGGGTTTGGTGTTTTGTTTTGTTTTTTTGTGATCCTCTTTGAGAAAACCCAGTAGGTTACCACTGAGTCCATGCTGCCTCATAGGGGCCCTATAGGACAAAATAGTACTGCCCCATAGGGTTTCCAAGGAGTGAATGAGCCATTCCTACTTACGAAGTTAAGACAAAGTTTGGACTCACTCTAAACTTCATATGTTCAAATCACTGTGTAACACCTAGATTTTTTTTTTTTCTGTCAAGGGAGTGGGATGAGGTGAAAGGATAGGGATGAGAATGGAGCAGAGTCCGCAGTGAAAGGATGGGAATGCTAACAGATCAGTACTAGAACATGAATGTGTTTAGGTTTAAAAGAAACATTATGTATAGAGGACAGAGGAGAAAATTAAGCTTTAATGTATCTGTTGAGACATTTTGGTGAGTATTCACTGAATTATGTCTTAAGAGGCTTGTGGGTGTGTGTAATAAAAACAGGACCATATAGAAAGCATTGTATGCGACAGTGAAGTTGGATACAGGAAACTAATACCCTCTTCTCTGAGAAACTGTAAGTTTATAAACTTACTTGAAACTTAGTATCCTCATTTGAAACAAACACCCTAAAACCGGCCAAACAATTTGACTCAACATGCGACCAAGATTTTTTAGTTTCCGGCTGCTTTATTGACTCTTGTCATGTTGTTGTAATTGTCCCTCTAACTTTGTACTTTGCAACTGGTTATTTTGTTACCCGGTGCTTAGAAGAGTGAAGGAGAGACTTGAGCAGAGCAGAAATTTGAGCGGTAGGCAGCAGGCTGCAGGGCAAGGACTGACTGACTGCTCTTGACCTTCAGAAGGTTAGTTCACTGAAGAATGCCTGTAGGTGCTGCCTGCAACAGATGGGGAGTAGGAAAATCGAGAAACAATTTATCTGAAAGAGCTGGAGGCCACAAAGAATTAAACAAGTTTATTGGGGAGTCAAAGTGAATTTGACTTACCAGCACTTGATAAATATGATTGACTGATAGACAGAGAAATGTTTACTTACATTCATGAAAACTTCTCCTCTGTAAGTTTTAGCAGCTCAGTATTCCTTGCATTTGTTTTCTTCGTTGTGTCAATTATGAAAATAAAATCTGGCAAAATCATCCCAACAGAAAGTCATAGGTGGCTATGACATTGTGTTAACAGAGATTAAAAATTAATGACAAGAGAGAATGAAAGATAAACCTGGTTAAACACAAAGAAAGAGGAATTATACAAAGGGGATATGAAAGCATCTCCTTAAAACTTGCAAATGTTAGCCCCTGTGTAAAGAAAGAGGAGTTTTGCAAGGCTTTGAATGGAAGTCAGCTTGACAAAAAACACACTCTAGCCTTTGGATGAGCTCACTTTACAGAATCACCCAATTGGGTCTGTAAGAAATGGAAAAGACAGTTTCCAGAATTGTGTCAAGCAGTTTTAGAAATTTGTGTGAACAAAGTCCTGTCTTCTGTGTTTGGAGTCACCAGGCAATAGTCAATACTGAAGAAATGTATTCTTCAAAAGACTGTTCTCCCTCCCAGCCACCCCTCTCCCTGCCTTCCACTCTGTCGAGCTAACCAGACTTCCGCTGGAAGTTTGATATTGCCCTGTGTATGTGTGTTTGTGTACACGTCCACACATACGGTCTACAGAAAGCCACATTTGTGTTTTGCAGTAGGTGGTCAAAGAGTAGCTGCCACCGTGACTTACCCTGTGTCCTTTTTCGCCACAAAGTTGCCACCTCATTATTTGCTCTACACTTGAGATCTAGGACTTGGGAAGTGCAAAATAAACAACATGATGTGAAATCACATTAAGTACTAGAACTGAGGGCTCATGAGTGTTATCTAAAATGCATAGAAGCAGAGCCATCAGTGCAGAAATCTTTTGAATAATTCTGTCCGTGAATGTTCCAATCCTGGAGTCACTGATGGATGCCAGTTTCTAATTTCTTAGAAAGTAACAGTGCTGGATTGTATTATCCACATCAGGTTATTTTTCAAAATTGACAAAAAGGAGAAATAATAAGGTTAAAGCCACGTAGACGTGTTATCAAATCTTACTCCAAAAATGCATCAGTGACGTTAGTGATCAGCTCACTTGCTAGTCAGTTACTTAAGAAGCATCACAGTGGCAAATGAGAGGACACATTTCACACTGTTGTGGTTGGTCTTTTATTCAGTATTATACAGCAAAGATTTAGTAGGAAAATAGTGGAAGATTATCATGAATTTGTGTTGCAGACTTGCGAATGAGCTACTGTTATGTGAAGTTTGAAGGAGGGAAGTGTTCATCACCCAAATCCAGGAATCACTCCAAGCAAGAATGCTGCTGTGCATTGAAGGGAGAAGGATGGGGAGACCCCTGCGAGCTGTGCCCCACTGAGCCCGATGGTAAGTTTGTCATCTGCATTTCTTTCTGAATCACTCAGTGTACAGCCTGGCCATGGAACAAGTAAGACTGAGGCCTTAAGGAAAGCATGCAGACAGCATACCACATCAGTTTCGTCAAGTCCCTTCGCCTGACGGTTACCACATGTATGTCAGAGTAGAATTGAGCCACACAGGGTTCACAGTGGCTGAATTTTTGGAATTGAATTTCCAGGCCTCCCTTCAAACGTGTCTGTAGAAGACAAAGTGCCAACCTTTGGTTAGCAGTCAAGTGAGTTAATCATTTATACCACCTGAGGACTCCTAAGGAGCCCTGGTGTGTCATGGTTAAGAGTTTGGCTGCTAACCAAAAGTTGACAGCTGGGATCCATCAGCTGCTCCTTGGAAACACTATGGTGCAGTTCTGCTGTGTCCTATAGGGTCACTGTGGGTCAGAATGGACTCAGTGGCAACGGGTTTTTTGTTTGGAGACTCCTCAAGATAAGATGGAATCCCTGGTGGCATAGTGGTTAAGTGCTGTGGCTGCTAACCAAAAGGCTGGTAGTTTAAATCCATCGAGTGCTTCTTAGAAACCCTACATAGGGCAGTTCTACTCTGTTCTATAGAGTTGCTATTAGTCAGAATGGACTCAATAGCAGTGGGTTTTTTTGTTTGTTTTGTTTTATTTGTTTTAAGATAGTGTAATCTAAGTCTAATTAAAATGTTCACTAACAGTTATTTTGTCTCAAGAGCTAGGTAGTTATTTTTGTTTATGTTATGAATCACAGTCTTCTAAGAAGTAGACGTAACAGCTTTGTGACGTTTGTCCCCTTTATCTGGCTTCTCGGGTTTTGTTGTGCATCGTATCTTAGCACAGGCAGAATGTAGCAATTTCCCCATCACACAATGCTGGGGAGGTACCCACTGCTAACAGATGTATTTGTTAACAAGTGCACATCTCTACCACAGAGGCTTTTCGCCAGATCTGTCCCTATGGAAGTGGCATCGTTGTGGGACCTGATGATTCAGCAGTTGGTGAGTGACCTGTACCTGATTCTTCGCATGTCTTAATAGTCTCAACCAGAACTTCTCCTCCCCTTCTTCCACCTATTGTTATCTCTCCGTACCTATCTTGGAAAACTAAGTGCTCCTTGAAAAGCCTTTCATTTGAATACTAGTTGCATGTTTAGATCTTCCACTGAATGATAACTGACCTTTGTGTGTTCTTTTAAAGAACCCCCGTACTCACCATTCCTTCCTCCTTTGCTTAAGATGTGGATGAGTGTAAAGTCGCTGATGTCTGCAGACATGGGCAGTGCATCAACACGGATGGCTGCTATCGCTGCGAGTGTCCGTTTGGTTACATTCTAGAAGGCAATGAATGTGTGGGTGAGTAAGAGTCGGTGTTTCTCTACTGGGATTTACACATTGGATACTAAGCTCCTTGGCATTGCACGAGGAAGTGGAAGTGGCAAGACGAGACAAGAAATAAGTCCATTTGTTCAGGCAGCGCTCGTCCAGTGGTACTAACTGAGCCCCTGCTGTGTACCTGGCACTCTGCTAGGCTCTCGGGCCACATCACTGAGTAACATAGACACTGCCCTGCTGGTGTGGAGTTTATCATCTAATACGGGAAGGCAAACACTGGAACTATTTAAAGAGACAGTGAAAAGGAAAATATTTGAATGAAAGTCTTCATGAAGAGTATTTTTTAGTTATTTACGGTCATAATTATTCTCTTGGTACAAAATATATATTTCTGGATTGTATTCCATTTAGTAATGTAAAAGGCCATGTACCCAGTGTAAATTTTTCTTATTTTAGCCTTCTCATTAAAATGTACAAAATAAATAAATAATAGCTCCTGTGGTTCACCTTTGACCTCTCCTAATTCCTACTAACTGCATTGAGTCCATTTATTTATGTAAGGATTCCAAAGCAACTCACTGTCATTGAATTAGTAATGCTTGGGGTGTCTGTATAGACTAGGAAGTGTTCTTTCTTTAAAAGGAACCAGACTTGAAGATTTTAGCACCAGCTACAGGTTCATTATGAGTTGTAAACTACTAGATGGCAGTGGGTATGTCTGTGGGGGAGCTCTGATAGCCTGATGCTGAAGAGCTCAGCTGCTGACCAAAAGGTTGGCAGTTGGACTCCAGCAACTGCTTCTTGGAAACCCTATGGGGCAGTTCTGCTCTATCCTATAGGGTCACTATGAGTTCAAATGGACTTGATGGCAAAAGGTGTGTCTGTGGGAGCTTAAGCATGTTCTTTAGTCTCTAGGAAACCCCAGTGGCCTAGTGGTTAATTGCTGGTGGTTCAAATCTGCCAGGCACTCTTTGGAGAAATTTATGGAGCAGTTCTACTCTGTCCTATAGTGTCGCTGTGGGTCAGAATTGACTTAGTGGCAGTGGGATTAGTGGGCTAACGTTTCTAGGCCTGAGAATGTAACATGACACAGTGAACTAAATTATTTCAGATTGTATTGCCCTTGCAGCTTTAACAAGCAGTAAGATCATGATTTTTATTAACTTGCATGAGAAGTGATAGTCTTTTTTTTTAAATATTTTATTGTGCCTTAAGTGAAAGTTTACAATTCATGGCAATTTGTCATACAGAAACTTACACACTGTTATGCAACTCTAGCTGCTCTCATCACCTCGTAACAGTACACTCTCCCTTTTCAGCTTGTATTTCCTGTGCCCGTTCAGTCAGCTCCTGTCTCCCTCCACCCCTTCATCTTGCCTCTGGACGGGCGCTACCCACTTAGCCTCACAATGTAGATACATGCCAAGATGCACACTTTTCACCAGTATCATTCTATGTGCTATACTCCAGTTGAATCTTTGTCTGAAGAGTTCACCTGAGGAATGCTTACAGTTAAGGGCTAACAGAAAATCCTAGGGGTCATGTCTTCTAGGGACCTTCCAGTCTGTCAGACCATCAAATCTGTTTTTTTACACAGAGTTAGAGTTCTTCACATCCATTTTTCTCCCAGCATTCTTCTCTACATACTTCTTCTCAATGTGTGAAGAATATAGGGATTCTAACTTGTATTCCGTGTCAGGGCAGTAGTGGCTGGGCACCATCTAGTTCTGGTCTCATGCAGATGTAGTCTCTGGATTATGTGGACCTCTCTGTCTCTTGGGCTCATATTTTCATTAAGTCTTTGATGTCTTTCAGTCACCTCTTCTCCAGGTGGGTTGGTACCAACTGATGCTTCATAGATAGCCACTTGCTAGTTTCTAAGACCCCAGGTGCCACTCATGAAAGTGGAATGCAGAACATTTATTTAAAAACTTTGTTAATCAAACTGACCTAAATATCCCCTGAAACCATGGTCCCCAGACCCCGGCTAGTGCTACTCTATCCTTTAAGGTGTTGGGTTGTGTTTAGGAAACCTTTTAGCTTTGGGGTTAGTCTAGTCGTACTGACCTCCCCTCTGCTGCATGCTGTCCCTGCCTTCACCTAACCCAATTCCTCTCTACTATCTAATAAATGAATACCTGTCTCCCTCCCTTCCCACCCTTGTAACCATCAAAGACTATTTTCTTCTATTTTTAAACTTTGTCTTGGTCCTTATCATAGTGATCTCATACAATATTTGTCTTTTTGCAGCTAATTCCACTCAGCATAACACCTTCCAAGATTATTGTTCTTCTTAATCATTACGTAGTAGTCCACTGTGTGAATACACCGTAGTTTTTTTCTCCATTCATCTGTTGTTGGGCACTCAGGTTGCTTCCTTGGTTTTGTTATTGTGGACAGTGCTTCAGTGAACATTGGTGTGCAGGTATCTATTCGTGTGACATCCTTTCTTCACTAGGATATATTCTAAAAGGGGGAGTGCTGGATAGTATGGTATTTCTATTTCTAGCTTTTTAAAAAAGCACCAGGTCAATTTCCAGAGTTGTTGTACCATTTTACATTCCTACCAGCGGTGTGTAAGTATTCTAGTCTAAACACAGCCTAACATTTATTATTTTATGTCTTCTGAGTTAATGCCAGCCTTGTTGGGGTAAGATGATATCTTGTTGTAGTTTTGATTTGGATTTCTCTTCTGGCTAGTGGCTATAAGTATTTTGTCAGTCTCTGTTGGCTGCCTGAATGCCTTCTTTGGTGAAATGCCTCTTCATATCTTTTGCCCCTTTTTTTAAATTGGTTGTTTGTCTTTTTGTTGTTGAGGTTTCGCAGTGTCTTGTAGATACTAGAGATCAGATGCTGACTGGATTTGTCATGTCCGAAAGTTTTATACTAGTCTGTAGGTGGTCTTTTTACTCTTTTGTTGAAGTCTTTATATGAACATAAGTGTTACATTTGTAGGAGTCCCCAGTTACCTATTTTCTCTGCTGATGTTTGTGCATTGTTAGTAGTGTTTTGTATTCTTGTTTATGCCCCATTTAGGGTTCCCAACACTGTCCCTATTTTTGTCCTGTGATCTTTATAGTTTTAGATTTGATGTTTAGGTCTTTGATCCATTTTGAGTTAGTTTTGTGCATGGTGTTAGATATGGATCTTGTTTCATTTTTTCAGCTCAACGGCACTGAGTTTCATTTTTTTGCAGATGGATACCCAGTTACACCAACATCATTTGTTAAAGAGACTCTTTCCCCAGTTTGTGGACTTTGGACCTAGAAGTGATATTTGTGACAATGAAATACGGTTTGATAGCAGAGGAAAAGGAAATGAAGCCAGTGCTTTCTCTTTGGAATTTTTAGTTGGTGTTATTATGTGCATGAGAAATGAGTCTTCTCTACCACATCTTCTTGCCTTCGCTTTCTAACTTTAGAACTCCAACATAGGACATAATCCTAGGCAATACTCCATTACTCCTCAGACCCGTGGATAGCTGAAATAGTAATTATTCAGCTAGGGAAGACATTGTCCCCTATGGATGTGCCATATTAGGAAGTGTGAGTATTTTAGACAGATATGTTAGGAGCCATACAGACATTTTAGACCTCCCTGTTAAGACTTATTCTCTCTACACAGTTGTTTAGAGACATCATACTCGTCAACATGTTTCTTTCTGGCCTTTCTTCTGCATAATGTAAACTATATGGTTTCAACAGAAGTAACAAAATCTGCCTAAATCTTGATTTTATCTGGTGTATTGATTTTCTTATCTTGCATAAGTTTAGTCTTACAGTTTATACCTAGCAAAAGTCTATCATAAATACAGCTTTTTGGAGAGTGATGTAGTGTAAGATCAGACTGGATATGTATTCCTAGGTTTAAATAAGTGAAAACTTAGACTAGTAAGAGGTGATTTGTTTTAATCTTTATGCCATTTATTCTCACTCAAGATTTACTTTTCCATTGGAATTCCTGGAGAAAAGCACTGTACAGACTAGAAATCTGTTGCTATCAATGTGACTGCTACTTAGTGTGCATGAGCAAGTCAAACTTCACGGCTGTAAGCCTGTGATGATCAGACAGTTGTACTCATTCATTGCAAGGACAGGATGAGAATAAAATGAAAGACAGCAGATGTGGGTACTCTGATAGAATCAAATGTTTTGTCTAAGTCCACTTTATCTCAGTTTGTCATTTTTGAATATACTTCCGGTCGCTTGCAGATACTGATGAATGTTCTGTGGGCAACCCTTGTGGAAATGGAACCTGCAAGAATGTAATTGGAGGTTTTGAATGCACCTGTGAGGAAGGATTTGAGCCTGGTCCAATGATGACTTGTGAAGGTAAGCCTTTTAAATAAGGAATAGCTGGTTACATATTCTGTAATGCAGACAGCAGTAAATTGATTAAAATTCTTGTTTTAATTACCACTCTAGATGTATAGAATAAGAATGCCTAGGCCTGATGGGCCATTCTGTTGTTTCTTTTCCGAGGGCATCTCTTCCCTTCAGGGAGAGTCCAAGGGACATATAGATCACTTGTGGCACAGGTTATGCCATATTATCACACAAGGCTTGTTGGTGTCTCCCTACTCTCTCTATTGGTGGGATAACCACCAATACCCTGTAGATGTCTGGGGAAAATCAGCTCAAAACATTTCCTTTGAAAAATGTCTTTCTCAGTATGCCTTAAAATAAGATGTATGGCAAGGGGAAGGGGTATCTAGAACAGTGGTTCTTGAGGTGTGGTTCCTGGACCAGCAAGCAGCATCAGCCTCACATTGGAACTCATTAGGATACAGAATGTTAGCCCTATTGCAGAGTTCCTAAACCAAAAACTCTAAAAGTGGAACTCAGCAGTCTGTTTTACTCAGCCTTCTAGGTGATTCTAGCGTGTTGTCAACTTGATAGCTGCTGGTCTAAAGGAAAAGGGAGGAGGTGAAGGAAGAAGGTAAAATTGATGTTAAAGTGAGCTTTTTGGCTTGTTTGAATCCTGTTTTTCCAAAACACAGCCTGATGCTCCAAACTACAAAGTCTACAAAACTAATTTTCATCTATTAATAGTGAAGATATTCGTATCAGTTTAAGGCTAAAACTGTAATTTATGAGAACTAAGAAGTCATCTAAGTGTAAAATCACCCAGAAGCACCATTTACTCAGGCAGAGCAATCACTGTTCCGTCACAGGGGCCTCTTCTATATGGGCTTTGTGGTGAGGAGTGGTTAACAATATTTTTGAGGTCATCTTGAGTTCTGACAACAGTTGACTTGGCAGCTGTTTTGGCTACATGGAGTAAAATTCATCCTCATTCCATGTGACTTTAAAAAACCAAAGCCATTGGCATTGACTCAATTTATACATTAGAACTGTCACATAGGTTTTCCAGGGAATGGCTGGTGGATTCAAACCACCAGCTTTTTGGTTATTAGCCAGCCTCTTAGCCACTCCACCACATGATTTTAAGGAGGTGCGAATGGTTAACTCGAGGCTCCGAAGGCAGAATTTCATGAAAGTCTTCTGTATATAGGGTGACTTTTAATTTGTCATCCACCTAAATAATAACTAATAATTACTGGGACCAGGATGTGTGGTCATCCTCCTTACACCAATTATAAAATAACTGACTCATTCCCTTGAAAATCAGAGACTGCTTGGACCATCTGTGTTTATAAAAATGAAGTATTACAACTTTTGGGAAAAGTAAGCTCCCTTATGTTGTTGAAACTCATATTCCAATATTTCTTTACTACCGTCCATAGATATAAACGAGTGTGCCCAGAATCCTCTTCTCTGTGCCTTCCGATGTGTAAATACTTATGGGTCCTATGAGTGCAAATGTCCTGCTGGATATGTTCTGAGAGAAGACAGAAGGATGTGCAGAGGTGAGACGCACCTGTTTGAGGCCTTTTGAGCCAGGAGCCCTAAGTCATTCTCTGATGGTGAGATGATACCCTCCTGCCAGCCTTCGTTAGTAGAGGAGGGCCAGGACTCGGGATACACTGCTATTGTCCGTAAACAACATGGGATTGTTACTACCACCTTTTCCCCTACAGTGTAGCTTGAAGCATCCTCAAGCTTGATCAGATGTTCACTAATTCACTGTGTATTGCATGATTACAACATTCCAGCCTTTCTGCTGTGTATATTTTTTAAGAAGTTGCTGTCAGGTTGATTCTGACTTATAGCAACTCAGTGGGACAGAGTAGAGCTGCTATAGTTTTTGTCAGCGGCTGAGCTCTTAACCACTGCCATCACCAGGGCTTCAAGGTGTGTTTTATACTGGGGAAAAGGACCTTTCCTCACATTCCGTTCAGGAGGCTCAATGTGAAGAGTTTGAAACAGATATAAATGATCATAATATAGTATGATCAATGCTATGGTGGTTATACATACAAAGTGCTATGAAAATGCGAAGGAAGAAATGAATATAAACATTAGAAAGACGTCTCCATCACTAAAGGATGTTCTGGGATAGCACATGAAATATACATTAGCTACACAAATTCTATTAAAAATGCTTGCTGAACATCTGCAGTTTTCAAAGCGTGGGCCTAGGCTTCATTATACGTTTTGATAAATCGTAGATCAAGCCCTTGAAGAGCTTCTGAGTTGCTTCTCCCAAAGTGTTAAATCGGCAGACACTTCTTCTCTCCAGATAAATGGAAATTTGCCTGAAGATAGGAAAATTTAGTGAGAGTCCCTCATCAGATGCAGGGTAAAATCCAAATTTTTCAGCTCACAGCATATAAAGGGGAAGGCTAAAGAGAAAAGTAGAACAGAACAGAAAGTAGAGAGAGTGAAGAAGACCCATCCCAATCGAGAAAAAAGTATGTGAATGAGGAAAGACCCAGTAGAGAATAAGATATTTGTGGATGCTTATCTTCTCATTAAAGTGTGAAAACTAAAACTGGCCTTATATGATGATATTCTAATATTAATTCTTATCAGTTAACATTAGCACATTAAAGTGACATTATTATGTTATTGTTTCTATTATTATACAATGGAAGCTTTGGTTCATTACTACCATAATAGATTATAATGTTTTACCTTTATCATTTTATTGTATATTATATACCTAGGAAAGTTTTGTAGAAGACTTTTTAGTTCAGTTCATCAGAAAGTAGTAAAAGTTCACCGGACAGGGAGAGCAGTGGAAGCTGCATATAGGTGGGCATGTAAATTTATACGGGAATGTACATTTTTACTCAGTCATGTTAAATAAAAAAGAAAATTAAAAAAAATAAAAGAAAGTAGTAAAAGTTATACTTCCTTGAAAATGTCATTTAGATAGGAGAAAGTTCTTTATCAAGTTCACAATGGTTAAAAGATTCTTTTCCATCCTCAGGAGGCCAGTGTCCAGAACTAAAACCAGCACTGAAATAACATAAGTGAAGATCAGTTATTACTGCCACTTATTTCTTAAAAAGGCAGATAGCTACTGCAGCTTCTTTCATAAACATGTGGCTGTGCATTCTTTATAGATGAGAATGAATGTGATGAGGGAAAGCATGACTGTGCTGAGAAACAAATGGAGTGCAAGAACCTTATTGGCACCTACATGTGCATCTGTGGCCCTGGGTATCAGCGGACACCTGACGGAGAAGGCTGTATGGGTAAGTGAATTCCTGATAAAGAAGCTCTGAGTGAGTTGGATGTGACAAAAGACAGAAACCACTTAGGCACTGAGTCCTTGAGGCACTATATTCTTCTTGGCCAGAGCCGTAATTATTATTTCATGTCGTGACTTTCGATGGAAGTACCCTTGTCTCTTGATTATTTATGAATTTCATAAGCACTGTCATTCTCTCCCTTTGACTTGGCCTTTGCCAGTTTTCATAGACCACCTCTTTCTGAGATTGGGACATCAGATCTCTATTCCTTCCGCTCACTATAAGAAATACAGGAGTGGTCCCAACTTAGTGGGAACAGATGATCACCAAGGACCAAAACGACATGGGGGAAAGAGAACCCAGAAAACAGAGAGACCCATGTGAGTGAGCGACTACATCAACTTGTGACCAGAAGAATCAGATGGTGCCCGGCCACCACCAGTGATAGCTGTGATGGAGTTGAGTCTCACTGGCAACACAAGAATAAAAAGAAGTGTACCCTGAGATCTGCATTAAAAGACCGCTATTGGTGGTCCACAGGCCTCGGAGTTCCCCCGGGAGCATGGCTGCTGGCCCTGAGGCTGCCCCTGTCCATAAATCATAGTGGAGGTCAACTCTAGTACAGGAATGGAGTGGACTTGGCGACACAGAGTGACCATATCATGTGTGCACTTTATAGTTCTATGTATCTATAGGATGTCGTCCTGCTGACGTCTTACTGGAGAAAGGAGAGTGGGTGGAGAGGAGGGGATAGGAGATTTGGGGGAGGATAAGAGATGTGTGGAGCAGAGAGGAAGAGTGTGCTGTCACCGGGCAGAGAGAGCAGTGGGAGCTGCCTATAGGTGGGCATGCAAATTTATATAGGAATGTACATTTTTGTTCAGTCATAATAAAAAAAGAAAGAAAGAAATACAGGAAAGGAATAGAGGAAATGCATTGTTTGTGGGGTTACTTCTTTCCACCACATGGACAGCCTCTCTGTTAACCCAGTTTTGCTACTAGCACCCTGATGTAGAGGACAGATGTCAGGTCCTTTGAACTGGAAGTCGCTCTAAACCCATAGGATCTGCCTCAGAGAATCTGGTGGTATCTAGGATGGGACCCAGGTACTGGCCTTTTTTAAAGTCCGCAGGGGATTCTAATGTGGATCCACTATCAAGGGTCACCGCTTTAGACCAAAAGTTGGCAAATTATTACTCATGGGCTCTGTTCAACTCACCAGCTCACCGCTTGTTTTTTGTAAATGAAGTTTTATTGGAACATAATGATAGCTACATATTTACAAATTACCCATAGCTGCTTTCATACTAGAAAGGCAGACTCAAGTAGTTGCAATAGACTCCGTATGTCCCAGACATTGTAAAATGCGTATCTGATCCTTACAGAAACTTTTTTGACCTCTGCTTTAGACAGTAAATGTAGAAGAAAATCAGCAGAAAAATCCTCACAGGCATCCTTTTTCTTTTTAATAATCAGTGCATCAGAAAGGCATGTTTTATTTTGTCAGTCAGGAAAATTCTGAAGAATTTCGTTATCCTCTTAGAATATGAGAAGGAAAAAAAAAACCACTGCTGCTGAGTCAATTCCAACTCATAGTGACCCTGTAAGACAGAGTAGAACTGCTCTATAGAGTTTCAAGGAGCACCTGGTAAATTCAAACTGCTGACTGTTTGTTTAGCAGGTATAGCACTTAACCAGTATGCCACCAGGGTTTCCTGGAATAAAAGAGACAGAATTAAATAGTAATCAAAGAACAGACTTTAAAGGCACAGAAAAAGAAAGTATGTGCATGTTTCTGATCACACACTGGATCCTCCTGAATCAGTGGTTCTCCGCTTCAACTGCAGTCACTTAGGAACCTTGGGTCTCACTCTAGATATTCTGATTTAATTATCTACCTGTGTCTTGGGACTGTCAATACTGTTCTAAATGTAACCTTTAGACTGTCTCTCATAGTTGAGATCTCTGTCTTAGAAAGTAGGAACTATTCATTGATGATAAATACCTAAGCCAATTACTCTATGGCCTTTCAAATAATGATCAGAAAATTCTGAGTCTACAAAGTATTTTCTCTGATCACAATGCCATTAAAGTAGAAATCAACAAAATCTAGCAGAGGAAAAACAAACCAAGCAATTACATATAAATTGAATAACACCCTGCCTAAAAGCCACTGTATAATAGAAGAAGTCAATGATGGAATAAAAAAATTTCCCAGAATCAAATGACAGTGAAAGCACATCATATGAAAGCTTT
This sequence comes from Heterohyrax brucei, assembly GCA_028571685.1. Classification (NCBI taxonomy): domain Eukaryota; kingdom Metazoa; phylum Chordata; class Mammalia; order Hyracoidea; family Procaviidae; genus Heterohyrax; species Heterohyrax brucei. The sequence goes on from CM053151.1 coordinate 2,767,016, forward strand.
TGGGACACAGCCAAGGCAGTCTTAAGGACTTAAGGTCTTAAGTCTTAAGGTCAATTTATAACAGTAGATTCACCCTCAATAAGTAAGAAAGCAACAAAATTAAACATCAGCTAAACAACTTGAACAAATAGAAAGAGATCAGCAAAATAAACCCACAGCCACAAGAAAAAAGGAAATAATAAAGATCCGAGCAGAAGTAAATAAAATGTGGAAGAGAAAACAGTAGAAAGGATCAGTGAAAACTAAAAGTTGGTTCTTTGAAAGGATCAACAAACTGCTAGGCAAACTGACAGAAGAAAAACAGAAAAGGAATCAAATAACCATCATAAGAAATGACACAGAGGACATTACAGCAGACTAAACTGAAATAAAAAGATCACAGCAAAGTATTATGAAAAACTGTAAGAATTTGAAAACCTAGAGGAAGTGGAAAAATTTTTAAAAGCACACTATCTACCCAAACTGACACTAAGCAATTTTGAAAATGTGAGCAGACCCATAGCAAGAGAAAAGGTTCAGCAGATAATTTAAAAAAAGAACTCTCAATTAAAAAAAAAAAAGGCCTGACCTAGATTGCTTTACTGGCAAATTCTACCAAACATTCAGAGAAGAGCTTACTTCGGGAATACTCAAACTATTTCAGAATATTGGAAAGGAAACAATACTTGCAAATTCATTCTACAAAGCCATGATAACTCTGATACCAAAACTTGGCAAAGACACCACATAAAAAAGAAAATTACAGACCAGTGTCTGTCATGAATACAGATGCAAAAATTCTCAGCAAAATTCTGTTCAATAGAATTCAGTGTCGTATTAAAAAACTAATACACCACAACCAAGTAGAATTCATACTGGGTATGCAAGAATGGTTCAACATTAGAAAATCAGTCAGTGTAATCCACGACATAAAAAAAGAAAAAGAGTCACATGATCATCTCAACTGATACAGAAAAAAAAAACTATGTATAATATAGGTATAAAAGAGAAATTCCTCAACATAATAAAGGGAATCCTTACAAAACCAACAGCCAACAACATTCTTAATGGAGAAAGGCTGAAAATATTACCCTTGAGAACAGAAACAAGCCAAGGATGCTTTTTATCACCATTCCTACTTAGCATTCTGCTGGAAGTCCTAGCTAGATCAATAAGGCAAGAAAAAGAAAGAAAGGGCACCCAAATTGGTAAGGAAGAGGTAGAACTGTCCCTGTTTGTGGATGATGTGATACTATACGTTGAAAACTTAAAACACTCTGTGAGGTGAGAAGGAGGAATGTGCTGTCACTGTGTGAAGGGAGCAGATGGTGCCGCAGGAGGGCATGCAGTATTGATTTGGATGGTATATTTTCACTTAATCACACACACACACAAAATTCATGAAAACATCATTGACACTAATAGGAAGATTCAGCAGAGTGGCAGGATACGAGATGTTGTTAAGTGCCATCTGGTCGGTCCTGACTCCCAGCGACCCTGTGCGTGGCAGAGCTGAAACACTACCTGGTCTTATGCCAGGTCCACAGTTGTTTTCACCCTTAACCCTGTAATCACAGCTTCTGTGTCAATCCATCTTGCTGAGGGTCTTCCTCTTTTCTGCTGACCCTGTACTTGACCAAGCAGGATACAAGATAAATGTACCCCAATCAGAAACCCTGATGGCATAGTGGTTAAGTGCTACATCTGCTAACCAAAAGTTTAGTAGTTCAGATCTGCCAGGTGCTCCTTGGAAACCCTGTGGAGCAGTTCTACTCTGTCCTATAGGGTTGCTATGAGTTGAAACTGACTTCACAGCATTGAGTTTTGTTTAATACCTAAATAAGTTGGATTCTATACATTAATAAAAAGAATGAAAAGGAAATCAGGAAAACTATACCATTTTTAATAGCCTCTTAAAAAAAATAATTACAAGTAAATCCAAGGACTGCCAATTCAGTTCACAAACTCATCCTAGAAAAAGTGCTGTCTACCTCATTGCTGAATATCACTGCACTCACCTTCAAAGTACTCCCCTTGGGAAGCTATGCACTGATACCAGTGCCTAGTTTACCCTTCAAAGAAATTTTTGGAACTCTTTTTCTACCATGGCTGTCAGACCTGTTGTTGTATTACCCTTGATGTTCTGAATGTCACCAAGATATCTTCCTTCCGTATTTCCTTTATCTTAGAGTGAAAAAAAAGTCATTGGGGGGTCAGATCAGGTGAGTAGGGAGGGTGTTCCAATACACTTACCTGTTTACTAGCTAAAAACTCCCTCACAGACAACTAGACAGTAAGTGCATGAACTTGCCACCGTGCACAGTGGCCATTCCAGAAAGAGTTGCAAAATTGCTTTGAAGGGTGGACTAGGTGCTGGCGTCAGTGCATAGCTTCCCAAGGGGAGTGCTTCAAAGCTGATCGTATTGATATTCAGCAATGAGATATATAGCTCTTTGAACAATTAAGTTCGCAGACCTAATTGGCAGATCATATAACAAGGCATGTAAAAGATTGTTACTAATAAAACTGAAACACTACTGCAGGAAACCAAAAGAGATTTACATAAATTAAAAATACATACCATGCTCATAGATAGGTAGACTCAACATTGTGAAAATGACAAAGCAATTTACAAGTACAGTACAATCCTGATCCATCTGCCAACAGCATTTTTTTAAAAGATGGAAAAGCTAATCAACTTTATATGGAAAGGGAAAAGGGCTCAGATAAGTAAACCAGTATTAAAGAAGAGGAAGAAAGTAGAGCATTCATACTACCTGAACTCAGAATCTATTATTCAGCAGCAATAGTAAAGACAAGCCTGTTACTGATACATGTACATTGATCAATGGAGCAGAATTGAGAACCCAAATTTAAATCTGTCCACCTACAGTCACCTGATTTTGGACAGTGGCCTAAAGTCCATTAAATTGGGAAAACACAGTGTTTATAATCAGTGGTGCAAGCAAAACTGGATGTTCATTTGCAAAAAAAACTTAACAGGACATATACCTCACACCATACACAAAAACTCATTCAAAATGGACCAAAGACCTGTGGACCAAAGACCTAAATATAAAACCCAAAACTAAAAGATCATGGAAGACAAAATAGTATAACACCAGAGGCCCTAATACATGGCATTAATAGGATGTAACCATAACCAACAACACACAAACTTCAGAAAATAAGCTAAATATCTGGGATCTTCTAAAAATTAAACACTTATGTTCATCAAAAGACTTCACCAAAAAGGTGAAAAGAGAACCTCCAGACTGGGAAAAAAAATTTGGCTATTACAAATCTGAAAAAGGTCTAATCTCTCAAAATCTACAGGAAAACACAACATGTCTAAGACAAAAAAATCCAGTTGAAAAATGGGCAAAGAATATGAACAGACATGTCACAAATAAGATCTAGTGGCTAACAGACACAAGCAGAAAAGCTTTTAATTGCAAGCCATTAGAGAATGCAAATCAAAACTACAATGAGATACCATCTCACCCTGGCATTACTGGCACAAATTAAAAAAAAAAAAACAGAAAATAACAAAAGTTGAAGAGGGTACAGGGAGACTGAAGCTCTTACGTACCACTGGTAGGAATGCAAAATGGCACAACCATTCTGGAAAATGATATGGCACTTTCTTAGAAAGCTGGAAATAGAAATACTATATGATCCATCAGTCTGACCTCTAGGAACGTAGACTAAAGCCATAACAGCCATCACATGAATATGCATATGCACACCCATGTTCATTGCAGCATTGTTCGCAATAGCAAAGAGATGGAAACAACCCGAATGCACATCAACAAATGAATGCGTTACATACAGCACATACACACAAGGGACTACTTACTGTTTGATGATGAAGAACAATGCTGGAGCTGAGAAGCATCTTACAACATGGGTGAATCTGGAGGGCATTATGCTAAGTGAAATCAGTCAATCGCAGGACAAATATTGTATGAGACTACTACTCAAAACTCATGAAAAGGTTTAATACAAAAAGAAACAATCTTTCATGGCTACAGGGGAGAGTAGCTGTGGGAATGGAGAAGCGCTAAATAGACAACATGTAAATGGGAAGCCAGCACAAATTTTACAAGGCAAGGTCAGGGAACCTGCATAGACACATCCAGACTCCTCGAGGGACCAAATTGCTGGGCTGAGGGCTTTGGGGACCATGGTGTCAGGGAATATCTAGCTCAATTGACATAACGTAATATATAAAGAAAATATTCTACATACTCCACTGGTCTTACTCCTTTGAGACCAAAGGAAAATAAAGAAAACTAAAGACACAAGGGAATAAACGGCAGAGTCAAGATGACGGACTAAGCACACGTCTCCTTATGTCCCTCTGGAAACCAAGACCTGAATTGATAATCAAACGGAGCCTTCTGATCACCTAGTGAGCCCCCAGGACACGGCACAGGGCTGTTAAATTGGACTTTATAACGCTGAACAAAAAGCCTCCTCTCTTTCACTGATTACCACTCCTGGCTAGCCCTGGCTCTCATGGACTGAAGGTAAACACACCGTTTTGACTTTTTTTTTCTCTGTCTGGGCCAGTGGGCAGAGCTGGGTCTTGCCCAGCGGCTAGACTCTGGTGGACTGCTGGTGGGATAGCCATGCCAAGCCAAGTGCCTTTGAGTTGGATAGGCAGGCGAAATTGCCATGTTTTGATAGCCAGGCTTAGGACTCTTAATCTAGCCACTTTGGGCCTGTCTTTTTATCTCTGCCACAGCGCGGTTCATACAGAACCACAGTGCCTGTGTGTGGGACACCATGTTTGATACGGAGATTTTACCAGGGCATAATTGTTAGCCTGGGAGCCAGCGCCTGCAAACAGGACAGCGCTTCTCTGACAGAAAAGCAGTAGTTTATACGGTGTTGCCTATGGTGGGGGCCCGGCAACAGAGGTGGAGGACTCGCTACCTCTTGGCACCTTTAGCCCCTCTATCTGCCGACCGTGTGGAGGGTGATTTCTTAGATACAGTAGCCACAGCTGGGCCTAATTCTTAGCTTGGGACCCAGAGCCTGCCCACAGGAGAACACTTTTCTACCAGAAAAGGAGTAGTTTGCACAGTGTCGCTTAAGGCTGTGCCCTATCAGCAGAGGCCAACAGGGCAGTAGCATTTCTGTATTATGAACTAGTTTGTACCATCTGGAGTTGGATATAGAGGTGTTTACTTTGCCATTTGGGAAGAGGAACCTCTACAGCTCAAAACCTGATGGACTAGGGAAGTGGTCAGATACCTCTGTTTTACATTTTAAGACAGCGTAGAGAAACATCTGCGGTTCGTCTTCATAGTATCTCTCCCAGCCTCTACTTACTCATATGGGACCCAAAAAGCAACAGACACTTGTGGCAAACAAGAAATCACCCATGGCTTCAGAAGGCTCACAAATAAAACAACCAAGGAATTTTCCAGATGAAGAAACTTTTCTGAAATCATCAGAAGATGAATGTAAAAGGATTACATACACAGCCCTTCTAGACCTTATACAAAATGCAGCACAACAAAAGGAAAAATTAAGCAAGCTGTTTGATCTGATGGAACACCAGTACTCTGAAATCCAACAGATCAACAATAAAATAAAAGACATAGAAACTTCCATTCAAAGCCAAGAAAACAGAATGCCACAAATGGAAAAAAGAATTTCTGACTTGGAAGACAGAGCTACTGATGCCAGCGACTATGAGGACAAATCAGAAAAAAGAAACAAGAAAAGTGAAGAAGAATTAAGAAGCATGTGGGACTCTATTAAAATAGAGGAATAATGTTCAATTAATTGGAGTCCGTGAACAGGATGAAACACCTGAGAACACAGAGAGTATCGTTGCTGAGCTGCTGACCGAAAACTTACCAGAAATCATGAAGGAACAGAATATAGATATCCCAGATGCGTATTGTATGCCACCCAATATAGATCTCAAAAGAAAGACTCCAAGACATACTATAATCAAGCTTAACAAAATGAAACATAAGCAGCAACTCTTAAAAGCAGCAAGACTCAAAGCAAAGCTAACCTTCAGAGGGAAACCCTGTAGGCTTTCATCAGATTTCTCATCAGAAATCATACGGGCACAGAGACAGTGGCATTACAGATTCAAAGCCTTGAAGGAAAAGAACTTCCAACTGGGAATTATATATCCTGCAAAACTATCTTTCAGATATGAAAATGAAATGAACACATTCCCAGATAAACAGAACTCAGAGACTTTGTAAAAACCAAACCAAAACTATATGAAATACTGAAAGAAGTTCTTGGCTTTGGCTTAGAAGAACAAAACCACTAACGTTATATTTTAAAATGACACATCGTTCAGAATTCTACTCAGTTAGGGAAGGCTGCAAACTCAATCACAGCTTTAATACTGAAAGAAACAAGCCACTGATTACCATGAAAACTATGGTGCCATCATCTTAGAAAGAGGGATGTACTACAGTCATTATAGTCCTTCCAGATGGAGAGGAAGTCAAGACTGGTAATAATTAGAATTGGCTTTATATATAGTTTATTAAGGGGGATTTTAGGGACAGCTGTAAAGCACAACAAAGGTGCAACGTATCATGTAAAGAAATGTAACACAGGAGTCTCAACAACTACAAAAACAGCTCTGAAAAAGGTGAAAAATCAACTCACAAAAAAGAAAGTCCCACAACAGACTAATAAGAGCAACAGAGAAAACATCAACACAAAACTAAACATATCACAATGGCAGCAATGAACACATACCTATCAATAATTACATTGAATGTGAATGGACTGAATGCTCCAGTAAAGAGACATCGAGTGACATCTTGGATCAGAAGACGTGAACCATCCATATGTTGTCTACAGGTGACACACTTGAGACTTAAAGATAGGAACAAACTGAAAATTAAAGGATGGAAGAATATATATCAAGCTAACAATGAACAAAGAAGAGCAGGGGTGGCAATTCTAATCTCAGACAAAATCAATTTTAATGCAAAATCCACCATCATGGACAAGGATGGACACTATTTACTGCTGAAAGGTTCAGTACACAATGAAGACTTAACTATATTAAATATCTATGCTCCTAATATCAGAGCACCTAAATACGTCGAAGAAACACTGACTGCACTCAAAAAAGAGTTAGATCATTCCACAATAATGGTGGAAGACTTCAACACTCCACTCTCAATACTGGACAGATCATCTAGAGAAAAGCTCAGTAAAGATGCAGAAGACCTCACTGCCACAATTAACCAACTAAACCTCATCAATATGTACAGAACTTTCTACTCATCAACAGACAACTACACCTTCTTCTCCAGTGCACATGGAACATTCTCCAGAATTGATGATGTATTAGGACATAATGGAATTCTCAACAAAATCAGTACTATTGAATTACTGCAAAGCATCTTCTCAGATCATAAAGCCATAAAAGTCGAAATCAATAGCAGAAAAAAACAGATAGAAAGTGGAACTCTTGGAAACTGAACAACATCTTCCTCAAAAAACCATGGGTGATAGAAGAAATCAGGGATGAAATAAAAAAAATCCATGGATTCCAATGAGAATGAAAACACTTCCTACCAGAACCTATGGGATACAGTCAGAGCAGTGCTCAGAGGTCTGTTTATTTCCATAAGTGCACTCATCTAGAAGGAAGAAAGAAAGCAAATCAAGGAAGTAACCCTACATCTTGAACAAGTAGAGAGAGAACAACAGAGGAACCTCTCAGGCAACAGAAGAAAACAGATCATAAAGATTAGAGAAGAGCTAAATGACTCAGAGAATAGAAAAACAAATGAAAAAATTAAAAAGACCAAAAGCTGGTTTTTTGAAAAGATCAACAAAATTGACAAACCACTGGTTAAACTTACTAAAGAAAAACAGGAAAGGAAACAAATAACCCAAATTAGAAATGAGAGGGGAGTGGACACAACAGATCCAACTGAAATTAAAAGTATCATAACAGAATACTATGAAAGACTGTACTCTAACAAATTTGAAAACCTAGGGGAAATTGACAAATTCCTTCATTCATATCACCTGCCCAAGTTATCACAACATGAAGCAGAACAACTTAAGAAACCCATCACAAAGGATGAGATTGAAAAGGTCATCAAAACACTGCCAACCAAAAAAAGTCCAGGTCCAGATGGCTTCACTGCAGAATGCTACCAAGCATTTAGAGAAGAGTTATCTCCAATACTACTGAGACTATTTCACAGTATAGAAAGGGATGGAGTACTCCCAAACTCATTCTATGAAGCCAGCATCACCCTGATACCTAAGCCGGGGAAAGACCCAACAAAGAGAGAGAACCACAGACTGATATCACTCATGAATCTATATACAAAAATCTTCAACAAAATTCTTGCCAATAGAATACAACAACATATCAAGAAAATAATCCATCATGACCAAGTGGGATTCATACCAGGGATGCAAGGCTGGTTCAACATCAGAAAAACAATCAATGTGATTAACCACAGAAATAGCACAAAAAACAAGAATTACCTGATTTTGTCCACTGATGCAGAAAAGGCATTTGATAAAGTCCAACACCATTCATGCTAAAAACTCTTAGCAAAATAGGCATAGACAGAAAATTCCTCAATGCCATAAGGGCCATTTATACAAAACCAACTGCCTACGTCATCCTGAATGGAGAGAGACTGAAGGAGTTTCCCTTAAGAATAGGAACTAGACAGGGATGCCCACTCTCACCTCTCCTATTCAACGTTATGCTAGAAGCTCTAGCCAGAGCAATTAGACAAGACCAAGAAATAAAGGACATATGCATTGGCAAAAAAGAAGTAAAAATCTTCCTGTTTGCTAATAATGATTGTATATGCAGAAAATCCCAAAGAATCTATAAGTACTCAAACTGATAGAAGAGTTCAACAAAGTCTCAAGATACAAGATAAACATAGTAAGTCAGTAGGGTTGCTTTATACCAACAGTTAGACTGCTAGTGAAGAAATCATCAAAACTGTACCATTTACTACAGCCCCCAAGAAGATAAAGTACCTAGGAATTAATCTAACCAGAGAAATAACAGACATTTACAAAGAGCATTATAAGCCCTTACTACAAGAAACTAAGAGAGACTTAGATAAATGGAGAAACCTACTGTGCTCATAGATAGGAAGACTTAACATTGTGAAAATGTCTATTTTATCCAAAGCAATCTACTTATATAATGCAATCTCAATACAAGTTCCAGTGTCATTTTTTAATGAGATGGAGAAACAAATCACCAATTTTGTTTGGAAAGGGAAGAAGCCCCGGATAAGTAAGGTACTACTAAAGAAGAAGAACACACTGGGAGGCCTCTCATTACCCAACTTCAGAACCTATTACACTGTCACAGTGGTCATAACACCCTGGTACTGGTACAAGAACAGACAGATCACTCAATGGAACAGAATCAAGACCCCAGAGATGACACCATCTGCCTATGAACAGTTGATATTCGACAAAGGCCCTAAGACATTAAACTGGGGTAAAAACAATCTCTTCAACAAATGGTGCTGGCAAAATTGAATATCCATCTGCAATGAATTGAAACAAGATCCATATCTTACACCTTATACAAAAACCAACTCAAATTGGGTAAAAGACCTAAATATCAAATCTAAAATGATAAAGCTCATCCAAGAAAAAGTAGGAACAACAATAGAAGTTTTAATACACAATGTAGACAGACTTCAAAATCTGTCAAACAAACCACCATCAACAGGAGAGAAAATAGATAAATGGGAACTACTAAGAATCAAACTCTTTTGCTCATCCAAAGACTTTCTTACAAGAGTTAAAAGGCCACCTACAGAATGGGAAAAAATATTTGGCAACTCTATATCAGACCGACAACTGTCTCCATAATCTACAAGGTACTACAAAATATCAATAAGAAGGTAAATCACCCAATTAAGCGATGGGCAAAGGAGATGGACAGACATTTCTCTAAAGAGGAGATCCAGGCAGTCAAAATACACATGAGCACATGTTCACGATCTTTAGTTATTAAAGAAATTCAAATTGAAACTACAATGAGATACCATCTCACCCCAGCAAAGTTGGCCATGATCCAAAAAACACAAAACAACAAATGCTGAAGAGGCTGTGGAGAAAGTGGAACTGTCCTACACTGTTGGTGGGGTCACAAAATGGTCCAGCCTCTTTGGAAAGCAATCTGGTGCTTCCTTAAAAAAATTGATCTAGATATACCATTTGACCCAATAATTCCACTACTTGGAATACATCCTACAGAATCAAGGCCTTTCACACCAGTGGATACGTGCACAAGAATGTTTATCGCAGCTCAGTCCTTGATAGCAAAAGGATGGAATCTACCCAGATGCCCAACAACAGACGAATGCATAGGTAAACTATGGTATATATACTCAATGGAGCACTATGCAATGATAAACAACAGTGATGATTCCAGGAAACGTCTCCTAACCTGCTTTCAACTGGAAGACATTATGTTGAGTGAAAGTAGTCAGCACAAAAGGACAAATATTGTATGAGACCCCTATGCTAAAAACTCAAAAACAGACTTATGCAAAGCAGAAAAGACTCTTTGACAGCTTCAAGGGAAAGGAGGAAGGGAGGGTTGTGGGGAGGGTTTAGATTAGATAGTTGGTAGAAATTTGGTTGGGTGAAATTGGTGACAGCACACATTAGAAACAAGAATGATATTAAGTGAACTTCAGCATAACTTGAATAGTCCTTCCATCTTAACCCAATATTGTAAGGTCAGAGTATCTGGGGTAGGGGGCAGGGGACCATGCTCTTAGGCAAAATCGAAGCCAATTGGCACACCTAGCATATTGCTAAGAGGGCTCTCTGCACCCCATATTGGTGAGTGGTGTCTGGGGTCTTAAAAGCTGCCTAGCTGCCATCTGAGGGCACAGCAGATGATCTCAACTCAGCAGAAATGGATGCTCACTGAGGACCAAAGCGACATGGGGGAAAGACAACCCAGAAGACAGAGAGACCTACATGAGTGGGTGCCTACATCAACTTGAGACCAGAAGAACCAGATGGTGCCCGGCCACCACCAGTGATAGCCGCGATGGAGCTCACAAAGTTGAGTCTCACTGGCAACACAAAAATAAAAAGAGGTGCACCTGAGATCTCCACTAAAAGACCACAATTGATGACCAGTGGCTTTGGGGTTCCCCTGGGAGCATGGCCCCTAGCCCTGATGTTGCCCTTTCCCATAAATCATAATGAAGGTCCACTCTTCGGACACGAATGGACTGGACTTGACGATGCAGAGTGACCATATATTGAATGCATTTTATGGTTCTGTGCATCTATAGGATAATATCCTGCGAACCTCTGGCTGGAGGAAGGGGAGTGGGTGCAGAGTAGGGGAAAGGAAACTGTTGGGAAGATGAGACATGTATGGAGCAGAGAGGAATAGTGTGCTGTCACCGGACAGGGAGAGCAGTGGAATCGGCATATAGGTGGGCATGTAAATTTATATGGGAATGTACATTTTCACTCAGTCATAGTAAGAAAAAAAAAAAAGACACAAGGGAATAATTAGTCCAGAGGACTGAGGGACCACAATACAATGCCTTCTACCAGACTTAAGTCCAGTACAACTAGATGGTGTCTGGCTATCCACCAATGACTGTTTTGACAGGGCTCACAATTGAGGGTCCAGCACAGAGCTAGAGAAAAATGTAGAACAAAATTCAAACTAACAAAAAAAAGGCAAAACTTACTGGCTTGATAGAGACTGGAGTAACCCCAAGAAAACGGACACTGGGCAACATTTTAGCTCACTACTAAAGTCATTCCTGTGTTTCACCCTTCATCCAAAGTTCAGGGAGGCCCATAAAACAAAAGGAGACTAGAACAGGGGCAAGGACTAGAGGACAGAGGGGGACAGGAAAGCTAGTAATAACTAGTAAAAGTCGAGAAGGGAGACTGTTGACATGTCATGGGATTTGTTAACCAGTTTCATGAAACAGTATACTAACTGTTTAACGAGCAGCTAGTTTGTACTGGAAACCATCATCTAAACTATAATAAAAAAAAGAAAACTCTGAGTCTCCAGTTAGTTTCATATTTTTTTAACCCAAGAGACTGAATTAAGGTTTAATTATTCTTAATAATATTGTTGAAAATCATCAAATTTTTTAGAAAAGGAAGAAACCCTGGATAAGTAAAGCACTACTGAAGAAGAGGAACACAGTGGAAGCCTCACACTGCCCAACCTTAGAACCTATTACACTGCCACAGTAGTCAAGACAGCCTGGTACTGGTACAAAAAGAGCCATTTAGACCAATGGAACGGAGTTGAGACCCCAGAGATGCAACCATCCTCATATGAGCAGTTGATATTCAACAAAGGCTCTCAGACTGTAAACTGGAGTAAAAACAGTCTCTTTAACAAATGATGTTGGCAAAATTGGATACCCATCTGCAAAAAACTAAAACAAGATCCATGTCTCACACCTTACACAAAAACTAACTCAAAATGTATTGAAGATCTAAATATCAAACCTAAAACGATAAAGATCATGCAAGAAAATATAGGGGCAATGATGGAGTTCTAATGCACAGCTTAGACAGACTCAAAATCTGACAAACAAGGCATGATCAACAGAATAGATAATAGATAAATGGAAACTGCTAAGAAGCAAACACTTTTGCTCCATCCAACGACTATCAAAAGAATCAAAAGACCACCTACAAAGTGGGAAAAAATATTTGGCAACTGCATATTGGACCAACATCTTATCTCCATAACCTGTAAGGTACTGCAAAATATCAAGAAGAAAAAGGCAAATAACCCAGTTAAGCGATGGGCAGACACTTCAGTAGAAAGATTATCCAGGCAGCCCGAAGACACATGAGGAAATGCTCACGATCATTAGTTATCGGAGAGATCCAAATCAAAACTACAATGAGATGCCATCTCACCCCAACGAGGTTGGCCATAGTCCAAAAACACGAAATAACAAATGCTGGAGAGGCTGTGGAGAGATCAGAACTCTCCTACACTGCTGGTGGGATAGCAAAATGGTGTCACTTCTTTGGAAAGCAATTTGGCACTTCCTTAAAAAGCTGGAAATAGATAATACCATTTGACCCAGTAATCCCACTTCTCAGAATTTATCCTGCAGAAACAAAGGCTGTCACAAGAACAGATAGATGCACAGGAATGCTCATTGCAGCACAGTCCACAATAGCAAAAAGATGGAATCAGTCCAGATGCCCATCAGCAGATGAATGAATAAACAAGCTGTGGTACATATATAAATTCAATGGAACACTATGCAATGGTAAAAAAAAAAAAAAAAAAGATGATTTTAGGAAACATCTCATAACCTGGTTTCAGTTGACTTATGCTGAGTGAAAATCAGTCAGTGGCAAAAGGACAAATATTGTCTGAGACCCCTGCTACAAAGACTTAAAAACAGACTTGTGTACAGAAAAGAAGACTCTGGTGGCTACAAGGTCGGGGAGTGGGAGGGACAAGAGTTGGTCATCGATTAGATAGTTGATATAAGTTTAGTTAGGTGAAAGTGGTGACAGCACACAGTAGAAAGTAGATCAGCTTAACTGGACTTCACCATAAACTGAAAGCTCTTCTAATCTCAACCCAATATGCAGATAGAGTAGCAGGGGCAGGATCTGGGGACCATGCTCTCAGGGGACATCAAGGTCAATGGACATAATTAGCCTATTGCTAAGCGAGTCTTCTGCACCCCATGTTGGTGAGTGGCATCTGGGGTCTTAAAAGGTAGCAAGCTGCCATCTGAGGTAAACCAAATGGTCCCAACTCATCCAGAACAGATGATCATCAAGAACACCGGAGACACAGGAGAAATGAGCCCATGAGAAGAACCCATGTAAATGGTAGACTGTGTCAACATGTGCCCAGAAGAACCAGATGATGCCAGGCTACCACCAAAGACAGATGTTATGGTATATGCGATGTTGAGTCCCCGTGGCAACATGAGAAAAGAGGGATGCAGCTCAAGAACTTGACTAAAAGACAATTGATGGTCAGATGGCCCAAGGCATCTCCAGGGAGCATAGCCCCTAGACCTGCTGTTGCCCCTGTCTAGATAACACAACCGAGGTCAACTCTTTGGACAAAAAAGACTAGACTAGGGGGGCACAATGTGACCATATAATGTGTGCACTTTATGGTTCTAGGCATTTATAGAAGGCTGTTCTACTGATCTCTTTCTAGATGGGAGAGAAGAGGGTGGAGAGGAGGGGGCAGTAGTTTGTTAAAAGGATACGACAAGTATAAAATGAAAAGGAGTGTGCTGTCATGGGGCAAGGAGAGCAGAGGAGCTATAGCTAGATGGGCATGCAAAATTGATTTGGATTGTATGCTTCAACTTAATCACAATGAAATAATAGTAATATTGTTGAAACATTACAGTAATGAGAATGTAGCTTGACTCTGAAGATTAGTGTAGGAGAACTCCCCCAGGTCAACAGTGAATATCTAACACATTCTGGTAAGGTAGTGTAATAGTTTTTTAACATTCTGATCTTTAATTCTTTTGTTTTCTTCACTTGAAATAATGCTTTGGAAATTTTGTATTTACGATTCCTATGGAAGTATTTAAATTTTATTAAGTGAAAATGTAACCTTATGTAAAATTCTATCAAAAATGCTTAAGTATGTTGAAAAGAAAAAAAGCTGTCAGTGTTTTACAACAAGGGATGTCCACAGGTAGGCGTCTGCGTGTGTTTATATGCACGATGTATTTCTGGAAAGATATACTAGAAACTGGTAAAAACATTAGTTGCCTCCAGGGGAGGAATGGGGACTTTTGCTGAATACTCTTTTGAATTTTGAACAGTGTGAATCGCTTACTTATTGATGAACTAAATTTTTTAAAAAAGGAAAGAAAAGAGGGACAGAGGGAAGGAAAGAGAAAGGGGGAAGGAATTAAGAGAGAGAGGAAAGAACAAAAAGAAAGAAAGGAAGAAGGGAGAAAAGAAGCTATCTTTCTACAAAGTAGCCCAATGATTGTTTTTGGTTTTGGTCCTTGAACTAATCTGAACAGATGAGAATGAATGCCAGACAAAGCCTGGAATCTGTGAGAACGGGCGCTGCCTCAACACCCGGGGGAGCTACACGTGTGAGTGCAATGATGGATTCACAGCCAGCCCCGCCCAGGATGAGTGTATTGGTGAGTACTGTGGTCACCTCAGCCCCTGCACTTAGTGGACCTGTAAAACCAGACAGACTTCTGTTTGAAGTCTGAGAAAAATGTCAAAATTCACAGAATAGCTAGCCAAGCCAGGCCAAGTGCCGTCGAGTCCGATCCGACTCATGGCGAGGTTCATATTTTGGAGATGACTCGATAACTTCACGACTGTCACTGGGCTTGGAACCACCCTGCAGCTAAGCTTCCTTTGGTAATTTTATCGGTGAATCGCTTGTTTGGAATTTGTTTCTTGGCTGCATTTTGAAGCCCTTGGTGATCAAGATGGGTTTCCATGTTTTTCTCTGCCCTCCTCTCTCTATAACCTGACTATTTCCCCATATTTCGGGGAGCAAGTAGGATTTTAACCTGGTCTCAGCCAATATTTTTCTACCTGCTTACTGATTTTCTTGTCTCACGTGTTTCTCTTAGATGCCACCCTTCCTCTCTCACTGCTGCATCCAGCTTTCCCTTCTTGCTCCTTCTTACCCAGGGTAAAGTGTTACCTCCTTTTTGGTTTTAATATCTGACCAAATTCTTAGTATCCTGCTGTATAGATAAAGTTCCCTACCCTAATCTCCTCTTTGCAATCGAATGTCCTTTCCAGACAACCGGGCAGGATACTGTTTCACAGAGGTGCTACAAAACATGTGTCAGATTGGCTCAAGCAATAGGAATCCTGTCACCAAGTCTGAATGCTGCTGTGATGGAGGGAGAGGCTGGGGTTCACAGTGTGAGATCTGCCCTTTCCAGGGTACTGTGGCTTTCAAAAAGCTCTGCCCCCATGGCCGTGGATTTATGACCAGTGGAGGAGGTATGTCATTATGTTCTGAAAATACTTGTCAAGGAATCTGATTGTTTTATGAAAAACAAGAGACTATGGAAGTTACGATATGGGCCTAGGCTCAACTGTACAGTTGAAGTCAGCTGTCTTCATTATGGTGTTTCAGACACTCAAAGCCGTGTTGCCCAAGTGTCCTTGGTCGACCTGACTAATGGGGTGCTTGGGTCTCTGTAACTGCATTACAAGAAGTCAGCTTTCCCAATGAAAGTTTGTTATAAGTCAGCTGTTGGTCACTTAGAATATAATTTTTTTAGATAAACATCAAAATAAATCATTATTAAGTTCCTAACTAGTCCAAAAGAATGTATTGTAACTCATAAAACTGGCTAAAATATACTGCATGAAAGAAGTATAAACAATGCTGATATCCTGGCAGTGAAACACAATTGCATCTGAAAAAGCTCAGTATGCTTTACCCAGAGGAGGATGAGGAAGTTGCCAGGAATGTCTGAGGCTGCTATGAAGAAAACTCCCAGGCCTACCGCTAGCAAGTACTCAGCACTAACCATAATTGTTTCTAGTTCCTTAAAGGACTGAGGAAAGGAGAGAGATCTTTCGAACAACTTGGGAGGGAACTGAAGTAAGAGAGAAGCGATGAGTTAATTAAGGATTAGCATTCATGTTTTTGAAGACATAGCTGAAGGCAGAATAACTGGACTGGGCGTGGTGTATAAGAACTGGGTAAGATGAAATAACCAAAAGCAATTTATGGAGGATTCTTTAGAGTATGTGAAGATGCGGGAAGGAACACATCTCTTGAAATGAATGCAGGGGTACTGAGTTGCATTCTTGAAAAAAGGAGGTACACCCAGCTGTTGGCATGATTGGCAGTCAAGGGCTTAGTAACTACTCACTGGGGAAGTATTTGTTTTGGCACCCCACCAAGCAGTATGCAGATCGGTGGCTCAAGACAAAGGATAGTGTTTAGTTAATACTAAACAGTGTGCATTAACCAGGTCTTTCTCTCTGTGGCGGACCCTTGAATAGGGAGGGGGTCTCATCTTCCTCAGGAAACCCTGGTGGCATGGTAGTTAAACGGTCAGCAGTTCAAATCTGCCCGGTGCTCCTTGGGAACTATGGGGCAGTTCTGCTCTGCCTTATGGGGTCACTATGAGTCAGAATCAACTCGAAAACACGGATTTGGTTTTTGATTCATCTTTGTCGGCCTACAGAAATGCAGCCCACTCCAGAGCCTTCATGCCTCTCTAACCCAGGGAAGAAAGTAGATCGCATTTTCTCAGTAATATACAATTTGATATTTTTCAGATTTAACTTCAGATGCAACAAGGAGAATGTAGATTTGCCTTCTTATTTTGCAAATGTATTGTTAGAAAAAATGAAGTTTACTTTTTAAAAGGTCCACTGCTGTGGTTAGTACGAGATATTATAGGAAATAGCTTCAGGGCATGGGATGGAACAAGAAGCCAGATACATCTAGATGGGGTAGTTCTGGGGAGGACACACAATATACATTAGAAAACCAATTATTTCTGAAGCCTTTTTTCATAGTGATTAGTTTGTCACTATTTATTAATAAAGTTACTCATTTGCTTTTCAGTATAGTTTACTATTGTGTATAAAATTTATGCTTTCCATTCTTTTGGCCTGATTTCTTTGGATCATAATCTAGTAACACTTGGTGTAAGTATTGGCAGTGAAGTGACCTCTACAGATTAATATTGTTCACGTACAGTCTCTCCTATTTTAATTTATACTTGTTAAATCACAGACATTGATGAATGCAAAGTTATCCATGATGTTTGCCGAAATGGGGAATGTGTCAATGACAGAGGATCATATCACTGCATTTGTAAAACTGGCTACACTCCAGATATTACTGGAACTGCCTGTGTAGGTAAGTGTCCTGTTTCTGCTGGTTTCTTCCAGAGAGGAATTTTTACATTATGACAGGAAAAAAAAAAACCCTGCGAACTAGAAATCTAAACAGCCTGTGTAATTCCATAGGAATACGTAAAGCATTGCTCAAAGGCTAAACTTTAAAAGGGGAGTAAAACAGTTGACTTATTCTTTTCCCCAGACTGAAATTTTTGGTTAGACACTGGGAATGCTGAGCAAATACTTAGACATGTCACATGTTACTTCTTTGATCATAGATCTGAATGAGTGCAACCAGGCTCCCAAGCCCTGCAATTTTATCTGCAAAAACACAGAAGGAAGTTACCAGTGTTCATGCCCAAAAGGCTACATCTTGCAGGAAGATGGCAGGAGCTGCAAAGGTAAAGTATACCTCACGTTCACTTACCACACACCTAGGCACATTGTGGCATTTCTTGTGACTCTAAAGAGTCCTTAGGTAAGCTGAAAGTTATGCTCTGCAGCCAAGAGCTGCTTCCCTGGGCTTAGTGCGTCGTCCCTTAGGCCTCCACGTGGCCCACCTCCTGTACTGGACAGAGAAAGGCTAAGGCCGGGGAGATTGAGGAGGACTACTGCCTGCTCCATGGGAGCTGTGTATGAGGATCTCAGAGATGACAGGGCTAGTTCTTCAAGGCTTAGGTAGGGTAAACATTAATTAGTTACCTGCTTTTTGACTCACTTATTGTTTCTGTTTTCTATTTATGCAGTCAATCTATTTATTCACTATACAGCTCAGGTCTCCTGTAAAGTCCTGCCTCAGAACAATCAATGGTGTGATCCCCAGAAAACATTGTGCCTAATTAAACAGCATGTCCAAGTTTTTGTTCTGCAAAATGGGGTCATGTTTTCCCCCCAGGAGCTTACCTAAGATATAAATATGGTAAAGAATAAAGGAGGAGCAGAAAGTCCTCCTTAACTGTGAGTTCTTCTTCACAGA
Source organism: Heterohyrax brucei (assembly GCA_028571685.1). Lineage (NCBI taxonomy): Eukaryota > Metazoa > Chordata > Mammalia > Hyracoidea > Procaviidae > Heterohyrax > Heterohyrax brucei. Next base: position 2,785,839 of record CM053151.1, read on the forward strand.
ATTCTTTTGGAATGTATTTAGTCTTACAAATGTTTTCCTCTTGTAAACATTTTCCTTAACAATCAGAACTTTCTACTGAGTGAGTAAGACATGTGAGCCATACTTCTTAAGGATAATTTGGAAAATGAGACGGAGAAGGAAGAGTAGACTAGATGGCAGAGTGTTTTGCGGAAGAAATTTTTAAGGAGAAAAAAGAAAGGAAGGGAGGGTGGGTAGTGTGAGAGTGCAGGGCAGTAAGAAGTAGGGCTCTTTACCTCTTTCCCATATCTGTTGAAAGAGACAAGACTGAAGAAGCCTGTAGCACAGGCTGACCAATGGACCCCAGCCTGAGGCTTTTCTACACAGCACTAATCCTGTAATTGTTGAGCAGTTGAGATACCTGCTCAAAAATTCTGACCATTGTAAATGAAATACTGTATTAGCTTTGTTCTTCTTAAACATGGAACTTCTGCACCCAGCACCCACCAGTCACGGTGCCTTCTGGGCAGTGTGAGCCTCTACCTCCGAGCCATGAATTGATTCATGTGAATAGAGAACCAAACCTGGGAGAGGTGCTATCTATAATACATTGACAGCATTCTTTGAACCTGTGGGGACAGAGAGTCTTCAAAAGTTTCTATCAATTAAGAGGTGACAGTGAAAATGAAATGTTGTCTCACAGGTATAAAAGGCATCAGTAATGCTATCTGCATGGTTTTAGGAATGTGAAAAGTAACTATATGATTTTTACAAATTGACCTAAGACGTAAGTCTCTTTCTTCTTTTTTCTCCTAAGATCAAAATCCCTTCACATGTTTGACATAAATGAGAAAATATAAAAACAAGTGGTACATATGATATTGGTACTGAAAGGAAGAGGGCTTGAAGGGAGGCTGTGGGAAACGTGAGGGCAGCACCTAGCCCCTGTGAGATAGGGAGGGTCCAGATCAGTGGAGGGGAGAACAGACCTTGGAGGTGGAAACAGAAAGTGTTGATGTTTTTATGTAATTATACTAGAGTTGTTCCTTAAAAAATAGTTGCTGAGGCATCATCCCCGCCTGTTTGCATGGGATCCTCAGCATACATGTGATGATGGTCTAGTAAAGCCCTATGGATCACAGAGGGGAAGCCGTCTTGCTGGCGTGAGGCCCAAAGTGGTCAGTATGTAGAAACAGCACCCTCTGCTCCTTCCACCCAGCCAGGGCAGGTCTGGGGCTCTGAAAAAGCTAGAGACAGGTGTCATGTCACCCGTCTGTGGAAAGAGCACAGGGCTACCTCTGTCTTCAGAGAAGTAGTTTACTGGGAAAAATATGGGGTTGTTCTCCCAGTTTAGGTCTATCCCAGTCTGCTGCAGCCAGGAGCCCTGACGTTGGGGAGTTGACACAGTCCCTTAGCAAAACAAGGACTGATCTGTAGCTCCTAGCCCAGTGCTTTCAGGGTTGAGGGCACAGTGGCTGAAGTTATGATAAAAAGAGAGCTAAGGTTCAGCTAAAAGCTAACCTAGTATATCCTGATATCTGTAAATAATCCTGACATCAGAATGAGCGTGGAACCTGAGGCAGTGAGAGGCCAGTTCGCAGTAGAGAGTTTTGTTGAGATGTGGGAAAATGTCACGAATGCAGACGAAAATTTGTAACGTGCTGTTAACTTACCAGGAGAAGTCTTTCTTTCCCTGCTTCCTTCCTGATTACTCAGTTTTGTGTAATCCAGAAGAGAAATGCTGACTAAAGAAGCATTGTTTGACAACCTTAATGGGGCAGATTAAAAAAAACAAGCAACGTGACAGTCTGTAAGTGGTTCTGAATCCACAATGACAAAACAGTGAACAAAATCATTTCCAGCTTTAGTATTTCTTTTTACATTTCAGCTTAAGTAGATCTTCTCAGTGCTCTGGAAAATTTTCAGAATCCATAAGCTTGCACTTCATTTTGTAATGCTGTTAAAAATTTTTAATTTGTTGAATATTCCTATGCAATATCTGCATTCATCTAACTAAAAGGAACAGAGTTTGCTTCAGATTCCCCTGAATGTTAAATTTTTCTCTCTAGATTGAAACAGGTTATATTTTCAAACTCTTATCTCCTGGGTTCTTTATAGCCATTATCCGTGGATCTGTTCTGGCCAGGGACATTTGAGTCAGAAATCAGACCTCAGAGCTACTTCCTAGGACAACTTCTCTGTGTCTGTGTTGTCAGCTCAAATCAAATGCCCACATTGTTTTCGTACAGATCTTGATGAATGTGCTACTAAGCAACACAACTGCCAGTTCCTGTGTGTTAATACCATTGGTGGCTTCACATGTAAGTGTCCGCCTGGATTCACTCAACACCATACAGCGTGCATCGGTAAGTGCGAGAGGAAAAAAACTTACATGAAATATAGATAGTCCTGTAAGAGACTGGTTTTTGTCTTTCCGTGGGACATTGGAATAAAAGGCAAATGGACAAAAAACAGGAGTGTGTGTGTGTGCATGCACACACACACACACACATGCCAAGTGTGCACACCGTGCTATCAAGTTACGATAATATGATACTGACCATATTTGGCCTTTTCTAAGTGAGTTATTAGTTTCAGGACTGCTATTTCAAATTGGGGAGCATATAAAAATAGAAATCTATTGTGTCACAGTTCTGGAGGCCAGAAGCCTGAAATCAGAGAATCAACTTTGTTGATTTCTTATGCAACTGCAAGGGAAATCTGTCCATGCCCCTGTCCTGGCTTCAGTGATAACCAGCATTACCAGTCTCTGCCTCCATCATCACATGGCCATCTCCCCTCTATGTGTCTCTTTCTCCTCTGTCAAAGGACCCCCCTCACATTGCATTAGGACTCACCCTACTACAGTATAACCTTGTGTTAACTGGTGACATCAGTTTCCAAACAAGTTCTCAGTTACAGGTACCAGAGGTTAAGCCTTGAACGTGTCTTTTGGGAGCACAATAAAATCCGCAACAATCATCTTTCTTTCTTTTAAACAACAAAAAAAGAGCTATTTTAACCACCTCTTCCCCCCTGCCAATACTTCTCATAGATAACAATGAATGCACTTCTGACATCAACCTGTGTGGCACAAAGGGTGTTTGCCAGAACACTCCTGGAAGCTTCACCTGTGAATGCCAGCGGGGATTTTCACTTGACCAGAGTGGTGCCAGCTGTGAAGGTGGGTTGAGACCTCAGCTGTGATCCATCTGGGGGGATCCTAATGGGAGAAGGGGGCCTAACAGCTACCAAAGCCCTAATCGCCATCCTCAGTGAGATACCAGAACTTAGCACAGGAGAGATGAGCCCTGAAGATGGAAATATTTTGTCGGGATTGCACAGGTACCATGTCTTACAGATGTACCCTTGGAGTCATACTTGACTACATGTGTAATGCATGCCTTTCCTAAGTGCAACAAGACCTCTTCTGCTCAGTTATTAATTTAATCTAACATAGACTAACCCCAGGGAAGAAAACTTTTAAAATCCTCACATTTGGTGCAGTAATTTTCTGGTCATTGAGTCCAGAGGCACAAAAGGATTTTCCTAATATGGATTAAACGTATGAGGAGCAACTCTTTTGATAATATGTAATTAGAAGTTTATTTTATTTTCTTGTTAGGGTTTTATTTCTTCATGGTCATCTTTTGTTCTTTAATTCATGCAGATAAGCAAAAGAAATTGTTTACGGAGCTGTTCCACACAGTGCTCTTTCACTTTACATTAGGTTCATTATCGTTTTTATTTGTAGATTTTATCAAGGTCGTTTTAATGTTTTTTCTCATTCAATTCCAAAAAAAATCACAGAATATATATTCTTGAACTTTCAGGTGGTAGAATAATTTATTCAGGCTCAGGTTCCTTATTAAAATGATCTTTCACCTTAGCCTACATATAAATGTTGCTTGAGAGCTCCTCTGGGCAACTCTTCTGAGACATCACTTAAAGTTCAGAAGACAAAATGTGTCCATGTCTCATAGGTGACTGGCCTTCTTTTTCAGATGTGGATGAGTGTGAAGGAAACCACCGCTGCCAGCACGGCTGCCAGAACATCATTGGGGGGTACAGGTGCAGCTGCCCACAGGGCTACCTTCAACACTACCAGTGGAACCAGTGTGTCGGCAAGTCCTTTCTCTTCTTTACCAAGAGATGAATTGCTCTAAACTTCTATGGGTCAATTTACTGCATTCTTTCTGAAAACTTGAAATTTGTTACTGAAACAACAAATGCTCATTTAAAATTGTCCTAACCTGGCTGAAGCCAAAGGGAATTGGTGGCCTTTGCAAAATAGCAAAGTCGGGGGGAGGAGGAGGAAGCGTGATACAGAAGATTTTAAGAGCATCTGAAATGCCTTACGTCTATTACCCCTTGGTTCCCACTCTTCCCCTGCTCTCCTGCTGCATTGCTAGTACTTGTCCCATGGGAGTTCTTTGCATATCAGAGGCCAACAAAGTCCTACTTTTACTGAAGTGTACCTGCCAGCCAGAGGCTATTGTAAGTGACTTTTGGCCTGAAGAAGTAGTGATAATTCTGTTCAGCTCCACGTATCTTTGGGGCAGGGAGCAAGAGTCAGACAAAGCATGTGTTGTTAGGATTGCTAAATTCTGTTAGTAACTCAGGAATACACAGACTCTTTCATTAAGTGAAAACTATGTCATCTTTGATTCAGCAAAGTCATAGGAAAATAATTCTTAATGCAGATCACAGAATCAAAGCTTTGTGAGTTTGGAGAGAACCCAGAGTCAGTCTAGCTCAAGCCCCATGTTTTACTGATTAGAACACTGAACCCAGGGAGGGAGAGAAATCTGCAGGTATCCAGTTGTTTTGTGGTGTGCTAGGAACTGGAACCCAAGCTTCTGAGCTTCCTGATGTAGAGCTGCTTTTTAGCTGTTGCATTCATGCAGTTTTTTTCATTCAACACTTGCAGAGTGCCAGTATGAACTTGACAGTTGAGTCCCCTGTTCACACTGTTACACCCTTAGGTGTGGAGATCGCCTTTGCAAAGGAATGTAAAGAATTACAGCTTTCTGGTTGGATGCTCCACATGGCAAGGTGTTGCTTTACTCCAAATGGAGAGACACTGGTGTGTTTTCATGTATCAATACTGTATCACTTTCATTTGGTTTGTTTCTGTACTTGGTATGGTTTTTCTGAGGTGAATAGGGTTGGCTAAAGTTCAGAGTGCACAGTTTACTAACTAACTATTTGGTTTCAGTAAAAATGCCTTTGTTCACTGTCCGATCTGGGAGGTGTTTGACTTCAATCCCTAGTTCCTGACACTACTTGCAGAACTTCCAGAGTGAGCTTTATTGATTCAATACCTACTGTATGAGCCTGCTCAGTCTTACTGTGTAGACCCCTTTAATGAAATTGGGGCTATGGAGAAAAGTACAAAAGAGGCAGGGTGCACCACTCCTTTCCCTCGTCTTTATACCCTCAGTCTTGGGATCAGTAGAGATGGCCACACCAGGACCTAGTCTCCTAGGGGATACTGCTTTGGTCTCGTGAAGATCATCCCCCAACTGGTGGCTCTAAAACAATAAGTTGATTAGGAAGTATGAAGAGATTTGGGAGTTCTCCGTGCCCAAAAGATACTGGTCCAAATGGCCTCATAATTCTCAAGAATTATAGTTATCCAGAATGAACATTCTCTCCAGAGACTTGCAGATCAGAACAGATCTCTTGGGCAAGGCTTGCCTAGATCCTCCCTCTTTGGCAGCTAGAAGCCCACTCTTAGAAGTTGGATTGGTTTGGGTCAAGGTGCCCCTGATTTCATTGCCTTCTAGAAAAGATCAATCATCCAGCGTGTAGTTGGAGTCAACTCATTGTGACCTAAAGAATAATAGTAAAAAAAAAAGTCTATTCTACATTTTTTAATTCTCCTAGTGGCACTCCACTAATGCTACACTATGAAGCCTACTTCTAGGGCCTTTATATTTGGGGTGACAGAGTGCATAATTTTCAATTTGATTTCAATGAGTGGTTTTTAGACTCTAATGCTGTTTCAAGGAGGAATTGATGCATTTGAATTATGGTGTTGGTGAAGAATATTGAGTTTACCATGAAACACAGGCAGAACCCTTACCAACTAAAAAAATAAAACAGATATCTGGAGCTTAGAAGAATTCTTTATGGAATAACTGGTTCCAGGTGCACAGTACAAAACATATAACCAAATTGTTGTGTTTAGATATTGATAAAGAGGGTGACCGTACAAAGACATTTTTTTCTATGCTGTCAACACTGGATATTTGCCAGTTTCTCATCTGTTAATCCTTGCTCTGCTCCATCCCATGTCATAAACACAGGAAAACAAGTTTGATTTAAACTTTATTAGATCTTCAGGAGGTGGAAAGTGAAAAGGAAAGGGGTGAGTTCTGATCAAAATAGGTATTTATAGGAATACACATGCTCAAAGTTAAAAGGAATTTCAAGGATTGTTTAGTCTGACCTTTTTCCTAATATATATATCCCTCTCCAGCCTCCCGGGTCATCCCAATTGGGCTCGATATCCTCTTGAACAGAATTGGCCTTCTCCCAAGATAATCCAATCTACGTATAAAAGACACCCCAAACCTGTTGCCATTGAATTGATTCTGACTCACTGTGACCCTGTCTGATACAGTAAAATTGTTCAGTAGGGCTTTCTCCCGTATAATCTATACAGAAACAAATTGCCAGGTATTTCTTCTGTGGCAGTGCTGGATGAGTTCAAACTGCCAACCTTTAAGTAGTAAGTTGAGCACAAAATCTGTGCAGCTTAGGGACCTACCTCAGAAGGCCAAACCAGTTGCTGTGGAGTCATTTCTGATTCACGGCACACTCGTATGTTTCATGATAGACGTATCTGCTGTAAGGTTTTTCGATGGCTATGTTTTTCAGAAGTAGGTGCCAGGTCTTCCAAGACACCTCTGGGTGGATTTGAACCATGAAAATTTCTGTTAGTAGTTGAGAGCACTTAACCATTTGTGCCACCTGTGAACTTCAGTCTGCATATGGATGTAACCTGTGTATACCAAGAAAACCAAACCCATGGAGTCGATTCCCGCTCACAGCAACTCAGCATATATATATATTTATATAGATCCAAAGGAAAAAAGCCTTTTGCTGTCTAGTCTATTCCAGCTCATTGCAACACTGTAGAACAGAGTAAAACTGCCCCATCTGTTTTCCAAGAAGTGCCTGGTGGATTTGAACTGCCAACCTTTCAGCTAGCAGCTGCAGCACTTAACTGCTCTATACCTGGGCTCCAATATGTATACAAAATCGAGCAAACCCACTGCTGACGAGTCAGTTCTGATTCATAGCAACCCTATAGGACATAACTGCCTCATGAAGTTTCCAAGAAGTGCCTGGTGGATTCAAACTGCCAGCCTTTTGGTTAGCAGCCGTAGTACTCAGTATATAGACAGCTTCAATTATTAGAAATGTCTTTTTTGTAAAGAGTTTAATTTTTTTCTCCTTCAAGTTTCTAACCATTTTTCTGTTTCCAACCTCTTGAAACTAAACAAAAGAAATCTAAGCTCCATAACAAGCCTCCCTCCCCTTGTACGTGTACCTTGAATATGATGGCACACCAAAATCGAGTAATTGAGGAGAATATAATGAAGAAACTACTGTAAAAGGCAGGATGAGCATTGGGAAAACTAGCAGGACTCGGGAGACCAGCATGATTGGAAGACCAACAGAGGACAGCCGAGCAGTCTCAGGACTGGCAACATTAGGGAGCCCACCAGGGGGCCTAGAAGGGTAGGAAGAATTGCTGGGTGGGGAGATCCTTGATAAGGTTGTGGTAGAGAGACATAGCCAGCTGTTGGTTATCAAGCTAGGAGGGAACTGGAGGGATGAGCACCTGGACCTCAAGCTTCTGCCCATTCATCTCTTGCTGGTGTCCCCCTTTAGCCAAGTCCATCAAAAATCAGAGGACAAGGAAGGAGAGCTTTGTTGATCCTCCATACAGATCAGCCTCCTGAGGCCCAGAGTTCGTAGAAAAGGGTGGAGGGTGAACATGGAGAGGCCAGAAGAAGACATCAGCACAGCTACATTCTCTTCATCTATTCTTTGTTTGATGTAGAGCCTGGTGCCTGTGGTCTCCATCACATTTCTCATCCCTGACTTAAAATAAGGAGGAAAGAAAACAGACAATGGCAGAGTATGTACTTGTTTTAGGAACCTTGGAACCTAAGTGACCTTGAGCCGGGACTTAAGATTTTTCAGATGTAAAGGATCTTCAGCCAGGCAAATTAAACCCAGACTCATAGGTGGGCACTGAGCCATTATCAGGCAGCTCATTGAGTATCTAACTCATTCTTTTCCCTATAATCACACATGGTAAGAGAGGGAGGGAGAGAGAAAGGGAAGACCAAAGAAGGGAGGGAGGGAGAGAGGAAAGAAAAGAAGGTTCTATGAATATATAACACATACAGGCAAGTATCCTCCCCCCTGCCTTTCTCCACCTGTTTTCTGATTTTTTAAAGTAGCTATTTTTGATTTATAAATGAATCCATTTAAACAAAGAAAAAAAAAACTAATTTTAAAAAACTGAATTAAAGTTTAAATGGGTGAGTCTCCCAGGAGTCATTAATATGGTGTAAAGAAAAGCGAATGACGTTTGTAGTCCGAGAAGCCTGAGTGTTCGTCTCTGCCCGGTGGCTGCTGGCTGTGAGTTCTCAGAGTAGATTTCTGAGCTTCAGTTTCTTCATCACGATTTCTACCCCCTAAGATTGTTGGGTAATTAACTAATAAATGTGAAGCATCTGGTGTCTTAACTGTTATGCAGTAGGTACCAAAAAAAATGTTAATATCTTTTCCCTTACTGCCCCTTTACTTGGAAGTAGGTGTCCCTTATGTGAGGAGAGGGCCAGTCTTACCTGTATTCAAGTCAATATATGCCTGAAAATTGTCCGGAACAATTTAAAAATGTCTTACCAGCAAGCTTCTGACCTGCTTTACAAAGAAAGGCAAGACTATGAAAATATATAGAAAATTTCCCAGAAAACAAATCAGAAATAATCAGTAGTAACTAGAGATTTTCTCTCTTTGAGTCCATTTTTTAAAGTTGGGTCTCTTTTTTGTGCTGTTACCATCAGACTTGTCAGGCCCCAGCAGGCAGCCAGGTTTTGCTCAGCAATTGCTTGTGAAGTCAGCCCTGGGTGTTCCAGTGACACTCAGCTGTAGACACAGCCGAGACACGCTGGCCAAGAGGCTGGTGTGGACAAGGCTACGAGGGAGGAGTATTGCAGAGCAGGGTCGGGGGAGTTATTCAGAGATGGGAGCAGACATACCAGAAGGCACTGTGCATCCTCCGGAAGAAGCACCTGGGGGCTTTTGCAGATTATTGAAAAGGAAATCCAAATGGGGCAGACACTTCTTGCAGGACTCTGCCCTTGCCTGAACTGTGTATCCTGGGAAAGGAGGACTGGGGAACATGCTTCCAGCAACAGGCTGGCTCTCTGCTCTCGAGACCTTCGTCCCATGGAAGGACACAAAGAAGCAGAGGGTGGCGTGACTCCTTCCCTCTCACTCTGAGCCCTGAACCTGAGCTGCGAATCAGCCCATGTGGAACAAAGCACAGTAAGGATGGGTTCAGATGAGACCCAGTCTGTTGGTCCTGCAGAATGACAGTCTCTAATCCTCTCTGCCTGCTGCGTTTGACCTTGTTGACCACAGTTTAGACACAGCATGGCGAGAGGCTACATCCTTTCCACATCTGTCTCTAGCTCCCATCCCTTTCCCTGGGCCAGTTCCCTCTCCTTGACTTATCTTCTTGAGAGTCCGGTCAGGGAGCCAGCTGGCCGCTCGTAGGTGACCTGACCCAGACTCTTCAGCAGAAACGCATGGTGGGTGCCAAACACGTGGTGTCTCCTTGTCTCCCTGCAGATGAAAACGAGTGCCTGAGTGCCCACATTTGCGGAGGCGCCTCCTGTCACAACACCCTGGGGAGCTACAAGTGCATGTGTCCTGCTGGATTCCGCTATGAGCAGTTCAGTGGAGGGTGCCAAGACATCAATGAGTGTGGCTCTCCACAGGCCCCCTGCAGTTACGGCTGCTCCAACACAGAGGGTGGCTACCTGTGTGGCTGTCCACCCGGCTACTTCAGGATAGGCCAGGGGTAAGCACCGCTCAGCCTAGAGGCCATGGTTGTAAACTCCTGTTCACGGTATAATTAAATGTGTTTAACTCAAAGTTACCTGTCCTAGAGGAGAACCATGCTTTTTCTGTAATCCTGGAATTGATTCCAGTTAACTTCGCAAAGGTTTTAAGTTTGTATGTTTGAAAGAGGCCATCTGAATTTCTGGAAATTCATAGAACATCAAACACAATAATGAAACTGCATTGTAAATACTTTGGCATCTGTCTTCTCTGTCTCATTCTCTTGATCATCACACCTCGTAAGAAGATGAGTCACTTCTGGGGTAATATAAGACAACTCACCTTTTCCTGGGGATCTTGATGTAAAATACCTTCTCTTTCTAACTCTTGTTACAATAAAGTGAAGAGATGCCTTTTTGCTGAGTAATCACTAGTTTTAAAGTATATTTTACACTGTGGGCTTGAATTTACGTTAAAAGTCACCAAAGAACATTAAATACAAGAAGTAAAATAGTGATTGTATTTGCCAGGTAGAAAATGTCACTGGATTGTGTATATGAGAGTTGGACAGGAAAAAGATATTCTTGTGTATTATTCAATGATTTAAAAGTTTAGTGGTAAGTTCTCAGTTTAAACCCTTTCTGTGCTGAATTAATCGGCACTTACGTGCCTGTGTACACCTTGTCCCTACATTGAGTTTCAGCTATTCTGAGGTTATGTGTGAAGCACCTTTAATTTTAATTTTTAATTAGGAACTCGCAGGGATTAAATAGACAGACATTCCCACATACTTGTATGTACCTCCCTCCTCATCACACATGGATGTAGAGCCAGGCCCCACATTATGGACAGCTTGTGTGTGTCCTTTAATGTTATGTAAGTTTGCCCCACTGTAAATGATTTAATTAACTCCTACTTGCAACAAGGAAACCCTGATGTTGTAGTGGTTAAGAGCTTCAGCTGTTAACCAAAAGGTTGGCAGTTCAAATCCATCAGGCACTCCTTGGAAACCCTATGAGGCAGTTCTGCTCTGTCTTATAAGGTCTTCATGAGTCAAACTGACTCAGAAACAATGGGCTTGTTTTTTTTACCTGCGACAAAAGCTTCCTCGCAATCACTTTTGTTTGCTGCACATTTACAGCTTTTAAATCATTGAAGAAGCTTTGAGCCTTTTCTTACATTAAAATCTCAAAACCAAATGCATTACCATTGAGTTGATTCTGACTCAGAGCAACCCTATAGGACAGGGTAGAACTTCCCCCTAATGATTTTCAGGGAGTGGCTGGTCTGTCTGAACTGCCAACCTTTTGGTGAGCAGCCAGGCACTTAACCACAGCACCACAAAGGATCAGCTAAATTAAGGCTGAAATAAGAACTATATGCACATGTTACAATCTATCTACAAACTGAACTTAAAGACAGAGTTAGAAAAGGATCTTATTTGTAACCCTGCCGGTATACCAAATTATTAATTTAGTGGTCTTTGATTTCTTGACATACAGATGTCAAGTGAATTCATTCTGGGTTGTATCAACTTGGAAGTAAAAGAGTGTTCCACATGGAATGCCAGCAGTAGGACAGAAATCCTCAGCTGTTTGTGTCTGGTTCTTAATAGACTTGTTCTTTACTAGTTTAATGCCAGAACCATTTTTCCCAGAAAGAACTGAAACACTGCAAGCTGGCTTCTGGCCAGTGGGATTTTGTAGTCATGTTTCTTATAAGTGGTACTCCTGGAATATGAAAATACTGGGAAAGAGTTTTGAGAAAGGAATCAAAGACTTTAAATGTGAGGTTTACCTCCCAATAAATTATTATGTAACTGTACACACACATATATGCAAACATGTACACAAAACAAGTATTTATAATTCTATCCATTTTATTATTTCTGCGTTTTTTTAGGCTGCAAGATAAATAAATCTATTGAACTCGGTCCAAATAAGGAAAAATAATAGGGACCTGTAAATTATCATAAAATACAACAAAAAATTCAGCTCACTGGCATCATTTTTTTGAATCCTAAATACATAAATAAAATATGGATTTAAAGAGTAGGCAAACTATTACAGAAAATAATTAATAATACTTGGTCTACATTATGACCTGTAAGTAGAAATGTATTCACTTATAACAGTTTTGGCATCTTGTGAATCACTAGAATAGACCCTGCCCCCAAATAAAAATTCTTTTTGACCATTCAAATGGTCCAATATATTTTGAAAACTGAGTTTGGTCAGTTCACGTTTAAGTAAACAGAATCCCAAAGCAAGGTGCTTGGGAGACATGCAGGCCTCACTCCATGACTTGGCTTTGATAACCAAAAGGCAACGAAAAACAGCTGAACTAGTTTTCGATTGGGGATGGGTTTGTTTATCCAGCTTCTTATGAGTGAGAGCCAGTGACTGTAGTGGTTTTAAATGACTTGAAACGATTTCCCACAGTTGGGCAAGCTCTGATACTTTACATAGCTAGTCTGTGTTATATATTGCATATCTGCTTGCTTATACACACAAAAACAACAACAAAACTTACTGGCATGAAATCAGTTCTGACACAAGCAACCCTATAGGACGGAATAGGACTACTCCGTAGTGTTTCCGAAGAGCAGCTAGTGGATTTGAATTGCTGACCTTTTGGCCAGCAGCTGAGCTCTTAACCAGGGCACCACCAGGGCATCATGTCTGCACAGTTTATTGCTAAATCAACTCTTCGTTGCCACCTTGAGCTGTTTTTCCTTTCCTCGATAGTTTTGACAAAAATAAAGGTCGTGTAATATAGGAGGGATTACTCAGGAGGCTAAGGTGGGGTGGGCAGTAATGGTGGTGCTGGAAGTATTGTAGCAATGATGGCATCAGTTAATCAGAAAGAAGGCAAGGGGCTTACCAGTGTGAATGTTTATTTCATAAAAAGAAATTTTTATTTAACATCCCAGATCACCATGGCTCCCCCTTTATCTCCGCCTCTTCTTCCTTTCCCATCATGTTCTCACTGGTGTTTACATGCTGCCAATCAATTTTCTTTTCTACTGTTCTTGAGTGAAAGTTTACAATCCAAGTCAATTTGCAATACAAAACCCCAAACACATGCCTCTGTGCAACTGGGCCTACTCCTCACGCAGTGACGGCGTATTCCGGCTTTTCTCTCCTTACTTCCGGTATTCAGTCAATCAGCATGTGTTCCCTACCCTCCTCTCTCTCTCTCCCCTCTCTCTCCCCTCTCCTCTCTCTCCCCCTGCTCTCCCCTCTCCCTCTCCTGTCTCTCTCCCCTGCTCTCCCCTCTCCCTTCTTCTCTCTCTCCCCCCCTCCTCTCTCTCTCCCCTCTTCTCCCTTCCTCTCCCCTCTCCCTACCTCTCCCCTCCTCTTCCCTCCCCCCTCTCCCCTCTCAATACATATACATTAAACCTAGAAGTACACACACCATCTGCATCACTCTATGTCCCATAGTCTAGTCCAATCTTTGAACAGTTGGCCTCATTACTGATTTCAACTCTGGGCTAGCAGAAAGTCCAGGGGCCAGGTTCTCAGGGGACCCTCCAGGATGTCAGACCACAAGTATGGTCTCTATTTTAGTAGAGTTCTAGACCTGCACGCCCCTTTTTGTCATGCTTCGTCAAGGACTCAACATTGTGTTGTTCCCTGTCAGGGCAGTCTTCGATGATAGCTCGGCACCATCCAGTTCTTCTACTGCCAATTAATTTTGACTCGTATCAGCCCTATAGGACAGAGTAGAACTGTCCCCACAGGATTTCCAAAACTGTTACCCTTACAGGAGTAGATTGTGACATCTTTGTCTTGCAGAGCCACTGATAGGTTCAGACTACAGACGTTTGAGTTACTGGCTAGGCACTAAGCCGTTGCAGTACTAGGACTCGTTTTCTCCTCAACATAAGTGCATCTGAATGCCTACTTGCCACATTAGGTTTGGGAAGTGGGGGGCAAATAAAAGTGCAAAACAGGGCCTTGAGAATCATAGAGAAAAATCTAGTAAACTTACAGCTTGAGTGTGGTTCTCAGAACCAGCAGATCATGCAATGGAGAAATAATCAAGAGCTGAGTATGTCACCAGAACCCTTGTCCACGTCCTTTATCTGTTGATTCTAATGAAGACCATCTGTGCTTCCTTTCTGCTGCAGACACTGTGTTTCTGGAATGGGCATGGGGCGAGGAAGCCCAGAACCACCTGCCAGTGGTGAAATGGATGACAATTCACTCTCCCCAGAAGCTTGTTATGAGTGTAAAATCAATGGCTATCCCAAACGTGGCAGGAAGCGGAGAAGCACAAACAAAATAGATGCCTCCAATATTGAGGTAGGTCAAAAGGTAGTTTCCCCTCTGGTTTCTCCTCCAAATTCTTATGGTTTCTTCCAGGTATGCTCCAAAGTGTGAAAAAGCCCCCAGGGAGAAAATCCAGACATTCCCTGGGCTCTAGGCTGCATATTAGAAGAGTTTGTAGGACTTTCTGAACTTGCTCACTGCTTTTAGGGAGTGGTCATTCAAAGGTTTTCACATAACTTGCTCATTTCCTCTGTCTCGCCAAAAGCAAAATCAAACACCCACCAGTCTGCTGAGAGGACAAGGTCTGAAATTCGGGACAATGAGTGGGCAGAACAGTAAAGGGACATAGTCTCCTTGCATGGGGATGCCAAGTTTTGAAGGCTCGAGGCTCCTCTCCTGAAAAGAGCCGTGTGGAGTGTGAGGGAACTTGGATCACAGACAAAAACAACATGGAGCTCAAGCAGCCTGGTTTTCTTTGCCTGTGGCTGTTGCAGCCTTTCAGTCAACTCAGAGACCCACCGATACTCACCCAGACCTCTGGCTACAGGCCTGGAGAATCCAGTACATGTGGTCCCTGAGAGGCAAGCAAGAAGCCAGGTGAAAAGCACTGAATATTAGCAGATCATCGGGATCAGGAAGTTGGTTCATAGTGTGTCCTTTGGAGGGGATGACTTTGTGTCAGTGAGCGAAACTGAAATAGACTAGTTCTTTCTCAGTGTTGGGGCTACAACCCTTCTGCTGTAGTTTGGGAAATGAGATAAGTCTTTGGAAAGAAAATAATCTATTGAAACAGTGATTCCCAAACTGGAGCATGCATCCGAATCATCTGGAAGGCTTGTTAAAATGGATTGCTGGGTACCATCCAAAGAGTTTTGTTTCAGTCGGTTTCGGGGGGCAGGGAAGTTCCATTGCTGACTGATCCCCAGGTGATGCTGATGCTGTTGGCTCAGGGACCAACCTTTGAGACCCATTGCAGTAGAAGTACCGTAGATACAAGTGTTATCACCTTGACTTGCTTTTTGACATCAATTTCATATTGTAAATATGTACCAAATATGAACCAAGCACTTAATGAATATGAATTTTCAACATAGTGTGCACAACATAGGCAGAAAGTTGTATTAATGTAAGATTTGAGTCACTTTTCCTGTAATATCAAAAATACGTGGGATGTGTACATTTTGTTTAACACACTGTCATGTATCTTTCTAGGATCAGCCTGAGGTAGATGCCAACATGAGTCTTGCAAGTTGGGATGCTGAGAAGACAGCCATCTTTGCTTTCAATATTTCCCATGTCAGTAACAAGGTCCGAATCCTAGAACTCCTTCCAGCTCTTACAACTCTGACAAATCACAACAGATACTTGATTGAATCTGGAAACGAGGGTGGCTTCTTTAAAATCAACCAAAAGGAAGGAATCAGCTACCTCCACTTCACAAAGAAGAAGCCAGTGGCTGGAACCTATTCATTACAAATCAGTAGTACTCCAGTTTATAAAAAGAATGAACTGAACCAGCTAGAAGACAAATATGACAAAGACTACCTCAGTGGTGAACTGGGTGATAATCTGAAGATGAGAATTCAGGTTTTGCTTCATTAATTCACCATCAATAGACCAAACAATTAAAAAAACAATGATAGATAGGTAGAACTGAATTTTTCCCCCAATCAGAGCTTCATATCATAGGTACAATCTTTCATCAAGTAAATTTGTATAAATAAACACTATTCTTGTATTAAAAAAAAACAAGGTACAAGTGACGACCCTAGTTTAAAACAACCACTTTCTCAGGCTTCTTGCAATTGGAGGTAAGCTACCTTGTCAAGGGTGATTCTTGAAAACTCGGACATGTATTTCCATCAGAGGCTGGGCATTCATGCTGACTTGCCGTCTTTGCAGCAGATGTACAGGAATGTGCTTTCAATTGATAAAAGCCAAGTGCCGTCGAGTCAGATCCGACTCAATTGAAGGACTGTTCTATTTTTTCAAATTTTTTAACTTCACTCTCCAAATGTAAGCACTAAGTTGGCCATTTTATAATAATTTCTATTTGGTGCTAGTAAATTGTCAAACTAGGTTTATAAAGGCACTGTAATATTTACACAACTTAGAAACAAAATTACAAATATTCAGTTCAAATACTTCATTAATTTCAATCAACCAAAGTTAGTTCAGTAGCTTATCTCAGTTATGAGTATAATACATTACATGTAAATTAAGTGTGTGTATACTGTAATCCTGCTATTTTTTATCATTGAACATTTATAAATTAGAATAATAATGCCCTTAATGTGAGGGCTTGTAATGGTGCTTATTAAGACCAAAGACTTGTTAAATGTATACACCAAATGGTAATAAGATTTTGTGACTGGCCCACACGCACACTGAGGTCTGGAAAAACTAGGAAACAGCCTCAGCAGCCAGAGGATCAGCATGCTTCCTTCACTGTGGCATGTGCAATATAATATGCCAAGACCACCCTCAGTCATTCCTGTCAACAAGGGGTCAATGTCATAAATGTCACAATAAAACAGTCTCTTCTTTTTTAGTTTACCCCTTGACTATGTGTTCTTGCTCAGTGCAATGCATGGATTTGGGGCGGGAGGGGCTAAATGAAGTCTGAGATTAAATTATCCTGGGTCAAATAGTTAAAGCTTCTAAAGATATTAGTTAACTAGGTGTGTTGTGCTTGCTGCCAAGTTGATTCTGACTCATGACAACCCCATGCGTTACAAAGTAGAAATGCTCCATAGAGTTTTCTTTGCTGTGATCTTAAGAGAAGCAGAAACGTGTTTTCTTCCATGGTGCCTCTGGGTGGCTTTGAGTTGCCAACCTGTAAGATTAGCAATGGAATGCCAGACATTTGTACCACCTTGGGACTTTTATAGTCACTAGAAGCATTGAACATATTTGAGCCACTCTCTTGTTTTATTCGCAAAGATAGTTGAGTCTAATCCCAAAGCCTAGGAATTACACAGTGGGACCCCAGTAGTGGCATTTCTGAAATAAGACCTACTTAACTCATTGACTTTTAAACTACTATAGATTGAAGTACTTTCAAGTATCAAATCAAGTCATTGTCTTAGAACATATGAGTTTCATTATAAAGATTTATCACACTCTCTCCCCTCAAATATATACACAGTATTGGCAAACCTTTGCTGTTCTATCTTCTCCCCCAAAACATCTGTTGTTAGTCAGTGCTAGTCTAACTACAAAGTGATGTTGTTTTCTGAATGTCATAATTTGAAAATGCTGTTTTAAGTGCAGTATTGAATATTTAGACAGTGACACTCATGCAATTGATATAAAATAATATTTAAAACCCTCAGGGGCAGTAAGGCATTTTGTGTTAGTGAAAATAAAGGTGAAATGAGATCATAGCGTGGAGGGGAAAAAGACCATATACAACTTGAGAAAGTGCTCTCAAAAATCTTTGAAGGGCTAAATTCACTGAAGAAGATGAACGGGAAGTATGTCTCGTATTATTCCAGAAGGCAAGATCAGGGTCAGTTGATTTGAGGCTCAGCTTAACACACACACACCGTTGTAATTACAGAACTAACACTGAGAGAAGGGTTTCTTGCAATGGTTGTGAGTACCCTGTTGCTGTGGTAGAAAGGCTTACACTAATGGTACTTCCTGGAGAGGGATGCTTTCTTGCATCTACCAGGACATTTTGAAGTATTTTTTGTATCTCCTGTTTTGCCATCCAAAACATCTTTTTTATGATGCCAAGCCAAGTGCCGTGATAGGTGCTTAATAAAGATGAGTCAAATGACTATTCTGGAAGAGATTTGTACCTTGCGTAGGTAGTTAAAGTGTGATTCAAAGTTTCCTTCTAACTCTGTGCCTATGGCCCTGTGATAGGAGTGTATTGGAGTTGTTAAAGAATATATAGCATATGATAAACACAACAGTTTACATATGGAAAGTGTCTCTAATAATTTAACCAGAACTGCATTATATTCAATAATGGATTTGTTTTTTTATTTTGTAACAAACGCCAGAAGAAAATGGAGTTGGCGTATAGTGGATCACTTTGATATTTTTAATAGGCTAAAGTCTGGATTTTATTTATTCCAGAGCCAACAATTTTGAACAGAATACTTGTCATGTTTCTGACTGTGACTAACATTTTCCTCATTGTTCCATGGTAAATATTTCTCTTGTCAGAACCCTTTTTCATCTGAGATTTAAATCTGTACCTTTCAATTGTCTGTGAGCATTTAATTTTACTTAAAGTGATTGAAGGACTTGCTTTTGTAAATCTTTTAGAAGCTTGAAAATGTCTCTGTCTCAGGCACATTTCATTTGCCAATAATTATTTTGTAAGTAGAGTTGAAATGAATTCAGCTGGCCTCGTGAAATGTTTAAACTTGCACAAACAACTACATTTTTGTTCAACAAATAGCACTTTATTCAGCCAAAACTGCTTTGAACATTGCCATTACAAATACTGTTAAACTTCAGAAATCATGTTTGTAAATTAGAAGAGCCAAAATAAAGGACAAATGAGTTGATACCAGAGTAGAATAGTTAAAAATTATAGACCTATAATATAGGTATATCTGAGTCAGCTTTGTCCACAGAATGTATTTTATTCCAATTTAACTATAATTCTTAGACATACATTAGAAATGTAATCATTCAATGGCTTAAGGATATTATTTTAACTCAAGATTATGACTGGTAGATTGTTCTCATATGTAGCTGAAGATAGCTATTTGCACCTCGCCAATTTTAAATAACACTATAAAACTCAAACCAATTTAGATGATTAAACTTTTGAAACCCAGTGTCAGCCTCATACATCTGAGTTAAAAGAAGAGAAGGATCTCAGTACCATTCTGAGTTTAGAATTAGAAGGAAAAAGAAAAGAATGTGATTCTGGAGATTTCTATGTACGTAGGGGGCTGAATTAGTTATAGAACTGGGTTTCATGTGAATGTCCTGACGTTCCTACAAGTGTCTGTGGAAACCTGAGGGTCTTAGAATAGTATCATGTGATACCTGACTTGCTTTTGCAGGACCTGGCAATATCACAAAATCTGTTATTTCCGCTAATGGCTAATGAATCCAAAAATGTTTTTCTTGGCAAATGAAGACATAAACCTCTTTATAGGACGTAGGCTGTTTTGCATCCTTGATCCAAAACTGAATTATGACTCTAACGTTGGATGTCTCTTTCATTTGGACTGTTGGACAGTGGAAGGGGCGTCCTTTTTAACTGAATTGCAGCGGGTAAGTGGGTGTCATTTCACAATACCTAAGCCCCCTGCTCACTATTCATTGTTATTTTTCTGTCACCTGAAATAGTATTCATTGTTACTTTAGATCCCTCGAGTTCATCTCATTTCACAAAGGAAAGTAGCCTGGCCTTGTCTGCGCGCCCCCCCCCCCCCCCCCCCCCGCCGTTGCCTCCTTGAGTTGGTTATATTGTCAGCTGGAAGTTGACTAACTCAGGTCTTCCAGAGCCCTTAGATGGTGTTCAGAAACTCAGCATAAAGCAGCTGCTCCACCCACAGCTCCTGCCCAACTTGCACATCTCACCTGATGTGCTCTTTGCAGCTGTGCTGGAAAAAAATAAGAAAAGGCCTGTTTTCTTTATTATTGTAAAATACTCTCCCGGGGAGGAGTAAATCAAACCTAAATGATTAGATACTTCTTATTCTGGAAGACATCCCATCAATCCTACCAGCCGTTAACAGAAGGAGGCCCCAGGCCCGTGTAAGCTGCGTATCTAAGTGCTGAGCTCTCCTCTGGTGTCCCTAGCAGCTCCCAGGCCCGTCAGAAGAGATTAACAGGATCATGATAGTTCAGAGTTTCAAAGGCCTGCAGGCTGGGGCCTGGGTTTATATCTGTGTATTTTTATCACAATGTGAAATCGGCATGATGTGTTCAGCCTTCCCATCTTCAGCCACCCCAAGATTACCCCTCCAGCAGGGTGCTCGCTGGACCTCATTGGGGCAGTCCTGTGATCAGATCAAAGCTATCCAGTGCTTCAAGCCAGGGTGACAATTAGACTTTGAGGCCTCCTGTTTTTTATGTTTTATCATGTAGCTGCAGCGGATCTCTCGAGAGTCACTGACAGCAGATGTTGAGCCACCAGCTCTGGAATCAGCCTGCTGTGGAGCCAGAACCCCAGCCAGAATGGCTCCTGACCCTGTCCTTCCCCGCCCACCACACAGCCTCCCTCTGGGAAGAGGTTAGAAGCTAAAAGCATCATTCATATGCTGATACTCTCAGTCTCAACATTTTTTTTCCAGGGCCCATGGTTCTCAGTTCAGAGTTTTAACATTTTTTAGGGGCTTCTAACCAGTTTGCTGTAGTTTGAACCCCTGCTGAAAATTTGCATTTCCACCCCCAGATGCACTGATCAGAATCTGCAGTTTAGCACAATCCCCAGGTGATTCTTTTGTATAAGAATTTTGACCACCACTGCCCTACTGTAGATTCTCATGATTGATCCCTAATCAGCAGCGTTAGCATGGCCTGGAAACGTGTCAGGTGACCTGGTGGCACAGTGGTTAAAGCAGAGTTGCTAACCAGAAGACCTGTGATTTGAACCCACCAGTTAGTCCCTAGAAAAAGATTTGACAGTCTGCCTCTGTGAAGATCTATAGCCTTGGAAACCCTATGGGACTATGCTACTCTATCCTGTGGCATTTGCTATAATCAAGGTGGACTGGATGGCAGTAGGTTAGGTTGATTGGGGGAACTTGCTAGAAATTCAAATTCTCAGCAGGAGTTCAAACCATAACAAACCAGCTCAAAGCCCTGCCCTTTTTTCGGTTGAAAAGACTGAGAGTTTGGGTCATAGGAGGCCTCACCACCAGTTGGAGCTATCTGAGGTCAGAAATCTGGTGTTCAAGTCTTAATTCTACCCCGTGGTATCTAGTTGGCCCAGTGCAACTCCTTGAGGTCTCTAAGCCTCCTTTCCTGAAACTGGGGATAATAATAACCTTTCATGCAGCCTCACAGTGTTATTATTATACACCAGGACACTTTACAAACCTGACAGCTCAAATGACTTTTAACGCTTGAGCCCTTGTGAAACCTGTGTCCCCACCGAGCCTCATATCAGCCCTGTGTATTTCTAGTTCTGACTTCGCATGACTTTAGAATTCTTGCCAAAGACCTCTTACATTGGAGACTGGAGCTGGAAGGTCAGATCCTTTGATTGGACAGCATGTTCTCGATTCAAACACTATGTTGAAAGAGGAAAAAAATACAGAAAAGCAAACTGGGAACCTATTGTTCTTAGGTGCCATCATGTTTTGGCTTAGAGAGACTCCATGTGACACAGTAGAACTGCCTGCTAGAGTTTTATAGACTGTAATCTTTACAAGAGTTTTATCTTTACAAGGGTTTTATAAAAAGACTGTAATCTTTATAAGATGACCAATTCTTTCTCCCTCGGGACTGCTGGGTAGGTTCAACTACCAAATCTAGCAGTTGGTAGCCACAGGCTTAACTGTTTGTGCTACCAGGGTCTCCTTCCAGGATCCTGTAAAACACAAATTTACATTGCTAAGTCCAGATCTAGACTCACCTCTGTTCTTCCAGCAACAAAGAAAAGACTAAGGAGAGAATGAACCACACTCTTCTCACATCCCACCCCCTCAGCCAAAGGGTGTTATGGCCCCTGGAAGCCGCTGCTGCCTGGTCTGTATACACTGTCCGCATTATACCATGTGATGCCTGTGATGACAAGGACTGGGACCGCTTTGTCCTCCATCTCCCAGTAAAAAGCCAAACCTGTTGCCACACACACTGTGTACGACTGAGTAGAGCTGTTTCATAGGGTTTCCAAAGAGCGCCTGGCTGGTTTGAACTGCTGAATTTTCGGTTAACAGCTGTAGCTCTCAGTCACTATGTTACCAGGGTTTCTAAGCACTTGATGTTTGCAGAATAGACCAATGACTGAAATTGGGGGAAGTAAAAATAGAGAAAATCCCTGCAAGTTTCAAGTCTTTTTCTTCCACTCGTTTTCTTCTTTCTGTCTCTCATCTTCCTCCTTCTCTTTTTCTTACGTATTTTTGAGCACTTGCCTTGAATCACTAGAGGCAAAACTAAAGGATGGCAGATCACTGACTAGCCTACCAGAACCTTCAAATGCGGGGCAACAGAACAACTCTCCTTGTTGCACCCTCTGTGTGGATGAGGCTAAACTCCTGAAGAGAGCAGCAGGATGCAAGATCCTCATTCCCACAGTTCTAGGAGATAGGAGGCAAGGTGTGGCTCTGTATTGAGCTCTCTGTTGACAACCACAAGGCCTGATGTCCACACCAAAAGCAGAAACAACATATTAGTAGAGAAACAACATGCAACATATCTCCCCCAGGCGTGGAAAAGCAGTGATTGTCAGAGTTTCATTTTATAGTTAGGTTCGTAAGTCTAAATGAACTGTTACGCTGAAATCGAATATATGAGTTCAGGCAGAGCTGCTTGGATTAAAGCAGAGATAGATGGGCAGTCCAGAGTCCACTCACTCCCTCCAAGAAAATTCTTAGTGAAAAATGTAGCTGAAAAGTCCTTTAGATCTTCGTGATTCCAAAATACAAGACAAAAACAATTCATCAACTTATTTTTCTACAGCAATTTGTGGAAGAAAATGGGCATGGCTGTGCTTGTGAGGGCGCCTTGCAAGGAGGGGAGGCAGGAATGTAAGGACACGTGGCAGACAAACAAGTGCAAAAGGGTTGTGTCATTGGCACAAAAGTACAGCAAACTAGGAGGCACTGGTTATCAATAAACAAAGCCCCCCAACCCATTACCATTGACTGAATCCTGACTCATGGCAATTCCATGCATTACAGAGTGGAATTGCTCCACAAGATTTTCTTAAGTATAATCTTTGGAGAAACAGATCACCAGGCCTTTCTTCCACAGCACCACTGTGGAGATGTGAACTGATAACCTCCAGGTTAGTAGCTGAGGGCAAACAATTTGTGCTGCCCAGGGACTGTGGTTCTCAAATGAGGGAGTTATAAACATCAAATCAAATCAGGGATTTATAAACATTTTTGTAATAGTTACATGTGGCAGAATCTGACCAGTGCTCACCAACCCTGTTTATTCTGAGCCCACAAGAAAAGACTACATCTACTAATGTCTTCTGCACCTAGGTTAGGGCTACATAATGGAATTCTGATCAGTGGGAGGCTGGAGGAAGTAATGTTGGCCATTTCCAGATCTAGTCAAAATTCCACAAATGTAATCGTCCGTTACAAAGAAAAAGAAAAATCTACAAGAAATAAACTTTATTGCATTAAGCCACAGGTATTTTAGTATTGGAAACACTGGTATTGTAGTGGCTAAGTGCTATGACTGCTAACCATAAGGGTGAGGGTTCAAATCTACCAGGCATGGGGCAGTTCTACTTTGTCCTATAGGGTCACTATGAGTCAGAATCGACTCAACAGCAGTTGGTTTGGTTTGGGGGTTTTGTATTATTTGTTACAGCAGCAGCCATTCACTACGCTCACTGATATAAATACATATAGCCAGCCTCTTAATTCAAAGAGTCTGTATCAATGGTTCTCAACCTTGGCTGCACAGTAGAATCATTTAAGAAACTTTTAAATAATTCCCATGTCCAGGCTGTACCCCAGACCAATTAATGCAGAATCTTTGGAGTTGAGGCTCATCTATTAGCTTTTAAACAGCATTTCAGATGATTTTAACATACAGTCTCAGTGCTGAGCACAGTGATGTAAAATTTTAGGCCCATTGTGAAGTCCATGCAGATGAGAGTGTTCTCTCAGGAGAATATGCTCAGTAATTCTGATAAGCAGCCTATTGCCCATTGTTCACATGGCTGGTCTACAGGACATTGTGTTATATAATGACATTTAGTGAGTCTGAAAACTATATCTAACCTAGAGTTTGGTGTGTGTCATCAGGCAGCAGAGAAAGGTGGGTGCCATGTAGATGCTCATTAGCATGCCTACGCACCAGCCTTGGGGCAAGATTAGAATTCTTGCTTCTGCACTGGCACATTCTCAGACATAGTAAAATGTTGGGGAAACCCCTAAAAATTTCTAAATCAGAAACATAGTTCAGTTAACTCAGGTTTCTTGATACCACTCTTTAGTAAACTGGTGAAATAAAAATTAGTTCCTTGGAAGCAGACAGTTCTGTCAAGGTAAAATATAAACTTTTTCAAGCAATGATCATTTTCTAAGAAGCATGTGCAAGTTAGTGGTGGGATATGGGCTGGGCAACTAACCAGCCTACTGATCTGCCTCCAGGCTCAAGTCACCCAAACTTGACTTGCTTAAATTATGGCATGGGTGGCGATGGTGCTGTTCACCAGCAATAAGGGATGTGTTGTGTTACCGAAGTTTTCAACTCTGTAATATGCCTCCAAGAAGTATTCTGATTCAGAAAGCCACAAAAGAAAAACTGAAGATGAAACAAGAACTACAGAAAATTTGGGTGTTACTGCCAATATAAAAGACAGGGGATGTGGCCAAGATGCACTGCTGAGCCTGAAAGCCTGGCAGGGGCCAGCTGCCATGCTGAGATGCAGTGCCTAAGTAAATAGCATCTTTTGCAGCAGAGGGGCAGTGCTTAAGAAAGTCACAGCTAGAAAACCCAGCAGTGGATGGCAGCTGAGGGTACCAGTGTCCTTCCAGCCTCTCTGAGCTGTGCTGTAGGTACTGTTGGTTCAGCATAAGAGAGGTGGCTCAGACAGTACACCATTTTAGTCAGCTGAGAGGCAGAGTCAGCCATACCTGAGGGCTGAGCTGGGGCTGGCTACCATGCTGAGCAATAGTGCCTGGCTGGACAGTGCCTTTACCAGCAGGAAAGCTGTTTTTAAGACAGTTGTACCAAGAGAACATACTAGTGGCTGGTGACTGGGCATGGTGATGCCCTTACCCCTCCTTTCTTGGAGCCATGTCATAGCATCTCCAGACATAGCCTGTGAGAGACTCCACAAGTAGGTCACCATCTTTGTCAGCTAGGAGGTAGCACCTGCCACCCTTGAGGGCCTGGATACTGGCTGCTACTGGGACAGCACCTCTCTCAACAGAAAAGCAAATCACATCTAGAGAATGCAGTGGTAGTTGGAGGCTGAATGTGGTGCTGTCATTTCCTATTCCCTTCACTGAGCCACTCTGTAGTGTCTGCTAACAGACCACTGAGAGACTCTCTAAGTAGGGCACCTTCTTTGTCAGCCAGAAGGTAGGGCCTATCACCCCTGAGAGCCCAGCTGCTACTGCCTGCTGCTGGACAGTGCCTCTCTCAGTAGAAAAGCAGTTTCTTAGATAAGCACATCTAGAGAATGCAGCAGTGGCTGGTAACTGACTATGGTGGCACTCTTCTCTCCTCCCTTCTCTGAACTATGCCCTAGTTACTGATGGCATGAGTCTGGAGAGTCGGCATAAGTATGTTTCCATCTTTATCAGCCAGGAAGTAGGGCTTGCCACCCCAGAAGACCCAGCTGGGGCCAGAAACCAAGCCAAACAGCATCACAGGAGTGAACAGCATCTCTCTCACCAGAGAAGCTATGCTTAAGACAGCTGCACCTACAAAACACAGCAGCATCTGGCCACCAAGTCTAGCAGTGCCCTTATTCTCTTCTTAGAACTACACCAGAGCTTCTGTTGGTGTAATACCAGAGAAATTAAAGAGCTTTCTGATGGCATGAAGACCACAATCAATAGCTAACCATTTAAAGAAGCAGACCACCATGGATCTAGAAAACTCCCAAAATAATCAAAAACTTCCTAGATGAAGAGGACATCTGAAATTATGAGAGGTAGAATACAAAAGAATTATTTATAGAGCCCTTGTAGAGATTAAACAAAGTCCAGCAAAACAAAATGAAAAACTAAACAAGCTATATGAAGTACCAGAATAGCAACAATATGAAATTCAGCAGATCAGTAATAAAGTTACAGAGTTAGACAATTCAATACAAAAGCAAAAGAGCAGAATTGAAGAAATGGAATGCAGAATTAGCAAGACTGATGCCAGCATTTATGAGGAGAAATAAAAGAACCAAGAAAAATGAAGAAGCATTAAGAAGAATGTGGGACTCTATCAAGAGCAACAATCTACAGATAATTGGAGTTCCTGAACAGGGAGAGATAGCAGAAAATACACAGACAGTTGCTGTAAAGTTGCTGACAGAAAACTTCTCTGACATCATGAAAGAAGAGAGCATAGCTATTTGAGATGCTTACTGAACTCCACAAAAGGTAGACCCCCAAAGGAAAGACATCAACACACAGTACAATCAAGCTTAATAAAATCAAACAGAAGGAAAGACTCTTAAAGGCAGCCAGGCTTAAATCAAAACTAACATGCAAAGGGAAGCCCTGTAGGCTGTCCTCTGACTTCTCGGCAGAGACCATGTTGGCAAGAAGGCAGTGGCATGACACATGCAAAGTCTTGAAGGAGAAAAATTTCCAACCAAGTCTTACATATCCTGAAAATTGTGTCTCAAATATGGCAGTGAAATTAGGACATTCTCAGATAAACAGAAGCTTGGAGACATTACAAAAATAAAATAAAAATTAAAAGAAATTCTGAAAGAAGCTCTTCAATTAGAAAATCAGTAACATCAGATATATGCTCAAGGATGCTATGGAGGATAAAGCACCCAGAGTCCTACTCACATAGGGAAGTCATAAAGCTCAATGAGAGCTAAAATATGAAAATTAGGGAAACAGGTATCATAACATGTAAACTATGACATCATCACACTATAAAGAGGGATATATTACAGTATAGCCCTTTCAGATGGAGAGGAAGTTAAGGAGATAAACAGAAGTTAAAGACTGATTTAAACTTAGAACCACAAGGTGGAAAAAAGAGTAGTCATGAAGCAAACTAACAATAATACATATCAAAACAAGAAACATAATATAGGATCTCAACAAACACAAAACCAAGATTGAAAAGGGTGAAAAGTAAACTCATATAGAAAAACAATGAAGAACAGAATATCAACGGCAACAAAGAAAACATCCACAATACAAAAATAAAGGCACCAAAATGACAGCACTAAATACATACCTATCAATAATTACACTGAATGTAAATGGATTGAATGCTCAAATAAAAAGATGGAGAGTAACAGATTGGATCGAAAACCATGATCTGTCTGTATGCTGCTTACAAGAAACACTCCTTATACTCTAAGATATGAACAAACTGAAAATAAAAGGATGAGAAAGTATAAACCAAGATAACAGCATGCAAAGAAGAGCAAGAACTCAACAATGATCTCAGATAAAAAAGATTTTAAAGTAAAATCCACTGTTATTGACAAGGATGGCCACTATTTGTTGCTTAAAGGTTCAATACACAAGGAAAATATAACTATATTAAATATTTATGCAACCAACACCAGAGCATTTAAATACACCAAACAAGTGCTGACCACATTGAAAAATCAAATAGATCACAGTAATAGTAGGAGACTTCAACACTCCATTTTCAGTAATGGACAGATCATCTAGAAAAAAACTCAATAAAGATACAGAGACCTTACTGCAACAATCAACCAACTAAATTTCATTCACATATACAGGACTATTTACCCAACAGCAGATAAGTACACCTTCTCCAAAGCACATGGAATGTTATCCAGAATAGACCACATATAAGGCCATAAAGCAAGTCTCAACAAAATCCAAACCACTGAATTATTGCAAAGCATCTTCTCAGGCCATAAAGCCATAAAAGTTGAAATTAATGGCAGGAAAAACATGGGTGGAAATTTGAACCCATGGAACTGAACAGCACCTTGTTCAAAATTACATGGATTATAGAAGAAATCAAAGATGCAATAAAGAAATTCTTGGAATCAAATGAGAAAGAAAACACCTCCTGCCAGAACCTATGGGATACAGCAAAAGCAGTGCTCAGAGGTCAATTTATCTCTATAAATGCACACATAAGGAATGAAGAAAAGGCCCAAGCCAAACAATTAACCTGACAACTTGAACAAGTAGACAGAGAACAACGAAAGAACTCCTAGGGCACCAGAAGAAAACAAATAATAAAAATTAGAGCAGCACTAAACAAATTAGAGAATAGGAGGAAATAAAATTGAAACAACAAAATCAAAAGCTGATTTTGGGAAAAGATCAATAAAATTGATAAACCATTGGCTAAACTCATAAACGTAAAACAAGAGAGGAAACAACTCAAACAAGAACTGAGATGGAAGATGTCACACCATACCCAACAAAAATCAAGTGTGTCATAAAAGATACTGGGAAAAATTGTACTCTCACAGCTTTGAAAACCTAGAGGACATGGACAAATTTTTAGATTCATATTACCTGCCAGAATTATCACAAGGAGAAAAAGAACTTAATAAACCCATCAAGAAGGAAGAGTCTGAAAAAATAATTTAAAAAACTACCAAGCTGGGAGGTCTCTCACTGCCCGATTTTAGAACTTATTATACGGCCACAGTAGTAAAAACAGCCTGGTACTGGTACAAAAAGAGACATATCGACCAATGGAACAGAGTTGAGCCCCAGAGAGGCTACCATCCTCCTATGAACAGTTGATATTTGAGAAAGGCTCTAAGACTCTAAACTGGGGTAAAAACAGTCTCTTTAACAGATGATGTTGACAAAATTGTATATCCATCTGCAAAAAAACTGAATCAAGACCCATACCTCACACCTTACACAAAAACCAACTCAAACTGGATAAAAGACCTAAATATCAAATCTAAAACAATAAAGATCATACAGAAAGAAAAATAGGATCAACAATGGAAGGATTAACATACAATTTAGACAAATTTCAAAATCTAACAAACAAAGCTTGATCAAAATAAGAGAAAATAGATAAAGGGGAACTATTAAGAATCAAACACTTTTGCTCATCTATAGACTTTATCAAAAGAATTAAAAGACCACTCACAGAATGGGAAAAAATATTTGGCAACTATATATCTGATCAATGTCTGATCTTCATAATCTACAAGGTACTGCAAAATATCAACAAGAAAAAGGTAAATAACCCAATTAAGTGATGGGCAAAGGAGATAGGCAGACACTTCACTAGAGAAATCATCTAGTCAGCCGAAAGACGCATGAAGAAATAATTGAGATAATTAGCTATTAAAGAAATCCAAATTAAAGCTACAATAAGATATCATCTCCAACAGAATTGGCCATCATACAAAAAGCACAAAACAGCAATTGCTGGATAGGCTGTGGAGAAATTGGAAAGCTCCTACACTGTTGGTGGGATTGCAAAATGATACAGCCTCTTTGGAAAGCAATCTGGCACTTCTTTAAAAAGCTGGAAATAATCACACACTTTGACTCAGCAATTCCACTGCTCAGAATATATCCTTCAGAATTGAGGATAGTCATACAAATAGATACATGCATATGAATGTTTGTTGTGGTGCAGTCCACAATTTCAGAAAGATGGAACCAACCCAGATGCCCAACAACAGAAGAATGGATAAGCAAGCAATGGTATATATACTCAGTGGAACACTATGCAATGATAAAGAACAATGATGATCTTGGGAAACATCTCATAATTTGGTTTCAATTGGAAGACATCATACTGAGTGAAATTAGTCAGTGGCACAATGACAAATATTATATGAGACCTATGATAAGGACTTAAAAACAGACTCATGTACAGAAGAAAAGACTCTTTGATGGCTGCAATGGATGGAAGGGAGGCAGGGAGAGAAGGAGGAAGAGGGCTAGTTATAGGTCGGATAATTGATAGAAATTTGATTGGGTGAAATCAGTGACAGCACACGTTAGAAACAAGCTCAATTTAACTTGACTTCAAAATAACCTGAAAACTCATCCAATCCTAACCCAACATTCCAAGCACAGAGTACCAGGGGCTGGGTTTAAGGAACCATGCTCCCAGGGGACATTGAAGCCAGTTGGCATAACTAGCCTGTTGCTAAGAGAATCTTCTGCACCCCCATATTGGTGAGTGATGTCTGGGGTCTTAAAAGCTAGCAAGCTGCCGTCTGAGGTACACCAAATGGTCCCAACTCAGCCAGATGACCACCAAAGGCCAAAACAACATGGGGAAAAGAGAACTCAGAAGACAGAAAGACCATGTGAATGGGTGACTACATCAACATGTGACCAGAAGAACCGGATGGTGCCCAGCCACCACCAGTGGCAGCCGTGATGCGGCTCACAAAGTTGAGTCCCAGTGACAATGTGAGAATAAAAAGTTGTGCACCCTGAAAACTCCACCAAAAGACTGCATTGATGGTCCGAAGGCCTGGGGGTTCCCCTGGGAGTGTGGACCTTAGACCTGATGCTGCCCCTGTTCATAAATTATTATTGAGCTCAACTCTTTGGACAGGAATGGACTGGACTTGGGGACATAGTGAACACATATGGTGTGTTCACTTTATGGTTCTATATGTCTACAGGATGCTTGTCCTACTGGCCTCTTACCAGAAGGTAGAGGAGAGAGGGAAGGGGAGGGGATAGGAGATCCTTAACAGGATATGATATGTATAGAATGGAAAAGAAGAGTGTGCCATCATCAGGCAGGGAAACCAGAGGGAACTGCTGATAGGCAGGCTTGCAAATTTAAATTGGATAGTATACTACTTTCACTCAATCACAGCTACTAAGCAAAAATGTCCTGGCCCAGATGGCTTCACTGGAGAATTCTACCAAAATTTTAGAGAAGAGTTAATTCGAATACTACTGAAGCTATTTCACAACATAGGAAAGGACAAAATATTCCCAAATTCTTTCCATGAAGTCGGCATAACTCTGATACCAAAGCCAGGTAAAGATCCTACAAGAAAAAGAAAATGACACACCAATATTACTCATGAACCTAGATGCAAAAATCTTAAACAAAATCCTAGCCAAGAGAATTCAACAACATATCAATAAAAAAAAAAAAAAAATTCATTGTGACCAAGTTGAATTCATACCAGGGATGAAACGCTCTTTCAACATCAGAAAAACAATTAATGTATCAACCACATAAATAACATAAAGACTAAGAATCACCTGATTTTGTTAACTGATGCAGAAAAGGCATTTGACAAAGTCCAACACCCATTCATGTTAAAAATTCTCAGCAAAATAGGAATAGAAGGGAAATTCCTTAATGCAATAAAGGGCATCTACACAAAGCCAACTGCCAACATCATACTGATTAGAGAGAGACTGAAAGAATTCCCCTGAGAACGGGAACTAGACAAGAATGCCACTGTCACCACTTCTATTCAACATTGTGCTAGGGATTCTAGCCAGAGCAATCAGACAAGGCAAAGAAATAAAGAGCATCTGTTTAGGCAAAGAAGAGGCAAAACTATCCCTATTTGTAGATGGTATGATCACATATACAGAGAATCCTAAATAATCCATAAATGAACTACTAGAACAAAGAGTTCAGCAAAGTATCAAGATATAAGATAAACAAGTAAATCAGTAGGATTCCTTTACACCAACAAACAAATCATCAAAGAGGAAGTCGCCAAATAAATACCATTTACTACAGTCCTTAAGAGGATAAAATATTTAAGAATAAATCTAAGCAGAGAAATAAGAAACCTATACAGAGAAAATTACAAGACCTTATTGCAAGACACCAAAAGAGACTTACATAAGTGGAGAAATCAACCTTCCTCATGGGAGGACTTAACATTGTGAAAATGTCTATTTTACCCAAAACAATCTACATATACAATTCAATCTCAGCACAAATTTGTGTAATTTTTTAATGAGATGGAGAAATAAATCACCAACTTTGGAAAGAGAAGAAGCCCTGGATAAGTAAAGCACTACTAAAGAATGGGAACACAATACCCAATGTTAGAACCTGCTACACTGCCATGACACTCAAAACAGCCTGGTGCTGGTACAAAAGTAGACATATAGACCAATAGAGTAGAACAGAGAATCCAGAAATACTACCATCCTCCTATGAACAGCTGATATTTGACAAAGGCCCAAAGCTTGTAAACTATGATAAAAACAGTCTCTTTAACAAACTCTGTTGGCAAAATTGCATATCCATCTGCCAAAAACTGAAACAAACACCTTACACAAAAACTAACTCCAAATGGATCAAAGACCTAAATATCAAACCTAAAACGATAAAGACCATCCAAGAAAGTGTAGAGACAACAATGGAAGTTCCAATACATGGCTTGAAGAGGCTGCAAAATCTGACCAACAATGTACATACAAACAACAGAAAATATATAAATAGAGACTACAAAAAGTGAAGCACTTGTGCTCATCCAAAGACATTATCAAAAGATGTAGAAGACTAACTAGAGAATGGGAAAAAATATTTCACAACAAGGTTTCAGATTGACACGTTCCCTAACCTACGTTCCCTAACCTACAAGGCACTGCAAAGTACCAACAGGTAATAAGTAAACAACCCAATTAAACAATAGGCAAAGGAGATGGACAGACGCTTCACCAAGGAAGACATTCAGGCAGCCAAAAGACATATGAGGAAATGTTCACAATCATTTCCTGTTAGAGAAATCCAAATCAAAAGTACAATGAGATAGCATCTCACCCCGATGAGTTTGGCAATAATCCAAAAGACACAAAACAGCAAACATTGGAGAGGCTGTGGAGAGACTGGAACTTCTGGTGGGAATGCAAAATGGTACAACCTCTTTGGAAAGCAGTTTGGTGCTTCCTTAAAAAGTTAGAAATAGAAATGCCATAGGATGCAGCAATTCCACTGCTTGGAATATATGATACAGAAATAAAGGTGGTCACATGAACAGGTACATGCATACAAATGTTTATTGCAGCACTGTCCACAATAGCAAAAACATGAAATCAATCTAGGTGCCCATCAACAAATTAACAGAAAAGCAAATTATGGTACATATACACAATGAAACACTATGCAATGATAAGGAACAGTGATGATTTTAGGAAGCAAACTGGAAGACATTATGCTGCGTGAAATCAGTCAGCAGCAAAAGGACAAGTACTGTGTGAGACCTCTGCTTTTAAGGACCTAATTGACAGGAATTTGGTTAGGTGAAGGGAATGACAGAACACAGTAGAGAGCAGATCAGCAAAACTGGACTATACCATACTGAAAGGCTTTTTAAACTCAATCCAACATTTCAAAGGGTAGAATAGCAGAGATGGGAGTCTGGGGACCATGTTTTCTGGGGACTTTGAGGTCAATTGGCATAGCTAGTCTTTTGCTAAGAGAGTCTTCTGCACCCCATAATGATGAGTGGCATCTAGGGCCTTAAAAACTAGCAAACTGCAGTCTGAGGAACACCAAATGGTCCCAACACTTCCAGAAGAGAGGACAACTGAGAACATCAAAGACATGAATTAAAATGAGCCCAGGAAACAGAAAGACCCGTGTGAATGGAAGATTGCATCAGCATGAGACCAGAAGAACAAAGTGGTGCCTAGCCACCAACAAAGACAGCTGTGATGGGGGATACAGTGCTGAGTCCCTACGGCAACACGTGAAAAAGAGGTGCGCGGTTCAAGAACTCTCCTAGAAGACCAGAAATGATGGTCCAACAGCCTGGAGGGTCCCCTGGAAATGTAGCATCTAGACTTGCTCCTGGAGCTGACCTGAAACCAGTACTGAGGTCACCTCTTCAGACAAGAATGGACTGGACTCAGGGGCACACTGTATGTGGTATGTGTACTTTACAGTTTTGTACACTTATAGGAGGCTGTCCTACTGCTTTCTTCCTAGATGGAGAAGGAGAGGTTGGAGTGGAGGGGACAGGTGTTCATTAAGAGAATACTAGAAGAGTGAAAACGAGGAGTGTGCTGCCACAGGGTGAGGAGAGCAAATGGAGCTGCAGATAGGTGTGCATGCAAAATTGACTTGGATTGTATGCTTTCACTTAATCGTAATAAAAAAAAAAGATGGATCTTTTCATGGATTGAACTGTGTCTCCCTAAAAATACGTGTAGTAATTTTCCTGGACATGATTCCCAGTGTTTTGTGATATCCTTCCATTTTGTGATTTTCCTAAACTGTAAATTCTAATCTCTGGCTGTAAATTCTAATCTCTGCCTGTGGTTAATAGATTGGACTATGTTAAAGAGGATCAGGGTGGGATTGTAACACCTCTCTGCTCCAGCGTAAAGGGAGTTTCCTTGGAGTGTGGCTTGCACCACCTTGTATTCTACAAGAGATAAAAGGAAAGGAAAGCAAGCAGAGAGTGGGGACCTCATACCAGCAGCACTGAGAGCAGAGCGCATCCTTTGGACCTGAGGTTCCTTTGCTGAGATGCTCTCAGGCCAAAAAAATACTGATGTAGCACATGTAGCTCTGCCTTCAGAACTGATAAAGAACATGTTTCCCTGGAGTCAGCACCCTGGATCTGGGCTTCTGGCCTACTGGACTGTGTAAGAGTAAACTTTTCTTTGTTAAAGCTAAAAAAAAAAAAGAGAGAGAAAAAAAACTCTATAGTATACCAAGAATGCTCAGTTACGTTCCTGTATACTATTATCTCTGCACTTCATGCGTGACTGATGAGCATGAATTATAAATGATAGAAAAGACATGAAATCAAAAATCATTCCAAATAAGTAAAATTGTTATGTTACATTCAGTGCAAATAATAAAAAGTGTCTTATGTTAAGTGTGAAGGGATTCATTTTAATTATGACAAAAATCTATTTCTTCTTGTCCCCCTTAGGTAAATGTTAAATGCCAGCTTTAAAGAATATGCATTTGAAGGACATAAATTACTAGCCTGCCTGGAGTAGCCTCATGGCTCAGTGTTGACCTGCCTTGAAATCCCCTAGAGGTGGTGTGTTTTCTCACACTAAAACGGGCACTCCTGCAGATGTCTGCAGTGGGACCTCAAGCTCCGCATTTCTAACAAACACCCAGATGATACCAACACTGCTCCAGTAAAACTTTACAAAATAGTTGGTCAGCCCAGAGTTTATAGTTTGAATTTTTAAAACATTGCTTTAAAATATTATTTATCTTGATTTGTTATTGTTATTTGTATAGTTGCTGTCAATTTGATTCCAGCTCACGGTGATGCCATGCATACAGAGTGGAACCGCTCCATATGGTTTTCCAGGTTACGACCTTTCAGAAATGGTTGCCAGGTCTATCTTCCAAGGTGCCCGTGGGTAGATTCAAACTGCCAAACTTTGGCTGGAAGTCAAGTGCTTAACAGTTTGCACCACTCAGGGACACCTATTTATCTTGATTAGTGAGATTTTGTTGTGCTCCCTTAAATTTTGCACCCAAGGAGAATCCCTCACTTTCTGCGCTATAGTTCCAGCCCTGGTGCCAACTGCAGACCACACTTAGTGAGATCATGGTGGGCTGGGTGTTTGTTTATTGTTTCTAACATGTGTCGGATTTATTCTGTTTTCAAATCCATTAGCTACTGTCTTAGCCATCTGGTACCACTCTTGCAGAAATACCACAAGTAGATGGCTTAAAAAAGTAAAGGTTTATTCTTACACAGTCCAGTAGGCTACAAGTCTGAATTCAAGGTGTCTGCTCCAGGGGAAAGCTTCCCTCACTGTTGGCTCTGGAGGAAAGACCTTGTGTTACATTAGTCTTTGGTCAGCAAGTATCTTGGCACAGGAACCTCAGGTCTGAAGGATGTGCTGTACTCACGGTGCTGCTTTTTTGATGGTGTGAGGTTCCTGTCTCTGTTTTTGCTCCCCTTTCCTTTTGTGTTTTGTAGGATGAAAGGATAAAAGCTGATGCAAGCCACACTCCTGGAGCACATTGGAGCATGGAGGTGACCTTAGTCCTGTGTAACATAATCCAGTCTATTAACTACAGGCAAAGATTAGAATTTATAGCATCAGAAAATAGCAAAATGGAGGGCCATCACACAACACTGGGAATCACCAATCCAGCTAAATTATTACACAAATTTTGGGGGGACACAATTCAATCCATGACAGTGATACAGCCGAGTCTGCCTCCATACACCACCAGTTCTTATCTCATGCAAAATGTGGCCCAAAATTTTAGTACGATATTTGAATGTGTGTTGATTATGTAGGTTATTTCTGAAATTTTATCTTCCCCTGATAAAACTTCTTCCATGTGAAATAATTAAAAAATATTTGACTGTAATGGCAGATGTTACATTTCCTGGTGGTGTGTATATGTATGTGGGTATTCCTTTTTAAGTGAAGCCTGTACTTATTTTTTTTTTCCTGAATAAGACTTCATGCAAGAAGTTTTGTTTCTTACTGGCTGGTTTTACCTACCATCATGTTTATAGACAATTCTTGATCTACTATTATCCAAATACTCTAACAAAAGCTCTCTAAAAGGAGTCTTTTGTTAGATGAGGTTAGAAAATATACTGTCATGGATTCAGTTGTGCCCTCCCCCAAAAAAGGTGCTTAGCAATTTGGCTGGGATTTATTCCTCATATTGTGTGGTGTTCCTGTAAGTCTATATCCTGCCTCTACAATGTTAATAAGGAAAGATGGAGTGCAATTGTTTTGGTGGTACAGAACTCAGTGTGTAAGGTTGTATCGTGCCTTAAGGCAATCTCTTGGTATATAAATGAAGGAGAGTCAAGCAGAGAGTAGGGGACCTCCTACCATCATGAAAACAGTGTCATGAGCAGATTTAAAAGGACTCAGGGTCCCTGCTCTTCAGAAGCTCCCAGTCCAGGGGAAGACTGATGGATGACAAGGACTTTCATGCAGAGCCAACAGAGAAAGCCTTCCCTTGGAACTAATGGCCTGAATTTGGACTTGTAGCCTTCTGGACTATGAAATAGAATATATGTAGCACTAGATGACTCAGACATGTATTCATATGTAAAAAGCATGTCAAGAGCTGTCATACTTAAAAGGACTTCCAAATGCTTCTTAAAGGACTTACTTAAAAGGACTTCCAAATGCTTTTTAAAAAATAAACTACACTATGTTGGCTTAAAATGACCTTAGAAAATCCATTATTCCTCCATTGCTCTTATCCTTTTAATATGTGCTCTCTTTTTAAAAACACACTGGCTCAACTCTCAAAGTCTCAACATACTAATCCAGCAAGACACCTGATCTTCATCAGCTTGATATTTTATACTGGGCAGAGGTGCTTAAAAACATCTTCCAACTTTGAGATTTCATCATACAGCTGATGTCTACAGCTTGTTTATAAAAATATAAGACGAGGTCACCTCCAGTGTGGTTCCCTTATCGTCTGCTAACAAAGACCCCAATAATCTGCCCCTTTCCTTCCATGTCCAGCCTCTGTTCTATTTGTCACAAGCATATGCATGTGACAACTGGACAATGAATAAGAAAGACTGAAGAATTGATGCCTTTAAATTATGGTACTGTCTAAGAATACTGAACACACCATGGACTGCCAGAAGAATGAACAAAGTCAGTCTCAGAAGAAATATAGCCAGCGTGATCCTTGGAAGGGAGGATACTGAGACTTCATTTCACATACTTTGGACATGTTATCAGGAGGGGCCAGCAAAAAAGAGGAAGACTCTCAATGAGGTACACTGACACAGTGGCTACAACGATGGGCTCAAATGTAACAATGATTGTGAGAATGGTGCAGGACCAGGCAGTGATTCATTCTGTTGAACATATATGGTCACTATGAGTCAGGACAGACTTGAAGTCACCTAACAATAATATCCACTGTAGTATTATTTTGTGATAAAAAAATGAAGTACTCATACATGCTGCAATATAGATCATGAGAACATTATGCTAAGTGAAAGAAGACAGTCACAAAGGACTGCATATTATGTGATTCTTTTTTATAGGAAATGTCCATCATAGGTAAATGTCTACAAATAGAAAGATTGGTTGACTGTTGCCGGGAGCGACTGGGTGCAGGGATTCATTTGACAGTAATAGCAATCCTATAAACATCAGGTAAGGAGGGTAAAGACAGAGTGAGGAGCTGACGTTTATCTGTCAGTGGAGTCTCGCTTGTTGCTGTGATGCTGGAAGCTATGGTATTTAGGTACCAGTAAGGTCACCCATGGTAGACAGGTTTCAGCTGAGCTTCCAGACTCAGATAGAGTAGGAAGAAGGACTGAGCAGTCTAGTTCTGGAAAGAATTAGCCAGAGAAAACCTTATGAATAGCAGCTGAACACAGTTATATATTGTGCCTGAAAATGAGCCCTCCAGGTTGGAAGGCTCTCAGAAGACTACTACTGCCTTCTCAAAGCAGAGTCAACCTTAATGACGTGAATGGAGTAAAGCCTTTGAGATTTTCATTCACTGATGTGGCACGACTCAAAATGAGAAGAAACAGCTGCAAACATTCATTAATGATTGGAACATGGAATGCATGAAGTAAGAATCTAGGAAAATTAGAAATCATCAAAAATGAAATGCAATGCATAAATATTGATATCCTGAGCATTAGTGAGCCTAAATGGACTGGTATTACCCATTTCGGATCCAACAATCATATTGTCTACTATGCTGAGAACAAAAACTTGAAGAGGAATGGTGTTGCATTCATCATCAAAAAGAACATTTCAACATCTGTTCTGAGGTACAATACTGTCAGTAATAGGATAATATCCATACACCTACAAGAAAGGCAAGTTAATATGTTATTATTCAAATTTACACACCAACCATTAAGGCCAAAGATGACGAGACTGAAGATTTTTACCAGCTCCTACAATATGAAATGGATGCAACATGCAGTCAGGATGCATTGATAATTACTGGTGACTGGAATGCAAAAGTTGGAAACAAAGAAGAAGGATCAGTAGTTGGAAAATACAGCCTTGGTGATAAATATAATGCCGGGGATCACTTGATAGAATTTTGCAAGACTAACAACTCTGTCATTACAAATACCTTTTTTAACCAACACAAACGGTGACTGTACACATGGACCTCACCAGACGGAATACACAGGAACCAAATCAACTACATATGTGGAAAAAAAGCAAAGGAAAATCTCCATATCAGTAGTCAGAACAAAACCAGGTGCTGACTGTAGCACAGATCATCAATTACTCACATGCAAATTCAAATTGTAACTGAAGAAAATCTAGAACAAGTCCACGAGAGTCAAAGTATGACCTTGAGTATATCCCTGGTAAGTTTAAAGACCATCTCAAGAACAGATTTGATATGCTGATCACTAATGACCAGAGAACAGACAAGTTGTGAAAAGACATCATCCATGAAGAGAGTAAGAGGTCATTAAAAAGACAAGAAGGAAAGGAAAGACCAAATTGGATGTCAGAGGACACTCTGAAACCTGCTCTCAAACATCAGGCAGCTAAAGTAAAAGGGAGGAATGGTAAAGTAAGTGACCTGAACAGAAGATCTCAAACAGTAGCTCGGGGAGATAAAAGAAAGTGTTATAATGACATGTACAAAGAGCTGGAAACAGCAAACCAAAAGGGAAGAACACGTTCTGCATTTCTCAAGCTGAAGGAACTAAAGAAAACATTCAAGCCTCGAGCTGCAATAGTGAAGGATTCTACAGGGAAAATATTAAACAACTCAGGGACCATCAGAGAAGTTGGAAGGAATAAACAAAGTCATTATACCAGAAAGAATTGTTGAGTGTTCAGTCATTTGAAGAGGTAGTATACAATCTGGAACCAATGGTACTGAAGGAAGAAGCCAAAGGTGCATCGAAAGCACTTGCAAAAAACAAGGCTGCAGGAATTGATGGAATATCAATTGAGATATTGCACCAAACAGATGCAGCAATGGAAGTGCTCACCTGTCTATACCAAGAAATTTGGAGGACAGCTCTCTGGCCAACTAATTGGAAGAGATCCATATTTATACCCATTCCAAAGAAAAGCGATCCAACCAAATGCAGTAATTACCGAACAACATCATTAATATCACACGTAAGTAAAATTTTATCCAAGATCATTCAAAAGTAAATGCAACATTATATTGACAAGGAACTGCCAGAAATCCAAGGTGGATTCAGAAGAGGATGTGGAACCAAGGATATTATTG
The DNA here is from genome assembly GCA_028571685.1 of Heterohyrax brucei. Taxonomy (NCBI): domain Eukaryota; kingdom Metazoa; phylum Chordata; class Mammalia; order Hyracoidea; family Procaviidae; genus Heterohyrax; species Heterohyrax brucei. The sequence continues at coordinate 2,826,095 of CM053151.1, forward strand.
CTGATGTCAGATGGATCTTAGCTGAAAGCAGAGAATACCAGAAAGATGTTTACCTGTGTTTCATTGACTACGCAAAGGCATTCAACTTTGTGGATAATAACAAATTATGGCTAATATTGCAGAGAATGGGAATTCCAGAACACCTAATTGTGCACTTAAGAACTCTATACATGGATCAAGAGATGGTAGTGCAAACAGAACAAGGGGACACTGCATGGCCTAAAGTCAGGAGAGGTGTGCATCAGGGTTGTACGTTTTCAGCATACTTTTTCAATCTATGTGCTCAGCAAATAATTCAAGAAGCTGGATTCTATGAAGAAGAACAAGGCATCAAGATTGGAGGATGCGTCATTAACAAACTGCGTTACGCAGATGAGAAAACCTTACTTGCTGGAAGTGAAGATGTTAAATACTCACTGGTGAAGACCACATACCACAGCCTTCAGTATGGATTGCACTTCAACAGCAAGAAAACAAAAGTCCTCACAACAAGACTAGTAAGCAAAATCATCATAAATGCAGAAAGGATTGAGGTTGTCAAGGATTTCATTTTACTTGGCTCCACAATCAATGACCATGGAAGCAGCAGTCAAGAAATCAAAAGACGCATTGCATTGTGAAAATCTGCTGCAAAGGATCTCTTTAAAGTATTGAAAAATAAAGATGTCACCTTGAAGACTAAAGTGAGCCTGACCCAAGCCATGGCATTTTCAATCGCATTATATGCATGTGAAAGCTGGACAGTGAACAAAGAAGACAGAAGAAGAATTGATGCCTTTGAACTGTGGGGTTGGGGAAGAATGTTGAATGTACCATGGACTGCCAAAAGCACAAACAGATCTGTTCTGGAAGAAGTACAACCAGAATGCTCCTTAGAAGCAAAGACAGCAAGACTGCATCTTACATACTTTGAGCCCGTTGTCAGGAAGGATCAGTCCCTGGAAAAGGACATCATCCCTTGACGAGGTGGATTGACACAGTGTCCACAACAATGGGCTTAAGCATAAAAACGATTGTGGACGTGGTGCAAGACTGGGCAGTGTTCTGTTGTGCGTACGGTCACTATGAGTTGGAACCGCCTTAACAGCACCTAATGAGAACAACAAACCTGATTGCAATGATGGGTGTGCAACTACGTGAATGTATTAAAAGTAATCGAATTACATGCTTTAAACGGGTAAACTTTTTGATATATGAATTATATAGCTCAATACAACTGTTGAGAAAATAAAAAAAAGACAATCAATGTAACAGAAAAATCGGTTTAAAAACAACAACTCAAACCTTGAAATAACACTCCATTTTTTAAAAAAGAAGGAAATTCAAGTGACCAGGAAAACAGTAAAAGCTTCTTATGGCAGATTGTCTCTTCTATGCTCCATACGGGCAGCGACCATGTGCGCTTTGCTGAACTCTGTCATCTGGTCGACACCAAGCTGGCCTGGCACCAAGAAAGCACTCAATAAACATTTGTTACAGTAATGAGTAAATGAATGCATGGTCAACTAAATGTAAGTGTGTCCAGTCTGCCTGCCTTGCCTTTATTTGAGAATGAGCCAGCTTTTCCAGGAAACAGTCTCACAAAACGGAGACTCCACTGGGGAACAACAAGTGCTTAAAAGTAACTGAAGAGATAATGGAACCCACTTTCTTCAAAGATGGAAAGAAAGAAATGAAGACATATTTTGGAAATATTTCTCTGGCTGTGTAGGTAGGTATATGAGCTTCCAGAGAGGGACAAAAATGGACCCTAGGCTGCCTGATCACATGCACACTGACACAAAACTGAGACTAAAATTTGAGACTGCTTACATAAAATATGCAATTTTCAGTATTGAAAAAAACGAGGCCACTAATTGCTCATGGTCCATGGTTTTTTATACTACAAACTGAGAAATGTTCAAAAACTGTGAGAAAAGTTTCCCCCCTTTACGGGAACCAGGAACAAGTAATATTTCTTGTTAGAATATAAAACAGGAAACAGACTTCAGATACTTTACATAAAGTTATATTTTTAAAACACTTCTGGAAAGAGACAGGACTGTGAGCCATGGAAAACTGAAAATGTTCCAATTTCAAGATGAGTCAGCAAATAACTTCACAGTGACAGAGACCTGGGAGCCTTGCTGAACAGACAAACGCATGTTTATGGCCAATCAGCTCCATTTCCTGGCTTGCAGGAGCCACAGACACTTGAAAACCTGTTTTAGTTGATGTGTCTGCATGCCTTGCCTATTGAAATTTATTAGTAAATAGAGCATAATATTCCCAGAACAACACTTACTCACAGGGAAAGGGCTTGTGTTCAGTGGTGGGGGATTACATCAGGCCTCCTCATCCCAACCAGCCTTCTCATCCTCCATTTGCCACATGGTTTTGGGCAGCTGTTTTGTGTAGCCACCAGCTTTTACTTAGATTTTTCCTATTTTCAGGAAAATCGTCAACACCTGCTTTACTGTTTGCATCTCCCACAGTCCTTCTTCCACCCACCCTGTCATGGATTCAATTAAGTTCCCCCAAAAATGTGTGTAGCAATTTGTAGGGATTGTGAATCACGGGATTGTGTGATTGTCCTCTATTTCTGATTGTCATTTTCATGTATGCTGCAAATCCTAATCCTTGCCTGTGGTTAATGCGGCAAGATTGGATTAGTCTTCAAGTGGCTTAGAGTGGGACCACATAATACCTTTGGAAAGCCCAGTGGTGTAGTGGTTAAGTGCTGCATCTGCTAACAAAAAGGTCAGCCGTTACCTACCAGGTGCTCCTTGGAAACTCTAAGGAACAGTTCTACTCTGTCATATAGCGTCACTATGAGTTGGAATCAACTCAACAGCAGTTGGTTTGGTTTTTGTTTTATAATACCTTTATTAGAGTCACAAAGGGAGTTTTTCTGAGGCATGGTGTGTACCAGCTTTTATCTCTCAAAAGATAAAGAGGAAAGGGAATGAGCAGAAAGCTGGGGACCTCATGCTACAAAGAAAACAGTGCCAGGAGCAGAGCACGTCCTTCAGACCCGAGCTTCCTGTGCTGAGATGCCCCCAGACCAGAGAAGGGCTAATGAGGAGACAACCTTCCTCCACAGCCGACAGAGAGAGAAAGCCTTCACCTAGAGCTAATGCCTTGAATTTGGACTTCCAGCCAAATTAGACTCCAAGCGAATAAACTTCTCTTTGTTAAAACCATCCACTTGTGGTATTTTTGTTACTTTAGCACTAGAGCATTAACATACACCCAGTCTTAACTTTCTCAGTCCCAAGAAGGGAAATGTTTTTGCCACCCAAAGCAGGGAGATGAAGAAAGGCCAAGAGGAAGAAAGAGCAACAAAACAGTGAGATCTTCCCTTTGAGCTTCCCCCACAAAAAACAAAAGCAAAACTGCAAGTATAATAGAGTAGAACTGCTCCATTGGCTTTTCTTGGCAGTAACCTTTATGGAAGCAGACTGCTAGGTCTTTCTTCTGCAGTACAATTTGGTGGATGTCAAGTGTCAAGCTTTACAATAGTAGTTCGCATCAGCGGGTATCCTGCTATTCTGCTTTCAGCCCAGATTATCTAAATAACTTTGGCACTCCCTCGGGCTTTATTTGGTGCAGTCCTATTCTTGGAATGACACTTTCCACAGCAGAGACATAACTAAGGCATGGCAGCCATGGCACCAACCTTGGGCTTGTGTCTCACTGTCAACCCAGTATGACCGGCAGTGTGTCTGTGGGAAACGGTGCCTGCAGCAAGCACTGAAATTGTGCCCAAGTCCAAACTTCTGACACCGCTCTTTCAAGTAACTTCACCTTTTAAGCTCAAACATGCAAGTCAAACTCATTCATCTTTTAATTAACCCAATATCATGCTTGAGGAAGGATGATGGACTGCACTGGGTTAACAGTAACCGCTAAGGGTGCCGTGCACCTGTGCTGGGGCAATGCACTAGATAGATAGCTCACTGTTACTATGTAAGCCACCAACACCTTCCTAACTGATGAAGTCAAGGCTCACTTATTCCCAACAGAACTGGGCATAGAGACTTAATAATTATGGATTTTGAGATCCTCAGGTATCATACTAACTGGCTAGGTAAGCAGACTTGGCAGCTCCCCAGGGAGAAGGGTATGTTATACATTCTGGTCTCAGAACCATTATGGTACCTACTGAGTTGAACAAGACTGCCATCTCTTGGATGGACTGAAACAGCCTTTAAAAATTCACTGAGACATCAAGAGGACCAAGGAACCCCTCATTCAGGCAATAGGAATCTAGATTGGTGAACAGGCCTCCTGGTGTGTGAGAGGGCTGGTTGCAGGAGCACGAGTGAGCCTAGACTGTCCCTTGCTCGTCCCAGAGCCGACTTCCTGGAATGGTTGTTGTGCTTTAACAGAAAGAGTTAACCCTCTGTGTATAAGCAGCCAAACAAGCTGCTGTTCAGTCCACTCTAACTCTTGGTGACTCTGTATGTCAGAGTAGAATTGTACCTCATACGGTTTTCAATGGTTTTTTTTTGTTCAGAAATATGTTGCCAGACCTTTTTTCTGAGTCATCTCCAGTTAGACGCCAACCTTCAACTTTTTAGTTAGCTCCTGAAGGTGTTAACTGTTCGCTGCACACAGTTGCTCCAAGATGTAAGCAAAGAGAGTCTAAACCTTGAAGTCCAATGGTGGTGGATCCCAGGAGCCGGTGCAGTTTGCAAGAGCTGCATCACCACAGTTAAAAAGAGGACAGCAGACTCTGCAAATCACACAAAGGCAATGGCAGCATGAACAACTAAAGTTTTGAAATCAAACAGACCATTTAAACTGAGTAAGTCCTTGAGTGTTTGCACAATTCAGATTAGTGGTGAAAGAAGGAAACCCAAAGTTCCTGCTAAGATGGGAAGGCAGAGAAGATTGTCAAACAATTGATTGGAAAAAATAAAAATACAGGGACCAGGTATGCATGTAAAATTAAAAGGGTCATACTAGTGATGTTTCTCACAATTGCCTCTCTATATTATGTACTCAGAAAATACATTTTTTTTAATATCTGTTTTTCTGTCAACAGTGGAAGAATGGAAAACAAGAGTGTGTTCACTCGTTAGGGGGTGCTCGCAGCAGAAACCTGACAGTGTTGATGCACTTAACAGACACAGGTGGCCAGGTTTTTAAATTCTGTGTTCAGGCTGAGTCATCTCCATTTCTATTGCAGTAGGGATATAGATATAGTCTACAAGTGAGCCTGAGGCCTAAGAGGACAAAATACCTGCAAACAAACTCAACATGCTTGTAACACTTCACCGTATATTGGTGTTTAGCAGCATGGGTTACAAGCATGAACCTTAGAACTAGGCTGTCTTGATTCAAATCCCAAATCTAGCAATTATTAGACGTGTGATTTGGAGAAAATTATTTAAATTTTTTGTGCCTCTCCTTCTCTTAAAACAGAGTTAAAAGGTAGTGTTAATTTCATAGACTTGTGAGGAATAAGTGAATCAATACATATAAAATGTATAGGAAAAGTGTCCAGCATGGGCAAATAATAAAGATGAGACATTATTATTACTACTAAAGACTTCTACCTACACAAGATATATCATTGTATTATGTTTTAATTATAATGACTACATCGGACACCTGCTGTTTTTGTACCCAGCAAATTCCTTCTTTTTTTGATAATAACACTTTGATTTTACTTGGTAGAAAATATCAGTTAAGAAAAGAGCATCCAACCAATTTTATCCAATGAGACCCATTCCTAAGAATTTGTTGTCATTTTTGCAAGACCCCTCTCATTTTTGCAAGACCCCTCTCTGCTTGAATTACTAGCTGATAAGATAGTATAAGCCTGGGCCAAAGAATGTCTCAGAGTGCCCTACCTGAGAGTGAAACCATCACAGTCAATGACTGTAATGGTTCTCTGTATTTCTACGTAAAGAATTACCCACAAATTTAGCAGCTTCAAACAATAAACATTATTTTGCACCTTAAGGCACTCAGGAGCAACCTAACTGGGTAGGTGTGGATCAGATTCTTTATGAGGTTGACACTTTGAGGTGTCAGCAGAAGCTATAGTCATCAAAAGGCTTGATGGGGGCTGAAGAGTCCATTTTCAAGATGGGACACATATGTGGCTGTTGGCAAAAGATTTTCAGCTGCTTTCCACGGGCGCGTTCCCACAGTACTGTCCATGACACGGCAGTGGCTTCACTCAGAGTGAATTATGAGATAGGGAGAGAGAGAAAAAAGAGAACAAGATAGAAGCCACAGTGTCTTTCAAAAACTAATCATGGAAGTGACATGCCATCACTTCTGCCATGTTTTATTGGTTACACAGACCAACCCTGGTACAGCGTGGGAGGGAACAACACGCAGGTGTGAGCACCAGACGGCAGAGATCACTGGGGGCTATCTGAGGCCTGACCACCACAACAGCAGAGCCGAGAGGAAAGACAGATTGAGTTTTATTGCTTGATCCATCTATACCTTATATGAATCGATAAATGCCTTTCCGTGCTTAAGTTGTTTTGAGTTGTTCTGTCCATTGCTACCAGAAGGTTCTTGGCTAGTACAATTACTGTCTCATGGAGCCATGCAGTGTACTGTGTGCTTTCCATAAATTGCTCATTTAACGTTTGTGACACCTTCATGAGGCAATCACAATTATTTTTTATTTTCTTTTCCCAGAGGCTAAAACTGAGACTGAGAAAAGTTACACGGATTACATGGATTAGCCAGAGTCATATAACTGTTGATAGACCCACACTTCAAACCTAGGCAGCCTTACTCTTGAACCCACTCTCTTTCAATGTTGAGAGACTACACTTTATGCATTTTCCCTCTTGATTCAGCTTGGTATGTTTTCCTAAAGAAATGAACCCTGAGGTTTGCTTCTGCTTCGGAGTAGCTTACCCACAAACTGAAACTGGTCTTGTACTCACTATAAATGGATCCACAGCCCAGGACATCACAGAAGAGAAAAATGTTACCTTGCTAACCATTCCCACTACAGCACGTATATCCAACAGAGGATGAAGCCAACCAGTCAGCCATCACCAACAAAAGATGCCTTTGGTTTCTGATCCCAGTAACTGAGGACGTGTGTTATTCTGCGAACAGCAACTCAGATGGAAAGTGTCTGGTGGTTCTTTCCTCTAAAGCTCAGGAGTGGTAGGGAAAAGAGAGAAGACAGGATGGAGCCTAGGGAGGAGGGAGGAAGCTGAACATTTTCATCTTCTTACATTAACAGCTCTAAATGATTAAGGGTGAGAAGGAAATGACAATAGAACATTAAAAGGCTTTATGTAAGGGTCACTTTCGTGCACACTTGCAACTCCACTGTGGCTTATTAGTTCATAGGAAACATGACAAAAAGGAATAAAACTCTGATTATGAATCCAGTGTCAACAACTTGCATCCATAGTAACCAAGAAAGTATAATTCATGAATTAAAAAAAAAAAAAAAACAGCATGCAAGTGTGGTAAGGAGAAAGGATGTCAGGAAATGACCACCAACTGAAGAACATAGTTAAATTGTGGTGGCCGAGGTGAGCGGTTCTGGATGGCTATGTACACACCCCAGCTAAGATGTATATCAACAGTTGGCAAAGAATGTTCTAACCCCTGCTTGACAGCTCCCAACTTAGCTATAAAAATTTACTCAAGGATAAAAATGGTGTGATAGACTATCTGACTAAAATTTCTCTCTCTCTGTTTTTTGTTTTTTTGGGAGGGGGCAGTTTAAATCAAATTTGGTTTGCATTAGTTAAGTCCAACTTCATCGCAGGAAGACAATGAGGGGTGTGACTTCTCGAGTATTTCCTCAGCTAGCAAGCACATCCTTCAGCCTGGAAGTATAAGCTATCAGTTTCTTATTTGTATAGCCAGATTCCAACAATGTATGGCCCCAGAGCCATGGGGCCATGGTCTAAGCAAGTACCAGTGGTTTTGCAAGTCTTGGTGCAGTCACCTAGACAAGAATGTGGGCAACTCAGGAACCATTCAATTAACCACATTTGGGACTGGAAGCAGCTCCATGGGTCATACAGTCCAATGAGTGATATGATGTTTGAATCCCTCACACCTCCATCATTTATGACAAACAGGAAGTTCAGTTCGTGCTTGGATCCACCCATATGAAGAAGTTCCCCTCATCTTGAGGCCACCCACATAGTGCTGACAGCAAAAGGTTCTTCCTTAAATTGAACAGGTATTTTTCTCCCTGTAAATCACTACCCAGGGTCCCTTAAAGCAAGTCAAATATTGATACAGTTGAGGATGGATGACTCTTTTGCCCTCAGCTGACTTCCCTAATCGAAACATAAAGACTTCTTGAACATTCTGCATTTGGCCACTCTCCTCTGAACACCTTCAGAGGATGTCTTAAAGTTTAGTCTTTCAAATCTGTACAGTGCTCAACCCATACTCTACCCAGGAAAGAGAAGCAAAACCATTATTGGCGCCCTCATTCTGAGATTTACTGCTATTGTTCCAGTCTCGTGTTCTTAACAGACTTCTGATATTCTGAATCCATAATGACTTTGCTCTCCATCTTCTACTAAATTTGTGTTACAGCCATTATTTCTGGGCACTCTGGGAGGAATACACTGCTTATCCCTTGAAGTTAGTTAGGGTCATATTAGTACCCCTTGCCAGTGAGAAACGAGAGAGGTGTGCTGTCAATTCAGGACTGAAAGATTTAGGTGCCCACGTTCGACTTTCCCCACATTGGTGATCATCAGTGCATGTGCTGATAAGGAGGGTGTCAACGATTGAATCAAGCTGGAAGACTGAGCCAACACACGGAGGACAGCTGCCCTGGAAAGCTGCCTGACTGTGCAGCACACTTAGCTTGACTTAGGTATAAACTTTAGTTACATTACACACAGATTTTGGGGAGGATTGTTTTCTCAATATAAACAAGACTTCTCTGACAGAATATATAATTTTTCTTTTCAAAGTAGAGGAACATTTTCCACTCCACCTATCGCCCCACTTTCATATTTTAGTTATTGATTTGGGGGTATAAATTTTATTCATTTTAGTACAATGACCAGTTCTGTTAAGACTTCCTTGTATTTTGATTTCATGAAACAAAGATATTCATTCTTCCCCCTAACTTTCTTACATTTTGTGTGGATGATAGAACATATTTGAATATTGGAAAGAAATTTCTGAAAATGTGCTTTTCTTAATTCTCTACAATCTATTCTCACAGTCATGTTCAATCCCAAAAACATAGCCTCTGGCTTTCTAACTGGGGTAGAAGTAACCAAAACAAAAGGCAAAAAAACAAATTCACAGGGGGACCAGTAACCAATGGAAAGGTTTTTTTATTAACTAGATGAGCTCTTAGTACACATAACAGAAACAAGACATAATCACTGGGAAAATACACAGTGCTTCACTGAACTATAAAATCATTCAATTTTGGAAACTTTAGGGGGAATCCAATGATAAAATTAATTTTCTGTTCTCAAGGATTCTAAAATACACATAAACGTAAGATGAAATTGGCTCCCTTGCACTGAGACACAGCTCCAATGGTACCTCTGTGGCTGACACTGCTTATGGTATGCTCAATGGCTATTCCACCAGTTTCTTTCACATTACCTTTACCCCTTTGTGGTTGTGAGGATTTTGACTCGTAGTGACCCTATAGGACAGAGTAGAACTGCCCTCATAGAGTTTCCAAGAATGGACTGGTAGATTTGAACTGTCAATGTTATGGTTAACTTATAACCATTCTGCAACCAGGGCTCCTCTTTCATGTTAGCTGGACCCTGATATTGCTCAGGTATCAGGTGTCCTTGTGCCTCAAGGATCTTTCCCTCCAAACTGATCTTGAGAATTACATTTTCCCTTGCCATTCATTGGTTGGGTAATGAGCATATAATTCAATTCTAGTCACGGAGATGGAGGTGAAGTCTACAGAAAAGTTTCTGGAACACTTTTCTCACTAGAACAAGTTCTCTTTTCCAGTCTTTAGATATGGATGTATGGGAATATGCTAGCTCTATCTCAGCCATTTTGGATTATTAAGAATATACATGAGCACAGACGCTAATCAGTTTTTCTCCCCAAATCCAACAAAGATAGAAGGATTGAGTTTCCTATTAACCTAAGCACTTGTGAATTAGTTAGTCCAGGAGCTGCCTTACTACTAGATTTCTTAAAAGACATTTTGAGTTGGGTCTTCTGTTATTTGCTGCCAAATGCATCCTGATTGACGTAACAATTAAGATGAGGTAGAAGAAAAATGATCATGAAGAACTAGAACTCTATTAAAAGACCACACTTGACGGTCTATCAGACTGCACAGTCCCCTGAGGACATGGGCTCCAGACTCTCTATTAGCCCAGAGCTGAAAACAATACCAAAGCCAACTCTTTAGGCAAAGATTGGACTGGACCATAAGACATAGAGTGACGCTGGTGAAGAATATGTTTCTTGAGTTAAATATGTGCATGAGGCTGTCTGAGCAGCTCATCTCTAGAGGTGAGATGAGAGGATGGAGAGGGACAGGAATTGGCTGAATGGATACGGGAAATACAGGGTAGAAAGGGGGAGTGTGCTGTCATGGGGTGCTGGTGGGGGAGAGCATAGTGGTTTGTTTTCAGTGTTTTATGTGCAAAATGGATTTGGATTGTGAGCTTTTACTTAAATCACAATAAAATATTTGAAAGAAAACTTCACTATCCAGGTAATATGCTGTTTTATAAAAGTCACAAGTAATAGTCATAGTAGAAACGGTAATGCTGTCTTACAGTTATGAGAGCCAACTTCATGTGAGACTCTGTGGAAACCACTTTACACAGATTTTCTCCTTTAACCTTTCAACTGTAGACTATAGCTCACTCCATCTGGGCTCCCTAGGTCATTCTACTGTATTCAGTGGGCCCTTTCATTCAAAGAAGTCCAGGAAGCTGGGCTGTTGATAGTCACTACTGGGAAACTCACCACGGTCCCTATCCATTCACCAGAAAGGCCTGACTGTGTTCTCTGAATCCCACTAGTACTACGTTTGGGTTATTGCTGCAGCGGGGCTGCTGCTGCTAGTGCTGATGGGGAAGTTGCAGCGCAACAGCTGTGCAGGCTCTCAGCAGCCACCTACCACACCAGCTGCTCCCTGAGCTAATGATATGGGAGAATCTCAGAGGGGTGGGACACCCAGGGCTCAGTCACGTGATGATTACTAGCACTGGGCAGTTGTTAGCGTGGCTGTGAGGATAGCAGATTTGCTGAAAAGTACACAGTTGTGAAAAACATGAACTTTGAATTTAGACAACTACAGTATCAGGTTTCAGTATCAGCTCTGCCACTTCCCAGCCTGAGGAAACTAATGTAATCCCTCCGACTCTGCCTTCTTATCTATAAAATGGATGTTCCTAACAAATAGTAGATGTACTGTGCCCTCCAATCTGGTCCAAGGAAAGGCTTAAAAAATCATGCTTACTGCAGTTCAACATCCTATCCACAAACAAAATGTTTGGTCATGCTGAGGAAAACCTTCACTATCCCTGCCTAAACATAAAACAAAAGCCAAGACTGAATTCTGACGACTCCATCTAGCTATGCCTGAAAATAGATAGTCCCTGGATGTACAAGCTCTGACAACTAAGATTATGAACTTGCCACTGTGTGCTTACACTGGCAGCACTGTACGAACAACTTGGTAAGTTTTCATAACCTTGGTATACCAGTGTCTCACAGCTGTGTTCATGTCAACATGTAATAACGTCTTGCTGAGTGGCATTCATTATTGTTGTTGCATATTTTTGTGTGCTGTTGCAAGAAAGTTGGAGCTTGAGTTAGAGCAATGAGCAAACAGTAAATTTCTTGTTAAACTTGGCTAGAGTGAAAGTGAAATCAAGAACACGCTAGTCCGAGTTTACGAGGACAATGTCATGAAGAAAATGGCAGCGTACAAATGGATTAACCGTTTTTCCGTGGGGAGAGAAAGCATCGCTGATGAAAAGAAGTCAGCACATCCAGTAATGAGCAGAACTGACAAAAACATTGCAAAACTTCATTGAATTGTGTGTCAAAATCATCAATTGACTGTGAGAAGCACAGGAGACCAAGTAAGCATCAATAGAGAAACAGCTAGGGAAATCCTAACTAAAAATCTTGGCGTGAGAAAGGGGTGTGCAAAAGTGGTCCCCAAGGAGCTCACTGATGAGTAAAAGTAAAGGAGAGTCAGAGTGTGCCAAGACCTTTGGGAGAAGTAAGACGATGTTAAGGACCTTGTCATCACTGGTAATAAAACATGGGTGCACCAACATGACCCTGAAACAAAGCATCCAAGTGTGCAGTGGAAGTCAGCCAATTCTCCAAGACCAGAAAAGTTCCATTAACCTAAATCAAGAGTCAAAACGATGTTGCTAGCCTCTTTTAATATCAGAGGGATTGTTCATTATGAATTTGTACCAACTAGACAGCTAAATAAGTTTACTATTTGGAAGTGCTGAAAAGGCTGCATGAAAAAGTTAGACGAAAACAACCTGAACTTTGTCAACAACTCATGGCTCTCCCATCACGACAATGCACCAGCTTACGTGGCACTGTCTGTGAGGGAGATTTTAGCCAGTAAACAAATAATTGTATTGGTCAACCCTCCCTACTCACATGCTCTGGCCCCCAATGACTTTTTTCTTTACCCAAAGATAAAAGTAATATTTAAAGGAAGAAATATTGATGACATTCAGGACATCAAGGGTAATATGACAACAGCTCTGATGGTCATTCCAGAAGAAGAGTTCCCAAATTTCTCTAAAGTGTAGACTAGGTGCTGGCATCAGTTCATAGCATCCCAATGGGAGTAATTCAAAGATGACAGTAGTCATATTCAGCAATGAGGTATGTAGGACTTTCTCTAGATGAGCTCATGAACCTAATTGTTACCTCGTATTTAGAGAAAAACAAACATAAGGACCAAGACAAGTGTGTGAACTGATTAAGCTATGTTCTTGTGATAATTTTCACTGAGAGAAGGTGGGAGTAGAAGGGAGTGTCAACTGGCACCTTTGTGTGAGGGTAGCTGGTGGTAGGTACAAATGCTCTGAGATCTTCAGGTATGTCTGTTCTTTCTCTGAGTGCCACTAAGAGAAGGCAGAGAGGCTTTTAGGCTGGATGATAAACATGATAGGTCGAGAGCATTCTTCCTCACCTGCACAGAGCACAAAAAGCCCCAGGTCAGCCAGGATCCAGAGGAACTTGGCTGCTATTATAGCACTTTGAGGGGCTAGATTTTGAAAGCACTAAAAGATGTCATTCTCTTGAGGGAATTGGCACTCTATTCTGGAATCTCTCATGGCCAAGGCCAGGGGTGAAACTCCTCATTCAATGGCTTTGAGGCAGCAGATACCAGTGAAGCAGCTGGAGAAGCACATGGAAGCTTGTGTGAGATGCCCTGGAAACACTAAGAACCACCTGGAGAAGGCTGAGGTCATTCCTCACGCACGCGGTCCCTAGGTTGGGAGGATCTGTGGATCTAAGAGCTCACATTGGTAAGGTACAGAAAACAAACTTAGCCTACTTTACAATATTTTAAAGGGCCCTTCCTGGTTACAAGCAGTATGTCACCAGGAGACTCTGTCCAAAATCAACCCAGTCTTTGGAAACCAGATTAAGATGTTTCAGAGATTCATTTTGCAGAATGATAGAGGAAGATAAGAGAGAGGTAGAAAGACAAAGGAGAGAGAAAAAATAAGATTTCCACTCTTTTCTACATTTATCTCTTTATTTTACTCCTTCAACAGACAAATGGTAGTTTGCGCAGAATTTTGATTAACAAAGCTGCTCTCTCCCAGACAACATGGACAGATATAAATACAAATGGGAAAGAAAAATGCTGCCTCCAAGGCTAGAGACCTTGTGGGGTGATAGAGATCATCCAGCCAAATACTTTTTAGATTCGTGTGGTCTACAGTCATTATTCTTGTCCCCTCCATTAAAAAAAAAAGGTAAATTTAACAGCTACATGATAAAAAATAAAGTCTATTATTAGACAAGGAAGAATAAACAGTACAATTGAAGATCATGAAAAGAAATTCCAGACTCCTGAGGAAGATTTGTTATGAAAGGAAGTACAAGTAGAAAAGATACTTTCCTGTGATTTAAATCTCAGCAACATAATATTTAAAGAGAAACATAGATGGATAAATAAATAACAAAGATGAGACCGGAAGGAATGAGGAAGGTGGAACTCAGAAACTGAGATGAAGCCAGTGGAAAGAAAGGGACTGTGTAAAAGAGTGGGAGTGAGAGCTGAGAAGGAGACTACTGAAGAGAAAAGCAATGCTGGGTGGGGAGAGGAGGAGGTGCCGAGAGGGTGGGTCGGACAGATAACGAGCCCGCGGGAGCTGAAGGGATCTCAAGAGTGGAAACCAGCAGGGCACAGTCGGGGACTGGACTGAGGAAAGGGACCTAAGAGTCCATCTGTTGAGAGGTTGGGAGTGGACAGGAGGAAGGATGGCCATCTGACTACACACTGGCCACAGTGTGACTCACTGGTCTCACGGGGGAGAATTGCTGTAGAAGTTCTGGGTTGTACAACTACATGAAATCACTGTGTAATTTAATAAATTAAGAAATTGTTAAAAAAGAAGAAGGATACACCCAGCTATTGTTGCTAAGTTTATATGATTAACGTTACAACAGTCACTTTTCAGCCCTGTGGAATCTTCCTTGTCCCTGGAGAACTCCCACGGGCTCTGAAGTCATTCTTTCCTTTCTTTCTGTGTTGCCTTTTCTTTCTTTCTCTCTCTCTCCTTCTTCCTTTCTTTTTTCTGTTCTCTAAAACCCTGTGGATTCCATTCCTTATCCCTGTCCACTTAGCTGAGGTATCAGTGACTTTGCATGGGGATAGCGGGTTACCACAAATTTAGAGAATGGGGTCTGTGTGTTTGAAGGACTCTTTAAAAGGGAGGTGAGAGCGTAAAGTGATACTCTGGGAAGCATTATGATCACTGCTTTCAGTCACAACAAGTCTTTAAAGGCATCACCACAGTGTTCCAGCAGACTTTCTTTCCCCCCTCAACTGCACTTCCTTATCCACAAAATGGTAGGGGGGGCAAAGACGAGAGGAAGAACCGAGCTAGATCAGAAATGACCCAGGAATTTCTTCTCGCATCTTGAAGGCTCTGTTGAGAAGTATTCTGACATGGCATCAGCGTTCACCGGAAAGTGCTGGCATGGCTCAGTGGGAATACTAGCGCTTTTTTGACTATTATGTGAAAGGCACTGTGTTAAGTGATTTGCGTGAACTATCTCATGATCTTAATTAGTGATGTCTGGCACAGCTTTCAGAAAGGCTGGAAGAAGCATTCACCACCAACAATTGTCATGGAGTCAGTTCTGACTCGTGACAACCCCCATGTGCATCAGAGTAGGTTTTCAACGACTGATTTTCTTTGTGGAGAAGCAGATCACCAGGCCTTCTTCCCTAGGTGCCTGTGGGCAGATTGTATCTGATAACCTTTTAGTTAGCAGATGGTCTCATTAATCATTTGCAACCCACAAGGAGTCCCAAAACCCACTGCTGTCAAGTCTGTTCCAACTCTTAGCCCCTCTATAGGACAGAGTAGAACTGCCCCGTAGGGTTTCCAAGGAGTGCCTGGTAGATCTGAACTGCCAACTTTGGGGTTAGCAGATGTGGCATTTCACTACTACGCCATCAGGGCTTCCACAGGGACTCCAGAGGCAGCACAGCACCTGTTGCCATTAAGTTGATTTCAAATCATAGTGACCCTGTAGAATGAAGTTTCCAAGGACTGGCTGGTGGATTCAAACTGCCAGCCTTTTGGTTAGCAGCTGAGCTCTTAACCACTGTGCATATGTGCCTTGTATGTCTAGGCTCAGTGCCACATAATCTCTAACTTATTTCCCTGTCATTTTATTCCATAATGCATGTCTGATTTCCACAGTGACCTGTCATAAGTACCATCCTACCAGGTGTCATTTTTTTTGTCACTGCAGGGCTTCACTGTTCTTCCTTCCAAGACTCTTAGATCTTCTGCTTGAATTCATCCTAGCATTGTGGACTCTACTTTCATGCTGCTGACCTAGGAGCTGCCTTAGGCTTTTAGTGCTGCCAAGCAGAAATACTACAGTGAGTGGCTTTAAGGAACAGATACTCTGTCATAGTCCTGGAGGCAAAAGTCCAAATCAGGGTCTCAGTTCTGTCAGTGGCCCTGTTTGTTGCTTGGTGCCATGGCTTGTAAACAGCTTTCACATGGCCTCTGTAAGAACTTGTGTGTGCATGTCTGTGTGTCTAATACGCTGTTTTTGTAACTAGTGATTAGATTTGGAGTCTCTCTCACTTTGGCATGCTCTAATTAACATAACAGAGAAACTTACAGTCACAGGGGTTAGGATTCCAACATATAAATTTATTTTACGGGAATGCAGCTTACCCCATAACATTTGTCTTGCTGTGGCTGCTGGCCCACGTAGATGCTTGGTCAAATACTCTGTGCTGGTTGTCGACAAATACAGCATTTCCCAGTGCTGCTAAGGACTTGAGTTTTGTAACCATTCTTTGCTCTGTGGCGTCTCATCAGGAGAGAATTCTAACTTCCTTAAGTTTCCTGCTGGCACACCCTGAGATTGGCCTGGGTTTTCTAGAAAGCAAAACCAGTAAAGGGTTTAAATACACATAGAGAGAGAGATTTAAATCAAGGAAACAGCTCATGTAATTACAGAGGCTGGAACATCTGGAGTCTGGATCAGGATGAAGTCTTCTTTTTTTTACTATGATTGAGTGAAGACGTACATTCTCATATAAATTTGCGTGACCAACTATATGCAGCTTCCACTGCTCTCCCTGCCCCGTGACAGCACACTCTTGTTCTCCGCCCCATACAAGTCTCATCCTCCCAACAATCTCCTATCCCCGCCTCTCCACCCACTCCGCAGCCTCTAGGAAGAGGTCAGCAGGATGACATCCTCTAGATGCATAGGATCATAAAGTGTACACATGATATGATCACTCTGTGTTGCCAAGTCCAATCCATTCCTGTCTGAAGAGTTGACCTCCATTGTGATTTATGGACAGGAGCAGCATCAGGGCCAGGGGCCACGCTCTCAGGGAAACCCCAAGGCCCCTGGACCACCAATTGCGGTCTTTTAGTCGAGATCTCAGGGTGTACCCGTTTTTATTCTTGTGTTGCCAGTGAGACTAAACTGTGTGAGCTCCATCACAGCTGTCACTGGTAGTGGCCGGGCACCGTGTGATTCCTCCAGTTATGTCGATGTAGTCACCCACTCACGTGGGTCTCTCTGTCCTCTGGGTTCTCATTCCCCAAAGTTGTTTCAGTCCTTAGTGGTCGTGTGTTCCCGCTGAGTTTGGACCATTTGCTGTATCCTCAGCTGGCAGCTTGGCAGCTTTTAAGACCCCAGATGCCACTCACCCATGTGGGGTAGAGAAGGCTCTCCCAACAAAATGCTAGTTGTGAGGATGAAGGCTTCTCTTGATTCACATAGCTGCAGGGGCTGGTAAACTCAAGATCAGCAGATCAGAGAACAGAGCTTTCACTCTCAGGCTGTGAAGATCAACAATTCTAAGATCTGCAGATAGGCTGACAGTTCAAATCCCAAGAGCCAAAGTTCAGACACACAGGAGACAACTAGGATCTGAACCTCAAGATCTACAGATAAGCTCAAAACCCAAGAGCTGGAGGTCAGATGAACAGGAGGCAGGCACAGAATCTAGAAAAAGCAAAAAGCCAGAACATCTGCTTTATACAGATGGAAGCCATACCTCCAAGGAAAATCCCTTTAAAATGATTGGCTACTCACAGCACAGGCAATCATGGGAGTGACCATGTACAAACACTGAGAGTCTGGGATCATGATGAAGGCTTCTCTTGATTCACATGGCTACAGGGGCTGGTGACCTCAAGATCACCAGATCAGACACATCAAGTTGTATCCAAGTTGACACACAGTCTCAACCTTCACAGTCTTCTCTCCTTGTCAACTTGGCACATGTATACATTTCCTTAAACAATATGTAACCTCTGAATAAAGACAATTACAAAATCATGCTTCCACCTAACATGATATACCTAACACACATACAACTGAAAACGTACTAGCAGAGTTTACATCTCATATTTTATAAGAGAAGAAGACAAAAACGTTTGATGCACATACACAAAGCAGAAATATTCAATTATACTTCTCATGTCTGCAACTAGTTACATGGCCATAACTGGTATTTAGAACTACTTTCTTCCACTACCCATTCCGTATTCCCTTTGCCCTCAGCAAGCACCTCATCTGGTCGTTGTTCTTTGCCTGGAAGAGTGACCCAAATCTTCATTCCTGAAGGGTCTAGGTCATTAATAGTCACGTCAGAACTGGGTTGCTGTAGCTCTCCACTGACTTTAATTACAAGACGCAATAGTACTAAGAGACGACCTAAGGGATATCCTGCATTCCAGAAATATTTTTCTTTACCTCCATTAGGTAATATCAAATCTCATTTCCTCTTGGTAATCAGGACCCATCACATGTACCTGTATGGAACCTCCCTTCTTTGTTGATCCAGAGGCATAAAGAGCTGAAAGTGACCTGGTGGCATCCTTAGCTTCCAATTCAATGGAATCAGTGATATGTCTCCAGGTAGGAGCATTCCTCCTTTTAGAACTAAGACCTCTAGACCTACAGAGCATGAGGACTTAGGGACAGGAAGTAAAAATCTTGCAAACTGGTGACTAAAGGTAATAGTGAGTGGTGCCATTCCCATTCCCACTCCTTGATTCCTGGACCCAAGAATTCTGGCTATGGGAGAGACAACACTATACATTGGATGCTGGTTTAGAGTATATACCACCTCCTGGAGAACACTGCCCACAACCCTGCAAGGTATTGCCACCTATCTGGTGCTGTAATAGTGCCATTAGAAGGCCATTCCATTATTCCATCAAACCAGGTGCTTCAGAAAGATGGGGAACATGGTAAGACCAGTGAATTCCGTGAGTATGGGCCCACTGCTGTACTTCATTTGCTGTAAAGTGAGTCACTTGATCTGAGGCAATGCCGTGTGAGATACCATGACAGTGGATAAGGCATTCTGTTAGTTTATGGATGGTTATTTTGGCAGAAGCATTGTATGTCGGGAAGGAAGCTCCTTATCTAGAGCGTCTATCCCAGTAAAGACAAAATTCTGCCCTTTCTGTGATGGAAGTGGCCCAGTGTAATCAATCTGTCACCAGGCTGCTGGCTGATTGCCTTGTGGGATGCTACCGTATCAGGGACTCATGTTGATCTCTGCTGCTGGCAGACTGGCCACTCAGCTGGAGGTGTCACCAAGTCAGCCTTAATGAGTAGAAGTCCATGTTGCTGAGCCCATGCATAGCCTCCAACCCTGGCACCATGGCCAATTTATTATGAGTCCATTGAGCAATGGCAGGAGTAGATGAGGAAAGAAGATAAGTGTTTTCCACAGAATGTGTCATCCTATCCATTTACTTTTCAAAATGTCCTCTGCTGAGGTCACCCTTTGGCAAACATTCACATGGGAGATAAATATCTCCACTCCTTTGGCCTATTCAGAGAGGTTTATTCCACATACCTCTTCCCCTTAAATCCTTGTCTCCAATTTCCTAATCATTTTCCTTCCAAGTCCCTTGCCATCCAGCCAAACCATTGGTCACAGCCCATGAATCAGTATGTAATTGCACTTCTGGCAATTTTTCCCTCTGAGTAAAGTAAACAACTAAATGCACTGCTCAAAGTTCTGTCCATTGAAAGGATTTCCCTTAACTACTATCCTGGAGGAAGTTCCCAGAAAGAAGCTATACTACTGCTGCTGTCCACTTTCAAGAGGTGCTTGCATATTGTACAGAACCATCTGTAAACCAGACAAGAATTTTCTCTTCTTCAGTCAACTGATCATAGGGAACTTGCCATGAAGTCATAAATACAGAATGGAAGACAGAAGGTAACGTGACAGTGGAGACCATGGACATTTGGGCTACTTCCTCATGCAATTTACTTGTGCCTTCAGGTTCTGCCTGGGCCCAATCTTCTATATATCACTTCCGTTGAATGATGAAATGCTGCTGTACACTTCCAACTTTATGACTCTATGAATCAGAAAGTACCCAACTTACGGTGGGCAGCTCAGGCTGCATGGTAACTTGGTGTTTCATGGTTAAGCATTCAGTCTCATAAAGGCCTAGTAACAACCCAAGAAGAGTTTCTCAAAAGGCAATAGTTATCTGCAGAGGATAGCAGGGCTTTTCTCCAAAATCCTAGGGGTCTGCTCTGTGATTCATCAGTGGGAGCCTGACAAAGACTCCAAGCAGCATCTCTGTCTGCCACAGACTTTCAAGCACCATTAGATCAGCTGGATAATATGGCCCAAGCAGCAGAGTGGCTTTCACAGCAGCCTGTACCTGTCACAGAGCCTTTCTCTTGTTTTACATGCCACTCAAAACTAACAGCTTTTCAGCTTTTCAAGTCATGGGATAAATATGCCAGAGAGCACACTTAAATGAAGAATATGTTGCCTCTAAAATTCAAAGAGGCCCACTAGGCATTGGGCCTCTTTTTCAGTTGTGGGAATATCCAGGGACAGTAATGTATCTTTCACTTTAGAAGGAATATCTTGACATGCCCCACACCACTGGGAAATTTCACTGAAGTGGAAAGTGTCTGAATGTTTGTGGGATTAATTTCCCACCCTCTAACTCACAAATGTTTCACCAGTAAGTCCAGAGTCATTGACACTTCTTTCTTCGTGGATCTAATCAGCATATCATTAATGTAACAGACCATTGTGACATCTTGTGGAAGGGAAAGGCAATGAGATCTCTGTGGACTAAACTATGACCTAAGACTGGAGAGTTGATGTAGCCTTGAGGTAGGCAAGTAAAGGTGTATTGCTGGCTTTGCCAGGTGAAGGCAAACCGCTTCTGATGGTCCTTGGTAACAGGTATGGAAGAAAAGACTTTAGTCAGATCAATAGCAGCATACCAGCTACCAGGAGATGTATTAATTTGCTCAAGCAATGGAACTACATTTGGAATAGCAGCTGCAATCAGTCACTGCCTGGTTAAGTTGCCGATAATCTACTATCATTCTCCAAGATCCATCTTTTTTTCCACACAGACCAAATAGGCAAATTGAATGTGGATGTGGTGGTGGTTACAGTAATGGACAGCAGAGTCAAAGCTGTAATTAAAATAGTCTTACGGACTTACAGCATTGGCTACTTAGTCATAATGTCCCTAGGAGTGAAATAGATGAGAAATTTACTAAGTATTTACTTGATCTGTACAAATGGATGAATTCTATGTCAGATGAATAGCAGTCTAACTTGAATCATGATAACAGAGAGTCACAGACCCTTAATCATCAGTTCCTAGATTTTAATGAGTTTAAAGATCCACAACACCTTGAATGAAATGAAGTCTAATTCTCCTTGAGAAAGAACTGCAATACACTGCCAGAAGTCTTCACTTTTAATTTCTTTTCCAGCCTTCCCCAAGGGAATTAACAGCCTTTTACGAGAGTGACTGTTCACTGGGGAAAAGGATACAATCAGGCTTTTCAGGAATTGCTGGATACTGGTTCTGAACTGACACTGATTTCAGAAGACTCAAAATGTCACTGTGGCCCACCAGCTTACAAGTCAGCTCTGCATCTGTAGCCCTGAAAAAAAAAAGTCATTTTCCTACTATGTCTATATCCTCCATGTGTACCTCCAAAGCAATCAAGGGAAGACATTAGTTTTAAGACCAGCTATTACTGTCTGACCCAAATTCTTTGTTGGCATAAACTCTAGATTTACTAATGTATTTATTAATAGCAAACATAATTAAAGAGTGCCTATTATTGGAGCCCTGATGGAACAATGGCTAAGAGGTTAGCTGCTAACCAAAAGATCAGCAGCTTAAATCCACTAGCTGCTCCTTGGACACCCTATGGGGCAGTTCTGCTCTGTCCTACAGGGTCACTATGAGTCAGAATCAGCTATACGGCAATGGGTTTGGTTTTAATTTTTTGTTATAGGAATTGTAAGTGTGACCTTATTTGGAAAAGAGATCTTTGCAAATGTATTTGAATGAGATCTTGAAAAGAGATCATCCTAAATTATCCAAATCTACCAAAAAACAAAGGCATTGGCATCAATTCCAACTCATAGTAACCTTATAGGGCAGGGTAGAACTACCCCACAGAGTGTCCAAGGAGCAGCTGGTAAAATTGATCTACCAACCTTTTGGTTAGCAGCTGTAGCTAACTATGCCACCAGGGTTTCCTGGATTATCCAAACCAGAAAAACCCACTTTTGTTGAGTCAATTCTGACTCATGATGACCCTATAGGCCAGAGTAGAAATGTCCCATAGAGTTTCTGAGGTGTGTCTAGTGATTTTAAATTACCAGTGTAGCACTTAACGGCTGTGCTACCTGAGTTTCCTCAACTATCCAGGTAGGCTCGAAATCAGATGAGAAATCCAATAAGAGGGACACAGAAGAAAAGGCACCATGAAAACACAGACAGATACTGGAGACATGAAGCCACAAGAAACTAGGAATATAGCCACGAGGAACATATTCTTCTCCAAAGCCTCCAGAGGGAACCAACCCTGGCAATGTCTTCATTGTGAACTTGTGGCCTCCAGAACTGTGAGAGAATCAATTTCTGTTGTTTTAAGCCACCTAGTCTGTGGTGCTTTAGTATGGCAGCCCTGAGACACTAATACAAATGCATAGTTCACACAGTAAACCTGCTGACATCTAGTCAATTCCGGTTCACAATGACCTTGCAGAACAGGATAGGACTTCTCCATAGGCTTTCCAAGGCTGTAATCTTTATGAATACAGACAGCCACATTTTCTCCCAAGGAGTAGCTGGTGGACTTAAACTGCCAACCTTTCAGTTAGCAGCCAAGTACTTAACCACTGTGCAAACAGGACTCCAGTTTACATAATAATTTCACATAGTTAACTTGTTTTGAATTTCATCTTCATAGCAGGTACTTATTTTCTCCAATAAACTCAGACAGAAACAGACTAAGGAGCTCCAGTGAACACAGGTGGAAAGAAGCAGAACTGAAATCTAGAGTCTTTGCAAGAGGCTCGCAGAAGTTTCAGAGCAGGAAGTCAGTGAAAACCTTGGGGAAAAAAATTAAACAGGGAGTGGACAGCTGGCCTAACTATAGGTTACTCCTACCACTTGCTCTGAATTGAATCTAGGAGGTTTGGGTTCAGAGGCAGGTCATGGGACAGAAGCTATAACTACTGACTGAGGTAGCTGTTCAAATGAACTACAAAATCTTCACTTTTGTCTTCTCTTTCAGAATCCTGTACAATAGCAGTTTCCATTTCATATTCTCCAAAGCCTTCAAGTTTGTTTAAGTTCCTTGGTTTGAATATGATAAAATGATGGAAGTTCTCAACAGTGCCACATTCATCTAGCATAGATATTTGGCATCTATATAAGATATAAGAAAATATTGAAGAAAAAATGTTCTGCTACTTAGAAAAAAATCTTTGGATATCTTCATTTTACAGAATGATTTAACCTCTTGCCCACTCAGCTCTCCAGGGCATCCAGATAATTTTCAGTGGAGGAGGTCCATTAGGGAAGGTGAACAGTGACCTAGACTGTCACACAGGCACATAAGAGCTGGGGTGATAGCCAGGCTTAAAACATAGGATTAGAAGCCACAGGGATTTTGGTCATCTAGGATCAGAAGAAATGGCCCACCGAGGCTGTGAGGAAGGAACTCTGAACAGAGCAGGATCATGTCAGTGAATGTTTGTGGCATGAATAGGAACTGAAAAATGAATGTAATGGATCAAATTCCAGATTTTTCACATACCTGTGCCAGAATTCTACTAGTTCCTAATGATCTAGGTGGGGCTTCACTCTTCAAAGCTTCGATGCACTAAATTGTGCTGGAAAATCTACCAACCACATCAAACAGTATTGGATCTT
Source organism: Heterohyrax brucei (assembly GCA_028571685.1). Taxonomy (NCBI): domain Eukaryota; kingdom Metazoa; phylum Chordata; class Mammalia; order Hyracoidea; family Procaviidae; genus Heterohyrax; species Heterohyrax brucei. The sequence goes on from CM053151.1 coordinate 2,850,010, forward strand.
GCCTTCTAAGCATGGTACTCTTACCTATGACTTTCAGTCAAGTGAAATACACACCCAACCCTGTTATTCAGCTAGACTTGATGAACTCCATGAATTCATTAGTAAGCCTTACTCGTTTCAGGTCAGGATCTGGGACTGGGTAAAGGTTTAGAAACAGAAATAGATACAGGTTGAAATTTTGTAAGGAAGTGACTAAATTTAGTTGTGAGCCATCATCATCATCATCATCACTGTACTGGGCATATTATACAATGTCAACAAATAAATTTTTTCACTGTCAAGGAAAAATGGGAGATCTTAGCAGAAATCATTTTAGGGGTTCTATAATCAAGGAATTTCAGAAGCAGAACAAGATAGTAAAAACAAGACCATCAGTGCAATTATATGCTAATTTTCTCTTAACCTTTGCATCACAGAAACATCAGTTCATACATTGTGTTAGCTCAGAGAGCAGGAAAAGAGGTAAAGACTTTGGAAAGTATAATTCTCCGTAACTCCGTATTTAGGTGAAACATTGGCCTTCCCTGAGTGGTGTATGTTCACTCCTGAGCACTGCGGCTGTGCAGCCGAAGTCATACCCCTGGTAATTACCCTCCCCATAGCAGCACCTGGACCTCACTGCTTAGGCGTAACCTGATAGCAGCACATTATGTAGTTATGTGGGAACTCTGGATTCTGGAATAAACTGAAGTTCCCAGGCCCTGGTCTCATGCTTCTCAGGCGTGTCTTTTGTGAGACATTCTTAGGTGGAAAACAAACTTGAAATAATAACTAGCATCATCTTTGGGATGTTGTTCAATAGCAGCATGAAACTGACCTATTTCTTTCAAAGTCCATGCCAAAAATGAGAAAAATTGGCAAAAACAATACATAACTCTCTTCTCCCTCCTGAGCTTGGTTAAATACTGTCCTGTAGGGTAAGTTACATTTCTTATTAATTAAAATGTAGGGAAATGATTTGCTATTATCAATAACAGAGGTTTCTTAAACTCTGTTCTTTAAAGGACACAGATATCACTGAATCATGATAGGAAGGTTAAATGCACCATTTTAAATCTAATAAATGAGAATGGGGAAGGGGAGGTAATGGAAGTTTAAGTTCCAGTTTTCATGCTTTTGATAAGAAGCAAATTCCCCTTGCTTAATTATCCCCCCTAACAAAAGCTATCAGCAAGAAAGTAGGGGGCGGAGTAAAGATGACAGAGTAAGCGCACGTCTCCTTATATCCCTCTGAAAACCAAGACCTGAAATGATAATCAAACGGAGCCTTCTGGTCACCTAGTCAGACTCAGGACATGGCACAGAGCTGATAATTGGGACTTCATACCACTGAGTGAAAAACCTCCTCTCTTTTGCTGAAGGTAAAAGCACCATCTTGACTTTTTTTCCCCTCTGCCTTGGCTGGTGGGCAGAGCTGGGTCTTGCCTAGGGGCTAGACTCAGACGCACTGCTGGGGGGACAGGCAGGCGAAATTCCCATATTTTGAGAGCCAGGCTTAGGACTCTTAACCAATTCACTTTGAGCCTTTCATTTTATATGTGCCTCAGCAGGGTTTGTACGGAATTTCGCAGTCAGTGTGCCAGATGCCATGTTGGTACCTAGATTTTAGTGGGACCTAATACTTAGCCTGGTAGCCAGCTCCTGCAAACAGGACAGCACTTCTCTGACAGAAAAGCAGTAATTTACTGAAGGCCACCTATGTTGGGGGCCCTGCAACAGAAGCAGAGGAATCACTACCTCTCGGCACCTTTAGCCCCTCTATCTGCTGCCTGTGTGGAGGACACCATCTTGGATATGGTGGCTGCAGCTGGACCTAATTCTTAGCTTGGGAGCGAGAGCCTGCCCACAAGAGAGCGCTTTTCTATCACAAAAGCAGTACTCGACGCAGTGTCGCCTAAGGCCAGGCCTTGTCAGCAGAGGCCAACAGGGCAGTAGCATTGCTGTATTCTGAACTAGTTTGTTATCATCTGAGGTTGGATATAGTGGCGCTTACTTTGTCAGTTGAGAAGAGGGACCCCTACACCTGAGAACCAAACTGACTTGTGAAGTGGTCAGATACCTTTTGCTTTACATTTGAAGACACACTAGAGAAACATTTGCAATCAATCCTCACAGTACCTCTTCCAGCCTCTACATACTCACATGGAACCCAAAAAGCAACACACATTTGTGGCATACAAGAAATCAGCCATGGCTTCAGAAGGCTCCCAAACAAAGCAACCAAGGAGTTTTCCAGATGAAGAAACTTTTATGAAAGCATCAGGAAGTGAATACAAAATGATTATATACAGAGCCCTTCTGGACCTTATACAAAATGCAGCAGAACAAAATGAAAAATGAAGCAAGATGTTTGATCTGATGGAACACCAGTACTCTGAAATCCAACAGATCAAGAACAAAATGAAAGACATAGAAACTTCCATGCAAAGCCAAGAAAACAGAATGGAACAAATGGAAAAAAGAATTTCTGACTTGGAAGACAGAGCTACTGATGCCAATGTCTATGAGCAGAAATCAGAAAAAAGAAACAAGAAAACTGAAGAAACATTAAGAAGCATGTGGGACTCTGTTAGGAGGAACAGCCTTCGATTAATTGGAGTCCCTGAACAGAGTGAGACATCTGAGAACACAGAGACTATCGTTGCTGAGCTGTTGACAGAAAACTTCCCAGAAATCATGAAGGAAGAGAATATAGACATCTCAGATGCATATCGTATGCTACCCAATACAGATCTCAAAAGAAAGACTCCAAGACATATTATAATCAAGCTTAACAAAATGAAACATAATCAGCAACTCTTAAAGGCAGTAAGACTCAAAGTAAAGCTAACATTCAGAGGGAAACCCTGTAGGATCTCTTCAGATTTCTCAGCAGAAACCATGCTGACACAGAGACAGTGGCATGACACATTCAAAGCCTTGAAGGAGAAGAACTTCCAACCAAGAATTGTATATCCTCCAAAACTATCTTTCAAATACGAAAATAAAATGAAGACATTCCCAGATAAACAGAAACTCAGAGGCTTTGTAAAAAACAAACCCAAACTACAAAAAGTACTGAGAGAAGTTCTTGGCTCTGGCTTAGAAGAACAAAACCACTAACTTTATATTTTAGAACGACACACTACTCAATACTCTACTCATTTAGGAAAGTCTCCAAAGTCAATCACAGCTTTGATACAGAAAGAAGCAATCCACATGAAAACTATGGTGTCATCATAATAAAAAGAGGGATGTACTACAGTTGTTATAGTCCTTCCAGATGGAGAGGAAGATGACAAGGCTGGTAGTAATTAAAATTGGGTTTACATATAGTTTATATATAGCTTATATATAGTTTATTAAGGGGGATCATAGGGGCAGCTGTAAGGCACAACAAAGATGTATCATAACATTTCAAGAAATGTAACATAGGAGTCTCAACAACTACAAAACCAGTGCTGAAAAAGGTGAAAAATCAACTCACAAAAAAGAATGTCTGAGAACAGACTAATAAGAACAAAACAGAAAACATCAACATAAAAAGAAACATATCACAATGGCAGCAGTGAACACATACCTATCAATAATTACATTGAATGTGAATGGACTGAATGCTCCAGTAAAGAGACATTGAGTGACATCATGGATCAAAAGACATGACCCATCCATATGCTGTCTACAAGAAACTCACTTCAGACCTAAAGATAGGAACAAACTGAAAATTAAAGGATGGAAGAATATATATCAAGCTAACAATGAACAAAGAAGAGCAAGGCTGGCATTTCTAATCTCAGACAAAATCAATTTTAATGTCAAATCCACCATCGTGGACAAAGATGGACACTATTGCTGAAAGGTTCAGTACACAAGCAAGAATTAACTATATTAAATATTTATGCACCTAATATCAGCACACCTAAATATGTTGAAGAAGCGCTGACTACAATCAAAACAGTTAGATGACTCCACAACAATAGTGGGAGACTTCAACACTCCACTCTCAATACTAGACAGATCATCTAGAAAAAAGCTCAGTAAAGATACAGAAGACCTCACTGACACAAATAACCAAATAAACCTCATTGATATATACAGAACTTTCCACCCATCAGCAGACAACCACACCTTCTTCTCCAGGGCACATGGAACATTCTCCAGAATTGACCATGTGATAGGCCATAATACAATGCTCAACAAAATCCATACCACTGAATTACTGCAAAGCATCTTCTCAGATCATAAAGCCATAAAAGTTGGAATCAATAGCAGAAAAAACATAGTTAGAAAGTGGAACTCTTGGAAACTGAACAACATCTTGCTCAGAAAAGCAATGGATTATAGAAGAAATCAAGGATGAAATAAAGAAATTCATGGATTCCAACGAGAACGAAAACACTTCCTATCAGAATCTATGGGATACAGCCCAAGCAGTACTCAGAGGTCTGTTTGTCTCCATAAATGCACACATCTGGAAGGAAGAAAGAAACCAAATCAAGGAACTAACCCTACAGCTTGAACAAGTAGAAAGAGAACAACAGAGGAACCCCTCGGGCACCAGAAGAAAGGAGATCATAAAGATTAGAGCAGAGCTAAATGAATTAGAGAATAGAAAAACAATTGAAAAACTTGGAAAGACCAAAAGCTGGTTTTTTGAAAAGATCAACAAAATTGACAAACCACTGGCTAAGCTTACTAAAGAAAAGCAAGAAAGGAAACAGATAACCCAAATCAGAAATGAGAGGGGAGTTCTTACCACAGATGCAACAGAAATCAAAAATATCATAACAGGATACTATGAAAGACTGTACTCTAACAAATTTGAAAACCTAGGGGAAATGGACAAATTCATTGACTCAAACCACCAACCCAAATTATCACAATGTGAAGCAGAACAACTTAATAAACCCATCACAAAGGAAGAGATTGAAAAGGTCATCAAAAAACTGCCAACCAAAAAAAGTCCGGGTCCAGATGGCTTCACTGCAGAATTCTACCAAGCTTTTAGAGAAGAGTTATCTCCAATACTTCTGATACTATTTCACAGTATACAAAGGGATGGAGTACTCCCAAACTCATTCTATGAAGCCAGTATAACCTTGATACAAAGAAAGAGAACTACAGACTGATATCACTGATGAATCTGGATGCAAAAATCTTCAACAAAATTCTTCCCAATAGAATACAACAACATATCAAGAAAATAATCCATCATGACCAAGTGGGATTCATACCAGGGATGCAAGGCTGGTTCAACATCAGAAAAACAATTAATGTGATTAACCACATAAAAAACACAAAAGACAAGGATCATCTGATTTTGTCCATTGATGCAGAAAAGACATTTGATAAAGTCCAACACCCATTCATGCAAAAAACTCTTAGCAAAATGGGCATAGATGGCAAATTTCTCAACACAGTAAGGGCCATTTATACAAAGCCAATTTCCCACATCATCCTGAATGGAGAGAGACTGAAAGACTTTCTCTTGAAATCAGGAACTAGACAAGGATGCCCACTCTCACCTCTCCTATTCAGCATTATGCTAGAAGTTCTAGCCAGAGCAACTAGACAAGACCAAGAAATAAAGGGCATCTGCATCGGAAAAGAGGAAGTTAAAATCTCACTGTTTGCAGATGATATGACTGTATATGCAGAGAACCCCAAGGAATCTATCAGTAAACTACTCAAACTGATAGAACAGTTCAGCAAAGTCTCAGGATACAAGATAAACATAAGTAAATCAGTAGGATTCCTTTATACCAACAATGAGACTGTTAAGGAAGAAATTATCGAATCAATACCATTTATGATAGTCCCTAAGGAGTTAAAGTATGTAGGAATTAATCTAACCAGAAAAATAACAGACCTTTACAAAGAGAACTACAACCCCTTACTACAAGAAACTAAGAGAGACTTAGTTAAATGGAAAAACCTACCCCGCTCATGGATAGGAAGACTTAACATGGTGAAAATGTCTATTTTACCCAAAACAATTTATTTATATAATGCAATCCCAATACAAGTTCCAGTGTCATTTTTTAATGAGATGGAGAAACAAATCACCAATTTTGTTTGGAAAGGGAAGAAGCCCCAGATACGTAAGATACTACTAAAGAAGAAGAACACACTGGGAGGCCTCTCATTACCCAACCTTAGAACATACTACACTGCCACAGTGGTCAAAACAGCCTGGTAGTGGTCCAAGAACAGACAGATGGATCAATGGAACAGAATTGAGATCCCAGAGATGTCACCATCTGCCTATGAACAGTTGATATTCAACAAAGGCCCTAAGACATAAACAGTCTCTTCAACAAATGGTGCTGGCAAAATTGGTTATCTATCTGCAATAAACTGAATCAAGATCCATATCTTACACCTTATACAAAAACCAACTCCAACTGGATAAAAGACTTAAATATCAAACCTAAAACGATAAAGCTCGTCCAAGAAGGTAGGAACAACAATGGAAGTTTTAATACACAATGAGGACAGACTCCAAAATCTGTCAAAGAAACTACAATCAACAGAAGAGAAAATAGATAAATGGGAACTATTAAGAATCAAACACTTTTGCTCATCCAAAGACTTTATTAATAGAATTAAAAGAACACCCACGGAGTGGGAAAAAATATTTGTCAACTCTATGTCAGACCAACATCTGATCTCCATAACCTATAAGATAGTACAAAATATCAATAAGAAGAAGATAAACCATCCAATTAAGCGATGGGCAAAGGAGACAGACAGACATTCCACTAAAGAGGAGATCCAGGCAGCCAAAAAACACATGGAGACATGTTCACGATCTTTAGTTATTAAAGAAATTCAAACCAAGATGACAATGAGATACCATCTCACCCCAACAAGATTGGCCATGATCCAGAAAACACAAAACAACAAATGCTGGAGAGGCTGTGGAGAAAGTGGAACCCTCCTACACTGTTGGTGAGGTTGCAAAATGGTCCAGCCTCTTTGAAAAGCAGTCTGGAGCTTCCTTAAAAAAATGGATATAGGTATACCATTTGACTCAGTAATTCCACTACTTGGAATATATCCTACAGAATCAAGGCCTTTCACACCAACGGACACATGCACCAGAATGTTTATCGCAGCACAGTCCACAATAGCAAAAAGATGGAATCAACCCAGATGCCCAACAATAGAAGAATGGATAGGTGAACTATGGTACATATACTCAATGGAGCACTACGCAATGATAAAGAATAACGATGATTCCAGGAAACATCTCCTAACTGGGTTTCAACTGGAAGACATTATGTTGAGTGAAAGGAGTCAGCGACAAAATGATAAATATTGTATGAGACTTCTACGATAAGATCTCAAAAACAGACTTGTGTACAGAAGACTCTTTGACAGCTGCAAGGGAGGGGAGGGAGGGAGCGTAGCTGGGGCAGGGGACCATGCTTTTAGGCCAAATCGAGGCTAATTGGCACAATTAGCGTTTTTATAAGAGAGCTCTCTGCACCCCACATTGGTGAGTGGCGTCTGGGGTCTTAAAAGCTGCCAAGCTGCCATCCGAGGACACAGCAAATGGTCCCAACTCAGCAGGAATGGATGCTTACCAAGGACCAAAACGACATGCGGTAAAGACAACCTAGAAGACAGAAAGACCCCGAAGAATGGGTGCCTACATCGACTTTGGACCGGAAGAACCAGATGGTGCCTGGCCACCACAATGGAGCCACAGAGAGGTGTCCCACCGGCAACACAAGAATAAGAAGTGGTGCATCCTGAGATCTCCACTAAAAGACCTCAATTGATGTTCCAGTGGTTTCCGGATCCCCTGAGAGCATGGCCCCTGGCTCTGATGCTGCCCTTACCCATAAATTATAATGAAGGTCCACTCTTTGGACAGGAATGGATTGGACTTGGCAATGCAGAGTGACCATATATTGAATGTACTTTATGGTTCTATATATCTATAGGATATCATCCTGCTGACCTCTGGGTAGAGGAAGGAGAGTGGGTGGAGAGGAATGGAAAGGAAGTGGTTCGGAGGATGAGACATGTATGGAGCAGAGAGGAATAGTGTGCTGTCACCAGACAGGGAGAGCAGTGGAAGCTGCATATAGGAAGGCATGTAAATTTACACGGGAATGTACATTTTACTCAGTCATGTTAAATAAAAATATATATACATAAAAAAAGAAAGTAGGGAGGAAAGGAGACAAGTCAGAGTAGAGCACCTTCATTACTTTACTTAGGTACTTGTCTTTAGGTACTTAGGGAAAGAAAAACAAGAATGATTGAATGTCACATCTCAGGGGCATCAACATTGTCAGTTTTGGCATTTCAGTCTGGACTGCAGTCCCAGAGTGTGGAATCAGGTCTCTCACAGTCATTTGGTTCCACCACTGAGATGCATCTAAAAATTACAGCTAAACCCATGTTGGAGGAGTGGGAGAAAATGTATCTGCCCATGTCCAGGTGAATGTGGGAGCTTAGTGTGGAGGAGAGACAGAGGGCAGAGAGGTAAAGAGAAAGAAGATTGCTGAGAGAACTAGAATAGGAGGTGAAGAACTCAGAAAATCTTATGGGATTTTACTTATGTCTCCTCTCGATATATGTAGAAGAATTGTAGGTATAATTTGTAACATGGGACATGCAATCTGAGAAAAGAATTTCAGATAATGTTTTTAATGTTTGTGTCAACAGCTGGGCTTGGTCACACAAGTCAATAAGTGCTAAGCCCTCACCAAAATAGGGGAGATCCTCTTGGCCTGCTTCCATCAGGTGCTCACTGGGCAGGCATGCCTGTGTCTGCACGTGGGACATGTGCAGGTGATACTCCTGAAGTCTTGTTCCCATGAAATTCTATGGATGAGTAGGTATGTTCACTTGTGACAACCTCCTCTTGATTAATCCCTGTCAAATGAACCAGGAAGAGCCCCATGATACTATATTATCATGTATTATTAGAAGTGAGATTTTGGGGGTGGGGCCAAGATGCTGGACTGGACACATGTCTTCTCAATTCCCTGTGAGGTGTAAGACCTGGAATGACAATTGAACAGAGCAGTGTGGGCATCCAGGGAGCCCTAGGATCTGGCATGGGGTTGTCAGATTGGATTAGGCACTAGAAATGGGGAGACAACCTCTCTCTAAGACAAGACAGTGGCATGCTGAGTTCTGCTTCTGCTGATTCATCATTTGAGAAGACTGCAGGTACTGACACTGTCGTGGATTGAATTGTGTCCCCCCAAAAATATGTGTAGTCATTTGCTTGGGGCGTGATTCCCTGTATTCTATGATTGTCCTCCATTTTGTGATTTTCCTGTCCTGTATGTTAAAGGATTAGGGTGAGACTGCATGAGAATTAACCCCAGCTAAGACCTCCTGGTGGATGACTCCGTCTCCCAGCTGACCAAGATGGCATACCCCCCAAGCTTCCCTTCCTTTCAGAGGATCACCTCCCTGCTCCACTGTAAAGGGAGTGTCCCTGGAGTATGGCTCGCTCCATACTTAACCCTTTCCTCTTAGAAGAGATAAAATGAAAGGGAAACAGGAAGAGAATTCAGAACCTCACACCACCAAGCAAACAGCACTGAGAGATGAGCATGTCCTTCAGACCTGAGGTTCCTGCACCAAGACACTTCCTGGACAAAGACTGATACAATACTGGACTTTCCTCCAGAGCTGACAAGAGGGAAAGCTTTCTCATAGAGAGGATATCCTGAATTTTTACTTGTAGCCTACCGGACTGTGTAAGACTAAACCTTCTTTTGTTAAAGGCATCCACGCTATGGTATTTCTGTTAGAGCAGCTGGCTGACTAAAACAGATGCCATCTTTACTATCCAGGAGGCAGTGATTGGGCATGAGCTGATGAATATGCTGAACTGTGTATAGTGCAGCAGAGAGACTGTGCTTGGAATAGCCACATCTTGAGGCCAGCTGCTGACTGAGGGCACCACTGCCCCTCCACCCTCTCTATTCTGGGCTGCTCCATAGATCATGCTGTTTTGAGGCAGGAAGGGCAGCTTGGGGGGTATGCCATCTTGGTCAGCTGGGAGACGGAGTCACCCACCAGGAGGTCTTAGCTAGGGTTAATTCTCATGCAGGGTAGCAGCCCCTGTCCTGTGCTTCTCCAGCAGAAGAAGACCACCTGAGAAAAGCTGTGTTTAGGGTGGTGAAGCCTACAGTTACAGATGGGGCATGGCAGAGGATAGCAGCTAGCCATAGCCCCTCCCTAATTTGAATCACATCATAGCATCTGGGGATGGCCAATGAGGTGCTTTTGTTGTCCGCTGAAGGTGGGGGCTGTCACACCTGAGGGCCTGACTGATTTTAGCAGCTGTTTGACAGCACCTTCCTTGCCAGTAAAGAATCTTTTTAAAATAAAACCACCTGGAGAACTGACTGCTGAGCAGCCCAGCAGCATCTCCTCCAGCCTTCACTGATCCACATCACAGCATCTACTGATGGTACACTGTGACTCTGTAGGAGGTGGAGCATGCCACCCCAAAGAGTCCACCTGGGGCCAGTCACTAGAATACACAGAGGCACCTGGTGACCAACTCTCCTCTTAGAACTATGCCTCAGTGCCTTTTGAGGTAACATCAGAGAAACCAAACAGCTTCTAGAAGGCACAAAGGTAACAATGAATAGCTAACCATTTACAGAAGCAGTCCACCACGGATCCAGAAAATACACAAAATAAAGAATACAGAAACTTCCCAGATGAGGAAGCATTTATGAAACTGTCAGAGGTCAAGTACAAAATAATTGTCATTTCTGAAACTATCAGAGGTCAAGTACAAAATCTCCTAGAGATTCAAAAAAATGCAGCAGAACAAAAAGAAGGATTAAGTAAGCTATTTGAACTGATGAAACATCAATGATCTGAAATCAGGTAGATCAATAATAAAATTACAGGATGAGACAATTTAATCCAAAGCCAAAGAGCAGAAATGAGGAGATGCAAGATAGGGTTAGAGAGCTTGAGTATAGAGCAACTGACACCAGCACTTATGAGGAGAAATCAGAAGAAAGCAATATGAAAAATGAAGAAGCATTAAGAAACATGTGGGACTCTGTTAAGAGGAATCATCTACAAATAACTGCAAGTCCTGAACAGGGACAGATAGCTGAAAATTCAGAGAGTATTGTTGTAGAGTTGCTGACAGAAAACTTCCCTGAAATTATGAAAGAAGAGAAAGAGAATATAGATATCCAAGATATGTATCAAATGCCACAAAAACCAGACCCCAAAAGAAAGACACCAAGAAACATCATGATCAAGCTTTACAAAATGAAATGTAAACAGAGACTCTTAAAGTCAACAAGGCTTAAAGCAAAGCTAGCATACAGAGGTAAGCCCTGTAGGCTTTCATCTGATTTCTCAGCAGAAACGACGTGGGCAAGGCAGTGGTATGACACATTCAAAGCTTTGAAGGAGAAAAAACTTCTAACCAAGAATTATATATCCTGCAAAATTGTCTCTCAAATATGAAGGTGAAATTAAGACATTCACAGATAAAAAGAAGCTTAGAGACTTTGTAAAAACCAAACCCAAACTACAAGAATTACTGAAAGAAACTCTTGCTTAGAAAAACGAAAACATCAAGTGTATACTTAAGGATGCAATGAAGGACACAACATCCAGAATCCTGCTCTTTTAGGAAGTCACAAAGCTCAATAAAAACTACAATATTAAAAGAAGGGAATCATGGAAACTATGACATCATGACACGAAAAATAGGGATATATTACAGTAGTTACTACCCTTTCAGATTAGGGATTAAAAAGAAATGCAGAAATTAAAGTCCAGTTTAAACTTAGAATAGTAAGGGGGCATGTAGGAGTAGCTGCAAAGCAAAATAACAATGCAGCACATCAAAACAAGCAGTGCAATTTAGGAGGCTCAACAAACACAAAACTAACACTAAAAAAGATCAAAAGTCAATCCATAAAGAAGAATGACCTAGAACAGAATATTAAGAGCAACATAGAAAATATTAATGACAACAAAAATGCATCAAAATGACAGCACTAAGCACATACCTATCAATAATTACACTGAATGTAAACAGACTGAACACTTAAATAAAGAGACAGTGAGTGACATTCTGAATCAGAAGACAGGATCCATCTATATGTTGCATACAAAAAACACACATTGGAGTCAAAGATATGAACAAACTGAAAATTAAAGGATGGAAAAATATATGCCAAGCCAACAACATACGAAGAAGAGCAGGAATAACAAAATTAATCTCAGATAAAATAGACTTTAATGTAAAATCCACCATCATGAACAAAGATGGTCACCATTTATTGCTGAAAGGCTCAATACATAAGCAGGATACAGCAATATTAAATATTTATACATCCAATATCATAGCATCTAAACACATTGAACAAACTGACTGCCCGGAGAAATGAGATAGATCACTCCACAATAACAGTTGGAAACTTCAACACTCCGCTTTCGGTAATGGACAGGTCATCTAGAAAAAAGCTCAGTAAAGATACAGAAGATCTTATTGCAACAATTAACCAACTAGAACTTATTGATGTATGCAGAACTTTTTACCCAACAACAGATAAATATACCTTCTTTTCCAACACACAAGGAATGTTTTCCAGCATAGGCTGTGCGTTAGGACATAAAGCAAGTCTCAACAGAATTCAAACCATTGAACTATTGCAAAGCACCTTCTTGGAACATAAAGCCATGAAACTCGAAATCAATAGCAGAAAAACATAGGAAGAAATTTGAACTCATTAAAACTGAAGAACTCCTAGCTCAAAAATCCATGGGTTATAGAGGAAATCAGGGACAAAATAAAGAAACATATGGAATGAAATAAGAATCAAAACATATTGTCATGGGTTGAATTGTGTCCCCCCCCCAAAATATGTGTAGCCATGTGGCTGGGACATGATTCCCAATATCTTGTGACTGTCCTCCATTTTATGGTTTCCCTAAACTGTATGTTAAAGGATTAGGGTGGGGCTGTAAATTCCTTCATAGGATTACTTCCCTGCCCTGTTGTAAAGGGAGTTTCCCTGGAGTATGGCTTGCCCCACCCTTAATCCTTTCACCCTATGAGAGATAAAAGGACAGAGAAGCAGGCTGAGAATTGGGAACCTCGTACCATCAAGCAAGCAGCACCGGGAGAAGAACACACACTTCAGATATGAGCTTCCTGCGCCAAGATGCTCCCTGGACAAAGACTGATGCAATACCATACTTTCCTCCAGAGCCGACAAGGGGAAAGCCTTCCCCTGGAGTGGACACCCTGAATATGAACTTGCAACCTACTGGACTGTGTAAGAATAAACATTCCTTTGTTAAAGCCATCCACTCTGTGGTATTTCTGTTAGAGCAGCCCTAGCTGACTAAAACACATATCCTACCAGAACCTATGGGATACATCAGAAGCAGTGCTCAGAGGTAGGTTTACCTCTATAAGTGCACACATCTGGAAAGAAGAAAGGACCCAAACCAAAGAATTAACCCTACAACTTTAACAAATAGAAAGATAGCAACAGAGGAACCCCTCAGGCACCGGAATAAAACAGATGGTAAACATGAGAGTATAACTAAATGAATTAGAGAATAGAAGAACAATTGAAAAAATTAACAAAATTGGCAAATCATTGGCTAAATTTACCAAAGAAAAACAGGAGAGGAAACAAATTACCCAGGTAAGAAATGAGATGAGCTGTCACAACAGACCCAACTGAAATCAAAAGTATCATAACAGAATACTACAAAAGACTGTACTCTAACAGCACTTGGCTGGCTGGCTAACAGATTTGAAAGTCTAAAGGAAATGGACAAATTTCTAGATTCAGATCACCTGCTAAAATCACCACAAGGAGAGTAGATCAACTTAATAAACCATCACAGAGAAAGAGATTGAAATCATCAGAAAACCACCAACCAAAAATGTCCTGGCCCAGAGGGCTTCACCAGAAAATTCTACTAAACATGTAGACAGAAGTTAACTCCAATACTGCCAAGGCTATTTCACAGCACAGAAAGGGATATGCCCAAATTCATTCTATGAAGCCATTATAACCCTGATACCAAAGCCAGTGAAAGATCCTTCAAAAAAAGAAACTTATGGACCAATATCACTCATGAACCTAGATGCAAAAATCTCCAGCAAAATCCTAGCCAAGAGAACTCAACAACATATCAAAAAAAGAATTCATTACTACTGTTTTAGTAGCTAGTGCTGCTCTAACAGCAATACCACACAGTGGATGGCTTTAACAAAGGAACATCTATTCTTACACAGTCTGGTAGGCTACAAGTCCAAATTCAAGATTTCCACTCCAGGAGAAGGCTTTCCCCCTTGTTGGCTCTGGAGGAAAGTGTGGTGTTGCATCACTCTTTGTCCAGGGAGTGTCTTGATGCAGGAACCTCAGGTCTGAAGGATGCACTCTTCTCCTGGCACTGCTTTCTTGATGATGTGAGGTTCCCAATTCTCTGCTTGCTTTCCTTTTCTTTTATCTCCTGTAAGATGAAAGGATTAAGGGTGGGACAAACCATACTCTAGAGAAACTCCCTTTACAGTGGAGCAAGGAGGTGATCTTGTGAAGGGATGTACAGCCCCATCCTAATTCTTTAACATATGGAGTAGGAAAATCACAAAATGGAGGACAATCATAGAATACAGGGAATCATGGCCCAGCCACCTGTTTTGGGGGGGGGCACAATTTGATCCATGACAATGACCAAGCTGGATTCATACCAGAGATGCAAGGCTGGTTCAATATCAGAAAACAATTAATGTGATCAACCACATAAATAACACAAAAGATAAGAATCACCTGATTTTGTCAACTGATGAAGAAAAGTCGTTTGACAAAGTTCAACACCCATTCATGCGAAAAACTCTCAGCAAAATAGGCATAGAGGGAAATTCCTCAATGCAATAAGGGGCTTCCATGCAAAGCCAACCACCTACATCATCCTGAATGGAGAGAGATCAAAAGAATTCCCTTTGAGAACAGGAAATACACAAGGATGTCTGCTCTCACGATCTCTATTCAACATTGTACTAGAAGTTCTGGACAGAGCAACTAGGCAACACAAAGAAATAAAAGGGTGGCCATGAGTTGGATCTGACTCGACGGCACTTGGCTGGCTTGGCTGCATTGGCAAAGCAGAAGTAAAAGTCTCCCTGTTTGCAGATGATATGACTGTATATGCAGAGAATCCTAAAGAATCCTTCAGTAAACTACTGGAACTAATAGAAGAGTTCAGGATATAAGATACACATAAGTAAATCAGCAGGATTCCTTTATACCAACAAACAGACAATTAAAGAAGAAGTTACCAAATCAATGCCATTTACCATAGCCCCCAGGGAGATAAAATACCTAAGAGTAAATATAACTAGAGAAATAAAAGACCTATACAAAGAGAACTACAAGACCTTAGTACAAGAAACTAAGGGAGATGTACATAAATGGAGAAACCTACCCTACTTACGGACAGGAAGACTTAACATGGTGAAAATGCCTATTTTCCCCAAAGTGACCTGCATATACAGTGCAACCCGAATGCAAATTCCAGTGACATTTTTCAATGAGATGGAGAAAGAAATCAACAACTTTGTTTGTAAAGGGAAGAAACTCTGGATAAGCGATGCACTACTGAAGAAGAAGAACACAGTGGGAAGCCTCTCATTACCCAACCTTAGAACCTATTACACTGCCACAGTAGTCAAAACATCCTGGTACTGGTACAAAAAGACCAATGGAACAGAATTGCGACCCCAGAGATGCCACCATCCTCTTAGGAACAGTTGATATTCGACAAAGGTCCTAAGATTGTAAACTGGGGTAAAAATGGTCTCTTTAACAAATGGTGCTGGCAAAATTGGATATCCATCTGCCAAAAAAATGAAATGAGACCCATATCTCATACATTACACAAAAACTAACTCAAATTGAATAAAAGATCTAAATATCAA
Source organism: Heterohyrax brucei (assembly GCA_028571685.1). Classification (NCBI taxonomy): domain Eukaryota; kingdom Metazoa; phylum Chordata; class Mammalia; order Hyracoidea; family Procaviidae; genus Heterohyrax; species Heterohyrax brucei. Next base: position 2,865,950 of record CM053151.1, read on the forward strand.
ACCTAAAATGAGAAAGGTCACACAGGAAAAAATAGGGTCAACAATGGAAGTTTTAATGCACAGCTTAGACTTAGAAATCTGACAAAGCAAGATCGTCAGAAGAGAAAACAGATAAATGGGAACTATCAAGAATCAAAGACTTTCGCTCATCCAAAGACTTTATTAAAAGAATAAAAAGACCGCCCACAGAATGGGAAAAAATATTTGGCAACTACATGTGGATCAACATCTGATCTCCATAATCGACAAGGTACTGCAAAATATCAACAAGAAAAGGGTAAATAACCCAATTAAGTGATGGGCAAAGGGGATGGACAGACACTTTACTAAAGAAGACACCCAGGTAGCCAAAAGGCACATGAGGAAATGTTCATGATGATTAGCTATTAAAGAAACCTAAATCAAAACTACAATGAGATGCCATCTCACCCCAACAAGGTTGGCCATAATCTAAAAATCACAAAACAACAGATGCTGGAGAGGCTGTGGAGAAATTGGAACTCTCCTACACTGCTGGTGGGATTGCAAAATGGTACAATCTCTTTGGAATGCAGTCTGGTGCTTCCTTAAGAAGATGGGAATAGATATACCATTTGATGCGGTAATCCCACTGCTTGGAATTTATCCTACAGAAACAAAGGCTGTAGCATGAACAGACACATGCACATGAATGTTTATTGCAGCCCAGCCCACAATAGCAAAAAGATGGAATCAATCCAGATGCCCAAACAAACAATAGTACATATACTCAGTGGAATACTATGCAATGATAAAAAACAATCTGATTTTAGGAAACATCTGATAATCTGTTTTCAACTGGAAGACATTATGCTGAGTGAAATCAGGCAGTGACAGGATGACAAATATTGTCTGAGACCCTTGCTACAAGGACTTAAAAATGGTCTTACGTAAGAAGAAAAGACTCTTTGATGACTATCAGGGTGGGGAGGGAGGGAGAGGGCTGGTCATAGACCGGATAGGTGATAGAAATTTGGTTAGATGAAGGCAGTGACAACACACAGTAGTAAGTTGATCAGCTTAACTGGACTTCACCATAAACTGAAAGCTCTTCTAATCTCAAGCAATATTGCAAGGATAGAGTAACAGGGGCAGGGTCTGAGGACCGTGCTCTTGGGAGACATCTCAACTGGCATAATTAGTCTACTGCTAAGAGAGTCTTCTGCACCTCGTATTGGTGAGTGGCATCTAGGGTCTTCAAAGCTAGCAAGCTGCCAACTGCGGTACACCAAATGGTCCCAACTCAGCAAGAACAGATGATCACCGAGAAAACCAAAGATGCAAAGAAAAGAACCCAGGAGACAGAAGGACCCATGTGAATGGGAGACTGTATCAATGTGTGACCAGAAGAACAAGATGGTACCCAGCCACCACCAAAGACAGCCATGATGGGGCACACAATGCTGAGTCCCTGCGGCAACATGAGAAAAAGAGGAGTGCAGCTCAAAAACTCTACTGAAAGAACACAAGTGATAGCCCGATGGCCAGGCAGATCCCCTGTGAGCATTGCCCCTAAACCTGCTGTTGCGCCAGTCTAGAAAGCGCTACTGAGGCTGACTCTTCAGACAAAAATGGACTAGACTTGGGAACCATATGGTGTGTGTACTTTATGGTTCTGTGAACTTCTAGGAGGCTGCCCTACTGGTCTCCTTCTAGATGGGAGATAAGAGGGTGGAGAGGAGGGGGCAAGAGCTTGTTAAGAGTATACAGCAAAAAAATATTGAAAAGAAGGAGTGTGCTGTCATGGAGCAAGGAGAGCAGAAGCGCTGTAGGTAGGCAGATAGGCAGACATGCAAAACTGATAGAAGAAGCATTGATGCCTTTGAATTGTAGTGTAAGAGAATACTGGATACACCATAGACTGCCAGAAGAATGAACAAATCTTTGAAGAAGTACAGCCAGAATGCTCCTTAGATACAAGAATACTGAAACTACATCTTACACACTTCGGACATGCTGTCCCCCAAAGATCAGTTCCTGGAGAAGAATGTTATGCTTGGTACAGCAGAGTGTCAGTGAAAAAGAGGAAGACTGGCAATGAGATAGACTGGCAGTGGCTGAAACCAAGGGCTCAAGCATGGCAATGATTGTGGGCATGGTACAGGGCTCAAGCATGGCAATGATTGTGGGCATGGTACAGGGCTCAAGTGTGGCAATGATTGTGGGCATGGTACAGGACCGGGAAGGGTTTCATTTTGTTGTACACAGGGTTGCCATGAGTCAGAACCGACCTGGAGGCACCTAACAACAAATATGAAGATAGATAAAAAAAATATTAATTGGAATCAAAATGTGCTTTGGATATTTGAATTATTTTCTTTTATTACAAATTTTTCTGAAAAATTTTTTAAATGGCCTCCCTACGGTACTCAATTAACCTTCTATTATTAAATAAAGTTAGTTTGAATAGTAGTCCTCTGCCTACCGTCTCCACCCTGAATCAAAACACTTTGAACTGCTGACTGTTTTATTTGCTTTTGTGTTATAAATATTATGCTTATCTAACTCTGTCTTTGTTTTATGTGAATTTAGACACTCTCTGCTGGACTTCTTACATGGCTGATGTGAGTTTACCTGTCTTACTGCACCTTTGTTCTACCTATCATCTCAATCCAATTGTACTAAAAAATTGGCTGAATACATAGCTGAAGTATAAAGTATATTGGAAACCCTGGTCTTGTAGTGGTTAAACGCTACAGCTGTTAACCCAAAGGCTGGCAGTTCAAATCTACCGGGTGCTCTTTGGAAACCCTATGAAGTAGTTATACTCTGTCCTTATAGGGTAGCTATGAGTCAGACTTCACTCAGTGGCAATGGGTTTGGGTTTATGTAGGGTATTATGGTTAAATCTTTATGTAACTTCTTTTGAGTTTCCTTTTCACGTTAATAGTAGCCTCTTTAGTAGTGTTGCTTATTGTTTCATGTGTTTATCACTAATTCATCCTAAACTCTGAGAGAAGAGTAACATTTTTCTGAAGAGAGTGAAACAGCAAGACAATCTACCCATTTCTGGTTTGTTTTTTTTTTTCCTCCTCGTTGCATCCTTCGTTGTTCCAGCTTCCTGAAACGCCAGTCAAGCCAACAACTCTCTAGGCATGCTGCACAGCCGTCACTCCAGGATTCCCATCTTCTTAGAAACCCCCTTCATTTCTGTCCTGTGCAAAATTTCTTCTTGCCTAGAACCTATGTTTTCCTAGTTTGGGTTTATGCCTTCATTTTGGTGGAGTATCATAACTTCTTAAAACAAATTTATCAAGGTGAAACAAACATACAGGGAAATGTACCAAACTTAAGTGTACAGTACGATGAACTTTCATGTACCTTTAGGTAATTAACACTCAGATCAAGATATGGAACTTTCCAACAACCTGGTGGGCCCCCTCATGCTTCTTCCCAGTCTCTAGCCTTCAAGGTCATTCCCTGCCTTCAACAAAGTAATCACTGTTCTGACTTCCGTTGTCATCAGTTAGTCTTGCCTGTTTGAATTTTGTACAAGTGGAGTCATACAGTTATGTACTTTTATGAGTCTGGCTTGCTTTCACTATTCATAACGTCTAGGAGAGTCATCCATGTTGTTGCACGTAGAGTAGTTTATTCTTTTGTTTGTTTTTTTTGCTGTGGTATGTGGTATGAATGTAAAGTATTTGAATACTATAAACACAGCTGCTACAAACATTCTTGTACCTATCTTTGTTCAGCAATGCACTCATTTCTTCAGGGTGTATCACCTAGGAACGGCATTGTTGGTTAATAGGGTAACCATTAACATCTGAAATGGTACAGATAGTAATATTTTTGATATGTTGTGTATTTGGTTAGAATCAACTCAAAAGAAGCAGGCATTTTTTAAGTTCTTTTTAAAAATTATTATAGCGATTAAGTGAAACTATACAATCCAAATCAATTTCACATGCCCTCCTATCTACTGCTCTTCTACTCTCCCTGCCTCATGGTGAGCACACTCCTCCTTTTCATTTTATACTTGTCATATCCTCCTAACAAGCTCCTGTCCCCTCCACTCCACCCTCTTCTCTCCCATCTAGAAAGAGACCAGTAGGACAGCCTCCTATAAATGCACAGAACCGTAAAGTACACACACCATATGGTCATGTTGTGTCCCTGAGTCTGGCCCATTTTTGTCTGAAGAGTTGGCCGCAGTAGTGTTTTCTAGACAGGGGCAGCAGCAAGTTTAGCGGTGATGCTCCCTGGGGATTCCTGGGACCATCACTTGTGGTCTTTCAGTAGAGCTTTTGAGCTGCACTCCCCTTTTCCTCATGTTGCCATGGGGACTCAACACTGTGTGCCCCATCACGGCTGTCTTTAGTGGTCACATGTTGATGCTGACTCCCGTTCACATGAGTCCTTCTGTCTCCTGGGCTCTTTTTCCCTCGTGTCTTTGGTGTTCTCCGTGATCATATGTTCTGGCTGAATTGGGACCATTTGGTGTATCTCAGATGGCAGCTTGCTAGCTCTAGGACCCCAGGTGCCACGCACCGGTATGGGGTACAGAAGACTCTCTTAGCAATAGGCTAATTATGCCAATTTGACCTCAGTGTTCCCCAAGAGTGCAATTCCCAGACCCTGCCCCTGCTACTCTATCCTTGCAATATTGTCTTGAGATTAGAAGAGCTTTCACTTCATGGGGAAGTCCAGTTAAGCTGATCTACCTTCTACTGTGTGTTGTCACTGCTTTCACTTACCCAAATTTCTGTCACCTATCTGATCTATGACCAATCCTCTCCCCCTGCCTCACCCTTGTAGCAGTTAAAGAGTCTTTTCTTCTGTACATACGTCTATTTTTAAGTCCTCATAGCATAGGTCTCACACAATTTTGCCCTTTTGTCACACTTCCTCATACGTCTTTTGGTTGCCTGCATGTCCTCTCTAGTAAAGCGTCTGCCTATCTCCTTTGCCCATCACTTAATTGGGTTATTTACCCTCTTCTTGTTGATATTTTGCAGTACCTTGAAGATTATGGAGATCAGACATCGGTCTAACATGTAGTTGCTGAATATTTTTCCTATTTTGTGGGTGGTCTTTTAACTCCTTTAATTAAGTCTTTGGATGAGCAAAAGTGCTCAGTTCTTAGTAGTTCCTGTTTATTTTCTCTTCTGTTGATCATGCTTTGTTGGTCCGATTTCTAAGTCTGTCTAAGATGTGTTATTAGAACTTCCATTGTTGTCCCTAGGTTTTTTTTTTTTTTTGGCATGATCTTTACCATTTTAGGCTTGATACTTAAGTCTTTGGTTCATTTTGAGTTAGTTTTTGTGTAAGGTTTGAGATGTTGGTTTTGCTTCAGTTTTTTTGGTAGATGGATATCCAGTTTTGCCAGCATCATTTGTAAGACTGTTTTTACTCCAGTTTATAATCTTAAAGCCTTGTCGAATATCAACTGTTCATAAAAGGATGGTGTCATCTCTGGGTCTCAACTCTGGTGTTCCATTGGTCTACAGGTCTCTTTTTGTACCACTACCAGGCTGTTTTGACTACTTTAGCAGTCTAATAGGTTCTAAGGTCAGGTAGGGTGAGGCCTCCCACTGTCCAAATTTCTTGAAATGGATGAGTGAGCCCTTCCAGCACTGCATCTGTTTTTTTTTTTTTGAAATATCTCAATTGACATTCCATCAATTCTTGAGCCTTGTTTCTCACCAGCGCCAAGTTCATTTATAGTACCTCATAATTTTTTGGGAGTCAGTCTGTAGGGCATTGTGAAATTACATTATAATCCTTTTAGAGTTAACAAGATACAAAGTCATCCAATTCTGTCAACCCCAGGTGTGCACATCAAAGAAAATTCAGTCTTGAGTAAAAAGCATAAGTTCTAAAAGCTATCAGTTCTCAACACAGTTAACAGCACGCCAGTGTTGTACCAGGCTCCAGTGAGTTGCATGTTGGCCATGCAAAACCATGTTTGAGTTCTAACCCCCAGAACCTATGAAGATGACTTTATTCGGAGAAAGATGTTTCCACATGTAACTTGAAGATTCTGAATTGAGATTTTCCCAGGTTTAAGGTGACACTTAAATCCAATTATAGGTGTAAGAAGACACAGAAATATAAAGATGAAGGTGATGTGAAAATGGAGGAGAGACTGAAGGGCATGCCTAGAACCAAGGAACGCCAAGGGGGGGATGCTGGCAACCATCATAACCAGGAAAGAGAAATAGATCAGAGTCTCCCTCAGATCTTCCAGAAGGAGCCAACCCAGCTGACACCTTGAGGTTGGATTTCCAGCCCCCAGATCTATAAGAATAAATCTCGGTTGTTTCAAGTCACCAAGTTTGTGGTAATTTCTTACAGCAGCTACAGGACTTCAAACAGACTCCTTATGGTTTGAACCCCTGCTGAGAATCTGCATTTCTAATAAGTTGCCTGCTGACAATTTGCAATTCGACTCCAGGTATACTGAACCAGAATCTACATTTTAAAAAGATCCCCAGGTGATTGTTATGTATAACTCCCTAAGAACTTGTTAGAAATCCAAGTTGTCAGAAAGGAGCTTGTTAGGTGTGCAAATTCTCAGCAGCAGCTTGAACAGGAAGAGTGATTGGATATCCTGCAAAAAACTAATATGCAGACTTTTTACATATAAACATACAATTTAAATGTTTACTAAAAATTAGATTTTGTTAAAGGGAGCATAGCCCTTTTAAAACAAGGAAATCTAGAGCTAGAGGAAGCTAGTCCTTTAGCTTCTGGAGGCCAGTTGGAGCCACCAATGTGGAAAATTGAGTTAGTTAAGACGTTAAAGGTGGGGAGCTACTGAAAAACACTCCTATAACTGGCTGAAAGAATAAAGGTAATTTACGCACTCAGTTAAAATGCTTGGAGGCAGAGAGATACAAAGTTGGATGAAAGAGGTTACAAGGATCTGTTTCCTGACACAGCATCAACTTAAACTTGACACCTCTCTTCCTTTTTTTAATCCCAATGGAAAAGAGTGAGCATCTTTGCCTAATATATCCCAGTAAAAGTACTACTTTTTTTTCAGGCATAGGTCACACGAATATCTTTGACTCCAGCACTGCCCAGGACACTTTAACTCACGGACACTAAGAAGGTGGGGCCAACCTTTTTATCACCACCCTGACCCTTAAATGGAAAGCAAGAGAGAACTGTTGGGAGAATGGGAGAGGACGTGGATTTATGGGGAAGCAACCACAGATATTCCCCAAAGATACTTAAGAAAGGACATCAGACTGTGTTAGCAGAACAGCCTTCTGACCACAAAAGAGCCACTTTAAGATTACCATAAAGTCCAAGATATTGCTACTGCAAACCTCTTATTTTTAGAATTTCCGTTGAGCCTTCAAAAGAGAAAGACACTAGAGAAATGTATTTGAAAGATTAAATGTGTGGCCTTTTTCCTGATGAGCTGTGTCTCTCCTGCCAGTATAAAGATTAGAATAATATAACATTATGGTGAAACAAAGATTTGGGGTTTTTTGAGCAATGGAAAGGACCTCTAGTGATCCCAGGATAATAAACAAACCCTAAGAAAGACACTAAATTAATTCAAGCCTGGAGGAAAACCATGCTATATCGCAATATAAACTAAAACTAGCTATGGCTTGTTCTAAAGGTTGAAGATATAAGTTTGGATTCTCCTGGAATTCCTGGTTTATTTATATTAGAAAAGATACCACAATGCTCACTTTATGTAGCCATCACGAGAATTAAGGCAGATATTATCCGTGAAAGCTACTGACAGCAAGTGTGAGGAGAATGTGAATTAACAGCTGAAGACAGAAAATGCTGCCCAGGTTCACAACTGATAATTAAGATCTTTATCTTTATATCACTTTCTTACACACAGAAGTCTAACACTGTAATGCAATTGATCACTTCTGTGAGGTCTTTCTCACCATAGTCTGCCACCTGAATAATTGGATGGGACTGTGCAAATAATGTAATTGTGGTCAGAATGTAAGCTCAAAAGAGAACCATTTTCAGAGCCAAGAGAGGATCTTACCAACACTGAAAAAGAACCAAAAGTGGATCCCGTCCTTTGGTGCTTGGATCCCTACACTGAGACTTTCCTAGACTCAGGAGACAGAGAGCTTTAACACTGAAGACACCAAGATGACAAAGACCAGCCGCTGGGACAGGGCAGCAGTAGTGAGCAGCAGAACCAGCAGACTGGCAGGAGATGGTGTGGTGAGCTTCCAGGCCCATGGGGTGAGAAAATGAAGTGCCCTTGGACAGAACATTTGTTGGCAAGGTAAGATGCTTCTGGGAATTTTGCAGAACTAAGCTTTCCGACCACTTGACTAAGCAGGGCAAAGGCCAAGGGGCCAGAGAAAGGTGTGCCTGTGGGCACAACTGAGAAGAGATTGTCCTGATGGAGGAAACATATCCTGGGTGTTCTGGACCTGAATTGTCACTGTTATATCCCTACTAAATCTCATAATTGTGAATATGGTCTGTGAGTTCTGTGTAGCTGTTTCAATGAATTACTGGACTTAGCAGAGAAGTAGAGGGTTCCATGGGAGGTACAATTGGTGTTAATATTGGTGAAGATGGAGAGAGGAGGCATGTCTGGCCTCCACCTCATCCATGAAATCAGCCTTGGTCTGTTGATCTCTACTCTCCCTACCCCTTGTGAAGTTAGAGCACACTGCCCCCATGCCATTTTTACAAATGCGTATTACACACAATTGTTTTAGGAAGGCACTTAAAATTTAAAATTACGTGCTGTGATTTCTTTTTTCACTCCAGATGCACACCTGCCTGTGTGGACATCACTGTCCTCTTCTGAAGGGTATCGTTGTACATACCGGAGGTCCTTTGAACCTACAAGCTTTGTAGCTGCTAGGTAGGAAGCAAATCACATCTTTAATGAATACTGAATTTGCAAACTCAAATCAGCCAATGATGGAAAATGTCACACAGTGGGAGAAAAGCATAAAAGGATTCACTAACATGAAAACCTATGCTGGTGTACATATGTTGTCAAGACAGAAGAGAGAGCATTTCAAAGTGTGAGACTTTCATAATTTTTATCTCATTGGCATTATTTTGGTCAATATGCTCATTGTAAATATTGCAGCTGAATATTTGAAGAGCGCTGTTGTTGTTTAGGTTGGATACTACCCAAGTAGAAGCATAAACCTTAATTTGCTCTGATATTAATCCAGATTAGTTCTATCAATCATAGGACCTTTTGACTCATGAACATTAAGACTGTTAAACACTGTGAAAGATGTTAGCAATGAACAAAATAGTTTCTTAAGTAGGGACTGTTTTCTTCCAAAGTACTTGTGATATTTTCAGCTAACTTTTCAAAGTAAACTGTGTTGTCAAATCAATTGCTACTCGATGAATCCCGTGTGGTCAGAGTAGAACTGCATTCCAAAGGGTTTCAATGGCTATGACTCTCAGAAAACAGATATCCAGGCCTCTCTTCCAAGGTGTCTCTGGATGGATTCAAACTCCCAACATTTCAAAAAGCCATGAAGCACTTAACCATTTATTGCCACCCAGTTCAACCAAAAAACAAATAGCAAGGGAATATGAGGTAGTGGTTAACAACTTGGCTGCTAACCAAAATGTTGATGGTTTGACTCCACCAGCCATTTCCTTGTAAATTTCATGGGATGGTTCTCCTCTGTCCTATTGGGTCAATATTAGTTGGGATCCACTAAATGGCAACTTTTTGAAAAAGACATATATTTTATATGTATTTATTATATATTTTAGCCAGTGTCTTATTGTATTCTCTCTTATATGGGTAAACATTCAACAACTGTTAAACATCTAGATAAACAGATGATCTAATTTTTTTAAATTGTGCTTTATGTGAAAGTTTACACCCCAAGTCAGTTCTTCATACAAAACTTTATATACAAATTGTTACGTGACCCTAGTTGGTATCCCTAAGTGATGGCACACTCCTCTTTTCCATCCGGAATTTCCTGTGTCCGTTCAACTAGCGTCTGTGCCTTTCTGCCTTAGTATCTTACCCCTAGAGAGGAGATACCCATTTGGTTTTGATTATCTACTTAAATTAAGAAACACATACTTCATGTGTATGTATTATAGTCCAGTCTAATCTTTGTCTGAAGAGTTGGCTTCAGGAATGGTTTTAGTTCTGGGCTAACAGAGATTCTGAAGGTTTCTCCAGTCCCACTCAGACTATTAATAATTCTGGCCTTCTTATTAGAATCTGAATTCTGCATCCCACTCTTCTCCTGCTCCATCAGGAACTCTACGTTGTGCGCCCTGTCAGGGAAGTTGTAGTTGGGCACCATCTAGTTCTTCTGATCTCAAGCTGATGGAGTCTCGGGTTTAATGTGCCCCTTTTTAACTCTTCAGCTAATATTTTCCTTAGTGTCTTTGGTATTCTTCATTATCCTTTACTCCAAGTGTGTTGGGACCAACTGATATGTCTTAGATGGCTGCTCACTAGTTTTTAAGACCTTAGACACCATTCACCAAAGTGGGAGGCAGATCATTTTCACAATAAACTCTGTTATGGCGACTGACCAAGACATCCCATGAAACGATGGTCCCCAGATCCCTGCTCTTGCTACTCTGCCCCTTGAAGTATTTGATTGTGTTTGGGAAACTTTGTTTTTGGTTTTGTCTACTTGTGCTGACTTCCACTGTATCGTGTGTTGTCTGTCTCTTTACTCAAGTAATTATCATCCACTGTCTTAGTTATATAGTAGGTGAGTTTAACAAAGAGAAATTTATTTTGCCATAGTCCAGTAGGCTACAAGTACAAATTTATGGTGTCAGCTCCAGGGGAAGGCTTTCTCTGTTGGCCCTGGAGGAAAGTTATCAATTTTCTCCTGGAATAGTATCTTCTGAGGCACAGGGACCTTGGGTCCTTTCCAAAGATGTATTCTGCTACCAGCACTGTTTCTTGATGGTGTGAAATCCCAAACTCTCTGCTTGTTTCCCTTTCCTTTATATGCAAAGAGATTGCCTCAAGGCACAACACAGTCTTACATCTTGAGTCCTGCTCCACCAACACAACCACTGCCCATCATAGAGGCAAAATTTATAACATAAAGGAACATTAGTGCAATACCAGGAATCATGGTCTAGCCAAAATGCTACACACATTTTTGGGGGGACACAGTTCAATCTATGACATTTACTATCTAATCAGTATCTTCTCCCTCCCTCCCAGTTCTTACAATCATCAAAGAATGCTTTCTTGTGTGTTTAAACCTTCCTTGAATTCTAAAAATAGTAGTCTCATACAATTATTCGGATCCGACTCAACGGCACTTGGCTTGGCATACAATTATTTGTCTTTTTGTGACCAATTTCACTTAGCATGGTGCCCTGCAGATTCGTACACAATATGAGATGTTTCTCAGATTCACCCTTACTCTTTATTGTTGTATAGTATTCTGTGCATGGCTATACCAAAATCTGGTTATCCATTTGTCTGTTGATGGCGGGTTATTTTTCATCTTTTTGCTAATCAGAACAGAGCTGCAGTGAACATGGGTGTGTATATATCTCTTTGTGTGAAGGCTATTATTTTCTCTAAGAAACATTCCAAGGAATGAGATTACTAGAGTTTGTGGTACTTCTATTTCTAGCTTTTTAAAGAAGACTCAAATGCATTTCCAAAGTGGTTTCACCATATATTCCCATCAGCAGTTTGTAAGTGTTCTGGTCTCTTCACAACCTCTCCAATAGTTATTATTTTGTGTTTTTTGGATTAATGCTAGCCTAGTCATAGTGAGATGATACCTCATCATAGTTTTGATTAGCATTTCTCTAATTGCTAATGATCATGAGCATTTCCTCAGATATTTGTCAGCCTCCAGAATGTCTCCTTTAAAGGGTGATCTGTTCCTGTCTTTCACCCCCTTTTTAATTGGATTATTTGTCTTCTTGTGGTTGAAGTTTTCCATCATATTGTAAATTTTAAATGTTAGTTGTGGAGATGTGCGTGTTTGGAAAGAATATAAAACCCTGCTTACCCTAACCTGGTCTTTGTTAAGATAGGAGCTTATCTTGAGAACAGCAAAAGCCTGGCAAAAGCCCTTGAGACAAGTTTGTCTTAGTGTACCGAAAAACAGTCAAGTGCCGAAAACAGCACTCACTGAGACTAGTTCAAGGACTTTCTCATCCCCCTTCCTAGGAATGCCTCTTCTTCTTTTGAAGTAGGGAACAGTGACAAGTTAGATGCCATTTCTCACTTTCCCAGCAGAAAACTTGTTTACCTTGCTCAATAAAAGCTGGTGGGTTAAACAATCTGGTGTCAGTCTCTACTCACAGAAGACTGTCCCTTTTCTACCCACAGCAAATGAAAAGTTTGTTGTCAGTGTGATTTTTTTCATCCTCAGCCTCTCACACACATCACACCCATAAGTGGTGTCTCATTTCACACCAGTAAGTGGTGTCCCGTGTGAATCACACCAGAGGCTGGTGTCCTGTGTGAACTGCACCAACAATTAGATATTGTAGCCAATTTTATCCTCCCCCACCCCCAATCTGTAAATTGTCTTTTTACTCTTTGGGTGAAGGCTTTGATGAGCATAAGTGTTTAATTTTTTTCAGGGAGCTCCCAGTTATCTATTATCTTTTCTGGTGTTTGTGCACTGTTTGGTATGTTTTGCATCCTGTTTATGTCATGCATTAGGGCCTTTAGCCTTGTCACCAATTTTTCTTCTGTTATCTTTATCGTTTTAGATTTTGTATTTAGACCTTTGATCCATTTTGAGTTAGTTTTTGTGTGTTGATGAGGTATAGAGTTTGTTTAACTTTTTGTAGATGGATATCCAGTTATGCCAGTACCATTTATTAAAGAGACTGTGTTTTTTGCATTTAACCAGTTTTGTGCCTTTGTCAAATATCAGCTGCTTTTGGTGAATAGTTTTATGTCTGTTCCATTGGTCTATGTATCTGTTGTACCAATACTAGGCTGTTTTAAATGCCATGGTGGTATAACAGATTCTAAAATCAGGCAGTCTGAGGCCTTCCGCTTTGTTCTTCTTCAGTAATACTTATCTGTGGGCTCTTCACTTTCCATATGAAGTTGGTGGTTTGTTTCTTCATCTCATTAAAAAGTGTCTTCAGATTTGGGATCTGGATTATGTTGCATCTGTAGATCACTTTGAGCAGGGCTGACATTTTTATAATGTTGAATCTTCCTGTCTTTGAGCAAAGAATTGGTTTTTCTTTTGTTTTCTTGCAGTAGCAACTTGTAGTTTTCTTTATATAGGTATTTTGTGTCTTTGGTTGGATTTATTCCTAAGTATTTTATTTTCTTGGAGTCTGTTGTAAAGGACATCCTCCTCGACATTCTCTTTGCTGGTGTAAAGGAATATAGCTGATGCTTTGTAAGTGTATCTTGTATTGTGATATTTCACTGAATTCTTCTAGCAGGTCCAGTAATTTTCTTGTAGATTCTTTAGGATTTTTGTGTATGAGATCATATCATCAAATAGAGATACTTTTACTTCTTCTTTACCAGTTGGGATGCACTTAATTTTGTTTTTCAAGCCAAATTGCTCTGGCTAGGACCTCTAGCACAATGTTGAATAAAAGCGGTGATAAAGGGCATTCTTGTCTGGTTCCCATTCTCAACGGGAATATGTTTAGACTCTCTCCATTTAGGATGATATTGCTTGTTAGCTTTGTATAAACTCCCTTTATCATGCAGAGGAATTTCCTTTCTGTTCCTATTTTGCTGAGAGTTTTTATCATGAACATGTGTTGGACTCTGTCAAATGCGTTTCCTGCACCAAGATCACATGGTTCTTGTCTTTTGTCTTACTTGTGTGAAGAATTACACTGATTGTTTTTCTAACGTTGAACAACCCCCGCATAGCTGGTATGAATCCCATTTGGTCATGCCGGATTATTTTTTTGATATGTTTTTAAATTCTGTTGGTTAGAATTTCGCTGAGGATTTTTGCATTTGTGTTTATAAGGGATATTGGTCTATAATTTTCTTTTTTTTTTTGTGATGTGTTTACCTGATTTTAGTATCAGGGTTGTGTTGGTTTCACAAAATGAGTTTGGGAGTATTCCATCCTTTCCTATGCTCTGAAATACCTTTAGTAGTAGTGGTGTTAACTCTTCTTTGGAAATTTGGGAGAATTCTCCAGTCAAGTCATCTGGGCCAGGACCTCTCTGGGGGGAGGGTTTTTTCATTACCTTTTCAATTTCATTTTATGTTACGGGTTTGTTTAGTGGGTCTACCTCTGTTTGTGTTATTTTAGGTAGGTAGTGTGTTTCTAAAATTTGTCCTGTTTGTGTTAGTTGATGTAGGTAGTATGTTTCTAGAAATTTGTCTTTTTCCCTCTACATTTTCAAATATCTTAGAGTGTGAAAAACACAATTTTTCATAGTATTCTGTTATAATTCTTTTATTTTCAGTTGGGTCAGTTGTGGTTTCACTCATCTTATTTCTTATTTACATTTTTTGCTACCTCTCCTGTTTTTCTTTCGTCACTTTGGCCAGTGGTTTATTGATATAGTTGGTCTTTTCAAGGAGCCTGATTTTGGTCTTGCTAACTCAGTTGTTTCCCTGTTCTTTATTTAGTTTTGGTTTTTTATTACTTGCCTTCTTTTGTTACCCAAGGGATACTTTGGCTGCTCTCTTTCTATTTGTTCTAGTTGTAGGGCTAATGCTTCAATTTGGGCCCTTCTTCTTTTTGGATATGTGCAAATTTATTGCTATAAATTAACTTCTAAGCCCTGCTTTTGTTGTGTTTCAAAGGTTCTTGCAAGATGTGTTACATTCTCTTTTGATTCTGTGTATTTCTTTATTCTGTCTTTAATGTCTTCTATACCCCAGTAGTTTTTGAGCAAGGCAGTGTTCAGTTTCCATGTATTTGACTTTTCTCCTTTTTTTTTTTTGTCATGGATTTCTACTTTTATAGCTTTAGAGACAGTAAAAATGCTTCATAACACTTCAGTCTTTTGGGCTTTTCTAAGGCTTGCCTTATGTGGTTATTCTGGAGAACATTCCATGTGCATTGGGAAAAGAAAGTGTACTTGCCTGCTATGAGATCAAGTTGGTTGATTGTGGCATTTAGATCTCCTGTGTCTTTACTGAGCTTCCCTCTGGATGTTATTTCCTTCACTGACAGTGGTAAACTGCAGACCCCCCCCACCACTGTGGAGCTGTCTATTACTCTTTTCAATTCTGTTAGAGTTTGTTTTGTGTATTTTGGAGTCCTGTCATTAGATTTAAAAATATTTGTTATGGATATATCCTCTTTGTGTATTGGTCCTTTAATCGTTATATGGTGTCCTTCATTATCCTTTGCGGTGGGTTTTGTTTTAAAGACTATTTTGTCAGAAATTAATATTACCACATCTATTCTGTTTTGATTGTTGTTTTCTTGATATGTATTTTATCTGGCTATTCTTTGTATTTTCACTTGTTTGCGTCTTTAAGCCTAAGATGTGGCTCTTGTAGGCAGCATACAGCCAGATCATGTGTTTTCATCCATTCTGCCACTCTTTGTCTTTTCATTGCTGCATTTAGCACATTTACTTTGAGCATAACTATTAATAGGTATGAGTTTAAGGCTGTCATTTTCATATCTTTTGTGTGTGAGTGTTCACCAGTTTCTTTGTTACACTTGATTTTCTGTTCTGAGTCATTTTTTCTTTATGGATTTTCTTTTAATCTTTTTCATTGTTATTTGATTTTGTATTTGCTGAGTTTTGTTTATGCCGAGTTTATGTTTTTCTTGTTTTTTGTATTGTTGTATAGGATTGTTAGTTTCCTTTGTGTTTACCTTAGTGTTTACCCCTATTTTCTAAGTTTAAATCAATCTTTTGTTTCTTTAGATATGCTTGACTTCCTCTTCATAATAAAGATACATGACTACATCATTTAGCCCCTCTTTTTATTTTAATGTTGTCATTTTTTACGTACTCTCTGTTTCCATATTTGCAGTGTTTTAGCTTTGATTTACTGTTGTTATTTCCCTATTTCAGTTGATATCTGGTTGTTGTGCCCTATGCTTTAGTCCTAGGTTGTTATGTTATAGATTTTCTAACCAGAGGACTCTCTAGTATTTCCTATAATTTTGATTTGATTTTAGGGCATTTTTACAAATTCCCCAAACTTCTGTTTATCTGAAACAGTCCTAATTTTGTCATATGCCATACCACTGCCTTCTTGCCTACGTGATTTCTGGTGTGTAGTCTGAGCTTAGACTTACTGACTTTCCTTTGCAGGTGACATTTTGTTTATCCCTAGCTCTCTCTAAATTTTCTATCTTTGGTTTTGGCAAGTTGGATTATAATATGTTTTGGTGAACTTCTTTTGGTATCTACTTCGTTTAGGGTTTGATGAGCTTCTTGGATAGATGTCTTCTTTTTCTTCACAATATCGAGAAAGTTCTCTGCCAACAAATTTTCAAAACTTTTCTCTATGCTTTCTGTTATTCCCCCTTGCCCCTCCCCCCTTTCTGGTACAGTAATGAGCCATAAGTTGATACCACACAATTCTTAGTGTTTCCTCTTTTTTTAAATTATTTTATCTGATTTTTCCCTCAAATAAGTTTGTGTCAAGTGTTTTATCTTCAGTCTCACTAATTTTGACTTCTATTGCCTCATTTATGCTTCTATGATTTTCTATTCGGTTGTCTGATTGTGAAATTTTATTGTTACTCTTCTGAATTTCTTTTTGCTTTGTCTCTATGGATTCTTCTGGTTTGTTAAATTTGTCACTATGCTCTTTTATAACCTTTTTAAGTTTCTCTATTGCTTTGTATGCTTGTTCCTTGACTTGTTCTGCACTTTGCCTCACTTCTTTCCTGACCTTTTGAAGAGGTCTGTACATTAGTCATTTGAGTTCTACCTGTGGTGGCTCCAAAAAAATTCTTTTCCTCTAGAATGAATCTTGGTTCTCTGTTTTGGTGGATTTTATAAACCATCATAGTCTGCCTCTTCATGTGATATCAACTGTTGTCTCTGAGTGTCTTAGTTAAAACCAAAAACCAAACCCAGTACTTTTAAGCCAATGCCAACTCATAGTGACCCTACAGGACAGAGTAGAACTGCCCCATAAAGTTAGTCAGCTATGGGTTTAAAAAGAGAAATTTTATTTGTCACAGCCCAGTAGGCTAAAAGTCCAAATTTGAGGTATCAGCTTCAGGGGAAGGATTTCTCTGCTGACTCCAGAGGAAGATCTATGTTACCAATCATCCCTTGTACTGGAAGCTTCTGAGGTGAAGGAATCCCCATCCTTTCCAAAGGGCATGCTCAGCCCCCAGCACTGCTTTTTTCTCTTTATGGCATGAGGTCCCTAAATCTCTCTGGCTGCTTCTTTCCTTTATGTCTCAAGAGACTGTCTCAAGGCACAAAACAATCTTAGACATTGAGTCCAGCGCCATCAACACAACTCTGACCATTCTCCCTTATTAATATCATAGGGGCAGGATTCACAACATAGAGAAACATAGGAAAATATTAGGAATCATGGCCCAGCCAAACGGCCACACACATTTTTGGGGGAACACAATTCAGTCCATGGCATTCCACCCTTTGTTTCTGAAAGAAAAATTACATCCTTGTAACACATAAAATATATTCATCCCATCATAGCGAAGCCCCTAGGGTCGCCATGCGTTGGATCCGACTCAACGGCACTTGGCTTGGCTATTATAGCAAAAGCCTTACCTCCAAGTGCAAAATTCAGAAATTCCTCTTCAACCCTGAAATCTAGAACACAAGTTATCGGCTTCTAAAATACAATGTCTGAATAGGCAGGCACGAGATAGATATTTGCATTACAAATGGGAAAAAGAAAGCAAAATAGACAACAAATAAGTAGCAAAGCCTATTACATTAACCCTCAAGGCTGCAAAAATAATATTTCATGCTCTGAGACATTTTGCACAATGGCCTTGCCCTCTAGAACTCTAAATATTAGCCATACTCTCCAGATGCTGAGTGGAGAACCCTTGGCCCTATGTTATAGCTCTGCCTTCCAGGCCCACCAGGACAGCAATTCTGCTTTCTTGGCTTTAGGTGCACAATTTTCCTAGTAGATCTGAGTGGTAACTCCACCCTTAGAAACACCATGGGCCATGGCTCCACCCTGAGATCACGGCCATACCTTTTGAGACTGAAGCTTCTAAGTTTCTTATGCTTCTTCTCTTCAGCTTTTGCTTCCTGTGTCCTCATGGCCCACATCTGCTGTGCAGGGACAAGTGTTGCAAAGCTCGGTAGCTCTGTACCCAACTCTACCAGGAGATTTGCAGCACACAGACACTCATCTCTCTCACACCATGAGTCAGCAAGCCTAACTTCAGTGATTCAGGTACTCAGAGGTACACCCAAGTACCCAGAGGCACGCACTCCATGAGAAACCTCAGGTACACAGGTACTCAGCTACCTCACTCTGTGGGTACGCTCCAGCAACGTCTTGCACAGGTCTGCTCTGATGCTGCCTGTCCAGCTGCTGCTGCTGTTGGTCCTCTGCTGCTTGTTTCTCACCATGCGTGCCTTCTTCCGTGTTAGCAGTTTTCCTCAATTCCTTGTGAGTCTTCCTTCCATTCGCAGTTTCAAAATTGCTTCCACATTTTGGGTATCCATCAGAGTATCATTCTACTCCTTCAGTA
Source organism: Heterohyrax brucei (assembly GCA_028571685.1). Classification (NCBI taxonomy): domain Eukaryota; kingdom Metazoa; phylum Chordata; class Mammalia; order Hyracoidea; family Procaviidae; genus Heterohyrax; species Heterohyrax brucei. Next base: position 2,884,525 of record CM053151.1, read on the forward strand.
CCAAATTCTGTCTTAATCAGCTAGCTCTGCATTAACAGAAATACCACAAATGGATAGCTGTAAAAACAGAAATTTTATTTGTCATAGTCTAATAAGCTGAAAGTCCAAATTCAGTCCAGGGAAGGCTTTTTCTGCTGGCTCTGGAGGAAGATCCTTGTCATCAATCTTCCCCTGGACTGGAAGCTTCTGAGGTCCAAAGGACACGCTCAGTTCTTGGAACTTCTTTCTTATTTGTTGCTATGAGGTCCCTAAATCTCTCTGGTAGCTTCTTTCCTTTATATCTCAAGAGATTGCCTCAAGACACAAAACAATCTTACACATTGAGTCCTGTTCCACCAACACAACTGCCACTCATCATCTCTTATTACATCATAGGGGCAGAGTTTATGACATAAAGGAACATCACACAATAGTGGAAATTATGACCCAGCCAAACAGCCACACACACATTTTGGGGAACACAAGTCAATCCATGACACTGAGCCATCAATTAGTTATTATATTTATTTATTTGTTTGTTGTCAGATTACTGCATCCTAGCATCTTGTCTTGTTTTGTTTTGATATGCCCAAATAGGCTGGTCATTTGTGAGCTATCTTGATTATTGACATCTTTGAGGTTCTCACATCCTATCTCCAGGTGGTTAGGACAGTTAATAGGTAGGGATGTGAGCCTAGGAATCTGTTTACTTTTCTCAGGAGATTCAGCTCAAGTGTTCTGGTTGTCAGTCACCCAGTGTACAGGCTCTCCCCTACAGTCCTTGATGGCTGGAGATAACTGGAGCAAGCACAGGTATCTGGCTTACTAGGGGGTCATGCGCTGAGAAAGGCAGAGAGCAGATGGCTTTCCACAAGTGTTTGTGGGAGGCATATCCTGGTTCCACACAGCACGTAGGTGAGGAGGTTTTGCAAGTGGATTATAGGCATCCAACACCATTGGCTATAAAGACTGGGAGGTACAACTTTTTCTTGGACTCCTCTCATAGGTGGCCAGGAAAAGTGGATGGAGTCACCACTCTCAGATCCTGAGGTATGCATGCTAGGACCCTGTGCACATGGTGTCATATTGCAAGGATCTGTTGTCTCCTTGACAACTGATGCAGCTGAAAACAGGCTTCCAGCATACGTCTTGTGCTGCGGAATGAAGTCCTCTGAAGTAATTTTAAATATTTTTGCTTGACCTAGCACACACAACAAGAAAATTCCAGCACATTGATTCTTGAGTTTGCATTAAAGTGGCAGAACTAATCACAAACCAAATTCAAAATGAATAAGAGAAGATTTAGCCTCAGTAGCTACCCTAAGATACAGAGGTGCTGACCTGAGGATGAAGCTGACTCTATGGCAGAGAAAGGATACTTGTGACACGCTGATCCCCAATGCTCAGTTATTACTAGACTTGTCATCAGAAAAAAATCACAGAAAATATGGCACGCTAGGTGTCACTATGAATGGGAACCGACTCAACAGCACTCAGGTGGGTAAGCGACTGAAGTCTTAAAGGCATAATTATCTGATGTAATGAGACCTTGAGGGGCGCAACCAGTTTGCACTGGGCTACTAACTGATAGGCTGGCATTTGAAACCACTCACCCAGGAGCCCTGCAGTAGCAAAGCCTGAAGGTCTACCTCCATAAACATTACAGCCAAGAGAACCCCGGGCAGCCAAATTACGCTCTGTAGCACATGAGGCCTCCATAAGCTGTAATCAGCGAAACAGCAATACATTTGGTATGGCTGATTAGAAACTAGGTCCTAGGCTAAGCATTTTATCAATAGTATTTATTTACTCTTCAAAGTGAAAATAACATAAATAATTCCTTCATGTTACAAGAAGAGAATACTGAAGCACAAAGTGGTTAATTAACATGCCCAGGTCCACAACGAGTTAATGGAGGTACTAAGATTTGAACACAGGTAGTCTTATTTCAAAGCCCATAACCACTGCTCTGCAACAGAGTTAAGACTGCAAATCGTTTACAGCATTTATTCTGGGTTTTCAACTTCACTGACTTGAAGAGTGTTTCTTTTAAAAAGTTGGTTCTTAATTTTTTAAATACTTCTCATTTTCTTATGCCATAATATAGCCTTACATTAAAAAGTAAAAAGGGTGATTCATCAACTTCTAGTCTTGTTGTGTCCTGTCGGGTTGATTTTCGATTCATAAGCAGCGCTGTGACTAGACTGCCCGTAGGATTTTCTAGGCTGAAAACTTTATGGAAGCAGATCACCAGGCCTTTCTCCTGCGGAGCCGGTAGGTGAACTTGAACTGTTAGCCTTTTAATTAGCATCTGAGCACTTAACCAGTTGCACCACCAGGGTTTCTTACTGCACTTCATTTTTACTTGTATAAAAAGAACACAAAATACAATATAGTTTTGGACCACAGTATAGGAAAGCATAAATGTGTGCCATAAATGAAATAAGTCCTGATAACACAATTCAAATCTCTATGGATTCAGGCCTGGAAACAAAAGAAATGTCTAGTGTAAATCATCAGTGCAAGGAAAATGGAAATGCCAAGTTTAAGAAAATCTTGTTAGACCTTTATAGAAAAACTGTCCTGATCTGAGTGATGAATGGATCTTTCCAGTCCTTAGATTTTTCTTTGTTGCTGCCTATCAGGGGATTCCTGTTAGAACACTGTTTCTAGACTAAAGATTGAAAAAATGGAGAACTTCTATTTCCATAAAATTTCATCTACTTCAAATATTTAGAGGGTATTTATAAGCTGAGATGTTCATAAAATTACTGAAGTTGCCACTAGGTAATTAGAAGACATCATTCTTAAACTCAAATGAACGTAGTCTGCTTTCTTCAGGTTCTAATTAGTTCTCAATATTTCAAGGCAAATATTTAGCAGTTGTTAATGTTTAAATGCAAGAGGGTTTTCTGCCCCCCAGTTGCCATCAACTCAATTCTGACTCATAACAACCTCATGTGGGTCCAACTAGAACTGTGCTCCATAGGATTTTCAATGATTTTTTGGAAGTAGATCTCCAGGCCTTTCTTCCAAGGTACCTCTGCATGGACTTAAACCTCCAGCCTTTCAGTTAAGCAGCAGAACATGTTAACCACTTGCACCATGAGGATTTTACCTTGGCTTTTATTTTCGCAATGTCCACATTAATGAGAAACAAAGATAAGCCAGAGGAAAAAACTGTTAGTGAGTACTAACAAGAAAAAGCCACTAAGTTGATTCCAATTCATAGTGACACTATGTGACGACGTAGAACTGCCCCATAGAGTTTTCAAAGAGTGTCTGATGGATCTGAACTACTGATATTTTGGTCAGCAGCCAGATCACTTAACCACTACACTATCAGGGTTTCTGTTGGGAAGTGTTTTCACCAGCAAATAGTCAGCTTGAGAAAACAAAAAGGAACCCTGACTGTTGTATTTTATTGCAGAATCCCCTCGGCAACTGTACAGATGTGGACCACAAAGATCAGGCAGCAAGGGTGTTCCCTTTATTCCTTTGGGAAGGGTGGAGTTGGGGAAAATAAAGCTCTTCTTTTACTCAGAATAATAATAAGGCCTCTGTCACATAGTATATGCTGGTATAAAAATACAAATACCTAGGTCAAACACAGAAATTAAAAACACCATGCTTTTGAATAGCTGTGCCAGTGTGAGGAATTATGTAAATTTAGCAACAGTAAAATATTCACCAAGTATTTTCAGTTGTAGTAATTTTAGTTATGAAGTAAAAAATATATATATATATTCCAGCTTATTATTTGTGATGTTTGGGGGAGTAACACACTGGTAATTCTTTACTAACTCTAACATTTATCCAATAGGACATTTTATAGCAAACAACTCCAGAGAACTCTCAAAAAATTTCCAGATATTTTCCTCTTTTTACTCTTGCTATTTGCATTTCAATAATGAGAATTAAAACCATTTTAATCTGTAGGTAAAAGTTTGGACAAAGAAGGTTTGCTATTAAGATACTGCAAAATAATTTCATTAAAGGGTAATCACTTTTTAAGTTTCAGTCTTCTAAAACTGAAGTGGGAGCAGGAAGAAAAAAGAAAATGAAAGATAGGAAAAATCGAGCTGTTCATTACAATTTTCCATTTTTGTTTAAACTCAGCAGGAGGGCAAAGCTGGCTTCTCTTCATCCATACAAATGCCAGGAGGGATTATGCAAACCCTACAACCACTCAAATCTTATTTAAAGTTATAATTATTGATCTTATTTAATGACTTCTGTCTGGTTTCACTCAGATCCTGCTGCATCTTGTTCTCTGCCAGTTTAGACCCACGGGGAATCCTTGATTCATAAAGGCAGATAAACCGTTTTTCTCAACATCTACACAAAGCAAGCACCAAGTGACATCTAGTGGATGTCTAGATATATTCTAAGGCCTGAGGGCATGGGTAGCGGGAATCCTTGCAGCGGAGTGGCTGAGGGCTATGGCTGCTAACCAAAAGGTCTGTAGCTCAAATCTACCAGGTGCTCCTCGTGAACTCTACGGGGCAGGTCTCCTCTGTCCTGTGAATCAGAATTGACTTGATGACATGGGGATTTGGGGGTTTAAGGACTCTGATAGCAATTATTACAATAATATATTGCTAGTGATTTTGTTCCTCAGATAGAACCTCTGTCTTTTCCTACGACAATTTGTCAGATAGGAAAGTAGTCATTTTCTTTCTCAGAGGAGGAAATTTTCTTTCCATTGTATTACCAAAAATTTTTAAGATAGAGAGTCCTAATATCTCATGCTATAAGCTCGCAAAAAGGTCACTGCCTATATACCTTTGGACATATTGGGGCAATTAACACCTGTGTAAACGGGATGAATAAGTTAGTATTTCAAGTCTCAAAAGCCTCTCTTTGCCTATAAACTAAAATTTAAATTTAACAAATCTATCTTTAGTTCAATAATTACCCTTATTTTCCTCTTTTCGCCCTTGAGAATTCTGTGTGAGAATTAGGCAAGGATCTGGATCCATTTTCCATCATCTTTGGTGATTCTTGATGTTTTTACCACCAGTTATGCAGAAATCAGCTGAATAGTTAGCTGAGACTGGGGCCGCTTGACACCTCTGCTCCTTTAGTCAACAACATTTCTGAAAATCACCAGGTAGAATAAATGCTTTGTGTTGACATCTAGAAATTGCATTTGCGAAAGGGACACAAAGGGAAATTATATTGACTGAGAAACTCAAAGATGGTGTTTAAAATTACTATTTTCTTTTCTTTCAAGGAAAAGAAACTTGGAATAAGCAATGGTAACCCAAATGCCGGTTGTCTGGCTGTTCCCAAGTCTTCCAGTCTTCTAGAGTCACTCTTTAACAATCACACACACACACGCACACACACACACACACACACAGGTGCATACACACACACACACAGGTACATACACCCACACACTCAAGAATTCTGCACTAAGCCTTTTTTCAAAAACCAGAATCCGGGCGGGGGGCGGGGGACCATGCTCTTAGGCGAATTCCAGGCCCATTGGCACAACTAGCGTTTTGCTAAGAGAGCTCTCTGCACCCCACATTGGTGAGTGGCGTCTGGGGTCTTAAAAGCTGCCAAGCTGCCATCCGAGGACACAGCAAATGGTCCCAACTCAGCAGGAACGGCTGCTCACCGAGGGCCAAAATGGCATGCGGTAAAGACAACCGAGAAGACAGAGAGACCCACAAGTGTGGGTGCCTACATCGACTTGGGACCAGAAGAACCGGATGGTGCCCGGCCACCACCAGTGATAGCCACGACGGAGCTCACAGAGAGGAGCCTCACTGGCAACACAAGAATAAAGAGGTGCATCATGAGATCTCCACTAAAAGACCTCAATTGATGGTCCAGCGGTTTTGGGGTTCCTCTGAGAGCATGGCCCCCTGCCCTGATGCTGCCCTTTCCCATAAATTATAACAAAGGTCCACTCTTTGGACAGGAATGGAATGGACTTGGCAATGCAGAGTGACCATATATTGGAAGCACTTTATGGTTCTATACATCTACAGGATATCATCCTGCTGACCTCTGGCTGGAGGAAGCGGAGTGGGTGGAGAGGAGGGGAAAGGAGGCTGTTGGGATGAGACATGTATGGAGCAGAGAGGAATAGTGTGCAGTCACCAGACAGGGAGAGCAGTGGAAGCTGCCTATAGGGGGGCATGTAAATTTATACGGGGACGTACATTCTCACTCAGTTATGTTAAATAAAAATAAAAATTAAGAAAACAAAACCAACGAGAATCCTTTCCTTATCTCTTACTGCTCCAAAGGTTCCCGGAGCTCTTCCCTTTCTTCATCTCAGCTCTCCATCTGGGTTCATGTTATCTTTTTCTTCCCCGACTTTAGCCCAAACTCCAGCTCTTTTTTCCTTTAAGTCCCCCTCTAAAGTAAGCACCACTGATGCAAAGCCATGTGTAGTTGACTTGATTGAGACTTTGGTAAGAGGAGAGAAACTACAGCACAGAGAACTCCGTGAACACATTAAATTGTAAGTGAAGTGTTACAGTGATACAGTGTCTGAGATTTGTTTCAAAATAGTCCATTGGGATTAGGGTTAGGGGCTGCAGAGTAGGTGAGCATACAGACAGTTGCCATAGAGTTAACTCTGACTCATGGCTGTCCCATCTGGTTTGGAGTAAAACAGCTCCTTAGAGATTTCAAAGGAAGTGAGTTGCCAGGCCTTTTTTCAGTGGTACCTCTGAGTGGACTTGAACCACTAGCCTTTCAGTTAGCAGCCAGTAATGTTACTCTTTGTGTTACCTAGCAACTACAGTATGGTTATAGAAGAATTCACGTCACCAGGAGTTGATAACTATAAAAGCAGAGCAATGAGTACATGCGGTTCATTGTGACACGTATTCTAGTTTTACGTTTGACATTTCCATAACAAACTTTAAAAGCAAAAGCTCCCTGGTTATCCCTGAAGCAGAAAACTTCTCACTGGCTGTCATCGCTCCTCCCCTGTTGTGGCCTCCCGCCACATTTTGGAGACCCCCAGCTTCCGAGTCCCTTCCATCTCCCTGCCTCTCCTCCTGATCAAACGGCTGCAGCCAGCCCTGGGGCTTTGGGGTCCTCACTCTGACACTCAAGTTTTCCTTCACGCTGGCCTACTGACTCCACACAAATAAAAAAAAAAAGTTTCCGCTTGAAGAAATATTTTGTCCCAACTTTGCGAAATGCTTTGTTGCCCAAAAGTCATATACCTAATCATAACATCTGACATACACAGCATTTAAAAAAATGTTCATTTTTTTTTTATTCTTGCTATTTGTGTACTAATCTAGGTCCTTGCAATTGCTTCTAACAAAAGTTGACACAGATGATTATTCTAAGACAAAGCAACTCAGCACAATTGCTGACAATTGTATTAATTCAAAAAACAGTGTAAATAAAATGTGGCAAATAGGGGGATTATCTTGACTTCTAAACAAAGACGTTCAACGTACAAAACTACATTTAAAAATCAGTAGTATTTTTTTTCCCTCCATTGTCTGTCTATACTGCAGCGGCCAGAGGGCTAAGTAGCTATCACAGCACAGCTGCCTCATTAGGATTGGCCTGAGAGTCTGATGAACTTGAACCCCCAGGTCAGCTGCCCTGAGAATGGAGGCAAAGGGAGATAGAACGGAGTTTGAGTCGCTAGCTTCCCACCTGTCTTAGTCAGCATCAACTGGCAATGGCTCTTTTAACTTAGCTGTGTCTACTTAGGCCTAGAAAAACACAGGCTTTGTTTAGTGTGGTTCTCAAGTCAGCTAAGGTGAATACTCAGATTCCCAACAGGTACGCTTTTGAAGAAGTGAAGTAAAATTAAGTAAGGAAAAAGAATTTCCGTTTCCTTTTAGTTAGCCAGAGCTACTCTAACAGAAATACCATGGAGTAGATGGCTTTTACAAAGGAAAGTTTATTCTTACACAGCCCAGTGGGCTATAAGTCCGAATTCAGAGTGTCCACTCCAGGGGAAGGCTTTCCCCCTGTCAGCTCTGGAAGAAGGTCCTTACGTTGCATCAATCTTTGGTCAGGGAGCAAAAATTCTTGGCACAGGAATCTCAGGTCTGAAGGACACACTCTTCTCCCGGTGCTGTGCTCTTGAAGAGGTTACCTACTCTCTGCTTACTCTCTTTCCTTTTATCTCTCATGAGATGAAAGGATAAAAGGTGGTGCAAGCCACACTCCAGGGGAACTACCTTTACAATGGAGCAGGGAGGGAATCTCAAGGATGGGATTTACAGTCCTATTCTAATCCTCGTTAACATACAGAATAGGAAAATTGTAAAATGGAGGAGAATCATGAAATACTGGGAATTATGGCCCTGCCAAATGGGTACAAGAAATAAGAGAATTCGCTCTGGATAATTATGGTAATAACAATTTTAGAAAACAAAACCAGTTGTCATGAAGTTGACCCCAACTCATGGTGACCCCACATGTCAAAGTAGAACTGTGCCCTTACAGAGGTTCCAATGACTGATTTTTCAACAGTAAATCACCAGGCTTCTCTTTTGAATTGCCTCTTGTAGGGTGGGGAGGACTTAAATCTCCAACCTTTTGCTCAGCAGCTGAGTGTATTAACCATTTCCACAACCCAGGGACTCCTATGTTGATAATACAAAGGTGAAAACTGAGCAATTTGTCTCTTTTACATTTCCAAGAGGTAGGAAAGATGTTCAAAGACTAGAGAGCAAGTAGTGCACAGTAGTTATGCTTTTTTGCAGCTTCTGCCAAACACTCTGAGCCAGGACTTGGAAAGTGGACATGTCACTGCTGGCATGTGCCATTGTCCCCAGACACGTGTGAGACAATGCCAGCACTTACAGCTGGCTCTAAACTGAAAGAACACTTCCTCCCTTTCTGCCAGCACAATTTTCCTTCCTACTCACCCCAGAATTTGACACAGTTTCCACTCTGAGGGGACCAGGTAATGATTCCAAGAAGCCTGGGTAACATATTCCAGCGAAGGAGCCAGCATGAGACAGGGATCAGTTTAGGCTGAAACGAATCAGGAGATGCTTTTAAATTCTCCTTTGAAGTTTTTATTGCCTTATCATCAAACAGCTTCTCATCTTCAGCGACATATTGACTTTTCTGCCTGTGAGGAAGCATTTTGTCTCTTCTGCGATAAACACAGTCACTCAATGGACCCAGCTGACTCTTTTTCTGAACGGTGTTATCCCACATGTTGTGGAATTACCCTACACTCCTCATTTGACAGGATCCTTGTCCAGTACTGTCTTTTCTAACATTATCCCCCTACCATCCCTAATGATATAATGTTTGCACCACAAACATGTAAAGCTTCAGGGGGTTCTATCATTATTTGCTTTTCCTCTAGTCAAAAGATATTTTATGAGTGCTTCCTTCCATCACTCCTGATCTATGCTACTATTTTTCAAAACATCCCCTCTGATATCGTCTGCTTCTCTAAAATGCCAGATAAGAAAAAAAATTTTTCATGTCAACTAGAAGTTAAGCCATTAAAAATCCTGTGGCAGGGGGTGGTGGTTAAAATGTGACACACTGGGATTTTTGTCTTCCTCTGAGTATTACACCCTTCCTTAAAGTGAGTGGACTTGCAGAATAACTCAGTAGTAGTATTTCCCCTCCAGCCTCTGACTTATTAGAAAATAGTCGTATTAGAAAACTTTCTTTCCTATGCACAGCGCATGATAATAAAGCCCACCTCATATTGCCTCAGCGGGAAAGTGAGCGAACATCTTTCCTGGCTGCTGGAAGGGCTTTGGACCTAAACTCAGGAACCTGAAATTTAGTCCTATGACTGCCGATGTGTGGTTGGTACCATGACACCGAAAGCATGCTGACCTCCCTTCATCTCAGGTTGGTCATTTGTAATCTCATAAATCCACCCGGAAACGATTCATTCACAACTTTGGTTCTATAGCTTCTCAGTGCCTTTTCCACCTGCTTCCTTTGCCATCCTCTGTGCTGATTACCTAGCTGTTTTGGTTTCTTAACCTCATTGTCACAGATGTAAGAATAATAAGAATTTTCAGAAGCTCAGCTCTTGTGATGTTACCCTTTGTCCAAAACACTCCCACCTTTATCACTACTGCTTTTGACATTTAAGACTCTCCAGAGTCTTCTGCACCCCAAATTGGCTAGTGGTGTCAGGGGTCTTAAAAGCTGCAAGCTGCCATCTGAGGTACACCAAATTGTCCCAACTCAGCAGGAATGGATGATTAGCAAGGACCAAAATGACATCGGGGAAAGAGTACCCAAAAGACCACATCGACATGAGACCAGAAGAACCGGATGCTGCCCGACCACCACCAGTGGTATCTGTGATGGGGCTCACAAAGTTGACTCTCACTGGCAATACGAGAATAAAAAGGGTTATACCCTGAGATCTCCTCTAAAAGACCGCAGTTAATGGTCCAAGGGCCTCGGGGTTCCCCTGGTAGCATGGCCCCTGGTCCTGATGCTGCCCTTGTCCATAAATCACAATGGAGGTCAACTCTTCAGACAGAAGTGGATGGGGCTTGGTGAAACAGAGTGACCATATCGTGTGTGCACTTTATGGTTCTTTGCATCTATAGGGTGTCGCCCTGCTGACTTCCTACTTGAGGCGGGGGAGAAGGTGGAGAGGAGGAGATAGGAGATTGTTAGGAGGATATGACATGTAGAGAATGAAAAGGAGGAGTGTTCTGTCACTGGGCAGGGAGAGTAGTGGGAGCTGCGCATAGGCGGGCATGCGAATTTACATGGGATTGTACATTTTCACTCAATCATAATAAAAAAAAAATTTTTTTAAAGACTCTCCAGAATATACCGGACACCTACTTAAATTTAAGTCTTGCCATTTTCCAAATGTACCTTGTATTTTTATTTTCATAGCGCATCACATACGGCACAAATTTCTGTATTTGTCTTACTCCCTGTACTACGTGGTAACCTTCCTGAGGACAGGTGCTACCGTCAAGTGACCATTATTCTTTGCCATGGACAATATGAGACACTTTACAGTATGCTCTCTAAGTCTTTTAATAATCTACCACCCACTGCAGTCGAGTGGATTCCTACTCATAGCGACCCTATAGAACAGAGTAGAATTGCTTCATAGAGTTTCCAAGGAGCACCTGGTGGGTTTGAACTGCCAGCCTTTTGGTTAGCAGCCATACCACTTACCCACTATGCCACTAGGGTTTCTGATAATGTAAGGCATATATTATTATCTTTTTCAAGTGGGAAAACACTCAAGAGGTTAAGTGATGTGCTCAAGGTCATGCAGCCAGTATGTGACAGCTCGTACCTTAGTTGTTTCACCCACATGATATAGAAAACTCTGAACTGAAGGAGTGAATGGTGGTACATTGCTAGCACACAGACGTTATGTAAATAATTATAAGCATCAGGATGATTTTCTCTCTTTAATACAGTTCCCCTACTTTAAATAACTACCACCAGAAATAATTTTTATTTTGCTATATAGTATCCTAGAGTTTTTTCTATGCCATCTATAAAACCTACCTTAAAAAAGTTAAGAGCAAACCAAGACATGATGTAGTATATTTCCTATTAGACACTCTCTATGATCTTTTAAATAGACCTTTCTTTTATGATGCCTCCTTGATGTGATCTTGGTTTTAAAACCCTTCCAATGTAAACTTGTTCACTTGCTAAAAGCTAAGACCTTTTTTATATGTACTGCTTGAGAAGATTTCCCTGGTGAAAAGTCAACTTCATTTCGTTTTTTTCTCTTCTCTCATTCTCTTTTTAGTAAGGAAAAGAGTGATGCCAAATACTGCTTAAATAATACATCTCCAAACAGAAGTGTGCTTTGTCAAAATGGGTGCTTTATTTTCACTTTTAAGAAATTCCTCCACCCCACCTCATCCATCTTAGAAAGATGATACAATACTGGGGGGTATTTCTCAGGTGGGGAGAATGATTACATCATTACATACAATAGCACATTTTACATTAAAGAACCGAAAATAAAACAGCTTTAAATGTCTGGCCAAGAAACAGTCTATTATCTCTACTACAATGATCACAGGCCTCTGAGCATGAGTTTTTCATGTGAAATGTTCTATCTGAAGATGCTCTTTGAATATGTAAGTACTACTAATAATTGAATGTTGACCCTGATAATTTCAATCCTTTTTCCTTCCCCCTCCTGCTTTTTGTCCTTGACCCTGAGCTGGTATGCTCATTTAGTCTCATATGGAAGGCTAAGCTATGTGTGTTATTGTTTGTTTTATGGGCCTGTCTAATCTTTGGCTGAAGGATGAACTTCAAGAGTTACATCAGTACTGAGTTAAAAAGCTGTCTGGAGGCCATACCCTCAGGATTTCTCCAGTCACTGTCAGACCAGAAGTCTGTTCGTTTTTTGAGAGTTAGAATAGTGTTCTACATTTTCCTCCAGTTCTGTCAGGGACCCTCTACTGTGATCTCTGTCAAAGCAGTCAGTTGTGGTACCCAGCCGGGTACCATCTAGTTGTGCTGGACTCAGTCTGGACTCAGTCTGGCTGTGGTAGCTGTGGTCCATTAGTTTTTGGACGAGTCTTTCCTTCGTGTCTTTGGTTTACTTCATCCCCACCACTCACCAAACAGTGGAACCAGTGGAGTATGGCCACTGTTTTAGTCACCTGGTACTGCTCCAACAGAAAATACTATGGGTGGATGGTTTCATGAAGAGAAACTTTATTGTCCCAGTCCAGTAAGCTACAAGTCCATTCAATAAGAGAAATTATTACAGTCCGGTAGGTTGAGTCCAAATACAAGGAGAGCACCTCTGCGCAGGAACCTCAGGTCCAAAGGACGTGTTCTGCTCTCAGTGCTGCTTTCCTGGTGGTATGAGTTCCCAGCTCGCTCTGCTGACTTCTCTCCCTGACACCTCACAGCTGGTAGCCTGAATCCTGCCTCACCAACACAACAGCTGTCTATCTTCCCTCATCAACATTACAGAGGCAAGATTTACAACACATGGAAGGAATGGCACCGTATTGGAACTCACAGCAGAGTAAAATCAACACATACATTTTTGGAGGAACACAATACAGTCCATGACAACCACTCACAGGCTTTTAAGACCCAGACACTACTCACCAAAGGGGGATGCAGAACATTTTATTTGTAAGCTATGTTACGCTGATTGAGCTAGATATACCTTAGACCATAGTCGTCACACGCTTTAAGCTGCATCATGTGTATATAAAAGCTACACAATGAGTGAGGAAGACAGAAGAATTGACACCTTTGAATTGTGGTACTAGAAAAAATATTGGGCACAGTGGCATGGTGGCAAGTTTATGAATTTAATTGTGTAGTTGTCTGTGAGGGCATTTTTAGCCAGTAAACAAATAACTGTATTGGAACGCCCTACCTACTCACCTGATCTGTCCTCCAATGACTTTTTTCTTTTCTCAAAGAAAAAAGGGATATTGAAAAAAGACATTTTGATGACATTCAGCACATCAAGGATGATACAACAACAGCTCTGATGGCCAATTCCAGAAAAACAATTCCAAAATTGTTTTAAAGGGTGGACTAGGCGCTGGCATCGGTGCATAGCCCACAGTGACATTCAGAAGTGAGGTATGTTGCATTTTTTTCTAGGATGAGTTCACGAATGTGACTGCCAGACCTTTTACAGCAGAGCGAAACACTACCTGGTCCTGTGCCGTGCCCACAGTCATTTCTATGCTTAATACCATTGTTACAGCCACTGTGTCAATTCGTGTTCTTGAGGGTCTTCCTCTTCTTCACATAATCCAGCTTTTCAGATTATTTGCTTAGCATAAGGAATTAAAAGGTATGGTTAAAGGGTACAACCCTGACACACAATTTTCTTGACTTTAAACCATGCAGTGTGCCCTTGTTCTGTTGGAAAGACTGCCTCTAGATGTAGGTAGAGATTCCTCACACGATGATCCACAAAGTCCACTGCCTTTGCATAGTCGATAGAACATAGTATAAACATCTTCCTAGTACTCTCTATTTTCATCCAAGATCCTTCTGACATCAACAATGACATCCATGGTTCCCTAACCTTTTCTGAATCCAGCTTTAATTTCTTGCAGTTCCTTGTCTATATACTGTTACAGCTGCTTTTGAATGATCTTCAGAAAAATTTTACTTGCAGGCAATATTAGTTGATACTGTGATAAATTTCTCATTCGCTTGGATCGCCTTTCTTAGTAACAGCCATAAATATAGCCAGGTAGCTGGACTCCAGAATTTCTCCAAATTTCTTGTCAAAGATGTGTGAGCACTTTCAGCACTGCATCCATTTGTTAAAACATCTTAATTGATACTCCATCAATTTCTGGAGCCTTGTTTCTCATCAATGCTTTCTTCAATGAAGCCTTGACTTCTTCCTTTAGTACTGGTGGTACTGATTATATACTACCTCTTGAAATGGTTGAATGTCAACAAATTCTTTTTGATATAATAACTCTGTGTGTTCCTTTCATCTTGTTTTGATGCTTCCTGTGTCATTTAATACTTTTTCTGTAGAATCCTTCTCTATTGCAACTCAAGGCTTGAATCTTTTGTTCATTTCATTCAGCTTGAGAAATGCTGAGTATGTTCTTATCTTTTGGTTTTCTATGTCTAGCAAGTTGCACGTGTCATGATAATACTTTACTTTGTCTTTTAGAGCCACCTTTGAAATCTTCTGTTTAGTTCTTCTACTTCATCATTTTTTCCTTTTGCTTTAGATACTTGATGTTCCAGACACAGTTTCAGAGTCTCTTCTGACATCCAACTTAGTCTTTCCTTTCTTTCCTTCTTTTCAATAACCTCTTGTTCATATCACAACTTGTGTCGTCTTTGGTCATTTGTGTTCAAGGCATGAAATCTGTTCTTGAGATGATCTATACTGGGATATACTCAGCGTCACACTTTAGCTGTTATGGACTTGTTCTAATGTTCTTAAGTTACAATTGGAACTTGCACGCGAGCAGTTGATAGTCTGTGCCATAATCAGCACCTGGCCTTGTTTTGACTGATGATATTGAGCTTTGCTATCATCTTTTTCCACAGATGCGGTCATTCTGATTTCCATATATTACATCCGGAGAGGTTCACATGTATAGTTGCCATTTACGTTGGTGACAAAAGGTATTTGCAGTGAAGAAGTCGTTGGGCTTGCAAAATTCTATTGTGCAATCTCCAGCATTGTTTCTATCACCAAAGCCATGTTTTCCAATTACTGATCCTTCTTTGTTTCCAATTTTTTGTTTGTTTTTTTAAAAAGATATATTATTGTGCTTTAAGTAAATGTTTACAATCCAGGTCAGTTTTACACACAAAATCCCGCAGACTTATCGCTGTGTAGCTCTAGCTGCTCTCCCAACCGTGTGACAGCACTTTTCTCCTTTCCACCGTGTACTTCCTGTATTCATAAAACCAGCTCCTATACCCTTCCACTCTCTCGTCTCACCCCTAGAGGAGGAGTTGCTCCAACAGCCTCATGTGTGTATTTAAGCCAGAAAGCACACACTTCACCAGCATCACTCTGTGTCTCACAGTCCACTCCAGTTTTTGTTTGGAGAGTTACCTTTGGTACCGATCTCAGTACTGGACTAACAGTGAGTGCAAGGGCCATATTCTAAGGGGACCCTCCAGGATGTCACACCATCCCTCCAGGATGTCACACCATTAAGTCTGGCCTTTTAATAGACTTCTAGATCTGTACCTCCATTTTTCTTCTGCTACATCAGGGACTCTTGTTCTGTTTCTGTTCATACAGGCACTGGTTGTGGCTGGGCACCATCTAGCTCTTTGGGTCTCATGCTGATATTCTCTCGATCATTTGGCCCCTTCTGTCTCCTGGGATCATCTTTTCCTCATGTCTTTGTTCCCCTCTGCTCCAAGTGGACTGGGACCAACTGATGCTCCTTATATGGCAGCTTCCTAACTTTTAAGACCCCAGAAACCACTCTCCAAAATGTGATGCAAAATTGTTTCTCAAAAAAGAAAGAAAAGCTTATTTACGTTATTTGAGGTAGATGTCCCCTTAAACCATGGTCCTTAGACTTCTGCAATTGGTACTCTGAACTTTGAAATGTTGGGCTGTATTTAGGAAACCTCTTAGCTTGTGAGGTAGTCCAGCAGTGTTAATCTCCCTTCCACAGCACGTTGTCACTTCCTTCACTTCAATCCAACTCCTATCTACCATCTAATGCACGAATACTCATCTCCTCCCACCCCTTCTTTGTAATCATCAAAGATTATTTTCTCCAATGCTTAAATCTTTTCATGAGTTCTTGTAATAGTGGTCTCATACAATATTTGTCATTTTGACACTGACTGATTTCATTCAGTGTAACACCTTCCAGATTCATCCATGTTATGCTTCCCAAGATCATCATTGTTTTTCATCATTGAATACTATTCCACTGTGTGAATACACCATGGTTTGTTTATCCATTCATCTGTTGATGGGCATCTAGATTGATTCCATCTTTTTGATTTTGTGGACAGTGCTGCAATAAACACTGGTGTGTGTATATCTATTTGTGTGATGGCTCTTATTTCTTTAGGGTACATTCCAAGTACTGAGATTGCTAGATCACATGACATTTCTATTTCTAGCTTTTTAAGAAAGCTCTAAATCTATTTCCAAAATCATTGTACCATTTTATGTTCCCACCAGCAGTGTAGAAGATTTTCAGTGCCTCTATAACCTCTCCAACATTTATTGTTTCTGTTTTTTGGATTAATGCCAGCCTTACTGGGGTGAGATGGTATCTCATTATAGTTTTGATTTGGATTTCTATAGGGGCTAATGATTGTGAGCATTTCCTCATGTGTCTTTTAGCTTCCTGGATGTCTTCTTTGGTGATGTATTTGTTCCTATCCTTTGCCTATTTTTTAATTGTGTTGCTTGTCTTTTTCTTGTTGAGATTTTCTAGTACCTTGTAGATTATGGAGATTAGACACTGATCAAATTCTTGGTTGCCGAATAATTTTTACAGTCTGCAGGTAGTCTTCTTACTTTTTTGATGAAGTCTGTGGATGAGCATAAATGTTTGATTTTTTGGACTTCTCATTTATTTTTCCTTCCAGTACTTGTGCATTGTTATTAATATTTTGTAGTTTGTTTATGCCATGTATTAGGGCTACCAGCATTGTCCTGATTTTTCTGCCATGATCTTTATCATTTTAGATTTTACATTTAGGTCTCTGGTCCATTTTAAGTTAGTTTTTGTGCATGGGGTAAGATAGGGGTATTGTTTCATATTTTTGCAGATGGATATCCAGTATTGCTATCACCATTTGTTGAAGAAACTGTTTTCTTCCAGTTCATGGACTTTGGACCTTTGTGAAATACCAACTGTTTATAGGTGGATGATGCTATATCTGGATTCTCTGTTCTGTTTCATTGGTCTATGTATCCATTTCTGTACCAGTACCAGGCAGTTTTGACTACCATGGCAGTGTAATAGGTTCTAAACTCAGATAATGTGAAGCTCCCCACTTTGTTCTTCTTCAGTAATGCTTTACTTATCTGGGGCTTCTTCCTTTTCCATAAGAACTTGATGATTTCTTTCTCCAGCTCATTAAAAAGTAACATTGGAATTTGTATTGGGACTGCATTGTATCTATAGAACTCTTTGGACAAAACAGAAATTTTCAAGATGTAAAGTGTTCAAATCCATGAGCAATGTAGTTTTTCCTGCTTATGTAAGTCTATTTTGGTTCTTGTAGTAGAGTCTTGTAATTTTCCTTGTATAGGTTTTGTGCCTCTCTGGTTAGATTTATTCCTAAGTATTTTATCTTCTTGGAGGCTACTGTACATGGTAATGATTTGGTGATACTCTCTTGGACATTATGTTTGTTGGTATAGAGGAATCACACTGATTTATTTATGTTTATCTTATGTCCTGATAATTTGCTGAACTCTTCTATTACTTCCAGTAGCTTTTTTTGTGAATTTTTTAGAGTTTTCTGTGTATAAGACCATATCATCTGCAAATAGAGATACTTTGACTTCTTCCTTACCAATTTGGATGCCCTTTATTTGTTTATCTTGTCTGGTTATTCTGGCTAGAACCTCCAGGACAATACTGAATAAAAGTGGTGATACTGGGCATCCTTGTCTGGCTCCTGTTCTCAAGGGAAATGCTTTCAGTCTCTCTCCATCTAGGATGATGTTGGCTTTTGGCTTTGCATGTTGTTCTTGTTGTTAGATGTCATTGAGTCACTTCCAACTCATAGTGGCCTCACTCACAACAGAATGAAACACTGCCCTGTATTGCACCATGTCCACGATCGTTTCATACTTAAGCGCATTGTTGCAGCCATCATCAGTTCATCTCATTGAGGGTCTTTCTCTATTCCGCTGATGCTCCACTCTACCAAGCATGATGCCCTTCTCCTGGGACTGATCCTACCTGACAACAGGTCCACAGTATGCAAGATGCAGTTTTGCTGTCTTTGCTTCCAAGAAGCACTCTGGTTGAGCTTCTTCCAGAACAGATCTGTTTGTTCTTTTGGCAGTCCACAGTATAGTCAATATTCTTCTTCATCATCACATTTCAAAGGCATAATTCTTCTTCTGTCTTTCTTGTTTATTGGCCAGCTTTCACATGTGTATGATGCAATTGAAAATACCATGGCTTGGGTCAGGTACACTTTAGTCTTCAAGATGACATTTTTACTTTCCAGCACTTTAAAGAAGTCCTTTGCAACACATTTTCCCAATGCAATGAGTCTTTTGATTTATTGACTGTTGCTTCCATGGGCCTTGAAGGTGAGCCCAAGTAACATGAAATCGTTGGCAACCTCAGTCCTTTCTCCATTTATGATGATGTTGCTTACTGGTCCAGTTATGAGGATTTTTTCTTTCTTGATGATGAGGTGCAATCCATACTGAAGGCTGTGGTCTTTGTTCTTCATCACTAAGAGTTTCAAATCTTCTTCATTCACTTTCAGCAAGTAAGGTAGTGTCGTCTGCCTAATGCAGGTTACTAATGAGTTGTACTTGAACCCCGATGCCTCATTCTTCTTCATATAACCCAGCTTCTCAGATTATTTGCTTGGCATATAGATTGAAAAGGTATGGTGAAAGGATGCAACCCTGATGCACACGTTTACTGACTTTGAAACATGCAGTATGCCCTTGTTCTGTCCTCTCAAGAGGCACAATTGCCTCTTGATCCATGTACAGATTCCTTAAGAGCACAGGTAAGTGTTCTGGAGTTCCTATCATATGCAATGTTAGCCATAATTTGTTCTGATCCACACAGTCGAATGCCTTCGCATAGTCAATGAAATGGCAGGTAAACATCTTTCTGGCATTCTCTACTTTCAGCCAAGATCCATCCAACGTCGGCAATGATATCCCTGGTTCCATGTTGTCCTCTGAGTCCAGCTTGAATTTCTGGCAATTCCTTGTCAGTACACTGTTGCAGTCATTTTTTAACAATCTTGAGCAAAATTTTACTTGCATATAATAGTGTTCAGTAATTTCTTCATTCATTTGGATCACTTTTCTTTGGAATGGGTATAAATATGAATCTCTTCCAGTCAGCTGGCCAGGTTCAAGCCAGCCAAGTACCGTAGTCGGATGCGACTCATGGCGACCCTAGGGGCCAGGGTAGAACTGACCGCTGTCCTCTAAATCTCTTGGCATAGACAAGGGAGCACTTCTAGCACTGCATCTGTTTGTTGAAATACCTCAATTGATATTCCGTCAATTCCTGAAGCCTTGTTTTTCACCAATGCCTTCAGTGCAGCTACCACATCTTCCATTAGTACCATCTGTTCCGATTATATGCCACCTCTTGAAATGACTGAACATTGACCAGTTCTTTCTTGCATAATGACTCTGTGTATTCCTTCCATCTTCTTCTGATGCTTCCTGAATCATCCAGTGTTTTCCCTGTAGAATCCTTCACTATTGCAGCTCGAGGCTTGATTTTTTCTTCAATTATTTCAGCGTGAGAAACACAGAACATGTTCTTCCCTTTGGGCTTTCTATTTCCAGCTCTTTGCACATAATACTTTATTTTGTCTTCTTGAGCTGCCCTGTGAAATCTTCTGTTTAGTTCTTTTGCTTCATCATTTCTTCCTTTTGCTTTAGCTGATCAACATTTGAGAAGAATTGTCTGTGCATAGATGCACCTTATTACGTTGAGGAATTTTCCTGCTATTCTTATTCTGCTGGGAATTTTTAACATGAATGAGTGTTGGACTTTGTCAAATGCCTTTTCTGCATCAATTGGCAATATCAAGGGGTTCCTGTCTTTTGCTTTATGTACGTGATTGAGTACATTTATTGTATTTCTAACATTAAACCATCTCCATATGTCTGGTATGAATCTCACTTGGCCATGGTGAATTATTTTTGTTATATATTGTTGAATTCTATTGGCTAGAATTTTGTTGAGGATTTTGATGTCAAAGTTTATAAGAGATATCAGTCTGTAATTTTCCTTTTCTTGTGCCATCTTTACCTGGTTTTGGTATCCAGGGTTATGCTGGCTTCATAGATTGAGTTTGGGAATAGTCCATCCTTTTCTAGTCTGTGAAATACCTTTACTAATAGTGGTGCTGGCTCATCTGTAAAAGTTTGGCAGAATTCTTCTGTGAGGCCATCTGGGCCAGGACTCTTTTTGATTGGGAGTTTTTTTTTTATTACTTTTTTAAATCTCTTCTCTGGTGATAGTTTTATTAAGTTGTTCTACTTCTGTTTGTGTTAGTTTTGGTAGGTAGTATTTCTAGTAATTTGTCCATTTCCTCCTGGTTTTCAAATTTCTTAAAAGTACAATTTTGGGTAGTATTCTGTTACGATCTTTTTAATTTCAGTTGGGTCTGTTGTGATATTGCCCATTTCACTTCTTATTTGGGTTATTTGCTTCCCCTTCCTCAATCTCTCTCTCTCTCTTTTTCTTTTGTCAATTTTGGCAGTGGTTTATAGATTTTGATCTTTCTAAAAAAATAGTTTTTGGCCTTGTTAACTGCTTCAATTGTTTTTCTATTCTCTAATTAATTTAGTTCTGTTTATTATGTTCCCCGCCCCCCGGTCCTTGAGGGCCTCCTTTATTGCTATATTTTCACATGTTCAAGTTGTAGCGTTAATTCCTTGATATAGGCCCTTTCTTCTACTGGGTATGCGGATTTATTGAGATAAACTGACCTTTGTGCACTGCTTTAGCTGTGACCCGTATGTTCTGATAAGATGTGTTTTCATTCTCATTTGATTCTATGAATTTCTTTCTTCCATCCTTGATTTCTTCTCCGGTCTAGAAATTTCGAAGCCAGGTGTTGTTCCCTTTCTGTGTGTTTAATATCCTTACATTTTCTGCTATTTATTTTAATTTTTATGGCTTTATTGTGTGGCAAGATGCTTTTGCAGTGTTGCTTTATGGCCTAATATATGGTCTACTATGGAAAAGGTTCTATGTGTACTGGAAAAGAAAGTATATTTGTCAGCAGTTGTGTGGAGTATTCTGTCTATGTCTATGAGGTTGAGTTAGCTGATTGTGACATTTAGATCTTCTGTATTTTTATTGAGCTTCTTTGTGGATGTTCTGTCCATCACCAAAAGTGGTGTGTTAAACACTCCTGCTATTATTGTGGAGCTATCTATTTCCCTTTTCAAAGCTGTTAGAGTCCTTTTGACATATTTAGAAGCTCTGTCATTGTGTGTGTAGATATTTAATGTGGTTATGTCCTCCTAATGTATTGACCCTGTAAGTAATATATAGTGATCTTCCTTGTCCATTTTGGTGCATTTTACTTTAAAGTCTATTTTATCTGAAATTAATATTGCCACTTCTGCTGTTTTTCAAATGTTGTTAGCTTGATATATATTTTCCTGTCCTTTGAGTTGCAATTTGTTTGTATCTTTAAGTTTAAGGTGTGTTTCTTGTAAGCAACGTATAGACAGATCATGCTTTTTTATCCATTGTGCTAAGATGTCCTCAGAATTTATTGCCCAGTACAGAGCAGAGAAGGGTGGGGAAGTACTGGGGAAAGGATGAGAAATCAGCATGTAGCAAAGATTTTTGAGTCGGCAAGAGTTCCCAAGCACTTAGCTCTGGTGAAAGTCCTCTGTGGTTCTGTAGGTGCAGCTATTGGAAGCTAAGCTTCCCCCACTGAAAAAGACACACTCCACTCACAGGAACGCTGCTCTGTTTGGCCACTTTCCATGGTGCCACGGCTCTGCTTGGCTGGCTGAAGACAATTTTTCTGCAGGGTGTAGATTTAAACCTGGCTGAAGTAATTGCTTCTGGACTGCTTTGTCCTCCCTGTCACCTAGTCTTACCAACTTTCTGTCTGATATTCAGGACTCCTAGACTATCCTACAAAATTTGTTCAGTTCTTTTTCTGGTACTTTGTTACTAGAGGGATCAGCAAATACCCATGACTACTCCCTCTTCTTAGCGCTGCCTGTTTCCAGCTTACATACTCCAAACCCCAGTAACTACCAATATATCCTGATTGCACATTCAGTCAATTTCAGACTGCAGAAGTGGGCAAAACTCTTCAATTTCTTTGCCTGTGGCCTCAGTGCTTGGTGCATAAATTTGAATAACAGGCTCATTAACTGGCCTTCTTTATAGGCATGTGGATATTGTCCTATCACTGACAGCACTGTATGTCAAGAGAGGTCTTGATTTTTTTTTTTAATGATAAATGTAATGCCATTCTCCTTCAAGTTGTCATTCCTGACATAGTAGACCAAATGATTGTCCAATCTGAAATGACCAATACCAGCCCATTACAGTTCAATAATGCCCAGGATATTTACGTTTCTGTATCCCATTTCACTTTTGTCCACTTCCAATTTTCCTAGATCCACATATTGTACATTCAACATTCTGATCATTAATGGATGCTTGCAGCTGTTTCTTCTCATTATGAATCATGCCTCATCAGCAAATAGAGGTCCAGAAAGCTCAACTCCATCCATGTCATTAAGGTTGACTACTTTGAGGAGGCAGCTCGTCCCCCATCATTGTCTTTTGAGTGCTTTCTAATCTTTGGGGCTCATTTTCTGGCACTATATCAGACAATGTTCCACTGCTATTCATAAGGTTTTCACTAGATAATTCTTTTCAGAAGTAGACTGCCAGGTCCTTCTTCCTAGTCTACTTAGTCTGGAAGCTCAGCTTAAACCTGTCTGTCATGGGTGACCCTGCTAGTATCTGAGTAACTGTCACATGGCTTCTAGCATCAGAGTACCATGCAAGCCCCCACAATACCACAATGAAAGACATTGTTTCTTTTTGTATGTAAGCTTTTTCATGAGTTTTTGTAATAGTGGTCTCATGAAGCATTTCTCCTTTTGTGATTGACCTATTTCATTCAGCAATAATGCCCTCCAGATTCATCCATGTTGTAAAATGTTTTGCAGACTCATCATTGATCTTTATTGTTGCACAGTATTCCATTGTGTATATGTAACATAGTTTATTCATTCTTCTGTTTATGGGTGTCTAGGCAGTTTCCATCCTTTTGCTATTGTGAATAATGCTGCAATGAACATAGTCGAGCATATTCACTTGGCTCTTGTTTCTCTAGGATATAATCCTAGGAGTGAGAATTCTGGATCATATGGTATTTTTATTTCTAGCTTTTCAATGAAGTGCCATATCATTCTCCAAAATGTTGTGACATTTTACAGTCCTACCAGCAATGCATTTTTAAGGATTTCCAATACCCAGCCGCCTCTCCAACATTTCTTATTTTCTGTTTTTTGATGGAAACTGTGGTGCATAGTGGTTAAGTGGTACAGCTACTAATCAAAGGGTCAGCAGTTTGAATCCAACAGGCACTCCTTGGAAATTCTATGAGGGCAGTTCTACTCTTCCCTATAGTGTCACTATGAGTTGGAATTGACTTGATGGCACTGGGATTGGTTTTTTTTTTTTTTTGATTCAGGCCAGTAATGTGAGATGGCATCTCATTGTAATTTTGATTTGTATTTTTCCAACTGCTAGTGATGGCAAGTGTTTCCTCATGTATCTATGAAACCTGCTGTCTAGTCAAGTCTGACTCAGAGTGACCCTAAATTCAGAGTAGAACTGCTCCATAAGAGTTTCCGAGGAGTGCCTGACAGATTTGAACTGCCAATCTTTTGGTTAGCAGATGTAGCACTTAACCCACTACACCACCAGTTTCCCATGTGTCTGTTAGCTGCCTGGATTATTTGCCCTTTTGTTGGAGACATGTTGGATTTTCCTATAGATTTTAGAGATTAGTTCTTTATAAGATTTGTCACAGCCAAAATTTTCTCCCCAATCTTTTGGTTCTCTTTTCACTCTTCAGTAGCTTAATTATTTAATTTTTATCAGATCTCAGTTACTCAGCTTATTTTCTGTTGTTTGTGCATTGTTTAGTCATGGTTTATGTCCTGTTAATGCTCTGTATTAAGCCATCTAGCACTGAGCCTATTTTTTTCTTCTATAATCTTTATAGTTTGGGGGTTTATATTTAGATTCTTGATCCATTTTGAATTAGTTTTTGTGTACAGTGTGAAGTATAAAATCTGTTTCATTTTTTTTTTCTTTTACAGGTGGACATTCAGTTTTGCCAGCATCATTTGATAAACAGACTGTCTTTTCACAATTTAATGGACTTAGGGCCTTTGTCGAAGATCAGGTGACTGTAGGTGGTTGGATTTACATCTGAGTTCTCAATTCTTTTCGATTGGCCAATGTATCTGTCACTGTACCAGTACTAGGCTGCTTTGGCTCCTGTAGCTGTACAATAGGTTCTAAGATCAGCTAGTGCAAGTTCTCCTGCTTTTTTCTTTTCCTTCTATACTGCTTTACTTCATTTGGGACCTCTTTCCATCTAAAGTTAATGATTAGTTTTTCTGTCTCAATAAAGAATGCTGTTGGTATTTGGATCAGGATTCTACTGCATTTGTAGATTGCTTTGGGTAGAATTGATATTTTCATAATGTTGAGTCTACCTATCCATAAGCATGATACGTTTTTCCATTTATGTAGGTCTCATTTGGTGTCTTATAGTAGTGATTTTAAATTTTTTATAAAGGTTTTATACATCACTCAGTAGATTTATTCTCAAGGATTTTATATTTTTTAGGGGCTGTTATAAATGGTATTGCTTTCCCAATTTCCCTTTTGGGTTTCTCCTTATTGGAGTGTGTAGGAGTCCAAGTAATTTTTATGTGTTTGTCTTGTATCCTGCAACTCTACTGAATCTTCCTATTTGTTCCAGTAGTTTCCCTGTGAAGTCTTGATTTTTCTATTAAATTATCCACAAATAGTGACAGCTTTACTTCTTCTTTACCTTTTATTTCTTTCTTCTTGACTTATTGCTCTAGCTAGGACTTCCAGCACAATATTAAATAGAAGGGGGGGATAAAGGGCACCCTTGTCATATTCCTGTTCTCAGAGGGAATGTTTTCACCCTTCTATTAAGAACAGTGTTGGCTGTTGGTTTATATAGAAAACCCAGTGCCGTTTGTATAGATATTCTTCATTACGGTGGGGAGCTTCACTTCTATTCCTACTGAGTTTTTATCAGGAACTAATTCTGAATTTATCAATTCTTTTTCCAAATCAATTGAGGTGATCACGTGATTCTTTTCTTTATGTGGTGATGTTGAACCATACTCGCACCCCTGGTATGAATTCCTCTTTTTAATGTGGTGCTGCATTCCATTGGCTAGAATTTTGTAGAAAAATTTTGTATCTGTATTCATGAGAGACAATGTTCTGCAATTTTGTGTGTGTGTGTGTGGTGTCTTTGCCTGGTAGTGGTATCAGGGTTATACTGGTTTCATAAAAAGAATTTGAAAGTATCCCTTCCTCTTCTATATTCTGAAATAGTTTGACTAGCACTGGTGTGAGCTGTTCTCTGAATGTTTGGTAGAATTCTCCAGTGAAGCCATCTAGAGCAGGGGAGGGAGTTTTTATTACATTTTCAATCTCTTGTTATGAGTCTGTCTAGATTTTTTACCTCAGTTTTTAGTGTTTCTAGAAATTTTTCCATTACCTGTAAGTTTTCAAATTTATTATATATATATATACTTTTATAGTACTCTGTTATAATCCTTTTTGTTTCAGTTGAGTCTATTGTACCATCCCTAATTTCATTTCTTATCGGGATTATTTGCATCCTCTCCTATTTTCGTCAATTTGACCAATGGTTTGTCAATTTTGTTAATCCTTTCAAAGAACTTTCATTTTTATTGACTCTTTCTACACTCTGTATCATCTGTAACATTTATTATTTCCTTTCTTTTGGCAGTTGTGGGTTACTCTTGCTGTTCTCAGTTTGATCAAGTTGTACAGCTAACACTCTAATTTTATTCCCTTCTTCCTTTTGGATGTGAGCATCTATTGCTATAAATTGACCTGTGAGGGCATTACTTTTGTGTGTCCCACAGGATTTTGTATGATGTGTTTTCATTTTTGTTTGATTCCAGGAATTTTTTTAAAATTCCATCTTTGTTTTTCTTCTACTACCCAGTGGCTTTTGAGCAGAGTGTTATCATTTTCCAGGTATTTGATTTTTTCCACTGCTCTTCTGTTGTTAATTTCTACTTCTATAAAGTTGTGATCAGAGAAGATGCTTTGTATTATCTCAGTATTTAGGATTTTGCAGACAGTTGATCTGTGGCTTAAAATGTGGTCTAATTTGGAGAACACTGCGTATGTATTGGAAAAGAATATACACTTTCCTGGTGTTGGGTAAACTGTTCATATATGCCTATGAGATCAAGGTTGTTGATTTTTGTGGCCTTTAGATATTCTGAATTTTTGTTGAGTATTTTTCTAGATATTCTGTCCTTTACCCAGAGTGGTGTGTTGAAATCTACTGTTATTGTGGAACCATCAATTTCTATTTACAGTACTGTAAAAGTTTATGTATTTTGGCCATTAGATTCCATCTTAGTCATCTAGTGCTGCTATAAGAGAAATGCCACAAGTGGGCTGCTTTAAAAAGAAAGATTTTATTGTGTCACAGTCTAGAAGTCTGAAAGTCCAAATTCAGGGTATCAGCTCCAGGCGGAGGCTTTCTCTGCTGGCTCTGGAGTAACGTCTTTTTTGTCAGTTTTCTCCTGGACTGGGAGTTTCTGTGGTACAGGGACCCCGTTTCTTTTCAAGGACACACTCTATTCCTGACATTGTTTCTTGGTCGTATGAGGTCCCTGCATCCCTCTGCTAGCTCCTTCCTTTTATATCTCAAGAGATTTCCTCAAGGCAGAAAACAATCTAATAATAGGGATAAATCTGAAAAGCTGGTTACTGAGTGAAATTAGTCACAGAAGGAGAAATACTGCATGACACCACTATTGTAAGAACTCAAGAAAATGTTTAAAAAGAGAAGAAAACAAGGTTGGGGGGCAGGGTTAGTCACTAATTACGTAGTATGAAGACTGCCAACTCAGTTTGCAAACTCATCCTAGAAAAAGTGCTGCATACCTCGTTGCTGAATATCAGTATGGTCACCTTTGAAGCACTCTCCTTGGGAAGCTATGCACTTGGCCCATCCTCCAAAGCAATTTTGAAACTCTTTTTCTGGAGTGGCCACAGCTGTCATTGCATTACCCTTGAAGTCCTGAATGTCATCAAAATGCTTTCCTTTTAACATTTTCTTTATCCTCAGGTAAAGAAAAAAGCCACTGGGGGCCAAATCAGGTGAGTAGATACGGTGTTCCAATACAGTTATTTGTTTACTGGCTAAAAACGCCCTTTCAGACAACTATGCAATTAAGTTTGCAAACTTTCCACTGTGCACAATGGCAATTCCAGAAAGAGCTCCAAAACTGCTTTGAAGGGTGTTTTCGTCACCTAGGGCTGCTCTAACAGAAATATCACAGAGTGGATGGCTTTAACAAAGAAAGATTTATTCTTACACAGTCCGGTAGGTTGCAAGTCCATATTCAGGGTGTCCGCTCCAGGGGAAGGCTTTCCCCTTGTCAGCTCTGGAGGAAAGTCCGGTATTGCATCAGTCATTGTCCAGGGAGTGTCCTCACGCAAGAACTTCTGGTCTGAAGGACGCGCTCTGCTGCCGGTGCTGCTTGCTTGATGGTAGCGAGGTTCTCAAATTGTCCTTTGTTTCTTTTTCCTTTTATTCCTTGCAAGCTAAAAGCATTAAGGGTGGGGCAAGCCATGCTCCAGGGAAACTTCCCCCACAGCAGGAATTCACAGCCCCACCCTAATCCTTTAACATACAGGTTAGCAAAACCACACAATGGAGGACAGTCCCAAGATATGGGGAACCATATCCCAGCCACGTGGCTGCACACATTTTTGGGGGGACACAATTCTAACCATGACAAAGGGTGAACTAGGTGCTGGCATCAGTGCATAGCTTCCCAAGGGGAGTTTTAAAGGTGACCATAGTGAAATTCAGCAATGAGGTTTGTAGCACTTAGAACAATTAAATTCATGGACTTAACTGTCAGCCTTTGTAGATCAAAATTTTGGCTACTATGGTGGTACAATAAGTTCTGAAGTCAGACAGTGAGGTGCTTACTTTCAGTATTGGTTTGCTTATCCAGGGTCTCTTCTCTTTCCATAGCAATTTGGTAAGTTACTTCTCTATGTCATCAAAAAAGTTTGATCAGGATTGCATTGTATGTATAAATTGCTTTGGGTAGAATAAACTTTTCCACAATGTTGAGTCTTTGTATTCGTTAGCAAGGTATGTTTTTCCACTTATGTAGGTTCTCTTGGTTTCTTGCAGTAGTGTCATTTAGTTTTCTTTGTATAGGTCTTTTACATCTCTGGTTAGATATATTTTCTAAGTGTTTTATCTTCTTGAGAACTGTTATATATGGCAACAATGTGATGATGCTCTCTTCAACATTCTGTTTGTTGGTGTAGAGGAACCCAACTGATTTTTGTATGTGTATTTTGCATCGTCATATCTTCTGAACTCTTCTATTAGTTCCAGTCATTTTCTTGTGAATTCTTTAGGGTTTTCTGTATATAAGATTATATCATCAGCAGATAGAGGTACTTTTACTTCTTCCTTATTTGGACACCCTTAACTTCTTTTTATAGCCTAACTGCTCTGACTAGGACCTCCAGCACAGTGTTGAATAAGAGTGGTGATAAAGGGAATCCTTATCTGGCTCCGATTCTCAAGAGGTCTTTCAGATTCTGTCCATTTAGAATGATGTTGGCTATTGGCTTTGTATAAATGTCCTTTATTAAGTCTAGGAATTTCCCCTCTATTCTCATTTTGCTGAGACTTTTTTTTTTTTTAAATCATGAATGCTGTTAAGACTGTCAAATTCTTTTTCTGTCTCAATCGACAAGGTCATGCGGTTCATGCCTTTTGTTTTATTTACTTGGTGGATTATGATGATCGTTTTTCTAATGTTGAACCACCTCTGCATACCTGGTATGAATCCCATTTGGTTGTGGTGAATTATTTTCATGATATGCTATTGATTTTTATTGGCTAGAATTTTGTTTAGAATTTTTGCATCTAAGTTCATAAAGGATATTGGTCTGTGATTTTTTTTTTTTTTTTTTTAGATGTCTTTACCTGGTTTTGGAAATTCTGGTTGTGTAGTGGGTTAAGTGCTACATCTTTTAACCACAAAGAATGACAGTTCAAATCTGTCAAATACTCCTTGGGAACTCTATGGGGCAGTTCTACTCTGACCTATAGGGTTGCTGTGAGTAAGACCAACTAGACAGCTGTGGGTTTTTACCTGTTTTTTGCATCAGAGTTATACTGACACATTAAAATTAGTTTGGTAGTAGTCCATCCTTTTCTATGTTCTAAAATAGCTTTAGTAACAGTGGTGTTAACTCTTCTCTGCAAGTTTTGTAGAATTCTCCAGTGAAGGCAGCAGGGCCAGGGATTTTAGGGAGAAGACTGGGGGAATTTTTCATTACCTTTTCCATCTCTTCTTTTATTATTGGTTTATTTAGCTGTTCTACCACTGTTTGTGTTAGTTTATGTAAAGTAGTGAGATTCTAGAAATCTGTCCACTTCCTCCAGGTTTTGAAATTTTTGGAGCACAGTTTTTTTCACAGTATTCTGTTATGACTCTTTCAATTTCAGTTCAGTCTGTTGTGATATTGCCCATCTTATTTCTTCTTTGGGTTGTTTGCTTCCTCTTTCTGTTTTTCTTTTGTGTGTTTGGCTAACTTTAATTTTGTTGATCTTTTCAAACAACAAGCTTTTATTCTTGGTAACTCTTTTTGCATTCCCTACTTCATTTAATTTTGCTCTAACTTTTATTATTCACTTTCTTCTGTTGCCTAAGGGCTTCGTTTGTTGCTTCCTATTTTTTCTAGGTTCAAATTCAATGGTTTGATTTTCACCCTTTCTTCTTTTTGGACGTGAGCTTTTTTTTTTTTTTTTTTTTTTTTTTTTTGTATAAATTGATCTCTAAGCCCTGCTTCTGCTGTATCTGAAAAGTGGTGGTAGGATGTGTTCTTGTTCTTATTTTACTCTGTGAATTTCTTTATTCCACACTTAATTTCTTTTATAATCAGTAATTTTTGAGAAAGGTATTCAGTTTCAATGTGTTTGATGTTTTTCCCTCACTTTTTACGTTACTGATTTCTACTTTTATGGTTTTATGTTTAGAAAAGATGTTCTGCAGTATTTCTGTTTTGAATTATGTTATAGTTTGCTTTATGGCGTTATATGTGGTCTATTCTGGAGAATGTTCCACGTATGCCAGCCTGGCTACTGGTGAGTGGTATGTTCTGTATGTTTATGTGGTCATGTTGTTTGACTGAGGCATTTAGATCTTTCCTGTCTGTCTTGAAATTCTGGATGTTCTGCTTTTCACTGAAAGTGGAGTGATAAAGTCTTCTACTATTATTGTGAAGTGGTGTATCTCACTTTTTAACGCTATTAGAATTTGTTTTAGGTATTTTGGAGCTATGTCATTGTGTGTGTAAATATTTAATATGGTTATGCCCTCCTGATGTATTGACTGTATCATCATTATGTAGTGTTCCTCCTTATCTTTTGTGGTAGATTTTGCATTAAAGACTTTTTCTAAAATTAATACTGTCACTCATGATCTTTTTTGATTGTTGTTTGATATATGTTTTTCCATTCTGAGTTTTTGTTTCTGGTTTTATGTCTAAGATGTGTCTCTTTTAGGCAGCATATAGACAGATTGTGGGTTTTTATCCATTCTGCCACTCTTGTCTGTTTATTGGTACATGTCATCCATTTCCATTTGGCACAATTATTGATACATTTGGTGCTGTCATTTTGATATCTGTATGTTGACAAGTTCTTTGTTCCACTTAATTTCCTTGCTGAATTATTATTCCTTATATATTTTATTTTCATCTTCTGCCTGTTACTGAGTTTGTATTTGCTTTTCTTGTTTTTTATTTTGATGTGTAGGAGTGTTAGTTTCCTTTGTGGTTACCTCAATGTTTAACCCTATTTTTGTAAATTTAAACCAAGTTTTTATTTCTTTAGGTCACCTTGACTTCCTCTCTATATGAGATATGACTACATTATCTGTTCCCTCTTTTTTAACATTGTCATCTTTTCTATAATGACATCTGTTTACCTATATTCAGTGTTTTAGCTTTGATTTGTTATTGAATATCCCATCCTGTGTTCTTGGCTTGGGTTTTTATCTGATGTATTGATTTTCTAATTGACAGACTCCCTTTAGTATTTCTTGTAATTTTGGTTTAGTTTTAACAAATAATCATAACTTCTGCTCATCTGGAAATGTCCTAGTTTTGCCATCATGTTTGAGACAGTTTTGCTGATACATAATTCTTGGCTAGCAATATTTTTCCTTCAAGGTTTTATATATGTCATTCCATTGATGTGCCTGCATGATTTCTGCTGAGTAATCTGAGCTTCGTCTTATTTACTTTCCTTTGTAAATGACTCATAGTTTATCCCAAGCCACTCTTAAACTTCTCTCTTTATCTTTGGTTTTATAAATTGGATTATGCCTTTGTGACTTTCTTTTGGGATCTACCTTGCATGGAATTTGATGAGCATCTTGGATATCTTGTCATGTTTCATGATATCAGGGAAGTGTTCTGCCAACAAATCAACATTTCTCTGTATCTTCTGTTATCTCCTCATGTTCTGGTACACCAGTCACTTGTAGGTTACCCCTCTTGACAGAGTCCCACATAATACTTAGGGTTTCTTCATTTTTTAACTTCTCATTTTTTTCTCAAATATGTTGGTGTTAAGTGCTTTATCTTCATTCTTACTAATTGTGACTTCCATTGTCTCAGTTTGCTCCTGACCTTCCACTGAGTTGTCTAATTCTGAAACTTTAATCTTCCAAATTGCTTTTTACTATAGATTCTTGCAGCCTGTTAAATTTGTCATTATGCTATCTCTAAATTTCCTAAATTCCTCTATTACTTTTTCTTTCTTAGCTTGTTCTGCATCTTGCCTGATCTATTTCCTGCTCTATTCTGTACATTAATCTCTTGTATTCTACATCCAGTAATTCCAGAAAGTTCTGTCTAGCAGATTTTGCGATTCTGTTTTGGGAGCTTGCTGAAGCCATCATGGTCTGCCTCTTCATGTGATTTGATATTGTCATCTCTGAGCCATCAATAAGTTGTTGTATTTATCTTTGCTTACTGTGCCCTGGCTTATGCTTTGACATGCCCAGATAGGCTGCTTCTGAGAGCTAGTTTGATTATCGGGGGACTCTGAAGCTCTAACATCCTATCCAGCTGGTTAGAGTTGTTCCTAGATATTTGAGCCCAGGAGTCCACTTACTTTTCTTGTATGGACTATGCTCAGGTGTGCAGGTAGTGAATCACCAAGTGTATGATGCAGGTGCTCACGTACAGTCCTAGATGGGCAAGGGTGATTGTAGGCACAAGTATCTGGCTGCGGTAGACGGTTTTATCTGCTGAGCAAGGCAGGGGCCTGACAGCCACCCAAGCATCTGTGAGAGAAGTCTCTGTTCCCTAGAGCCTGTAGGTGGTTGGATTTTACAGCTGAACCATGGATACCCAGCATTGTTAGGCTGTAGGACTGAGAGGCACCACTATCTCAGACCCATAATAGGTGGCTAGGTTATGAGTGGAGCCATCAGTCCTTAGGTCCCTGATATGGATAGGTAAGGACCCTGCTTAACAAGCAGAACAGCATCAAATGTCACAAACCTGCCTCTCCACCACAGATGAAACAGTTGAAGTTAAACTTCAAGTATATATCTTTGTGCTAATATGAGGGTCTACACTATTAAAATGGACTTACAAAGGTCTGTGAAGCAGAAGCATTAAAATGTGTGCACTCCCTATGCCTGCACCTAGGCAAAGGAACTGTTACTGCTTTGAGTTTCTGGTTTTTGGAGATCCAGTAGATTATTTTTTCCTGTTGTTTGTTGTCCACCCAAGGTCAGGAGAACAGTTCAGGGTGTGACGGGTCCTGCTGGCCCGCGGAATGCACCAATCTCTAAAGCCAGCTTGGATCCAGTGCAAAAATGGCAGGTAAATGAGACAGCCTTTTCCCAAAGGGGTAATTTTTGATCCACATAGTGGCTAGATGCAGGTACTTATCTTTTGCAGAGGGAGCATCGCGTTTTAGACTGTGGAGCTGTGAGTGTACTGTCTGCCACTTGGTATCTCCTAATGTAAACACACTCCAAGCACCACTGCTTTCCTCATCGTGCTGGCACAGGGGACCTAGCCTGTGAGGTACAGGTTCCTGCCAGCTTCTAGCAATTCCTTGCTGCTTCTGAACCATCCCCCAACCCTGCTGCTCCTTCCATCGCAACGTTCCTTTGATGTTCACGGCCCCTCAATTTTCACATACGATCACTTGTTTTTCTGACTGTTCTCTCGCCTTGCCCTGACTCCAAAGGTACATGTTTAGGATTTTTTTTCCCCCACTTTATTTTTGCCTTGTCAAGAGTATGGGGAGCTCTGATGGTGTGGTAACTCGGCTGCTAACCAAAAGGCCAGAAACTCAATGGGGTTGTCCCACTGTGTTCTATAGGGTTGCTGTGAGTCAGAATCAACTCAGTGGCAACAGGTTTGGTTTTGTTATTAGAGTACACACATTTCCCTTTAAATGGGGCTTTTAGGAAAGATAGCTGAGGGTGACCTTGGGTATAACTCTTCCCTGAAACTCAGCAAAATGAAAAGAATAAAAGCAGAGAAGAAAGTATTCTTCAGTTTTATTTAGGCATAAGCATATTATAGCAGTGGCCCTGCGTCCAATCAAGCACAGACCACTACCTGATCTGTCAGCCCCACAAAACCACTATTTACAGGGCTTCTCTTCAGTTGATTTGACTCTGAAATACCTCAAGTCAGAAACCTTAACTTACCCTCAAGAGAAAAAAAGCAAGCTAAACTCAAAGTAAACAGAAGGAATAGAGTGGTAACACATGAAATACAAGGAAAAAAAACAAAAAAACACAGAAAATCAACAAAACCAAAATATGGTTCTTGACAATATCAATACAATCAACAAACCTTTAATTACACTGATCCCCTAAGACACAAATGACTAAAATCATTCAAGAGGGTACATTACTTAATGACCCTAAATAAAAAAAATTTATGAGTATGAACAGTGGTATGGTGACAAATTAGATACTCTAAACAAAGTGGAGATTCCTAGAAAGACTAAAACCAACTTAAAAATAAATCTGAACATACCTACAACTGAACCACTTAAATTAGTAGAGTCCCATACAGAAATGGCCAGATCCAGGTGGTTTATGAATCAAGCTTTTAAAAAATAACTTCATGAACCTTTCAAAAATAAGAGGGAACACTTCCCATTGCACCTTATGATGTCATGTATTACCTTGATACTAAAATGAAAGACATCACAGGAAAACTATTATTTACTAATAGTTGATAGAATTGGGTCCTTCAAAAAACATCTTAATCCGTGGTATCTGTGTTTGACCTTGTTTAGAAATAGCATCCTTGTAGATGTGATCAAGCTGAGGTCACACTAGATTGTTGTTGCTTGAGTGCTGTCCATTTCAATCCACGACAACACCATAAACAAAACACCAGAGCCGCCGCAAGAGTTTTTCTAGGCTGCAGCCTTCACAGCAGCAGACCGCCGGGTCTCCCTCCCAGCGGGCGCTAGGGTCTGAGTGTTTTGGATAGCAGCTGAGTACTTAAACGCTGCAGCAACAGGGCTTCTTCCCACTGGATTAGAAAGTGCCGTCTATTTTTCAGCAAGATAAATCCAAGGGAAGTTACAAGAAATGACGAGCAGATAATGATGAAACAGGAATTACGTTTACCAAAGCCGAAAGTTTTTTCTAAAGAAATTAAAATTAGCCTTTAGTAGGACTTAGGCGTGGGATAAAAGGTACAAATAGCCACTATTAAATGTGATAGCCTGAGTGGTGTTCCCTCAAAGATATCCATATCCTGATCCCTAAAATTTGTGGATGTTACTTTATATGGTAGAAGGAATTCAGGGATAGGATGAAGGATGTGGTATAGTATTCTGGATTATCCAGGTGGGCCCAATGTATTCTAAGAGAAAGGCAGGAGGATCAGAGTTAAGAGAGAAGATGGAATCAAGAGGTTGAAGTAATGCAAGAAATGAGCCAGAAGCCCAACAATGCAGGAATACAGGGAGCCCTCAGAAGGCGATGAAGGCAAGGAAATGAATTCTCATCCCTCCAGAAGGAACCAGCTCCATCGACATCTTAACTTAAGCCAAGGGAGACTGATTTTGCACTCCTGACCTCTGGAACTGGAAGGTAAGTTTGTCATTTAAGTAACTAATTCTGCAGTAACGTGCTACAGCAGAATAGGAAACTAGTACCATCAGGAATAAAAAGCAGACGTGAGTACAAGCTGCAAATATTTAAAGGCAAGAGTATTATAAATAACTCAATGCCAACATATTAGAAATTTTAATGGACAGATTTCTAGAAAACTGCTATCAACACTAATTTAAGGAAGTAAAAACTATGGGCAGTCAATTAAGAATTTGAAGTGGGAATCAATACTCCTATAAGGACAACTTCACGCAGAAAATAGCTCAGTGGCAACTCACAATCTGTTAAAACCCAAACCAAACCAAACCAAACCCACTGCCATCGAGTTGATTCCAACTCAGAGACCCTACAGGCAGAGTAGAATTGTCCCATAGTTTTCAAGAAGTGCTTGGCAGGTTTGAGCCGCTAACCTTCCAAGCAGCAGCCACAGCACTTAACCAGGGTTTTCTAATCAATTATACAGACTGTACAGACAAAGGAGCAAGAGAAACTAAGAGACAGAGGGAAGATGAGAGACGAAAAGAATGCTCAATTTGCTTTACAAAATTAGCACGACTCTGCTATCAAAAGTTGACAAATAAGAGTATAAGAAAAATCACAAGCCAATTTCTCTTGTGAACACAGGCGAAAAAGAAAAACCTCAACAAAAGAGCACACCAAGCACAGTGACAAATGAAGTAGCACTTCAGGATCACGCTGGCTTTATACCAGGCTTTGTACTACGTATGCAAGGTTGTGGTGCATCAACACAGCGGAACTTAAGGCACTAAAGAGGAGTGAACCAGTCACATGAACATGGGTAAAGTCCCAGCATTTAGTAAACGAAGCAAGATCTAAGAACTATGATTCTATGCACATAAAGTTCAAAATAAGGCAAAACAAAATTTAGGGTTCCACTACTTATGCTTGCCTATGAAGGACACTGGTTAGGCACAGTAGAGAAGACACACTGCTGGTGTGCTAGCAATATTCCATTTCTTTACTGTGGTAAGTTCTTTAACTGTTCACACCCGGTAGTTATTCACTATACTGTAGGTACACTGAATGTTTCATGTACTTTTCTGTAAGTATTTCACAAAAAAGTAAAGATACTCAAACAGAAATAACAAAGTAATCTCTTATTTTTTACCAACCCAAGAGACTAACATTTGTAGTCTATTCTTCCATGTGGCACCCTTTTTGCTTTTTTCATTGTATTTTCCCATCTGAGGGAAGCTCCATGACTCTGCCACTATTCCACCTCTTCCTATAGGTTGAACGTATTCTACTTCCAGCCGTTTAGGTCACACAATAATCCTAATTCCTTTCTTGAGTCTTTAAGAATCTAAGAATGTCAATGATATCCCCGGACCCTCCTCTAGCTACACTTCTCCCATATTCCTGCAATTCCTAGCACTCATACTTCTCCAAACAAAACTGTCCCAGGTCCTCTATTGCTCATGCCATGGTTCCAAGTCTACAACTTCCAGATCAGTTTCATATCTGAGCATCTTTGAAGTATGGTATTGAGATGGAAACATTCCAGGAACAAATTTCAGGATGCCTTTCATCAACCACTTCTTCCTTTCTATATTCTCTACTACTTTGAGGAGATCAAACGGACTACAAACATGGCCTTTGAAATAGGAAGTAGTACTTGATTCTCAATCGTGGTCATTCAGATGAAATTTATACAAATCACTAAACCTCAGAGCCAATTTCCATCCTCACAAAGAATCTTAAGATTTTTTTCTACCAATAAAGAGAAAAGAAGAGCAAAGAATAACCTTAACCTCCTTTTTATCTTTTAGTCTAGTTCATGCAATAATTTGTGAAAAAAAATCAATTTTACTGAATGAAAGCATTACCTACCATTTAGAAATCAGAGCAAACACGCAGATGAAGGGGTAGGATTTATTGAATTAAATGCTTTTCCTTTATAAATGACGTAATCTAATCAAAAACTAAAAAAGAAACTACCTGCAGTTTCCACAAAGCAGATTACATACGAGACCTGCCACCGTTCCCTTGATCATGAGAGAGGCAAGTGAAGCTAAAACTTAAGTCTACAGACGTATAAAACATCCCAACACTTTAAGTGAAAATTCTTTATTTTACGGAGGGAAAAAGTACATTTTCTTTTCTTGGCGTATGTTTCAATTCTTTCCAGTGGAACCAAAACCTCCAGAACCCCTCTTGGTGTCATCCAAAACCTAGAAGATATAAACGTGGTAAGCCACAAACTGTAGTTAATTTCAGAATATCTTTCAGTTCTTCAGCTACTAACTTGTCTTTTTCTTACTATATTTCAAAGGAAAGACTGTAAGAAGAAACTTACATTTTTTAAGAAAGCTTCACATATTGGAATGTATGATTATTTTCAACAAAGGTAAGGAAATATTAGAATTTTAAAATATATTTAAATTAATATCCAAAACAATTCTACATAATATCTACATAAAAAAATATTTAAAGAAATTCTGAAACTAAGATTTTAACTTTGCTTGAAGTAGGACTAAGCACACATACTATTTAGTGATAAAGAGCATATTATATCCTCAAAGTTATACATTTTTCTTCACTTAACAGTAATTTATTCTTTACCTAGCTTTTATGATACTCACTTGAACTTCCTCTATTTCAGGATAGAAAATTTGTTCACAAATAAGCTGTGCAATTCGATCACCTTTTTTGACTTAAAAGAAAAAAAGGTTTATTAGTGATTTTTTGATGCATTATCTATACCCTACCTTGTTGATGAGAATTAAGAGCCAGTACACTGTTACATGTAGATGAACAGGAAAGGCACTACATTCATGCATACACACATACTTAACGTACCTTCAAACTTTTCTTTGCCAAAATTAAACAGCACAACACCAACGTTTCCTCTATAATCTTCATCTATGACACCAGCTGGAAAAAAGTAAAAGAAGCTTAACTGACGCTACCAGAACACTGTTCCCAGGAGTCTTCGAGTCCACTCTAACTTATAGGCCCCTCTAGGACAGAAAAGACCTGCTCACAGGGTTTCCAAAGTTGTAACCTTGTGAAAGCACTGTCACATCTTTCTCCAGCAGAATAGCTGGTGGATTCAAACTGCAGACGAGTGCTTAATCACTGTGCCACCAAGGCTTCTTATACCAGAACTCTTAAGGGCATAAAATTACCTTAAAATCATTTTTACCTACTTCTGAAACTTTTATCCTTGCAATTAAATAGCAGTTAATCTTGCTCTGGTATTACGCAAAGATTCAAAATTAAGATACTGTATTACTAAAACTCAAAATAAGAATTTTAAAAATGGTTCTTATTGTCTAATTTGTCACCCCTACTAAACAGTGCCTATTTCTCACTCTGTGCTGGTTGTAGTCAATACCACACCATCTCAAGCTGGTCCTCCTAAACTGCACTCCCCAAACCCACTGTCCACCTGCTTCAAACCTGCCAAAAAGACTAGGCAGGAAAATGATGTGACTTTTTGAGGCTTTTCCTGATTACAAAGCTCTTTCCCTTCTACTTTCTAATTTCCGGCACAAATATGACTGAGGCATAAATAAAAATGTCAAAAAGCCTGAAGATGTGTAGTGGATTAGGTTAGCACTGACATTGCTAAGCAGTAGTCTTGCCAATAGCAGAACATTCCGTTATTAAAATAAAAATGGAGTTAAACTCAGTTCATATTCTACTTCTGTAATATGAACCACCATCCTCCCTACAGTATCATCTCTCATTGAGCCACTAGCACACAGAACCTTTTCAAGATTACAAAAACAAAGGCAGCAAACCTTTGAAGAGAAAGAGCTGAGCCTGGGCCTGAAAAGCTACATTTATCACATTTGCTAGTATTATCTCTGGGGCAAGAATTTCAAATATTTCCATAAATACAATCAATGACAGTGTAGGTATAGCAGGCCTTCTCTTTTTTTTTTTAATATTAAGACATAATTCATATACCATACAAGTCAACCAATTCAAGTATACTTTAGGACTGAATTCCTAAGTTTTTATCTCCCTATTTGTTATTCAGCTGTTGAGTGGATTCCAACTCACAGCAACCTCACATGTCAGAGTATACAATGTGCTTCATAGGGTTTTCAAGGCTATGAACTTTCATAAAGCAGGCTGCTGGGCCTTTCTCCTGAGGCACCTCTGAGTGGGTTCACACCGCCAACTTAATGTTTAGCAGTGAGGGGAAGGGTGAGTGTAAAAGAGCAGGCTGAAAGGCAGCTGAAAATTCATCTCCTGTCTAGACTGAAGAAAATAGTCTATTCTTTTCTGCTTGTAAAGCCACAAAAGCGACCAATTCACAGAACACAGAACTGTGCATTCTTTCTCCAATTCCAGATGACCACTAATATAGTGCTTAATAGCCGTGAATTGATGCAAACCTGGAATTAACTGTTTTCCATTATCTGGGTGAAGGAAGTTCTGACTGAAGGACTGACTTAGATCAGATTTAACGAAGCGATCCCTCACTACAGATGTTATTCCATGCTGGGACAAATGACCACAGAAGACCACACAAACTCTCTGCTGGGGGATTCTGAAGTACAGGCCGGTATCTACCATATAGGTGAGTTAAACAATGCCATTTGACTGACCTCTGAGATTTGCTTCTATTTTATTAGAAAAATTTTAACCTATCCAAACAGTATAAATTCATGTAACAGTAAAAGCTAACGATGGTCTTGTACCCTCCCGAGCTAGCCAATGTTAGAGTCATATACTTCACATATTATTTTGTTGTTTTGCTGCTTAAAACATCACGAGCATCTTTTCAGGTTAATAAATTTAAATCTTACTCATTCTTTCTAAATACATACAATGGAGACAGAGTACAATTATCTCTGGGTAACTGTTCCCTTACATGGAAACCCTGGTGGCGCAGTGGTTAACTGCTGTGTCTGCTAACCAAAAGGTCAGCAGTTCACCTCAGTCAGGCACTCTCCGGAAATTCTATGGGGCAGTTCTACTCTCATGTGTAGGGTCGCTATGAGTTGGAATCTACTTGAAAGCAGTGGGTTTGGTTTTTGATCCTCTGATGTATCATCAGATATTCAGATTGCTTTTAAGTTTTTGCTGTAAAAAACAAAGCAGTCCCTTGTTCATACCATGACATATTACTTGTTTTTCATTCCTACCAAATAGACTCCAAAAAGCCCTTTCCTAGATCAAAGTATGTATTTTAAATTTCAACTGGTAGTGGTAAGTTAACTTTGCAAAACAGGTGTAGCAATTCAAGCTCCCATCAGCAGTACTTGAGAATTTTTATTTCCAAACTCCCTGCCAGCCTCAGATGGTAGCAATCCTTTTAATTCTGGCCAATATGCTCAATAAAAACCAGCATCTCACTGCTTTACTTTGCACTTCCCTGACCACTACTGAGGCTGCACTCCCCTCCCCCATGTATCTATTAGGCATTTGTATGTTTTCTTCTGTATTTTGATTATAATGCATTTTTTCCATTATCTATTCAATTCTTTAATTCTTTTTCGCATGAATTACAAGTATTTGATTTTTGACTTGATGGTATCTCCTAACCATACAAAAAAACTTTCGTTTCGTACAGGCCTCTGTAAAGTAGTCCTGTCAGGTGTACTCAGTTAATTTGGATTTCTTCTGTGGAATCAGGTGATCTAACAAGGTTTTCTAGTTTATGCTTGGGGCACAGGAATATAAGAAAACTTTCACTGTCTAAAAGAAAGCTGTTTCAACCCAATTAAAATATGTGGTGACAAAAAGGGTCTCAACAAAAATTTTTTTTTGTATGAATGCAACAGCATACAGTAAAAATTTCATAGTTCCACATTCAGTGGTGCTCAACTGCCATTTTGACTTTTAAGGAAAAAACACAAGATTTATACTGTTTCTATATAAGAGGTATAAGCATCAATGATACTTCTCTTCATGAGAAAGCTTAAAGGATCTTGAAGTTATCACTGGAAAAATCATGCATTGTAACTGGCAGAATGATTAACTGGCTTCATGAAAATCTTTTACTGTGTCAAGCCTTTGGCATGTCACTTGTTGGAAACCTACTTTAGTATAAACTATCCACACCTACCAGATGTGAATTCTGACCGGAATCCTGCATACTCAGCTTTTCCCTTTGACCCTCATTTTTAACATCCCTCTTCAGAAATAAAGACTGTGGACAACTTTGTTACTAACAGACATTTTTGAGATACCCTGCCTTCAAAACACACCACAATGGGATCTTATGAGTAGCATCTTATCAACCACCAAACACTTTCCATTTCTTTTAGGAGAATTCTTTCCACAGAACTGTTTTAAACAGAACAGAAATTAACAACAAAGGTTAAAAAAAGTTTCCACATATAAAAATCTGTAAAATCCTTAAGGGCACAGGAATTACAATTTACTGGGTCTGAAGTGCCAAGCACTGTGTTAGATGCTTTATACACATTACCATTAATTCTCACACCCTTCAGAGGCCGGCATACTAATACCCATTTTACAAATAAAGAACCAAGTTTCAAAAAGCTTAAGTAACTAACTAGTTAGTGACACAGCTGAGATCCTCAACTCTAGAAGTTCATCTAAAACTCGTACTACTTTTGCTATCCTCTGAAATTTCCTTACAAAGACAAGCTGCTAGGTGCTAGCAAGTCACTTCCACTTCAAAGCAACCTTACAGACAAGAGAACAAAACACTGCCGAGTTCCATACCATCCTCACGGCCACTGCTATGTCGGAGTCCAATGTTACAGTCACTGCATCAACCCATCTCCTCAAAGGTCTCCCTCTTTTTAGCTGACCCTTTACGTCACCAGGTATAAGTCCTGACAACAGGCCCCAAGTACAGAAAACGAAGTCTCACCACCTTCACTTCCGAGGTGCATTCAGGCTGTTACTTGTTCCAAGACAGACTTGTTCATTCTTCTGGCCACTGACGATATAGTCAATCTTTGTAATCCTTTTATATCCTTAAACCATTGTCCTCCTTACCATACTTGAGCTTGTAAAAAGTACTTTTGAAAATCAAGTGTTTAAGGAGCCCACAGCCTTCTTAACTCGCGAGTCGAGTGTCAATCTCTGCTTTGTAAAACTCAGTCCCATAGACCTACCTTTGGGATCATGTCTTACCCTACAGTAGCACCAGTGGCAGCAAAGGAAGACACCAACCCAAACCAAAGGTTTCTGGGGAACACCTGATGGATTCAAACTGCAGAC
This sequence comes from Heterohyrax brucei, assembly GCA_028571685.1. Taxonomy (NCBI): domain Eukaryota; kingdom Metazoa; phylum Chordata; class Mammalia; order Hyracoidea; family Procaviidae; genus Heterohyrax; species Heterohyrax brucei. The sequence continues at coordinate 2,927,315 of CM053151.1, forward strand.
CTCTTTTTGGTTAGCAGCTGTAACACTTAACCATTACGGTACCATAGTTTCACCAGGCCTTTCCAAAAAGGCAGACTGAGGGGCAGCCCTGAAACAAGCCAGGGAAGAGGCCTTGTCATGTGCTGAACCTGAATGGCACTCAAGTGAATTAATTCATGACAGTGCTTTTGTGGGAGGGGTACCAGTGCTACCAAGTGAAAACCGACTCAATGCCCTAGAGCTTCCACGGCTGTAAATCTTTACAGAAGCCAAATGCCGCACATTTCTCTTGCAGAGTAGCCAGCAGGTTTGAATCACAAACTTTTCAGTTAGCAGCTGAGCACTTAATCACTGTGTCACGGGGCTCCTTGGCAGAAGGAAAGAACAAGGGGTTTAGAATTACATGGATGGACTCTTTCTAATACTAGGGTTAACCTGAGCTCAGCTGTAAGCCAGTTTTGTCATCTACTGGAAGTGCATGAAGGGTTGTTAGGGAGTTTAGACAACATAAATAAAGCAGCCGTTGCACAGTAGATAATCAGAACAGTATTCACAGTCATGCCCCACATAACATCCATTTGGGCCTATCCAACAGCATTTACGTCCACGGTTCTTCATGAGCCATCTGGAGGATGCTGACAGCGCAACCCAGCAGCAAGCTGGCCCTGCCTCCTTCTCCTGATGCTTCTGTTCCTGAGTGCCACAGGTTAGTACGCAGCGTGGGGCCCAGCCTGGCTGAGGTCACAAAGACGGCTGCCCTGGCCCACACCCAGAGTCTCGCTGCCTTGACCTTCCCATAGCTGTAGAGCCACATGTAGGAGCTGCCCCGGCTGCATACTGCAGAGCAGCCCCTAGGCCTCCATACTGGGGTATTTGCATAATATCCTATTTCAGAGAAGGGACCACGGACGTAAGCAAAGCATGACTATATTTACGTCTCTTGATAGAGCAGCCATGTAAAATGGTGGGAGTGAGAAGACCTAGCACACCACTTAGCATGGGCCACGACGTGTAGTCAGTGGTCACTCACTATCAGTGGGGGATAAAGGGTCAGGAGAGACACCCCTCAGTGGAGTCTATAGCTCAGAAAGGAGAAAACTTAAACCTAGCTGACCACATCCACAGCGTGAGAATAGCTTTCCAGGGAGGGGATACTGAGAGGTCCTATAGCAAGCGCAGCGAGCAGAGGAAACTGGATAGAGTTCCTTCAACTGAGAGACCACACGAGAAGTTACTGACCGGCAGCCATGGAAACAGGCTAGAAGAAAAACAGATGCCACTGAGGACTTCCTTGGCGAGAAATTTAGATAGGGAAATACAGTGCTTTCTCTCTAGACTTGAGGTAAGGTTTCTCTTTTCACGTTCTGCCAAACATGAATGGTTCTCTTACGGAGCTACGAGAATCCTTATACATTACATGACAAACTTGAGCCTTCTAGTGTTTTGCTTAAACAGCTTTCCTCCAAAGTTAGGTGATTCTTAGAACAAATATAGACCATCACTGAACAAAGACAAAAACCCTGTGTCAGATACCGCCTAGTTAGCTTATTAGTAAAATAAGACACTCCACATAACTGTCATTTAAAAATTAGACATAATCATATAGTATATAAAACTGTATCATAATTATTTATTAATTTAGATATGGAAATTACCAGAAGTGAAACACCTCCAAAATCACTTCCTTTCACGACATAAGTAAAAACAATCTGTTATTTGAATACTACTCGTTAAGCAAAGACATAATACTTGCCAATAATTACAGAACAAAAATGTAAATGTGTTACCTCCTACATCTATGAAGTGTTTTGCAGCCAAACCAGAACGTGGAGCTAAAAAAAAAAAAAGAGAAAAAGTGGTGTTTTAAGGGGAAACGGACAATACTGCACATGACACAATTTAAACACATCACTCTCATCTCCTGTATTACCTTCATGTTGATTTTAGATGATTTTAAATTTTTAAGTGTATTTATTTTGGTGAAAATATACATAGAACATACCACTTCAACAATTTCCACATGTACAATTCAGTGACAGTGGATATACTCTTCAACTTGTGCCACCTTTCTTGACACCTTTTCCAAACTACTTGACCATCCCCACAAACTCACTGCCCTCAGCTCCTCATCTAATCTTTCAAGCTGCTGTTGTTAATTTGATCCCGTATGGATAGTCATTAAAAGTATACTGCTTAATGCAGACATTCAGTTTTTAGTTAGACTATTTTTTGGTTCAAAGATGACTTCAGGGGATAGTTTTGGTTCAAGGTTTAAAGATCTCCCTAGGGTAAAGGTTTCACGGTATCACCCAGCCTCAGTGGTTCTAGAGTTTGCATTCCATTAGAATTTAAAGTTGTATTCATATTTCTCTCCTCTGACCAGGACTCTTTTATACAATCCGTGATCTAAATGATCAGTATTGATAGCTAGGAACTGTCCAGTTTTCCTGGTCTGGTGGCAAAGGAGGCAGCTGGGTCACGGAGGTGACTGGACACCTGTTCTATTCCCTGGTTTCTTATGTTCCTTCTTCCTCTAGTGCTCCAAGACTAATTGTTGTACCGTGGATGAACACTCCTAAGGTGTTAAGACCCCAGGCACTACACAACGAACTAGGAGGCAGAACAAAGCACTAAAACTGATACTAGGCGACACCAATGAATACCCTTCAAAACCACAATCCCACGCTTCTAAACAGGAAAACAATCTCAAAAGGTGTTTGGTTGTACATAGGCAATATCAGCAGCTGTCTTTTTTAAATCACTGAGTTAAAAAATGTATCTATCATACTGTATTATCAAAGTAGGAAAAAAGTTTAGAAAAATCCAAAGTTTTAAACTAAAGAGAACCTTAAAATTAATCCGAAACCAGTTTAAACAACTCCCATGTAACATTAGCCAATTGAGGGACTGACGGGTTGCAGGCTGGGTGCTAGCTAGACTGCTAGACTGCAGGCAGGACAATCATAAAACATTCAGGATGACCAGAGAAAATTCTTTCATAAAGTTTGGCCACAAGAAAAAGGTTGAGGCTGGCAGGGACACAGAACTGCGGCCTTGAACAAGATACAGCATGGATGAGAAGGCAAAAAGAGAGAGACAGGGCACAAACCTAACTGAATAGTAGCTGAGCCCAAACTAGAGGCTCCTACTCAAGATTCTGATGCCAAAAGTCACGTTTACGTGAAACAAAGAACTAGAGTGAGATAAAAAGCCTAATGTTAAGTCAAAATGCCAAAAACTAAACCTCAAATATTCAACCCAGTATGATTTTTATTCTTAAGCTAAGTTTTTACCTTCTACCTACTGACTTTAGTATCAGGCCTATCATCAATTATTCTAACTTCTAGTATTTTATCCCAGAATTAGTTGACGCAGGTACCGTCAATAAATTCTGCCCATTCCTGCCCTGCTGTTTATCTAGACGACTTCCTGACACCCTCAACCAACCACACAAAGCTCTAAAAACGAAGTCAATGCTGCCAAAATGAGATGAGAGGTTATCTCTTTCTTCTAAAGGCTGACGCATTAGCAGTTCTCATTCACGGCTAATAAGATGGTGGTCTTCCAGATTCCCCCTCTAGCACCCTAATGGGGGTCAGAGTTCCATTTTCTGCCTTATGTTTGAGGTTAGTCAAAAAGTTAATCACACTCTTGTAAAGTTCTCTCCAATGACAACTGACTTGCTTCCGAAGGACTTGCGCTCCATTCTGTCCTAGCTCCTTCTGCATGTCCCTCTAGCACAATGACGGGTGTCCCCACCCTGACATAGCCCAGGAGAAGCACGCCCAATAGAAAGGTTCAGAGGCCTGATGTACTTCTGACAGCAACATGGGACAGGCGTCACCGTCTCATCATTATAAAGGAACATGCACCACCATCCTAAGCCTTTTTTTAGTTCACACTTGTGTAACAAACATTCAACTGTGTTCCCCAAATCTAACGTGAGACCAGATCCTTGAAGGAGGAGTTGGCAGTTACACTGGAAAAAGTTCCAGTTAAAAATCACCTACGTTTTCAGTTTTTCTCACAATGAGGAGTTATAAGAACAGGCTCCTTGGCCAAAGTGGGCCTCTTAAACCTCAAGTGAGGAGTAAGAAATAACAGGGCAGGCAGAAACAGAGGGAAAAGCAGATATGTACACGGAAGTTGTCAACTGCCTGCATTTGCCATCACAGAAGGTTCTTTATTTTAGGAAGCAGGTTGGGTAATAAACTTAACATTTCACTCATTTATGTACCAAGTGAAACTAAGATGGGATATATCACCAAAACAGCAACAATAACCAAAAGCCACCCAGAGGACCAAACCCAGGACTGTCCACTCTGGGACCCAGTAGAAGTGAGCTGCACAGCCTCTCCCTTATACCTGTAATCGTTACAGAAGATCCACAGATCTTTCTTCAGCAGCGCTGCTGAAAAGCCTGACAAATGGTTACCTGTTTCTTCAATCACTTACCTACTCGTCCGTAACACCCAGGAGGAAGGGCAATCTGAATGTCTGTTTTCACCACGGCCTTCTCCATGGGTGGAACTGTGTAATCATAGGCACTAAAATTTTGAAATAATCATTTATTCATAAAATTACTTTTATAATTTTTTTCCTTGTGACCAAGCATACAAAGCTTCCTTAAATATACTGTGTAAAAGAATAATTCATCCAACCTTAGATCTAACTAATCTTGCTAAGTTCTCAGAGCACTAAATTTCTAATTTGTATAAAACAAGTCTACAAAGATGTCAAAGGTAGACGTTTTCTTCAGGTTTATTACAAAAATCATGACAGCTTTACAGATAATTCTTTGTGAGTTTTTCAGGTGTGGGAAAGGTGTCAACATGTTTTCTAAAAAAACATCTTGCTGGGCAAGTGAGGTACATGTTCAAAGAGGTTATAAAAACACACCTTAAGGTGTACCCTTCATTAACAGTACAAAAAGAGGATAAACAAAGGACCAAGAAAGAGGATAAATAACAGTTAACAACTGTTAATAGTGTACTAAACTTTTACTACATGCCAGGCAGTTCTAGCTGCTTTACATAATTCTCACTTCATATATGTGTTCATACATTCACATTATTCACATCTCATTTAGTTTTCATGACAATCCTCTGAGAGGCTGGAGAAAAATGAGTGGAAAAAACAAAGGGGAAAAGGTAGAGCTCTGGTATACCTGTTCTGCATGGCTTGGTGGTTTACTAAGCTGTGTCCATGTCCAAGAACTGTCACTGGCTGAGGCAAAGACCTGACCATGGTGAACACCCCTGGAGATGGACACTGCAGAGGGACTGATCTTTTAAGATCCACCTAGCAAAGGCTGCTACTATTACTGTAAACTCTCTTCTTGACAGAAATTTAAGAAACTTTTACACTGAGCAAAACTGAAAGTTGTCTTGGAGATAACTACTTATCAATTATAGATAACCATTAATTAATCATAGGCAATTAATTATGCCTGTTAAAGTACTACTAGATTTTCACTCCTTTTGTTGGCTTTTCTTCTCTTTAAATAGCTAACTTCTATATTTATTAAAGAGAGCAGTTATTCTCAAGGCAATTCCAACACAGTCACGTATGTGTTTATTATGAGGATGCTTAAAGTACCTGAAATCAAAGTCTCTCCTAGAATTCACAACAGCACTGAGACACAAGCCTTTAGAAGGCTCTGGTCAAAACTACATCACTCTAGCACACATTAGAAACAAGAACAACATTAAGTGGACTTCAGCATAACTAGAGTACTCCTTCCATCTCAACTCAATATTGCAAGGATAGAGTAGCTGGGGCAGGGGGCACGGCACCATGCTTTTAGGCGAAATCGAGGCCAACTGGCACAACTAGCGTTTTGCTAAGAGAGCCCTCCGCACCCCACATTGATGAGTGGCGCCTGGGGTCTTAAAAGCTGCCAAGCTGCCATCTGAGGGCACAGCAAATGGTCCCAACTCAGCAAGAACGGATGCTCACCGAGGACCAAAATGACATGGGGTAAAGACAACCCAGAAGACAGAGAGGCCCACATGAGTGGGTGCCTACATCAACTTGGGACTGGAAGAACCACACGGTGCCTGGCCACCAACAGTGATAGCCATGATGGAGCTCACTAAGTTGAGTCTCATTGGCAACACAAGAATAAAAAGGGGTGCATCCTGAAATCTCCACTAAAAGACCTCAAATGATGGCCCAACGGTTTTGGGGTTCCCCTGGGAGCATGGCCCCTGGCCCTGATGCTGCCCTTGCCCATAAATCACAATGAAGATCCACTCTTTGGACACGAATGGATTGGACTTGGCGATGCAGAGTGACCATATATTGGATGCACTTTGTGGTTCTATGCATCTATAGGATATCATCCTGCTGACCTCTGGCTGGAGGAAGGAGAGTGGGTGGAGAGGAGGGGACAGGAGAGTGTTGGGAGGATGAGACATGTATGGAACAGAGAGGAACAGTGGGCTGTCACCGGACAGGGAGAGCAGTGGAAGCTGCACATAGGTGGGCACGTAAATTTATATGGGAATGTACATTTTCACTCAGTCACATCAAAAACAAACGACATCACTGTACCCCCAGTTGCCTTAGAGTCCATTTTGAGTGACAGAAGTGCCACAGGACAAAGCAGAACTGCCCCACAGCGTTTCCAAGGCTGTAAATCAGACTGCCACAGCTGGACTACTTTTTTTTTTCGCTACAACAGTCTACTCCTCATTTTCCTTTTTCCTTCTCTTCTCATTACTATCATCAGTCCTCACGCCCATACTTATAATTTAAATCACATCAGAAACACCTGGGATGCTTTAAAATAAACTCTGAAGATATAAAGAACCACTATAATAAACACTATCCAACACACTCCCGCACTCTGATACCCAGCAAGCTGACTGCCACTCACAGTGACCTCACAGGACAGAGAACTGCCGCCTCTCAGGGTTTCCACGAAGAACCTGGGTTTCCAGGCCCCTACAGCACTTTCTAAGGGGAGGCTTGCCTGTGGCTCTGATGCCTGGCAGGTTTCAGCAGAGCTTCTACACTAAGACAGACTGGGAACAAACTCATGGTGGTCCACTGGTGATAATGAGCCAGTGAAAAGTCTGTGGACCCCAAGAGTCTGATCCCCTTGAGCATGAGGTAGGCAGGTTATTAGCTACTGCTAATAACAGTTCTAAAAACTGGGTACAGCAGTCCAACTGGGAGTTAGGGAAATCCTGAATTCAGGGTCCAAACTTGGATGACATTCAAACCCTTGGATAAACCAGTTCTGCTATTAGCAAACTCTCGGATCCGACTCGACGGCACTTGGCCTGGCTTGTTATAAATAGGTAAAACTCATCTACTTCAGGAATCCTGTGAGGATTAAATAAATATGGCATATTGGGTAAGCTTATAATACTGGTAAAAAAAAAAAATGTTGTACAAATGAACAGTCATACTATTACTGACGTCCCTGCTTTTCATACGTGGACCCTTGCTGAAATTCCTGTCCTTGGGTGAAACTTAATTATGGAAGAGGAAATTTTACTAATCCTTTCAGGAAGAAGTGCCTTCAGTAATCCTTTTTAGGTATTTTCAGACTATGTACCTAGTCTCACTTTGAGACTTTTCTATTCAGCACAGCGTTGCCCTCAGCCGAGGCCTCCCTGAGGACCAAGAAAAATTTTATTCATTTGATCTTATAATTGCAAAAGCATACAGTTAAGTACTGAACAGATTAACCTCAGTGGACACTCTGTAGAATATTTACCATTCCACATTCTACTGCATTACGCCGAATGCCAAAATTCTCAGGATTAACTAAAAAAGACAAAAATCCTGCATATATGCAAAGACGATTTGTTTGTTTCTACAACGCTGTAACTCATGTTTCAAGCTGCCACAGCGATAGCCTGGAGCTTTCTAACTCAAGAATTCGCCCTTGGTGGCCCAGGTTCTAGAGCTGTCGCTGCTAACCCAAAGGCCGGCAGTTACAGTTCACCAGGTGCCCCCCGGGGAAGTCCTACCCTGTCGTGCGGGATCACGACGAGTCGGAATCGACCGCACCGCACGGGTTTCTGGTTCGGCGGCAGAAGCCAGTGTGGGTGGCCCAAGCGGCCCCTCTCAGCTTTCCTGCCCGCGCCGGTGGAGCGCCCCGCTCACCTGTACAGGTCATAGCCCGCTGCCCGCGAGGACCCCCGGGTCGGGGCTGTAGCATGCTCCGAAAGCCGGACGAAGCGGAGCCGCGGACCGCTGTCCTCCGCAGGGCGGGCCCGCTTACTGGGCGAGATGCTGAGTGTCTCTTGCGACCAAGGCATGGCGGAGAGACAACCGAAAAGAAGGGTGAAGGCGACCGCCGGGACCGAAATGCCAAGTTTCCCGCCAACCCCTCTGGCCCCGCCCCCGGACGCGCCCCGCCCCCGGACGCGCCCCGCCCCCGGACGCGCCCCGCCCCCGGACGCGCCCCGCCCCCGGACGCGCCCCGCCCCCGGACGCGCCCCGCCCCCGGACGCGCCCCGCCCCCGGACGCGCCCCGCCCCCGGACGCGCCCCGCCCCCGGACGCGCCCACGCTGACGGCGGTAGGGGAAGGCGAGGCTCAGATTCTGACAGGGAAACCCTTCCCGGAAAGCAGGTTACGGGGTGCGAACTACTGAGCATCTATCTGTTGCAGGGCTTGGCTTCAACACAGCGGACAACTTGAGTCCCTTCTCCCACACAGAACAGAAACCCGCTCCTCGTCCCCCACCAGAGGGTCCGAGTGGTCTCCCGCGCGCGGACGGCTGCCACCCACCGGCGCCCTGCCGCCCGCAGCCCCGCGACCCTGGGACGCGCTGGCCTCTGCCCCGGCGCAGGGCCCGCGGACAGCCGGACGTGCCCCCGGCAGTCCCAGGCTCAGAACGCGCATCCTTCCAGCCCGGGACCCTAATTTACGGGCTCCGTCCCAGCCTCCACTTGAGCGGCGGACGCCGGACAACAGCCGCGGCAACATGGCGCCGGGGTCGCAGGCCGCTCCGCTTCCCGCCCCGCTTCCCGCCCCGCGCTTCCCGCCCCCGCGCTTCCGGGCTTCGGGACGCCGGGCGGGGCCTGACCGGAGCTCCCGGAGCTCCGCCTGCCGGCCCGGTTCCCCGCGCCTCTTCGGAAACGGGGCAGGGCAGGGGCAGAGGGGTGGTTCCTTCCGCCGGGACTCGGCCGCTGGCTGGCTCCGCCGAGCCGCCGGACGAGCGCCGGGCCTGCGCCCGGAATGCGCGTCACGGGTGGAATGACTTCGGAAGCGTTGGCCGCCGCCGCCGCCTAACGAGGGCTTCCCGGAAGCTGCTCGTGGGTTGCTGGTGGGAGGACGCGCCACGGTGCTAAAGCCTCTCTCCTGCTCTCCCTGCGCTTCCTGACGTCGCACCCCGTTTTCGGACAGTATCCGGGGCCCTGGCCTGGACGCCTACGTACTGAGGGTTGTGCCGTCCGCGGCCATGGCGTCCCGAACTCTGCTCGCGGATCCGCCGAGGACCGAGGCGCCTCATCGCGCGGTGCGCGTCCCGCGCCTGCCCTGCGCGCCAGGCCGTGGTGGAGGCTGCCTGCTCAGTTACCTTAGGGGCGCGAGTGGGGTCCTCAGGAACAGCACACTTCACCTCCTGGTGCTGTGGTGTGGAGGGTACCGCAGAAGCAGGGCACGGGGGGGGCCTTGTTAGACTTCGAGCAGTGGTCCTTAGCCACGGTGCTGTGATTTACAGTGAGCGTGAACAACCTTTTGATCATTGCAAATGGACTCTTCCAGGATACAAGTGTCTCCAGTTAGTCCGAAAGTGATGCAAAAACCTGAGAAATAACTATGCACATTAACTGTCAAAATAAATTGCTGTTACAGAGCACTTTTAGAATACCCCAGGGTGTTTGGGGAAGTTTTCGGACTAGCTTGTGCCTTTTCTTACAGGCCCTTCCTTTACTGTTTCCTCTTCCATTTCTTTGTGTTGTTGAAACTACTCTTGATCTCTTGACTAGGCTTTGGGATATAGTATTTATTTGCATTTCTTCCATGACTTTAAATATTAACTACATCTCGAAAACTACCGAAATTTATATCTACAGCAACATGCTTTGGGCTCTGCTTCTGCAGCTCCGACTTCTGGCCGTATTGCTTTACCGTAGTTGCTAGATCCGTCAGAGGAAACCCCAGTAGTGTAGTGGTTCAGTGGTGTAAAACCCACTGCCGTAGAGTCGGGTTCGACTTAACAGCGACCCTAGAGATCAGGGTGGAACTGACCCATGGAGTTGCCAAGAAGTGCCTGGCAGATTTGAACAGCTGACTTTGTGGTTAGCAGACATAGCACTTACCCACTATGCAAACAGGGTTTCCAGGTTAAGGGCTATAGCCCCTAACAAAAAGGTGCTGGGTTTGAATCCAGGTGCTCCTTTCTCCTGCTGCCTGAGATGCTTCACACATACTTGCTTTTAGCTTTGTGTCTTTCAAGTCTCATTATGTATCCAAGAGGCCTTTCCTGACAAACTTAAGTAACTGCCCTGCCTTCCCCTCATCGCCACTTTATATGGCTGTGTTAAATTTTTTGCTTTTCTGTTCACACCAAGGAAACCCTGGTGACATAGTAGTTACGTGCTTCGACTGCTAAACAAAAGGTCGGCTGTTCAAATTGGCTAGGTGCCCGTTGGAAACAATGGGGCCGTTCTTCTCTGACCTATTGGGACGCTATGAGTCAGAATCCACTCAGTGGCACTGGGTTTGGGTTTATTCGCACCATTGTTACCCAAGAAACGCCAGAGTCCGTAACACCTGTGGTGAGCCGATCACTGAGACAAGCCAAGCCTGAGACAGGAGGTTTCAAAAAAACCCAAAACCAAACCCACTGCCGTCAGTTGGGTCTGACTCATAGCGACCCTAGAGGTCAGAGTAGAGCTGCCCCATAAAGTTTCCAAGGAACACCCAGTGGATTTGAACTGCTGACGTTTGGTTAGCATATGGAGTACTTAACTCACTAGGCCACCAGGGTTTCCAAAATAGGAGATTAGGGTGAATTAAATCAAACATTTTATTTTGTGAGCTAGCTACACAGAAGGTGGCAAAGGGGATAGATAGCTCCTTGGACGTCTGCGCATCCCCACTGCTTACCGCCAGGGTTTTTAAAGGAGCAGGCTAAGTGCTAAGAGCAAGAGGAGGGAATTCAAGGGGTTAGGCAGGATGCTTTGAAGGGCATCTGGGCTTCCCCAACCTTGTTTTTTCTGGGCCAGCTGAGCAATAAAGTACTGGGCACCACCTGGCCCTGCAATCTTGCAAACCATTCCTGGTCTTTAGGGCAGTAAGAATTGGTGACGGGTGCCATTCAGCCATCTGGAAGGGTAAACTCAAATCATTTGCGGTATCCTCCTCCCTAGTTTCTTGCCATAGTTGTCAATTAGCGGCTTGAAACCCAGCTATCAAGACGGGGTGTTATTCATAGCCCATAGGGAAGTTGCTGTATTTATGCCAGTGTTTTTCAAGGCTATACATCCCCCTCTTAGTATCACCATTTGGGCCCTCTGGAGTGTGAGTGTTATGTTTCTCATGGAGGTTGGGGTGATTGCTCTGAAACAAAGCTTCTCAGGTCTCCGACCTGGGGTGATGGCTCCAAGAAAAAGCCTCTCAAACCTCTGGCCTCAGTCTACCCTGTTGCTAGAAAAACCGTGCTTTTCAGGCCTCTGGTTTCACCGTTTACTACTACCATGTGTCTTTCTTGGATGCATCTGTCTTGCTCATTGCCTGTTTGGTCTGGTGGATACAGCTCCATGAGGCAGCGGCCGTATGTGCTTTTCCTCATCACTGTATTCCTGGTGCCCAGCTCTCTCCCTGTCTGAGAATGCTGTCTGATCATATTTGTTACATGAGTAAGTGATAGTGATCTCGTCTGTACCATCAGATTGCTGTATTATCACTTCTTAAAGCCTGTTGATTTTTCTGGCCATTTTTTTTTCGATATGAGGCCTTCCAAAGCCCGTAATGACACCTAGTAGTCTCCACCGTACCCTTCCAAATGCACCCTTTTGCAGGTCTTGCCTTACAGGCAACATTTCCAACTTTAATTTTTCCTAGATCTCTTCTGGAGCTGACATCTTTCTTCCTAAACTGTATGAAAACTAAAAGCCTGTTGCTATGAAGTGAATTACGACTAATAGAGACCCCAGAAGAGGGTAGAACCACCTCATACAGAGTTTACAAGGATGCCTGGTGAATTTGAACTACCAACCTTTTGGTTAGCAGTTGTAACACTTAAGGAATATGACACCACCGTTTTCTAAATTTTATAATGCTGTACACACACACACACACTCCTAAGCAAAATAGAAATTATCTTCAAAATTAAAGTAGTTGCAGATTTAAGTCTCTTCACCCTTACACACCATTCTGCCAATGGTTTTGTAACAATTTCTGGATGAATCAGCAGTTAGTGTTTACTGACTGTGTGCATAATCATTCCCTGTGGAAATCAGTAACAAGACATGATTGCTTCCTCTTTTGCACCTGTCCTCTTTAATAACTACCTTGTGTCACAGATTGAATTGTGTCCCCTCAAAAATATGTGTATCTATGTGGCTGGGCCGTGATTCCCAGTGTTTTGTGATTGTCCTCCATTTGTTGATTTTCCTGTGCTGTATGTTAAAGGATTAGGGTGGGACTGTAAATCCCTTCATAGGATCACCTCCCTGCTCCACTGTAAAGGGAATTTCCCTGGAGTATGGGTCGCACCACCTTTTCCATCCTTTCATCCTATAAGAGATAAAAGGAAAGGGAAGCAAGCAGAGAATCGAGAACCTCACACCATCAAGAACCCAGCAGTGGGAGAAGAGTGCATTCTTCAGACCTGAGGTTCCCGTGCAAAGATGCTCCCTGGAAAAACACTGATGCAATGCCGGACTGTCCTGCAGAGCCAACAAGGGGGAATGACCTTCCCTGGAGTAGACATCCTGAATTTGGACTTGTAGACTACCGGACTGTGTAAGAATAAGCTTTCCTTTGTTAAAGCCATCCACTCTATGGTATTTCTGTTAGAGCAGCCCTAGCTGACTAAAACACCCTGTTTTTACATTTGTTTTGTTGGTGGTAGTGTTTCTGATGTGCCTCTTGCTTGTTTTTTCCAAATGCCTCAGTGTTCCAGTATCTCAAACCTCTGTCTTGTCAAATGAAACACCAGAGCACATCAGTTTTGTCTCCTGTCAGTTCCATTTCCCCTCTTAAAATCTCCTTCCCTCCTCTGTTCTCTTGCTTCAGGTGGTGCCGTGCAGGAAATTTCCTTTTACCCCTCTCCTGTTTTGGAGCCCGGGTTTCACGTGTCTGATTTCTTCCTCTTTCTTAGTTTATTTCCTCATTTTGCTGAAGTACTTTCTCCAGTAATTTCTTGAAGAAAGTTCGCATTGGAGGTAAATTGTTTTTTCATGACCTCAAATGTAATGATTATAATGACTGTTTTCTCAAGTCCAAATAAAAATCCTACCTCTTTCATAAAACTTTCTTACAATCCAACAATGTGTCTGCCTTTTATCTCCTGTAATAGTGACTCTTCTTGTTTATTAGTCACTTAGCCGTGTACTCCTATTGTGTAATCTCGTTTATATGCCTTTTATCTTTCACAGTGATGAGTCATAAATTTTTACGAATCCTTTTAACACACCAACTTGAGTGTTTTACACAATTTTTTTTTTTTACAATACTAAAATACACTTTAATTACTCACAGATACTATACAGGAAAAGTATCATTATAAGCAGTTCTCCCTGGATTTAAAAGTAGGCAGGATCGAAAGCTTCTATGGGTGTCCCATCTCTTGTAGTGTGGATGGAGGATCGCTAGAATCTTTCACAGTCTGTTTGAATATTCCAGGGAATGTGTATTTCATAGTACAGAGTACAAAGCAAGTTCTCCTCATCTGAAGAGGGAGTTAGACATGGATATGCCAACCCCAATTCTCAGCCCAGAATTGTATCTCTCTAGCCGTACTGCTAAGGAATCCTGGTGGTGTGGTGGTTCAGTGTTCAGTTCATAACCAAAAGGTTGGCTGTTGAAACCTACTCGTTGCTTCAGAGGAGAAAGATGTGGCAATCTGCGGCTGTAAAGATTTACAGCCATGGAAACCCTATGGAGTAATTCTGCTTGTCCTGTAGGGTCACTATGAATTGCAATCAAGATGAAAGCAGTAGGTTTGATTTTAAACCCTGTAGCTTATTTAGACAAGTTACCAGGCTTCAGAGAAGGAAATGGCAGTAGTTTGTTCTAAGCACAGAATTGCTAGAGGTTGTGGGAGAAACTAGGCCATCCAGAGGACTGCCTCTTCTCAGTTTTCTTCCGTAAATTTGCAACTGTAACCACAATCTGGGGACTGTCTCCAGGTCAGTGCCTGTTACATCACTTCTAATCCTTTCTTAGGAATTTTCTTTGTTTTCAATGTTAATTTTTTTTTTTATTCAACTGTGGTACAAGTTAAAACGTACAACGTTTATAATACAGGCAGTCCCCAGATTAAAAACATCTGCCTGACATCCACCTGACTTACAGATGATTTGAACTTACATTTTAATACTATGTAAACTTTCCCTCACTTTTTTGAAATTCCTTCTGTATATTTTTTAATTGTGATTAAGTGATAGTATAAACCCAAATCAATTTTACATGCCCAGCTATCTACAGCTCCATCGGCTCTCCTTGCTCAGTGACAGCACGTTCTTCCTTTCACTTCATATTTCTAGCATTCTCTTAATGAGCATGTGCCCCTCCTCTCCACCCTCTTCTCTCCCATCTAGGAAAAAAAGCCAGTAGGACAGTCTCACATAAATGCATACAACCATAAAGTACACACACCATATGGTCACACTGTATCCTCGAGTCCAGTTTTTTCTTGGCTGAAGAGCTGACCTTAGTTGTGGTTTCCTGTCAGGGCCAGCAGCAGGTCTAGGGGCCGTGTTCCTAGAGGACCCTCCAGGCTGTTGTACCATCAATTCTGGTCTTTTAGTAGAGTTCTGGAGCTGCAAACCTCTTTTTCTTGTGTTGCCTTGAGCACTCTTGTGCCCTCCATCACGGCTGCCCATGGTGGTGATTGGGCACCATCTAGTTCTTCTGGTCTCCTGTTGATACAGTCTCCCAGTCATATGTGTCTTTCTGTCTCCGGGGCTCTTTATCCCTCATGTCTTTGTTCTTGTTCATCGTGTGTTCCAGACAGGTTAGGACCATTTGGTATACCTCAGATGGCAGCTTGCTAGTTTTTAAGACCCAAGATGCCACTCACCAATATTGGGTGCATAAGACTCTGTTTAGCAAAAGACTAGTTATGCCAGTTGGCCTTGGTGTCCCCTGAAAACATGATTCCAAGATCCTGTCCCTGCTACTCTATCCTTTGACGTATTAGGTTGAGGTTAGAAAACCTTTCAGTTTATATTGTAGTCCAATTGTGTTGATCTACTCTCTACTGTGTGCTGTCACTGCTTTCATCTAGCCAAATTCCCATCAACTATCTAATCTATGACCAGTCGTCTCCCCACCCTTGTAGCTGTCAAATGTCTTTCCTTCTGTACGTAAATCTGTTTTTCAGTCCTTAGTAACAAAGGTCTTATAGACTACTTGTCCTTTTGTCATGGACTCATTTCACTCAGCATAATGTCTTCTAGTGAAACCAGGTTATGAGACGCTTCCTAAAATCATCACTGTTGTTTATCACTGCATAATGTTCCATTGAGTATATGTAGCATAGTTTGTTTATCCATTCATCTGTTGATGGGCGCCTAGGTTGGTTGCATCTTTTTGCTATTGTGGACAGTGCTGTGATAAACATTCATGTGCATGTATCTGTTCGTGTGACTGCCTTAATTTTGTGGGATATGTTCTGAGCACTAGAACTGCTGGATCATATGGTATTTTAATTTCTAGATTTCCAAGGAAGCCCTGAATTGCTTTCCAAAGAGGTTGTACCATTTTGCATTCCCACCAGCAGTGTAGGAGAGTTCGAATCTCTCCACAGCCTCTCTAGCATTTGTTCTTTTGTATTTTTTGAATGATGGCCAACCTTGTTGGGGTGAGATGGCATCTCATTGTAGTTTGGATTTGGATTTCTCTAGTAGCTAATGATCGTGAGCGTTTCCTCATGTCTTTCGGTTGCCTTGATCTCTTGTTTGGTGAATTGTCTGTTTCCTTTGCCCATTGCTTAATTGGGTCATTTCCCTTTTTTGTTGACATTTTGCAGTACCTCATAGATGGTGGAAATCAAATGTTGATCCAACGTATAGTTACCAAATATTTTTTCTCATTCTGTAGGTATTCTCTTAACCCTCTTGATAAAGTCTTTGGATAAGTAGAAGTGTTTGATTTGTAGTAGCTCCTATTTATTTTCTCTTCTGTTGTTTGTGCATTGTTGGTTAGATTTTGCACTGTCTAAACTGTGTATTACAGCTTCCATTGTTGACCCTATTTTTTCTTGCATGATGTTTATCATTTTAGATTTGATATTTAGGTTTCATATTTGATCCATTTTGAGTTAGTTTTTGTGTAAGATATGAGATATGGGTCTTGTATCAGCTTTTTGCAGGTGGATGTCCAGTTTTACCAACACCATTTGTTAAAGAGACTGTTTTTACCCCAGTTTATGACCTTTGGGCCTTTGTGGAATATCAATTGTTCATAAGAGGAGGATATTTCTGGGGTCTCAATTCTGTTACATTGGTCTGTAGGTCTTTTTGTACCAGTACCAGGCTATTTTGATTGCCATGGCAGTGTAATAGGTTGTAAGGTTGGGTAGTAGTGCTTTACTTATCCATGGTTTCTTCCTTTTCCAAGTAAAGTTGGGGATTTGTTTCTCCATCTCATTAAAAAATGACACTTGAATTTGTATTGAGATTGGATTGTACATGTAGACTGCTTTAGGTGAAATAGACATTTTCACAATGTTAAGTCTTCTTATCCATGAGCAGGGTAGGTTTCACCATTTGTATAAGTCTCTTTTGGTTTCTTGCAGTAAGGCCTTACGATTTTCTCTGTATAGGTATCTTATTTCTCTGGTTAGGTTTATTCCTGGGTATTTAATTTTCTTCAGGGCTATGGTAAATGGTATGGACTTGATGATTTCCTCTTTGATGGTCTCTTTGTTGGTGTAAAGGAATCCTGCTGATTTACTTATGTTTATCTTATATCCTGATACTTTGCTGAACTCTTCTATTGGTTCTGGTAGTTTATTTATGGATTCTTTAGGGTACTCTGTTTATATGATCATATCATCTACAAGTATGGCAATTTTTACTTCTTTGATCATGTGGATGCCTGTTATTTCTTTGTTTTGTTTAGTTGCTCTTGCTAGAACCTCTAGCACAATGTTGAATAGAAGTTGTGACAGTGGGCATGCTAGTCCAGTTCCCATTCTCAGGGGGAATTCTTTCAGTCTTTCTCTATTCAGGATGATGTAGGTGGTTGGCTTTGCATTGACACCCCTTATTGCACTGAGGAATTTCCTTTGTATTCCTATTTTGCTAAGAGTTTTTAGCATGAATCGGTGTTGGACTTTGTCAAATGCCTTTTCCACATCAACTGGCAAAATCAGGTGATTCATATCTTTTGTGTTATTTGTGTGGTTGACCACATTAATTGTTTTTCTGATGTGAAACAGTCCTGCATCCCTGGTATGAATCCAACTTGGTCACCCTGATGTATCTCTTTGATATGATGTTGAATTCTCTTGGCTAGGATGGTGCTGAAGATTTTTGCCTTTAGGTTCATGAGTGATACTGGTTTGTAATTTTCTTTTTTTGTGGGATCTTTCCCTGGCTTTGATATGAGGGTTATGCTGGCCTGATAGAATATATTTAGAAGTATTCCATCCTTTTCTATGCTGTAAAATAGGCTCAGTAGTATAGGAGATAACTCCTCTCTAAAAATTTGGTAAAATTCTCCAGTGAAGCCATCTGGGCTAGGATACTTTTGGGTTGGTAGTTTTGTTTTTAATTGCATTTTCCATCTCTTCTTTTGTGATTGATTTCTTAAGTTTTTCTATTTCACCTTGTGATAATTTTGGTAGATAATGTGAATCTAGAAATGTATCCATTTTCTCTAGGTTTCTAAATCCATTAGAGTACATTTCTTTGTAATATTCTGTTATTAGTGATACTTTTGATTTCAGTTGTATCTGTTATGACATTTCCCATCTCATTTCTTGTTTGGTTTGTTTGTTTCCTCTCTTGTAAGTTTAGGCAAAAGTTTATCAATTTTGTTGATCTTTTAAAAAAAAAAACAACTTTGGCCAAAAAACACCTGCGGACATGTTTACGATCTTTAGTTGTCAAAGAAATTCAAATCAAGACTACAATGAGATACCATCTCACCCCAACAAAATTGGCTATGATCCAGAAAACACAAAACAACAAATGCTGGAGAGGCTGTGGAGAAACTGGAACCCTCCTACACTGTTGGTGGGGTTGCAAAATGGTCCAGCCTCTTTGGAAAGCAATCTGGTGCTTTCTTAAAAACATGGATATCAATATGCCATTTGACCCAGTAATTCCACTACTTGGAATATATCCTACAGAATCAAGGCCTTTCACACCAACGGACACGTGCACCACAATGTTTATCGCAGCACAGTCCACAATAGCAAAAAGATGGAAACAACCCAGATGCCCAACAACAGAAGAATGGATAGGTAAACTATGGTACATATACTCAATGGAGCACTACACAATGATAAAGAATAACGATGATTCCAGGAAACATAACCTGGTTTCAACTGGAAGACATTATGTTGAGTGAAAGTAGTCAGTGACAAAAGGACAAATATTGTATGAGACCTCTACGATAAGATCTCAAAAACAGACTTCTGTATAGAAGAAAAGACTCTTTGACAGCTGCAAGGGAGGGGAGGGAGGGAGGGCAAGGGGGGCGGGTTTAGATTAGATAGTTGCTAGAAATCTGGTTGGGAGAAAGCGGTGATAGCATACATTAGAAACAAGAACAACATTAAGTGGACTTCAGCATAACTTGAGTACTCTTTCCATCTTAACCCAATATTGCAAGGATAGAGAAGCTGGGGCAGGGGGCAGGGGACCATGCTCTTAGGTGAAATAGAGGCCAATTGGCACAACTAGCATTTTGCTAAGAGGGCTCTCTGCGCCCCACATTGGTGAGTGGTGTCTGGGGTCTTAAAAGCTGCCAAGCTGCCATCTGAGGGCACAGCAAATGGTCCCAACTCAGCAGGAATGGATGCTCACCAAGGACCAAAATGACATGGGGTAAAGACAACGCAGAAGATAGACAGACCCACATGAGTTGATGCCTACATCGACTTGGGACCGGAAGAACCAGATGGTGCCCGGCCACCACCAGTGATAGCCCGACGGAGCTCAATAAGTTGAATCTCACTAGCAACATAAGAATAATAAGGGGTACATCCTGAGACCTCCACTAAAAGACCTCAATTGATGGTCCAGCAGTTTCAGGGTTCCCCTGAGAGCATGGCCCCTGGCCCTGATGCTGCCCTTGCCCATAAATCACAACAAAGTTCCACTCTTTGGACAGGAATGGATTGGACTTGGCGATGCAGAGTGACCATATATTGGATGCACTTTATGGTTCTGTGCATCTATAGGATATCTTTCTGCTGACCTCTGGCTGGAGGAAGGAGAGTGGGAGGAGAGAAGGGGACAGGAGACTGTTGGGAGGATGAGACATGTATGGAGCAGAGAGGAATAGTGTGCTGTCACCGGACAGGGAGAGCAGTGGAAGCTGCATATAGGTGGGCATGTAAATTTATATGGGAATGTATATTTTCACTCGGTCATATTAAATAAAAAAATTTAAAAAATAAAAATAAATTTAGAAAAAAAAGCTTTGGGTTTTGTTGATTTTTCAATTGTTTTTCTGTTCTCTAATTCATTTAGTTCTGCTGTAATCTTTATTATCCATTTTCTTCTGGTGCCCGAGAGGTTTTTTTGTTGCTCACTTTCTACTTATTCAAGTCGTTAATTCTTTGGTTTGGCCCTTTCTTCATTTTGGGTGTGTGCGTTTATAGAGATAAATTGACCTCTGAGCACTGCTTTTGCTGCATCTCAAGGGTTCTGGTAGCATGTGTTTTCAGTGTCATTTGATTCTGTAAATTTCTTCATTGCATCATTGATTTCTTCTATAACTCATGGATTTTTGAGCAAAGTCTTCAGTTTCAATGAGTTCAGATTTTCACCTATGTTTTTTCTGCTATTGATTTCATCTTTTCTTAGTTTATGGTCTTAGAAGATACTTTGCAATAATTCGATGGTTTGGATTTTTTTGAGACTTCCCTTATGACCTAATAGTCTATTCTGGAGAGTGTTCCACGTGCACTGGAAAAGAAGGCATGCGTTCTTGTTATTGGGTAAAAAGTTCTATATATGTTGATGAGGTCTAGTTGGTTGATTATTGCAATAAGATCTTCTGTATCTTTACTGAGCTTTTTCCAGATCATCTGTCCATTGCTGAAAGTGGAGTGTTGAAGTCTCCTACTATTATGGTGGAGTGCTCTATCTCTTTTTTCAAATATGTCAGCATTTGATCATTGTATTTGGATGCTCTAGTATTGGGTGCATAGATACTTAATATTGTTATATCCTGTTTATGTATTGAATCTTTCAGCAATTAATAGTGACTATCCTTGTCCACAGTGGTAGATTTTACATTAAAATCTATTTTATCTGAGATTAGTATTGCCATTACTGCTCTTCTTTGTATGTTGTTAGCTTGGTATGTATTTTTCCATCCTTTGATTTTCAGTTTGTTTCTATCTTTTGAGTCTTGTAAGCAACATATGGATGGATTGTGTTTTTTGATCCAAGTTGTTATTCTCTGCCTCTTTAATGGAGTGTTGAATCTATTTACGTTCAGTGTAAATATTGATAGATATGTGTTTAGTGCTGCCATTTTGTTACCTTTATTTTTGTGTTGTTGTTTTTGTTGTTCCTCTTAGTGTTTTATTCTAGATCATTCTTCTTTATAGGTTTACTTTTCATCTTTTTTGGTGTTGTGTTTGTCAAGACTCCTGTATCATGTTTCTTTTCTCAGTATTTTGTATTGCTAATTTACTTTGCAGCTATCTCCTTGATCCCTCTTAAGTTTAAAGCAATTTTTGACTTCTGTATATCTTCTTAATTTCCTCTCCATCTGAAAGGGTTAGATCTACTGTAATATATCCCTCTTTATAGTATGATGATGTCATAGTTTTCATGTTAAAATTACTGGTTCCCTTCTTTTAATATTTTAGTTTTGACTAAGCTTAGTGACATCCCTGAGTAGGATTCCAGATACTGTTGCCTGCATTACATCTTTAAGTATACATTTGATGCTATTGTTTTTCTAAACAAAGAGCTTCTTTACAAAGAGCTTATTTCAGTATTTCTTGTTTAGTTTTGGTTTGGTTTTTGCAGTTTTGAAGCTGTTGTTTATCTGCAAATGTCTTAATTTCATCTTCATATCTGAGACACAATTTTGCAGGGTATGTCATGCTTGGTTGGAAGTTTTTCTCCTTCAAGAAGGCTTTGTATGTGTCATCCCACTGCCTTCTTGCCAATGTGATTTCTGCCAAGACGTCAGATGGAAGCATAGAAGGCTTCCCTTTGTACATTAGTTTTGCTTTAAGCCTCACTGCCATTAAGATCCTCTCTTTATGTTTCATTTTATTAAGCCTGATTATAATATGTTTTGATGTCTTTGTTTTGGGGTCTAGGTTTTGTGGTGTTCAGTAAGCATCTTGAGTGGCTATGTTCTCTCGTTTCTTGATTTCAAGGAAGTTTTCTGTCAGCAACTCTTCAACAATTCATTCTGTATATTCTGCTATCCATCCCTGTTCAGGAACTCCAGTTATTTGTTGATTATTCTTCTTGATAGAGTCCTGCATGCTTCTTGATCCTTCTTCCTTTTTCTTGTTTCTTTTATCTGATTTCTCCTCATAAATGCTGGTGCCAGTTGCTTTATCTTCAAGCTCAGTAATTCTGTGTTTCAATTGCTCCATCCTGGTCTTGGCTTTGCATTGAATTATCTAGATCTGTAATTTTATTATTGATCTGCTGGATTTCAGATTATTAATGTTCTAGTGGTTAGTTTAGCTTGCTTTATTTTTCACTTTGTTCTACTGCATTCTGTTTAATCTCAGGAAGGGCTCTCTGTATAATTCTTTTGTATTCTACTTCCAATAATTTTAGAAAGTCTTCTTCATCTGGGAAGTTGTTTGATTCTTTACTTTGGCACTTTTCCAGAGTCATTCTAGTCTGCTTCTTTAAATGGTTAGATATTGATTGTTGTCTTTGCATCATCAAGAAACTGTTCAATTTGTTCAGTGTTACACCAGTGGGAGCTGTGGTGTGATTCTAAGAAAGGAGTGAGTAAAGGCATTAATAGATTTGGTCATCAGCTGCTTCTGTGTTTTCTAGGTGAAGCTGACTTATGTACAGCTCCTCTGGCAATATTGACCCTGTCAAGCCCTGTAATAACTGCTTGACCTAGTGTCTGGCCCCAGCTGAGCCTTCATGGGTAGTAGGCTCCACCTCCTGGTTGCTAAAGGTGGTGAGCTACTTGTGCCAACTCTATGTTGTCTCATCAGTCAAGATTGTGGTGTAGCTCAAGGAAGGAAAGAGGGAAGGATGTCACCACACTCAGATGCCAGAGACTGTTGCATTCTCTAGATGTATTTGACTTAAAAGCTGCCTTTCTGCTGAGCAAGTTTCTGTCCAGCAGCTGCTGAAAACAGCTAGGCCCTCAGAGGCGGCAGGCGCCACCTCCTGGCTATCAAAGAGGGTTCCCTACTTATGGAGTCTCTGGGGGCTGTTAGCCAACACTATGATGTGGCTCAGTGAAGGAAGGTAGAAATGGCACCACTACATTCAGGCACCCTCACCACTGCTATCTGTAGCTTCTCCTACCATAAAAGCTGCCTTTCTGCTGAAAGAGGCATTGACCAGCCATGGCCAAAAGCAGCTGAGCCCTTAGGGATTTCAGGCCCTGCCTCCTGGGTGACAAAGATGGTGCATTGTAGGCCATTCCCAGAC
The DNA here is from genome assembly GCA_028571685.1 of Heterohyrax brucei. Classification (NCBI taxonomy): domain Eukaryota; kingdom Metazoa; phylum Chordata; class Mammalia; order Hyracoidea; family Procaviidae; genus Heterohyrax; species Heterohyrax brucei. The sequence goes on from CM053151.1 coordinate 2,950,269, forward strand.
ATTATGATGTGGCTCAAGTAAGGGAGGAGTTAGGGCACTGCTGCACTTGGCCACCAACCCCACACTGTTCTCTACTTACAATTGTCTTAGAAACAGCTTTTCTACTGGGAGAAGCACTATCTAGACAGGCATTGCTGCTTAGTGTGGGAATTAGCCCCAGGTGAGACCTCAGGTGTGCCTCACTCTGCCTCTCAGCTGCTGAAGATGACATCCCACCTGAGCTGCTTCTCCTGTAGTGAGTCAGCAGTATTTATAGTGCTGCTCTGAGAAGAGAATGGAGAGAGGCATGGCACCCTCAGTTATCTGTGTGCTTTCTAAATGTGGCTGTCCCAAAGTGTAGTCTCTCTGCTGTGGGATATGCTGTTTACTTAAGCTCTGCAGTTTAGCATAGTTGCCAGTGTATGCCAGGCTCACAGGCTCAACAGCCCCAGTCCCAGCCACCTGGTTAACAAAGGTGGCATACATATCTGAATTCCCCTCAAGCGATACACCAGCGGAAGCAGGACTCAGTGTACTGCTGTGTCAACTCTGACAGAGGTAGTTTCTCCCTTCCTTTTGCCCAATATTGTCTTTAAAGATATAGTTATTCTGTCAGCCATGCTGATTCCTAATTCAGTTATATAATTTTAATGCCAACTTGGATCTGTTGAGAATGCAAGTTGGTACTTTATGAGCAAATCGCCCCCCCCAAAAGAAGGAAAAAGATAAAAACAAACCCACTGCCATCTAGTCAGTTCTGACTCACAGTAACACTATAGGACAGAGTAGAACTGCTCCATAGAGTTTCCAAGGAGTGCCTGGCATATTCAAACTGCCAACCTTTTGGTTAGCAGATGTAGCGATTAACCACTACACCACCACCATTTTCTTGTAAGCAAAGTTGTCTTCTATTACCTTTACTTTATAGGGATTTCCTACACCCCTTTCAACAAAGTCTTAGATAGTCCTTACTCTAGGCCAGTTGCATCCTAAGGGCTTTACTGATTTCATCATAACCACTGGAATCATGTGTTATTATATTCCCAATTTACAGCTGAAGAAACAAAGCACAAAAAAGTTAAGTATCTTGTCCAAGATCACACAGTTCACTACTAGAAAGGAGTACAGCTAGGGGCCAGCTTCAGATATTTTGACTTCAGAGTCCTTGCACTTAGCCAGCATTATACAGAGTATAGTAGTAGTTCAGTGCAAGGACTTACTGCTCAGGATAAAAAAGTCTTAGAGTGTTACTTGCCACATCTCTTTTCTCTTAGGTCTTCACTTGCCTAAAAATATTTCCTCTTAGGCACCACCGGCTGCTCTATCCTATTTGATTTTTCTTCACAGAATGTATTTCTACATAAAATTATATATTAATTTGTTAGTTATATGCTTCTCCCATAGCATGTGCGTTTCATGATGGATTTACATCTACTATTTTAAGTTCTTTCCAAGTGTTCTGTTACTTTTTATCATCTGTTGTGGGATGAATTCTGTCCTGCCAAAAATGTGTTTATGAGTTTGGCTGGGCCATATTTCTTGATGTTTTGTGATTTTCCTGTATGTTTTAACTCCTCCCTCTATGTTGTTAATGAGAGAGAAAAGAACAAAACAAACCCGTTGCTATCTAGTTCATTCAGACTCGCAATGACCCTGTAGGACAGAATAGAACTGACCCATAGAGTTTCCAAGGAGCCCCTGGTAGATTTGAACTGCTGACTTTTTGGTTAGTAGCTATAACACTTAACTATTTTGCCACCAGGGTAAGGCAGGACTCAGTCTATAAGACTGTATTGTGTCTTGAGGTACTCTCTTAGGAGATAAAGGAAATGGAAGCAAGTAGAGAGTTGCCATCTCATACCACCAGAATAGAAGAATCAGGGAGCAGAGCACATCCTTTGGCCTCCAGGTCCCTGAGTCTCAGAAGCTCCTAGTCCTGGGGCAGCCTGGCAGAAAGGACTTCCCTCCAAAGCCACCAGAGATAGCCTTCCACTGGAGCTGATGCCCTGTTTGGATTTTTAGCCTACTTTCCTGTGAGAAAATAAATTTATCTTTGTTAAAGTCATCCACTTGTAGGAGTTCTGTTATAGCAGCAATAGAAGACTAAGTTACCTTCCTTCCCTTTGAGTTTACTATATTTTTATTATCTCATTTTTTTCTTCTACTACTTTGGAAAATTTTCTCTCTAGTTCTACTTTAGATAAATTAAAACATGTTTTCTTAATTCAAAACTGTCTAAAATCTAAAATTAATCAAAATTGTTATCTTTCTCCTGGAAACACAAAGATCTTAGAATGCTTCAACTCCATTAACCATTCTTCTGATATATGTGCTATTATTGTCTAGTATTTTAAGCATACCTTTTAATCTCAACATGCATCACTATAATTACTGTTTTTTATGTAATCATTTTTTATTTGAGTACCTACCCAGACTTTTATCTTCCGTGTGTCTTTCAGTTTGCCGTATTGTGTGGGCTTGTGTGTTGTTGTGTTGCTGGAAGCTATGCCACCAGTGTTCAAATACCAGCGGGGTCACCCATGGTGGACAGGTTTCAGCTAAACTTCCACACTAACACAGACTAGGAAGAAGAACCTGGCAGTCTACTTCTGAAAGGAATTAGCCAGTGAAAACCTTACGAATAGCAATGAAACCTTGTCTGATGTAGTGCTGGAAGATGAGCCCCCCGGGTTGGAAGACACTCAAAGTATCACTGGTAAAGAACTACCTCTGCAAAGTAGAGTTGAGCTTAATGGCATGGATGGAGTAAGTTTGTGTGACCTTGATTTGCTAGTGTAGCACAACTCAAAATGGAATGAAACAGCTGAAAATATCCATTAATAATTGGAACATGGAATGTATGAAGTATGAATCTAGAAAAATTAGAAATAATAAAAAAATCAAATGAAATGCATAAACATTGATACTCTAAGCATTAATAAGCTGAAGTGGACTGGCATTGGCCATTTGGAATTTGACAATCATTTGGCTTAGTGTTCCAGGAATGGAAACTTGAAGAGAAATGGCATTGTGTTCATCCTCAAAAAAGAACATTTCACGATCTATCCTGAAGGGCAGTGCTGTCAGTGATAGACTAAATATCCATATGCCTGCAAGGAAGACCACTTCATACAACTATTACTGAAATTTATGTACCAAACACTAAGGCCAAAGATGAAGTAACTAAAGATTTCTACCAACTTCTGCAGTCTGAAATTGTTCAAACATTCAATTAGAATGTGTTGATAATTACCGTTGATTGGACTGCAAAAGTTGGAAACAAACAAAAGAAGGGATCAGTAATTGGAAAATATGGCCTTGAAATGATGCCGGAGTTTGCATGACAGAATTTTGCAAGACCAATGACTTTTTCATTGCACATACATTTTATAATGAAGATAAATGGAACTATACATGGACCTCATCAGACAGAACATAGGAATCAAATCAACTACACCTGTGGAAAGAAATGATGAAAGAGTTCAGTATTATCAGTCAGAACAAGGCCAGGAGCCAGTTGCAGAATAGACCATCAGTTGATCATTTGCAAGTTCAAACTGATCCTGAAGAAATTAGAACAAGTCCACAAGAGTCAAAATACAACCTTGAGTATGTCCCACTGGAGGTTAGAGACCATTTCAAGAACAGATTTGAGGCATTGAACACTAATGATGGAAAACTGGATGAGTTGTGGAGTGACATCATACATTAAGAAAGCAAAAGGTCATTAAAAGACAGAAAAGAAAGAGCAAAATGAGTGTCACATGAGACCCTGAAACTTGTCCTTGAATGTTGAGCAGCTGAAGAAATGACATAGCAAAAGAACTGAACAGAAGATTTCAAAGGGCAGCTCAAGAAGACAAAATGTTCTAATGATAAATGTGAAGAGCTCGAGATAGAAAAGCAAAAGGAAGAACACATTCAACATTTCTTCAAGCATCAAGTTACAACAGTGACAGATTCCATGGGGAAAATATTACATGATGCAGGAAGCATCAAAAGAAGGTAGAAGGAATACAAAGAGTAATTATACTAAAAAGAATTGGTCAAACATTTCAAGAGGTAGCATATGATTAGTAGCAATGGTATTGAAGGAGAAAGTCCGGACTGCATGGAAGGCGTTGGTGAAAAACAAGGCTCCTGGAACTGATGGAATATCAACTGAGATATTTCAACAGATGCAATGTTGGAAGTGCTCACTAGTCTATGTTAGGAAGTTTGGAAGACAGCTACCTGACCAACTGATATTTGTCTATTCCCAAGAAAGGTGATTCTACCAAATGCAGAAATTAGCAAAAAATATCATTAGTATCACATCCAAGCATAATTTAGCTGAAGATCATTCAAAAGTGGTTACAGCAGTACATTGACAGGGCAGTGCTAGAAATTTAGGCTGGATTCAGAGGAGGCTCTAGCATAGCAATTATCGTGGGCATGGCTCAGGACCAGTCAGTGTTTTGTTCTGTTGTACACAGTATCACTAATAGTTGGAACCAACTCCGTGGCACCTAACAGCACACTTTTATCACCAGCTGATGTCAGATGGATCATGGCTGAAGGCAGAGAATATCTGCAAAATGTTTACCTGTGTTTTATGGACTATGAAAAGGTATTTGACAGTGTAGCTCATACCAAGCTACGGATAGCGTTGTAAAGAATGGGAATTCCAGAACAACTGTGCTCATGAGGAATCTGTACATGGATCAAGTGGCTGTCATTCAAACAGGACAACAGGACACCTTACAGTCAGGAAAGGTGTATGTCAGAGTTGTATCCTTTCATCTTACCTATTCAGATAATCTGAGAAGCTGTACTATATGAAGAAGAATGGGGCATCAGGATTGAAGGAAGACTCATTAACAATTTTTACAGTTGACAGAATCTTGCTGAAAGTGAAGAAAATTTTAAACACTGATGAAGATCAAAGACCACAGCCTTCAGTATGGATTACACCTCAACATCAAGAAAACAAAAATCCTCACAAATGGACCAATAAACATCATGATAAACAGAGAATACTGAGGTTGTCAATGATTTCATTTTACTTGAGTTCACAACCAACAGCCATGGGACCTGCAGTCAAGAAGCCAAAAGATGCATTGCATTGGACAAATCTGCTGCAAAAGTCTTCTTTAAAATGTTGCAAAGCTTAGATGTCACCTTGAAGACTAAAGGTGTGCCTGACCTAAGTCATGGTACTTTCGGTTGCATCATATGCAGTGAATAAGATAGAAGAAGAATTGATGCCTTTGAATTGTGGTGCTGGAGAATTATATTAATTATATCACAGACTGCCAAAAGAACAAACAGATCTGTCTTGGGTGAAGTATAACCAGAATACTCCTTAGAAGCAAGTACGGTGAGAATATGTCTTATATACTATGGACGTGTTGTCAGGAGAGATCAGTGCCTGGAGAAAGACATTATATTTGGTAGAGTGGTGGATCAGTGAAAAAGAGATGGATTGACACACTAACTGGCTACAACAGTGGGCTGTAGCATAGCAGCAATTGTGGGCATGGCTCAGGACCAGTCAGTGTTTTGTTTTGTTGTACAGAAGGTCACTACTAGTTGGAACCAACTCGATGGCACCTGACAGCAACACCAACACACTGTTATCACCTTCTTTGCTCTTTCTCTGCATCTCAGACCTCTATCTGGGATCACTGTCCTTCTGTACAAGCCTTCTGTAGAGATGTTTTCCAGTAGATGAATGTTCTCAGTTGTTGAACAAAATTCTTGAACTCTTCTTCAATAACAGTACATTCTTTGATAACAGCTCAGGAACACAACAGGTAAGAATGTTATTCAAAATTTTCCACTTTCCCAATAGCTGCACTGTTTCTCAGTTTAGAACACTCCAATTTGGGCTAAAGTTCTTCATTTATCATGCCACAATTCACCTTTAAGAAAAATATGTTCAAGCCAAGGAAATACAGAAGGTATACTTTAAGTTCTTGCACCAAAATTTATAAACTGTATTTCAACCCCAGAAATTTTTATACCATGAAATTAAAGCACCAGAATAAGGTTCAAGGTGGGTCGAAAGTGATTTTAATTTTTTTAAGAGGACAACTGCAGTAAAGGTTATGGGAAAGAAGAGCCAGTATATGGGCAGATTAATTTCAGTAAGAAGGTACAGACATAAACTATCTGACTGTCCAAAAGTTCATTCTTTTAAGCTTGTTTGGTCCAGAATATCATCAAGAGATCTCCTAGAATGTATGCTATCTGAACGGCATACAGAGCTACATTTTAAAACACTGAACTAATGTTTAACTTGTGAAACCCATGAAAACATTCCTGGCAGACTCTTGGGAAAAACACAAAAATCAGATAAATATACGGAAATTTTCAATTTCATAAGAGCAGCACAGGGATCATAAGTATACAAGTAGCTCAGTAGAGCAACACTAATAGAAAGTAGTAAACATTTGTAGCTATAAAACTACTTTGGACTAATTCGTAAACTACTGTCTCAACATACAAAGGTCTAAAGGGATCCCAATACTTAAGAAACAAACTGGGAACATAATACTCACAAATACTTTGAACACCCAATCTCTCTTATTTAGCATAATTATCAAGAAAAACTGACTCTGAATTGTGTCAGTATGTGTAGGAGTACCAGGAGACAATATTTATATAATTACAGTGGTCAGAGAAGTGCTGTTAATTTCAGTTTTTGAAGCATTGAATTTTTAGCATAGAAAATCAGATGGCTTAAAATCTAGGTTGCACATAAGAATCACCTAGAAAAAATCAAACAATGCATACTTCACAGCATGCACAAAAAGTAACTCAAAATGGATAAAAGACAAATATTAAAGCTAAAACTATGCATCTCCTGGGAGATAACTTGTAAAGTGCTGTTGAAAACGATATGGAGCTTCCCCAAAAAGCTATACATAGAATTGACTTGGATTGTAAACTTTCCCTTAATCACAATTTAAAAAACCCTATGAATAGAAACACCTTATGATCTAGCAACACCATTCCTGAACACATATCTTGGAGCTATAAGAACAGTGACATGAGTTGACTTAGGCACACCTATATTCACTGCATCATTACAATAGGAAAAATATAGAAAGAAACTAAGGGCCCATCATCAGATCAATGGATAAACAAATGTGGTTTATACACACAATGGAGTACTACACAGCTGTAAAGAATAATGAAGAGTCTGCAAAACAGCATGGATGAATTTGTAGGGCATTATGCTAAGTGAAATGACTCAAACAAATGACATTTTATGGTCCCATTCTTATAAAAAGTCAAGAAAAGAGATATACACAAAAAGCAATTTTCTTTGATGGTTACCAGGGGTGGGAAGTGAAGGGAGCAAGAATTACTTTCTAGATAGTTACCCACTGCTGTGGAGTTCATTGCTCCAATAGAGTTTCTAAGGAGTGCCTAGCAGATTTGAACTGCTGACCTTTTAGTTAACAGCCATAGCACTTAACCTCTAAACTACTGAAGTTTCCTTTTAGATAGTAGATACTTGTTATTTTCGGTGCCGGGAAGGGAAATACCAAACATAGGTGAGTCTGCATAGCTGACCAAGGTAAGTGAAGGCACTAAGAAGTACACACAAAAAAGGAATACTTTTGGTAAACGCTATCACATACAATTTTGGAACAACAGTAATAACCAAAAAATATCCATGTGGTTACATAGGTAGTTATATGTGTGCATAGGAGTTATATATGTGCATAGGGAGTTATATATGTGCATAGGAAAGCATACGCAAGTACATGCGCAAGCAGGTATAAGTGTATCTGTAAGTGTATGTATACATGTTTGTGTATGCTGCATATGTATCTATATATATAAGTGCATGTTGTTTTAGGTGCTGTGGAGTTGGTTCTGACTCATAGCAACCTTGTGAACAACAGAGAAGAGCACTGCCCGGTCTTGTGCCATGTGCACACCTGTTTTTATGCTTAAGCCCACTTTGGGGGCCACTGTGTCAATCCATCTCATCAAGGGTCTTCCTCTTTTTCACTGACCCACTGCTTTACCAAGCATGATGTCCTTCTCCAGGGACTGGTCCTTCCTGACAACAAGTTCAAAGTAGGTAAGATGCAGTCTTGCCATCTTTGCTTCCAAGGAGCACTCTGGTTGTAAATAAAGTACACAGAAGTCACGATTATGGAAGACTTCCTAGACATATCCAAAGAGCTAGAGGGAATGGTTTACTGGTTAAAAGGCTTAGGACCATGGATTGCACTGTTTCCCCCAAAAATGTGTGTGTTGACTTGATTAGGCTATGGAGCAAATACAGTGCCATTCCTTCTGTGTGTTGTGAATCCTGCCTCTATGATGTTGATGAGGAGAATGGGCTACAGTTGTGTAAATGAGGCAGTACTCAAATAACAAACTTGTGGGATATAAGGGAGAGAAGTGAGCCGGCGAAGTTGATAATACCACCAAGAGAGCAGCATGACTGAGAGCTGACATGTCCTTTGGACCTAAGGTTCCTGTGCCAAAAGGCTCTCCCTGAATTTGGACTCAGCCTACTTAACTTCTCTTGCTAAATGGACTTACAATTTGTAAATGGATTTGCAGCTTACTGGACTGTGACAAATAAGCCTTCCACTCATGGCATTTTCTGTTGGAGAGTACCAGGTGACTAAGACAACCGTCAAGGACCTATCTATGGAAAATAGTGTGTTTGGCAGTTAGCTTTAAATTGCTACCTGATCTCTCACAACTAACAGTGGAAACTGTGATGGCCAATAAAAACTGTTTATTAGTGCCCATAGTCAAGCAGTACCCAGGGCACACGCCCCACCTACTACCTTAATTATGCTTCTGAGGACCTTAGTCTTTTGGGGGTAGTGTAGTTAATTTGCACAACACGGTTCATAAAGATAATGTTCTACATCCTAGCTTGGTGAATATTGTCTATGGTCTTAAAAATTTCGAAGAAGTCATCTAAGATACAACTATTGTCCTCTACTTGTCTGGAGCAAAAACCAGTGAAGGAAACAAAAAACTCAAAGAAGAAACTAGTCCACACGACTAATAGCCCACATGAACCACAGCATCTTCTAACCTGAGACCAGAAGAATAGATAGTGCCTGGCTATTACTACTGACCATTCTGGCAAGTGACATAATAGATGGTCCTGAATAGAATGGGAGAAAAATGTAGGTCAAAACAAAAGCAAAGTTCCTCAAATAGATCAGAACTACCAGACTGATAGACACTAGAGAATCCCCAAGGCTGTCACCCTAAGGTACCCTTTGAACCTGGTACAGAAGCTATTCCTGGTGGTCACCTTTCAGGCAAATAGTAGATTGGCTGTTCACTTAAACAATCAACTATATGAGACCAGATGATTAGTATTCACTCAAAAGCAAAGATGGGAAGGCAAGGAAGGACAGGGAAGCTAGATCAACAGTATCAGAATAAATAGAACAGAAATAAAGAGTATGATGATTTGACATACTGTGAAAACTGTAACAAATAGCGTGGAATGAATTGTATAAAAACTGTTGAATTAATAACCTAATTTGCTATGTAAACTTTCAACTAAAACGCAATCTGACCCACTGACATTAAGTCAATTCTGACTCATAGCAACACTATAGGTCAGAGTAGAACTATTCTATAGAGTTCAAAGGAGTGGCTGGTGAATTGGTTAGCAATCATAGCACTTAACAATTATGCCACCAGTGTTTTCTAAACCACAATTAAAAAAAAAAAATCACCTAGACAGAGCTTGGCCAAATGCACATGTTCTTACCCCACCACAAACTCACTACTCAGAACTGGCAATGTGATTCTATTGCTCACGTCTGTTTAGGCATCATTACTTCAAAGAATTTGTTTCTAGAGAACCTGCTGGAGCCAAGACATCTCTGAAAGAATTTCCTCACATTTAAGCAATATTACCAGTTTCATCAAAACCACTGTGCCTCTGATAGAGGATCCATTACCTTTAATAAAGTTCAGGGCCTTTGTTCTTAGAGATAAGTTTTGTGGTATAGTTTTGTTAAGAATGATTACAGGCCAGGTTATCTTTCAGAATATGTACTTGTTTCTTAGGTAAACTAAACAGACCATTAAAGCAAGTCACAAAGGTGACCTCTTAACACTTAAACAGGGCTGAAAGGCTAAAACTTACTGTAGAATGTAAAGTGAAATTTTGAGTAACAGAAACTTGATGTATTTGGCAGGTTTAATAGAAGGTTAAATTAGCGGAAAAAGATTGTGGGAGGGTTACATTGACTAAATTAGAAAGCTGTTTGTCATGAATTATGTTGTGTTCCCCCAAAATGTGTAGCAATTTGGTTAGGCCCTGATTGCCAGTATGGTGTGCTGTTTCTCTGTGCCGTGAATCCTGCCTCTATGATATTAATGAGGGAGTATAGGCGGAAGTTGCGTTGGTGATTCAAAACTCAGTGTGTAAGCTTGTTTTGTGTCTTGAAGCAGTCTCTTGGAATATAAAGAAAAGGGAAGCAAGCAGAGAGTTGAGGACTTCACACCACCAAGAAAGCAGTGCTGGGAGCAGAGCATATCCTTTGGACTTGGTGTCCCTGTGCCTCAGAAGCTCGGAGTCCAGAGGAAGGTTGACCATGAGAGCCTTCCTCTAGAGCCAGCACAGAAAGACTTTCCCTTGAGCTGACGTCCTGAATTGGGACTTTTGGTGTACTGTTCTGTGAGCAAATAAATTTCTAATTGTTAAAGTCATCTGCTTGTGGTATTTCTGTCATAGCAGCAATAGCAGAACAAGTTCTAAGTGGCTCTAGTGTTCTTCTGTCTCTCCTGTATCACAGGGTCTCTTTTGTCTTTGGACAGCATCTGACTGAACAGGAAAATTAGCCATAACATGTTGTTAGCTGACTTCAAGTTAACCCTGGACTCATGGCGACCTCATGGTGACCCCATGGAGAATGGGATCAGATGGTATCGATCAATAGGGTTTTCACTGACTGATCTGTCAGAAGTAGTGCTCCAGGCCTTTCCTTTAGGCTATCTTGGTGTCTAGACCATTACTTTTGTCTGCAGTTCAGAGGCTTGCTGTAGTTAGAGTAGCAAAATGTGTTCCTCTCGAGTGCACTAGTTGTTTTTTTAATCAGTAGAGGAGTGTAACTAACAAATACCATGGAATTTTTTAATTGGGCAGTATATTCTTATTGTTAAGCGTGTTTGGTAGTGAAGATTTTGTTGATGGTGTCTCCAAGGAATCTTTTCTGTGCTTTTTAAATAATATTTATTAGTCTTCCAACTTGAACTTCTGCTCAGAAATTTGAAAGTATGAGAGTTGAATCACAAGTAATGTTTCTGTCTACAAATGCAAACCAGGGTATGCATTGACCTAGTGTTGGAAACAACTAATGTCTGGAAATCTGTATTGCAAATAAGAGGCATCAAACTGTGTCAGGGGCCATGAGGAAGCCTCAGGCCCCTATCAAACAGGAAGTCTGGACAGTCCCTGAGAACGCGTGCGCACGTTCTCAAACCGCCCCCCGCGTCACTGCCTAACGTCAACTGTACAGGCATACTGTCTGCCCAATCATAGAATGTCAACTGTCTCATACCAGCTATCTTCCGATACTCAGCCCTTCCCCTCCCCAACTTCTATATATATTACTCTGCTACAATAAAACCTCGAGGCTTGATCAGAATTTTGTCTTGCCTCCATTTCTTCACATCCCTTGCTCCACTTTCATTTTCACAGGCTCCCCCTCGTCCCTCCGTTGATTCGCCCCGCGGGTCGGGGCATAACTGGCGCCCAACGTGGGGCCCGAGGTACGGAGCTGCTGAAAAGACCCGCTTGAAAAGCCCTGGCCAGGCACCCCTTGAGCCTCCACGAGATGTGAGTTTGGCTCGTCCTGAGTTACTGCGCAGTATTGACCCGTGAGAAGACTTGTTTCTGATCACCACTGGACTAGCTGCCCTGCGAGATTGATCCGTTAGAGGTAAGTGGGGAAGAAGCATGGGGCAAGAATTGAATTCACATGAGCTCTTTCTCACAGGAATCAAAGATTCCTTCAAGATGCGAAGGATTAAGGCTAAGAAAAAAAGATCTCGCACAATTCTTTACATTTTTGTCTGATGTTTGTCCTTGGTTTCCCCAGCAGGGGACAATAGACTCTAGATGTTGGAGAAGAGTTGGAGATTGCTTAAATGATTATTATAGAACTTTTGGACCAGAGAAGGTCCCTGTAACTGCCTTTTCATATTGGAATTTGATTAATGATGTGTTACAAAGCTCCCTTAAAGACCCAGATGTTCAAAAACTTCCTCACATTGGGGAGACGGTCCTTCGAAATAGCTCTTGCCCCCCCTCTGCTTGCCCATCGGTTTCTATAAATGTTCCAGAGGAGCCTCAGACAGCTGATATAAAAGAAATCCCCCAAACAAATCCTGACCCACCTAGCCTGATTTACCCATCTTTAAAACCCTTTAGGGACAATTCCAATGCGGGCCAGTTGTCCCCCGAAGACCAGGAAATATTAGAAAGTCAGGCTGCACAATATCAGGGCAGCGGCAACCGTTGGACTTTCACTGCCTCTGCCTTCCGCGGTCCCCCTAATGAAACTCTACAACCTCCTCCATCTCTCCAGGGTTCCTCAGCTCCCCTCACCTCACCCCTTAACCCAGAGCACAGCACAATCATGGTTTCAGACCCCATTCGGCAGGCTAAAATCTCCCTCACTCAAGAAGTTTCCTCCTTAAGAGAACTGCTGACTCAGAAACGCGAACACTTAAAGCTTATCAAAGAAATCCGAGCCCTTGAGGCGGAGCTTGCTTCCACAACGCTCAGCCAGGTTTCAAAGAAAACCCCCCAGGGCTCAAGTCCCAAAGGCCCCCTTTTCACATTTCCCGTAACCCGCAGTCAAAGGCCTCAACATGATACTGAAGAAGAGGAAGTAAGTAGCGAGCCTGGTGAGGGCCCAGGCTCGGGGGGAGAGGCTTCTGACGAAGAAAACCCCGCCCCGGAAGAGAGTAGTTCAGACAGACAAAAATACCGCCGCCTAAACCTCAAACATTTAAAAGACTTAAAGGCAGCTGTTAATAACTATGGCCCTACTGCCCCCTACAGCCTGGCCATACTGGAAAGCCTAAGTGAGCGATGGCTAACCCCTAATGATTGGCATTTCTTGGCATGAGCCACCTTATCCGGGGGTGATTTCGCACTCTGGTGCACCGATTTTGCAGAAAACTGCTGCGAGACCGCCCAGTGTAATAGTGAAAGCAGGACGTCCCACTCTTGGACAAGAGATAAACTCTTGGGGCGAACTCCCTATGATACTAATGAGAAACAGGCAAATATTCCCCCTGGTTTATTAGCACAAATACAAAACGCCGGCCTCAAGGCCTGGAGGCGTCTTCCCCCAAAGGGTTCAGCCACCACCTCCTGAGCTAAAATCCGTCAAGGCCCTGATGAGTCCTACAGTGACTTTGTCAGCTGCCTAACTGACGCCGCTGAGCGTTTGGTGGGGGAAGGAGAAACCGATAGTGCCTTCATTAAACATCTTGCCTTTGAAAATGCTAATCCTTTTTGTCAACAGGCTCTAAGACCCCACCCCAGTGGTAGCCTTTCTGATTATGTTAAACTTTGTTCAGGAATAGGAGCTTCTCATGCCATTGGTATAGCTATAGGGGCCGCTTTCAAAGGTCTTGACCATGATAAACAACAAAAAACTTGCTTCAATTGCAAATGGCCCGGACATTATATACGCGAGTGTCCCACAGGTAAACAGAATCGGGGACCTCCTACTTCAGTGTGCCCCCGATGTAAGAAGGGCAAACATTGGGCCGCAGATTGTTTTTCTAAAACTGACATCAACGGTCAGCCTCTCCCTCCAAAACAGGGAAACTCCCAGCAGGGCCAGCCCCTGGCCCCACCCTTGGGACAGAACCTAGGGGCAGTCAGGTTCGTCCCCCAGAAACAGACACAAAGACAAGTATCAGCTCCCTCTGCCGTGCCACCCCTGGAAGCGCAGGATTGGACCTCTGTTCCGCCACCGATACAATATTAGTGCCCGTTCAGGGTGTTCATCTCATCCCTACAGGGGTCTATGGGCCACTACCCCCGGGAATGTTTGGTTTGATCTTAGGGCGTGGCAGTTCCTCATTGGCTGGCCTTCATGTCATCCCTGGGGTCATTGATAATGACTACACAGGACAAATTACTCTTTTGGCCTTGGCTCCGTTGGGGCCCCTCCCCAAAGGAAAGAGAATAGCACAACTTATATTACTTCCCTTAGATTCCACACCCACCAAACACATACAGTCCATTAGGTTGAATTCTGCCTTTGGGTCTTCTGACACCTATTGGGTGCAACCAGTAACCCCTGATAGGCCAAGACTCACCCTCCAATTAGATGGTAAGGCCTTTGAAGGGATAGTGGATACAGGGGCAGATGCCACAGTAATTTCAGCTAAATATTGGCCTTCCAACTGGCCCTGTGAGGCCTCAATAACTCATCTTGAAGGCATTGGCCAGTCTGTCAACCCTAAACAAAGCTCAAAAATTCTTACTTGGAAGGACTCTGAGGGTAACTCAGGACAGATTCAACCTTACATTGTTCCGGGTTTACCTGTTAATCTACGGGGTCGTGATGTCTTATCCCAGCTGGGGGTCATCATGTGTAGCCCAAATGAGATAATTACCCAACAGAGGCTTAACCTAGGCTTCCTACCGGGACAAGGACTGGGAAAAAATAATCAAGGTATAAAGCAGCCTCTTCCTGTAACGCCTAAAAATAATCGTTCAGGCTTGGGAAGTGAAAATTTTCCTTAGCGGTCATTGACTCCCCTGCACCCCACGCTGATAAGATTAAGTGGAAATCTGAGTCTCCAGTGTGGGTAGATCAATGGCCCTTGACTGAACAAAAACTCGCAGCTGCCACAGCGTTAGTGCAGGAACAGCTGGCTGCTGGACATTTAGAACCAACCACGTCTCCCTGGAATACTCCTATATTTGTGATCAAAAAGAAAAATGGGTCATGGCAACTCCTTCAGGACCTCAGAGAAATTAATAAAACCATGTTTATGGGGGCTCTCCAACCTGGACTCCCCTCCCCTGTTGCCATTCCAGCTAACTATTTTAAAATCGTTATTGATCTCAAAGATTGCTTCTTTACCATCCCCCTTCACCCACTTGATAGAGAATGCTTTGCATTTAGCCTCCCAGTTATTAATTTTAAAGGACCAATGCAGCGCTATCAGTGGAAAGTTCTCCCTCAGGGCAAGGCCAATAGTCCCACTCTGTGTCAAAAATTTGTTGCTCAGGCTGTAGACCCTCTTAGGCGTCGGTGGTCTTCCATTTATATCATTCATTACATGGATGATATTTTACTGGCGGGGGCCTCCAGCTTAGAGGTACTTAAGTGCAGCCAGGACCTAACCTGCCAACTAACTTCTCTTGGACTTCAAATCGCCCCAAACAAAATACAGCTTACCGACCCTTATTATTACCTCAGTTTTGAATTAAATAATAATCAAATCACCACTCAAAAACTTAACCTAAAAACCTCTCATCTACACACACTTAATGATTTTCAAAAGTTCCTGGGAGATATTAATTGGCTCCGACCGTACCTCAAACTTACAACGGGGGAATTAAAACCATTGTTTGATACTCTTCATGGAGAAGCCAGCCCCCTCTCTCCCCGTCACCTTAACCCTGAGGCAAAAAGGGCCCTTCACATTGTTGAAAAGGCCATACAACAACAACAGGTTACCTTCATAACTTATGAGCAGCCCTTTGCCCTTATTGTCTGTGCCACATAACATACACCCACGGGGGTTTTGTGGCAGAATGGCCCCCTCTTGTGGATACATCTATCCTCCACCCCAACTAAAGTTCTCCTCACCTATCCCTCCCTAGTGGCCAAACTTATAAGACTGGGCCGAGAAAAGAGCCGCCAACATTTCGGCAGGGACCCTGACCAACTTATCCTTCCTTACACCAAGGAACAAATAGACTGGCTTTCCCAAAATGATGATGATTGGATAATAACCGTATCCACGTTTCTAGGTACGGTTGATAACCACTATCCGTCCCATAAACTCCTTCAGTTCGCGCGGCTACATCCTTTTACCTTCCCCAAAATAACCTCTTAAAGTCCTTTGAAAGAAGCCTCTCTGGTCTTCTCAGATGGATCCTCCTCTGGCATTGCGGCATGGGTCATAAATTCACAGCCTTACAGTGCCCAATCTCCCTTTAAGTCAGCCCAGCTTGTGGAACTTTTCGCTATCTTACAGGTCTTCACAATACTACACGATGTCCCCTTCAATCTTTACACCGACAGTGCTTACATAGCTCTCTCAGTCCCAGTGTTAGAGACAGTTCCTTATATCAAACCATCTTCCAATGCTGTGTCTCTTTTTCAACAACTCCAATCCCTCATTTTAAAAAGACATACTCCTTTCTTTATTGGACACTTGCGGGCCCACCCGGACCTCCCTGGTCCACTTTCACAGGGTAATGATCTTGCAGACAAACAAACCCGCCTTGTCCTCTCAATTACCACCGACCCTATCACTGGGGCTACACAAGGCCATGCCCTTCACCATCTCAATGCTCGCACACTCTGCATTATGTTTAAGATTTCCAGAGAACAGGCTAGACAAATCGTTAAAGACTGTCCAGCATGTGTTACTCTTTTGCCACTGCCCCATCTGGGGGTTAACCCAAGGGGCCTACTCCCCAATGAAATCTGCCAAATGGATGTTACCCACATTCCTGAATTTGGTAACCTCAAATATACCCATGTAACCATTGACACCTATAGTGGGTTCCTCCATGCCACCCTCCACAGTGGTGAGGCCTCTAAAAATGTTATAGCACATGCTCTCCAACGTATTGCCATCATGGGAAAGCCCCAACAAATCAAAACAGACAATGGGCCAGGCTATACATCACAAACCTTTAAAAACTTCTGTAGTCAATTCCAGATTAAACATGTAACTGGCATTCCCTATAATCCTCAGGGACAGGGCATAATAGAATGAGCTCACCAGACCCTTAAGAACACCATGTCCAAACTTAAAACAAACACTGTTTACCCCACTAAAGATTCCCCTCTTAACCTCCTAAATCATGCATTGTTCATCCTTAATTTCCTACAATTGGATGTTAATGAAAAATCTGCAGCAGATCGCCTTTGGCACCAAGAAACTAAAAATCAATATGCCAAGGTTATGTGGAAAGATCCTATAACCCACAAATGGCACGGTCCTGATCTGGTTCTTATCTGGGGAAGAGGCCATGCCTGTGTGTATGATACCCCAGAGGGGGCCCCTTGGTGGTTACCCGAACGTTTTGTTAAGCCCATTAATGATAAACCCCCATCCAGGGAAAGAACCCCTGAGAAAGATTCTTCTTGTTTCTAGATCATGAAAATTGTCATCCTGTTAATAATCCAAACTCTGCTGGTGCATGGAGAATTCGGAGGCCCTGTGAACAAGCAACAACTCATAAACGCCTTGTTTGGTAACCCCTGCGACTGCGGAGGAGGTACCCAAAGGAATCAGCCCACTAGTTATACCCGCTCAAATGACTGCGGAGATGAAACCGCTTTCTTAACCCGTTCATCCCAACTTGGAGGGGGGTACAAACAGGAGTGGACATGTGTGACCAAACCTCGAACCATCCCCTCAGTAAACGGCCAGCCAGGGCCTTGTCCCGATGAGTGCTCGATACTGACCCAAATGCACTCCACTTGTTACCAAACTTCCCAATCCTGTAGTAAAGATAGCCGAGTATATCTAACTGCTGTCCAAGAAAAGCAATATCGGGGCTCCACAGGGGGTGACTGGGACACGTCACCAGGAGGTGGCAGTAAATATAGTCAAGCCTTTGTGCAGGAAAAGTCGGTGACCATGTATGCTGGCCTCCAAAACAACCTACTCACGTATCAGACGGTGGTGGGCCATCAGACAGAGCCAGGGAGGCTGTAGTACAAGCAAAAATCAATCAACTCATTGCCCAGCAGTATCCTTCTCTTAATCATCACCCCTTGGCTCTCCCGAAGCCTCGGACTATTAACTTGGATACTGAAACCGATAACGTTCTTAAAACCACCCATAAAGTCTTGAATTCCTCCAACCCCTCCCTGGCGAGCGATTGTTGGCTATGCGTGACTCTTGGGTCTCCCATGCCAACAGCTATTCCCACAAACAACTCCTCTACACTTTCATCCAGTAACTGTAGCCTCAGCCCACCTTTTCGAACACAGCCTGTTGGCTTTAATTCTTCCCATTGCTACCAAGGGTCATTCCAAAATAACAGCTTTGATCTAGATGTCGGATTTATAACATTTAATAATTGTACCAATACCACCAACCACACAGAGCCCCTCTGTCCAGCCCCTGGACAGGTTTTTATATGTGGAAATAACTTAGCCTATACAGCCTTACCCAGAAACTGGACAGGACTCTGTGTTCAGGCTAACCTCCTCCCAGATATTTCTATCATATCAGGACACTCCCCTGTCCCTGTCCCCAGTTTTGATTACATAGCCGGACGATCAAAACGAGCCCTCCAATTCATACCCCTTCTTGTGGGCCTGGGAGTTGCCGGGGCTACAGCCACCGGCTCTGCTGGCCTGGGCATCGCCATAGACAAATACAATAAGTTATTCCATCAATTAATAGACGATGTCCAAACCCTGTCTGGTACTATCAATGATTTACAAGATCAAATTGACTCCTTAGCTGAGGTAGCCTTACAAAATCGAAGGGGCTTAGACCTTCTTACTGCAGAAAAAGGTGGTATCTGTTTAGTTTTACAGGAACACTGCTGCTTCTATGCCAATAAATCCGGGATTGTCCGAAACAAGATAAAGGATTTACAAGAAGATCTACAAAACAGACGAAGAAAACTACAAGAAAATCCATTTTGGACTGGACTGAACGGATTCCTTCCCTATCTCCTCCCCATCCTCAGCCCCCTTCTCGGTTTAATGTTAATTCTGTCTTTTGGCCCTTGGGCCTTCAAAAGACTTACAAGCCTTATCAAACAGCAGATAGACTCCGCTTTAGCTAAACCTATCCAGGTTCACTATCATCGCCTGGCAGTTGATGAAGAATATGCCACCAATAACGGATACTCCGACTTCCTTCCTCAGGGAACAGCATGAGAAGTAGAGGCATGCTTACCTCCTCACCAGTGTGCAAGAGAGGTATGGGCATCAGGAGAAGTGCGAAGCAAAGCATTGCAAGGGAAAGTTATCCTAAACTCCTCTACCTTTCCCTGGGGCACACCTGGCTTGCATAGAGGTTGGTATCTATCACAAAATCAAGGCGGCTCTACCTCTCTTCCCCAAAAGATACCAAGAGCCAAAAATTACTTGGAGGAGCCGTGGTCAATACCCCCTCTCCCGATTAAAGCCCACCTCCCAACAAACGAAACAAAAAGGGAGGAGATGTCAGGGGCCATGAGGAAGCCTCAGGCCCCTAACAAACAGGAAGTCTAGATAGTCCCTGAGAACGCGCGCGCGTGTTCTCAAACCGCCCCCCACATCACTGCCTAACGTCAACTGTACAGGCATACTGTCTGCCCAATCATAGAACGCCAACTGTCTCATACCAGCTATCTTCCGGTCCTAAGCCCTTCCCTTCCCCAACTTCTATATATATTACTCTGCTACAATAAAACCTCGAGGCTTGATCAGAATTTTGTCTTGCATCCATTTCTTCGCATCCCTTGCTCCACTTTCATTTTCACAGACTCCCCCTCGTCCCTCCGTTGATTCGCCCCGCGGGTCGGGGCAAAACTGTAATGATCTCAGCAGAACTTTGGAAACTAAGAACATTTTAACCATTTTGGGAACATTCATAATTCAAGACATTCTTCTTTTAAGATATTCTTAGCAAACCAGCAAGCTTCCATACCAAGTTTCTAAATTACTTCTCAGTGAAAAGCACTTTTTTGTAAGGTTTTTCAGTTTGAGAATAAATTCTTAGCCCCTAAACATACTTCTGTAGCATAAGACTTTTTTTAAGCCTTGAAAATTTTCCAGGAAAGCAACAAACATCTCTCCCTACCATATTTTTGACCCTGGGAATGTGTGGAATGTAGCAGAGGGAAGCTGGGTTCCTCGGGTGGATTTCTCTATCTTCTCTTTCCTGCCCCTACTCCTGGATTAAGATCTGACCTATTCTATAACCTTGTTCTTCTTTATGAATTTTTTTTTTTTAATATTACCTTCCTGTACCCTGAGCAGTACAGGAAAGAAAAGAAAAACCAGAATTACCAAGAAAAGTATTTCAAAAGCATTATCTATTTTACTTCTAATCAATGTGGTCATGAAAATGATTTGTAAAATGCTAAGAGAACACAATGAATTCTTTTGCAATAACAGTTGTGATTTCCTCCATGAATTGTATTCCTGTTTTCTCTGAAATGAAACCTTATCATAGACCTGCAGGATGTTAATGGATGTTTCACAGTCACAAAAGCTTGGGACACATACATTTGGTAAGGATGGTTTAAGTACTTAAAGTAGTTTCTGTGCTGAAGGACTTCTCAGAGTCTTTAATGGGCTTTGAAAATTTCCAAGATGGTTCTGTATGTTTTTTAGCCTTTCTCAAACATTTGTGACCACAGAGACATTTTTGTTTAAAAAAAAAAGAAAAGAAAAAGGGATATATTAGCAGTCTTTTGCTTGCAAGTAACAGGAACAAAACTCAGTCAGCTTAGTAAACAATGAAAATTTATTGGAAGAACAATGGGGTGTCTTGTTCAATTAGTTTAGTTGAACACTCAAGCCTCGGAAAGAACAGGAAGTTCTTCGGAATCTCGTGGTTAATTTTTTAAAATCTTTGACATATACTTTCTTTGCAGTGAAATTTCACATCCGGTTTTACATTTTCTTTCCATTTGTTTTGTTTTAAATCTATTTTGTTATCACTTGGTTAGCCCAAACTCTCATTAAAATACTCTCAATGGCATTTTAAGATAAGAAATTGTATGGCAGGAAATGGGAGCATGCCTTCCAAGACTCACGCTTCTTTTGATGTTAGCCTAGTCATGACAGCACCACACTTAAGAAGTCCTAGAGTCCCCTCAGTAATCAGCAAAAGTGATGAGAAGCCTGCATTTGAGCAGGGTGTTCTGGAAAACAGAGAAATGAGGCAATAGTGCAGAAGTAGGCTTTACAATACATGGACTCTCAAATGAAGAGGAGAAAAGTGTCCCTGGAAATGGGGAGGGGCATTTACTTGTGCTATGTAGCTTCCTACCTACCCCTCTACAGCATCCAAGGACATTCCAGTCTCCAAGAGACCAAAGAAATACTCCACACCCAGAGATCAAGACATGTGAGGTCCAATAATGAAGTCTGGGAACTTAGTTGTTCTAAGTACTACATACTTCATTGCTGAATATCACTACAGCCACCTTCGAGATACTCCCCTTGGGAAGTTATGCACCAATGCCAATGCCTAGTCCACCCTTCAAAGCAATTCTGGAACTCTTCCTGAAATGGCTATTGGACATGGTGGCACTGTGGTAAGTTCCTGAACTTAATCGTCTAGTCGTCTGTGAGGGACTTTTTGGCCAGTACACAAACAACTGTATTGAAACACCACCCCTATTCACCTGATCTGGACCCCAGTGACTTTTTTCTTTATCTGAAGATAAAGGAAATACTGAAGGGATTTTGATGACATTCAGAACATCAAGGGTAATAACAATGACAGCTCTGATGACCGGTCTTGTAAAAGAGTGCCAAAATTGCTTTAAAGGGTGGACTAAACACTGGCGTCAGTGCATAGCTTCCCAAGGAAAGCACTTTGAAGGTGAGGAAGGTGACCATAGTGATACTCAGCAGTGAGGTGTGTAGCACTTTTTCTAGGATGAGTTCACAAACTTAATTGGCAGTCCTCATATGTACCATGTATCTGCTGGGACTAAGATTTCGTGCCTCTTGGTGCCATTGTTCTCACAAACTATGTGAGATGATTGTTTTCTTGTTGACAAGGTGTCCTCTACCTTTGCCTCTGGCCCAGTCAGCTCCTGGCCTGGCTGTAGCTCATTCATTGTTCATTCCCAGCATGCTTTGGGGAGATCAAAATGGACTCCCCTTAGGAGTGGGTGAATGTAGCTGAATCATTGCCCTGCACTCTATCCTTGCATACCCTTTGAATGTTGCTACAATTACCATCTCCTCTTCTGAAAGAGCCGTTGGAGTTGGTACACAGAGGAATTTTGCAAAAGCGGGCTCCAACATGGGAGAAGACATAATAATAAAGCATCAGCATCATCCAGAGGCCTGTTCATCAGCTGAACAGGAGAGGTTGTAGCCGGCAGGGGACAGGGTTAGTCCAACGTTCCACAGCAATGATGTGTTGCTGTAAGTCTGGCAGAGCAAATGACACATCTTTAGAGGCATCAGAGATATACATGCAACATTCAGTGTTTCTCATTGCACAGGTATAGCCCTCGGCAGCAGTCAGGATGTCAAGGACCATCCTACTCTGAAGAATGACCTTTTGTGTTTGTTGAGTCTCTTCATTCAGAAGGGTGATAGCCTGCTTGGTGTCATTATCTGCAGCTGTGGTGTGTCTAGCTAGCATCTCTATCTGCTGCTCTACATTCACAGTGGCAATCTTGGGTGAGAACAGGGTCAAGGTTTAAAATCACCATGATGTACCCTGGTATCTGTGCCAGACTGCTACAGTTTGTCAGTTGCTGGGAATGCTGGGGATGGTAGTGTAAATATTAGTGGCTATGTAAGCCACCCCCAAGTACAGTGCGACACCCATTTGTAGGGCAGGTACAGCCACCCATGTAAGCCATATCACCAAAGTCACCCTTTGGGCTGATGGGTGATATGTGCTTGTCCATAGGCTTTGCTTTTGTTTCTCTAACCAACGATTGGCCACAGTCACTGGGGTTTTATCACACTGTTGTACAGGGGATGGGCCAACGTATCTCCCTGAGGCAGAGAGAGGCACTAGTTCCATTTCAAAGCTCTCAGCAAAAGGGAATTGGGCCCTTTTGTGGCACTTGGTTCCACTTGCACTTAAACTCTGCATTATCATTTCTCTAACACGCTGTGTACCTTTCTTCCACTCCTCACTACAACTGGGATCAAACTTCCAGTGGCACTATCTCAGTTCCTTTGTTGTTGCTGTAAACTACTTGTACCCCTCAGGATAACAGGCTGCATCCGGTTTGTATGGCTAATCTTGCACTAACAGTCCTAAAATCTGTGTTTGCCTTACAGCAAATTTTACCTGTTAGAAAACCATTTCTTCCTTTGTCTCTTAGTCCCACACTGTTTCTTCACACTCTGTGTGTTTGTCTCTTGTACCTTATGGTCTCTCTCTTCTTCTCATGTCCACACTTTCTAGAAGCTTCCCCAGTCTCTTTCTGTTTCTCTCTTCAATCATTGTCTCCTCCCTCTTAGCCCCTGTATTACTTTTTCAACCAAGTATGTGACTGACAAGTTAGGCCTCTTCATTTGTCCCTTGTTCACTGCCCATCTCCACAACTGGAGGTGTGTAATCACCTCACCAGCTGCAGTCTGCAATGAAGCAAGCGAGTAAGAAGTCAATAAAACATCATCAATATGGTGGAACACAGCTACTCTGGGTTGGGAAGTTCACCACTTGGGGTCATCAGCAACCATCCCATGGCACATGGTGGGGCTATGTGCATACTGTTTCAGGAACACAGAGAAGGTACACTGTTCTGACTCACAACTGAAGGCAAACTGGTACTGTCTGTCTGGATGCAGAAGGATGGTAAAGTGTTAGTCAAGTCGAGCACAAAATGGGTAAGTACCCAGTGCCTCCACTATTTGTTTCATTATTTGGGCATTGTTAGGTACAGCTGCAAACAAAGGGGGTATCACCTTATTTAATGCCCGGTAGTCTACCGTGATCCTCTAGGAGTTGATCTAGTATGTGCACTGGCCAGACAGCACTACTGAAGGGGCTCTTGGGCATTCCCAGAATTCTAATTTTGTGCAGCTTGTATATGGTCTTAATGATTTCTTTCTTTCTTTTTTATTGTGATTAAGCAAAAGTATACACTCCAAATCAGTTTTGCATGCCTGCCCATCTCCAGCTCCCTCTGGTTTCCTTGCCCTATGGCAGCACACTCCCTTTCATTGTCATATCCTCTTAACAAGCTCTTGCTCCCTCCTCTCCATCCTCTTCTATCCCATCTAGAAAGAGACAAGTAGAACAGCCTCCTATAAATGCACAAAACCACAAAGCACACACACCATGTGGTCACCCTGCATTCCCAAGTCCATTTTTGTTCGAAGAGTTGACCCCAGTATGTTTTCTAGACACAAGCAGCATCAGGTCTAGGGGCTATGCTCCCTGGGGATTCCCCAGGCTGTTGGACCATCAGTAGCCGTCTTTTAGTAAAGTTCTTCAGCTGCACCCATCTTTTTCTTATGTTATCACTGGGACTCAACAATGCGTGCCCCATCATGGCTGTCTTGGGTGGTGGCTGGTCACCAACTGGTTCTTCTGGTCACATGTTGATACAGTCTCCCATTCATATGGATCCTTCTGTCTCCTAGGATCCTTTTTCCTCATGTCTTTGGTGTTCTCACTGATCATCTGTTCTGGCTGAGTTGGGACCATTTGGTGTACCTCAGATGGCAGCTTGCTAGGTTTTAAGACCCCAGATGCCACTCACCAATATGAAGTGCAGAAGACTCCCTTAGCAATGGGCTAATTATGCCAATTGACCTCAATGTCCCTGAGAGCATGGGCCCCAGACCCCACCCCTGCTACTCTATCCTTGCAATATTGGGTTAAGATTAGAAGAGCTTTCAGTTTATGGTGAAGTCCAGTTAAGTTGATCAGCTTTCTACTGTGTGTTTGTCACTGCTTTCACCTAACCATATTTCTATTAACTAGACTATGGATGGTCTCAATGATTTCTTGATGTTCACTAGAGAGACAGTACTGCTTAAGGGTCACAACCACAAGTGAGAAGGGCAGCCACACACAGGGGACTATTTAGCATTACCCCTTACTGAAACCAGAGGCCTGAAAGCTGACATTCTCAAACAATGGGGGTGAGGGGTTTAAGTAGGCAAACAGGACTAAATCTTTACCCCTTTTTCAGGACAAATTCTTTACTTGTTTTTCTTTTCTTTTATTGTGACTCGGTGAAAATGTACATTCCCATATCAATTTACATGTCCACCTATATGTAGCTTACACTGCTCTCCCTGCCCAGTGACAGCACACTATTCCTCTCTGCTTCACACATGTCTCATCCTCCCAACAGTCTCCTTTCCCTTCCTCTCCACCCACTCCCCTTACTCCAGCCAGAGGTCAGCAGGATGATATCCTATAGATGTATAAAATCATAAAGTGCATCTAATATATGGTCACTCTGCAACGCCAAGTCCAATCCATTTGTGTCCGAAGAGTGGACTTCATTATGATTTATGGGCAAGGGCAGCATCAGGACCAGGGGCCATCCTCCCAGGGGAACCCCGAAACCACTGGACAGTCAATTGTGGTCTTTTAGTGGAGATCTCAGGGTGCACCCCTTTTTATACTTGTGTTGCCAGTGAGACTCAACTTATTGGCTATCACTGGTGGTGGCCAGGCACCTGGTTATTCCAGTCCCAATTCTATGCAGGCACCCACTCATGTTGGTCTCTCTATCTTCTGGGTTGTCTCTACTCCATGTCATTTTGGTCCTTGGTGAGCATCCATTCCTGCTGAGTTGGGACCATTTGCTGTGCCCTCGGATGGCAGCTTGGCAGCTGTTAAAACCCCAGATGCCACTCACCAATGTGGGATGCAGGGAGCCGGCTTAACAAAACGCTAGTTGTGCCAATTGCCCTCAATTTCACCAAAGAGCATGATCCCCTACCCGCTGCCCCAGCTACTCTATCCTTGCGATATTGGGTTAAGATGGAGGGAGTACTCAAGTTATGTTGAAGTCCACTTAATATTGTTCTTATTTCTAATGTGTGCCATCACCGATTCCACCCAACCAGATTTCTACAAACTCTCTAGTCTACACCCTACCCCCTCGCCCTCCTTCCCTCCCCTCCCTTGCAGCCGTCAAAGAGTCTTTTCTTCTATACATATGTCTGTTTTTGAGATCTTATTGTAGGGGTCTCATACAATATTTGTCCTTTTGTTGCTGACTGCTTTCACTCAGCATAATGTCTTCCAGTTGAAACCAGGTCATGAGATGTTTCCTGGAATCATTGTTATTTTTTATCATTGCATACTGCTCCATTGAGTATATATACCATAGTTTACCTATCCATTCCTCTGTTGTTGGGCATCTGGGTTGATTCCATCTTTTTGCTATCGTGGACTGTGCTGTGATAAACATTCTTCTGCATGTGTCTGTTGGTGTGAAAGGCCTTGATTCTATAGGATATATTCCAAGTAGTGGAATTACTGGGTCAAAGGGTATATCTAGATCCATTTTTTTAAGGAAGTGCCAGATTGCTTTCCAAAGTGGCTAGGCCATTCTGCAACCCCACCAACAGTGTAGAAGAGTTGCACTTTCTCAACAGCCTCTCCAGCATTTATTGTTTTGTGTTTTTTGGATCATGGCCAACCTTCTTGGTGTGAGATGGTAACTCATTGTAGTTTTGATTTGAATTTCTTTGATAGCTAAAGATCGTGAACATGTCCACATGTGTTTTTTGGCTGCCTCGATCTCCTCTTTAGAGAAATGTCTGTCCATCTCCTTTGCCCATCGCTTAATTGGATGATTTATCTTCTTCTTATTGATATTTTGTAGTACCTTATAGATCATGGAGATCAGGTGTTGGTCTGAAATAGAATTCCCAAATGTTTTTTCCCATTCTGTAGGTGGCCTTTTAACTCTTGTGATAAAGTCTTTGGATGAGCAAAAATGTTTGTTTCTTAATAGTTTCCATTTATCTATTTTCTCTTCTGTTGATTGCAGTTTGTTTGACACATTTTGAAGTTTGTCTGCATTGTGTATTAAAACTTCCATTGTTGTTCCTGCCTTTTCTTGGATGACCTTTATCGTTTTGGATTTGATATTTAGGTCTTTTATCCAATTTGAGTTGGTTTTTGTATAAGGTGTAAGGTATGGATCTTGTTTCAGTTTATTGCAGATGCATATCCAATTTTGCCAGCACCATTTGTTGAAGAGACTGTTTTTACCCCAGTTTAATGTCTTAGGGCCTTTGTCGAATATTAACGGTTCATAGGCAGATGGTGTCATCTCTGGGGTCTCGATTCTGTTCCACTCATCTATCTGTCTGTTCTTGTACCACTACCAGGCTGCTTTAACCACTGTGGCAGTGTAGTATGTTCTAAGGTCGGGTAATGAGAGACCTCCCAGTGTGTTCCTCTTCTTTAGTAGTACCTTACGTATCCAAGGCTTCTTCCCTTTCCAAACAAAATTGGTGATTTGTTTCTCCATCTCATTAAAAAATGATGCTGGAACTTGTATTGGGATTGCATTATGTAAGTAGATTGCTTTGGATAGAATAGACATTTTCACAGTGTTAAGTCTTCCGATCCATGAGCATGGTAGGTTTCTCCATTTATCTAAGTCTCTCTTAGTTCTTTGTAGTAAGGGCTTATAGTTCTCTTTGTAAAGGTCTGTTATTTTTCTGCTTAAATTAATTCCTAGGTACTTTATCTTCTTAAGGGCTATAGTAAATGGTATTGATTTGATGATTTCTTCATTAAGAGTCTTGTTGTTGGTATAAAGGAATCCTACTTATTTACTTATGTTTACCTTATATCCTCAGACTTTGCTGAACTCCTCTATCAGTTTGAGTTGGTTACAGATTCTTTGGGTTTCTCTGCATATACAATCACTTCATCAACAAACAGAGCGATTTTGACTTCTTCCTTGCTGATGTAGATGCCCTTTATTTCTTGGTCTAGTCTAATTGCTCTGTCTAGAGCTTCTAGTACAATGTTGAATAGGAGAGGTGAGAGTGAGCATCCTTGTCTAGTTCCTGTTCTCAAGGGAAAGTCTTTCAGTCTCTCTCCATTCAGAATGACATAGGCAGTTGGCTTTGTATAAATGGCCCTTAGTGCATTGAGGAATTTTCCATCTTTGGGTGTGTTGCTAAGAGTTTTTAGCATGAATGGGTGTTGGACTTTATCAAATGCCTTTTCTGCATCAATGAACAAATCAGGTGATTCTTGTCTGCTATTTCTGTGGTTAATCACATTAATTGCTTTTCTGATGTTGAACCAGCCTTGCATCCCTGGTATGAATCCCACTTGGTCCTGATGGATTATTTTTTTGATATGTTGTTGTATTTTATTGGCAAGACGTTTGTTGAAGATTTTTGCATCTAGATTCATGAGTGTTATCAGTCTGTAGTTCTCTTTTTCGGTTGGGTCTTTCCTTGGCTTTGGTATCAGGGTTATGCTGGCTTCATAGAATGAGTTTGGGAGTACTCCACCCCTTTGTATACTGTAAAATAATCTCAGTAGTATTGGAGATAACTCTTCTCTAAAAGCTTGGTAGAATTCTGCAGCAAAGCCATCTGGGCCCGGGCTTTTTTTGGTTGACAGTTTTTTGATGACACTTTCAATCTCTTCCTTTGTGATGGGTTTATTAAGTTGTTCTGTTTCATGTTGTGATAATTTGGGTAGGTGGTATGAATCAAGGAGTTTGTCCATTTCCTCTAGGTTTTCAAATTTGTTAGAGTACAGTCTTTCATAGTATTCTGTTATGATATTTTTGATTTCTGTTGCATCTGTGGTGACAACTCCTCTCTCATTTCTAATTTGGGTTGTTTCCTTTCCTGTTTTTCTGTAGTAAGTTTAGCCAGCAATTTGTCAAAAAACCAACATTTGGTCTTTTCAATTTTTTCAATTGTTTTTCTGTTCTCTAATTCATTTAGCTCTGCTCTAATCTTTATGATTTCATTTCTTCTGGTGCATGAGGTGTTCCTCTGTTGTTCTCTTTGTACTTGTTCAAAGCTGTAGGATTACTTCCTTGATTTGGTTTCTTTCTTCCTTCCAATGTGTGCATTTATGGAAATAAACAGACTTCTGAGGACTGCTTTGGCTGTATCCCATAGGTTCTGGTAGGAAGTGTTTTCGTTTTCATTGGAACACACGAATTTCTTTATTTCATCCTTGATTTCTTCTATAACCCATGATTTTTTGAGAAAATGTTCAGTTTCCAAGAGTTGACTTTCTATCTATATGTTTTCTGCTATTGATTTAGACTTGAACGGCTTTATGATCTGAGAAGATGCTTTGCAGTGATTCAGTGGTATGGATTTTGTTGAGAATTACATTATGTCCTAATACATGGTCAATTTTTAAAGAATGTTCCATGTGCACTGGAGAAGAAGGTGTAGTTGTCTGCTGATGGGTAGAAAGTTCTGTATATATTGATGGATTTAATTGATTATTTGTGGCAATAAGGTCTTCTGTATCTTTGTTGAGTTTTTTTCTAGATGGTCTGTCCAATATTGAGAGTGAAGTGTTGAAGTCTCCCAATATTATTGTGGAGTAATGTAGCTCTTTTTTGAGTGTAGTCAGTGTTTCTTCAACATATATAGGTGCTCTGATATTAGGTGCATAAATACTTAATATAGTTAAGTCTTGCTTGTGTACTGAAACTTTCAGCAATAAATAGTGTCCATCTTTGCCCAGGATGGTGGATTTTACATTTAAGCTGATTTTGTCTGAGATTAGAATTGCCACACCTGCTCTTTTTTGTTCATTGTTAGCTTGATATATATTCTTCCATCCTTTAATTTTCAGTTTGTGCCTGTCTTTAGTTCTCAAGTGAGTTTCTTGTAGACAACATATGGATGGGTCATGTCTTTTGATCCAAGATGTCACTCGGTGTCTCTTTACTGGAGCATTCAGTCCGTTCACAATCAATATAATTATTGGTGGGTATGTGTTCAGCGGTGCCATTGTGATATGTTAATTTTTTTGTTGATGTTTTCTCTGTTGCTCTTATTAGTCTGTTCTGGGACATTCTTTTTTGTGAGTTGATTTTTCACCTTTTTCAGAGCTGGTTTTGTAGTTGTTGAGACTCCTGTGTTACATTTCTTGAAACGATATGATACATCTTTGTTGTGCTTTACAGCTGCTCCTATGATCCACCTTAATAAACTATATGTGAACCTAATTGCAATTACTACCTGTCTTGTCATCTTCCTCACCATCTGGAAGGACTATAACAACTGTAGTACATCCCTCTTTTTAATATGATGACACCATAGTTTTCATGATAATCACTGGATTGTTTCTTTCAGTATTAAAGCTGTGATTGAATTTGGAGCCTTCCCTAACTGAGTAGAATTCTGAATAATGTGTCATTTTAAAATATAAAGTTAGTGGTTTTGTTCTTCTAAGCCAAAGCCAAGAACTTCTTTCAGTATTTCTTGTAGTTTGGGTTTGGTTTTTACAAAGTCTCTGAGTTTCTGTTTATCAGGGAATGTCTTCATTTCATTTTCATATTTGAAAGATAGTTTTGCAGGATATGTAATTCTTGGTTGGAAGTTCTTCTCCTTTAAGGCTTTGAATGTATCATGCCACTGTCTCCATGCCAGCATAGTTTCTGCTGAGAAATCTCATGAAAGCCTACAGGGTTTCCCTCTGAATGTTAGCTTTGCTTTGAGTCTTGCTGCCTTTAAGAGTTGCTGCTTATGTTTCATTTTGGTAAGCTTGATTATAATATGTCTTGGAATCTTTCTTTTGAGATCTATATTGGGTGGCTTACGATACGCATCTGGGATATTTATATTCTCTTCCTTCATGATTTCTGGGAAGTTTTCTGTCAGCAGCTCAGCAGTGATACTCTCTGTGCTCTCAGATGTCTCGACCTGTTCAGGGACTCCAATTAATTGAAGGTTTTCCTCTTAATAGAGTCCAACATGCTTCTTAATGCTTTTTCATTTTTCTTGTTTCTTTTTTCTGATTTGTGCTCATAGATGCTAGCGTCAGTGGCTCTGTCTTCCAAGTCAGAAATTCTTTTTTCCATTTGTTCCATTCTGTTTCTTTGGCTTTGAGTGGAAGTTTCTATGTCTTTGATTTTGTTCTTGATCTGTTGGACTTCAGAGTACTGTTGCTCCATCAGATCGAGCACCTTGCTTAATTTTTCCTTTTGTTCTGCTGCATTTTGTGTAAGGTCTAGAAGAGTTCTGTATATAATCATTTTGTATTCACCCTCTGATGATTTCAGAAAAGTTTCTTCATCTGGAAAACTCTTTGGTTGTTTTGTTTGTGAACCTTCTGAAGCCATGTGTGATTTCTTGTATTCCACAAACATCTGTTGCTTTTCGGGTCCCATGTGAGTAAGTAAAGGCTGGGAGAGATATTGTGAGGATGGCCTGCAGATATTTCTCTAGGCTGTCTTAAAATGTAAAACAAAAGATATCTGACCACTTCCCAAGTCAGTCAGGTTTTCAGGTGTAGAGGTCCCTCTTCCCAACTGGCAAAGTAAGCACCTCTCTATCCAACCCCAGATGATACAAACTAGTTCAAAATACAGAAATGCTACTGCCCTGTTGGCCTCTGCTGATAGGGCCCAACTTTAGGTGACACTGTGTAAAGTACTGCTTTTCTGGTAGAAAAGTGCTCTCCTGTGGGCAGACTCTTGCGCCCAAGCTAAGAGATAGGTCCAGCTGTGGCCACCATATCTAATATGGCACCCTCCACATGGTTGGCAGATAGAGGCGCTAAAGGTGTTGAGATGTAGTGAGTCCTCCGCCTCTGTTACCGGGCCCCTACTGTAGATAACTTTGTGTAAACTACTGCCTTTCTGTTGGAGAAGTGCTGTCCTGTTTGCAGGCACTGGCTCCCAGGCTAAGAATTAGGTCTCTCTAAAATATCCCTATCCAACATGGCATCTGGCACACAATTGCTGTGGTTCCGTACAAACCACGCTATGGCAGTGATAAAAAGAGAGGCCCAAAGTGGTTAGGTGTACAGAGTCCTAAGCCTGGCTCTCAAAATACGGCAATTTTGTCTGCCTAACATGTCAGCAGACCGTCTGAGTGTAGCCACTAGGCAAGATCCAGCTCCATCCACCAGCCAAGACAGAGAAAAAAACTCAAAATGGTGTCTTTACCTTCAGTCTGTGAGAGCCAGGGCTAGCTGGGAGCAAGAGTCCGTCAAAGAGGGGAAGTTTTTCGTTCAGTGGAATGAAGTCCAAATTAACAGCCTTGTGCCATGTCCTGGGGGCTCACTAGGTGACCATAAGGCTCCATTAGATTGTCAGTTCAGGTCTTGATTTCCAGAGGGATATAAGGAGATGTGTGCTTAGTCTGCCATCTTGACTCTGCCCCTACTTGTTTTTCTTAAAATTTCTGGCTTCTTAGCATTATCTGGCTCAGGCGGGAAATCCCACATTAACTTACAAGAGCCACTGAGACTCAAACATTGCAGCCTTTACAGCTTTCTTCTTAGGACCATCAAACAAGTAGAGGCACCAGTTCAACAACCCCCTGCTTAGGTGACAACACAGAGCTCTGGACCCCAGTTCTGATGCATATTTTGCCTCCCCCTGGACAGACGCTCCCCTGCCCAATTGGCCACATTTTTCCCTGACACCTGCCCCTGCATGTAGCCTCTGCCTTTAAAAACTCTGACCTTGTCTGACAAATTCGGACAGGCTCTGAGGAGGAGAACACTCCCTGTCTCTTTGGATGCTGGCTTGCAAATAAACTTGATTACTTTATCCAAGTGCCTTGGAGATTTGCTTTGTGGGAGGTGGCATGAACCCAGAGCTAGTCCGGTAACAAATTCTGGTAACCAAAGAAGGACCGTACACTACCTGGGCTCAGCAGCCTCCCTGGTGGGACAAGGGACTGTCTGAGCTCCTTAAATGGCCACAAAATATGGGAAATCCACTGATTCCCACCTCCTGCCAGGGCAACATTGGCTCCTAACTGTGTTCTCTCTGGGTAAGTAATGAAAAGTTTCAGGTAAAGGCAAGGGATGGGTGTTAGGATTTCTGGTTTGTGGCCTCCAATAAAAAGGGGTTGCCTGGCTTATAGACTCCATAAAAGGGGCTGTCTGGTTTGCAGAGCTCCTCATAAAAAGGGGACTGCCTGCTTTTGGGGCACTATACATTTCTCCTTCTGTAGCACTGAGGACCAGCATCCTGATGTCCTCTGCCAGACAGATTCTTGGCAGACAGTTTTTTTTGGTAGAAAAGTTTCCTTGAGATATTTTTCCTCTGGAAACCCTGGTGGTATCATTGATAAATGTTATAGCTGCTAACCAAAAGGTCAGCAGTTCGAATCCACCAGGCGCTGTTTGCAAACTCTATGGGGTAGTTCTACTCTGTCTTATAGGGCCACTGTGAGTAGGAATCGACTGGATGGCAGTGAGTTTTTGTGTGGGGGATGGTTGTTCGTGGTGGACAGATTTTCCTGGTTCCCCTAAGGCGTATTATTATTATTATTGTGATTAAGTGAAAGTATATAAGCTGTGTCTCTTTTGCATGCCCAGCTATCTGCCACTTCTACTCTCCCCAGTCAGTGACAGCACATTCTTTTTCACTCTATATTTCTAGTATCCTTTTAAAAAGCCTCTGTCCCCACCTCTCTGTCCTCTTCTCTCCCATCTAGAAAGAGACCAGTAGGACAGCTTCTTATAAATGTGTGGAGTCATAAAGTACACACATCATATGTGGTCACACTGTGCCCCCAAGTCCAGTCCATTCTTAATGGAAGAGTTGACCTCACTGCTGGTTTCCAGTCAGGGATAGCAGCAAGTGTAGGGGTCATGTCCCCAGGGAATCCTCTGGGCTGTTGGACCATCATTTCAAGTCTTTTAGTAGAATTTTCAGGCTGCAACCTCTATTTCTGATATTTCCCCAGGGACTCTACATTGTGTCTCCCATCATGGCTGTCTTAGGTGGTAGCAGGGAACCATCTGATTCTTTGGTCTCATGTTGATATAGTCTCCTGTTCATGTGGATCATTCTGTCTCCTGTGCCCCTTTTCCCTTGTATCTTTGTTGTTCTCAGTGATAATCTGTTCCAGATGCGTTAGGACCATTTGGTGTACCTCAGATGACAGCTTATCAGCTGTTAAGACCCCAGGTGCCACTCACCAACATGGGGTGCAGAAGACTCTCTTATCAATAGATTAGTTGTGCCAGTTGCCCTGATGTCCTCTGAATACGTTGTCCCCAGATCCCTCTTCCTGTTACCCTATCCTTTGAAATATTGGATTGAGGTTAGAAAATCTTTCAGTTTATGGTGAGGTCTAGTTAAGTTGTTCTTCTCTCTACTGTGTGCTGTCACTGCTTTCACCTAACAAAATTTCTATCTACTATATAATCTATGGCCAACCCTGTCCCTGCCTCCCCCCTTGAAGCCATCAAAGAGTCTGTTCTTATATAAGTTTATTTTTAAGTCCTTATAGCAGAGGTCTCTTAAAATGTTTTTCCTTTTGCTGCTGATTGATTTCACTCAACATGTCTTCCAGTTGAAACCACATTATGAGATGCTTCCTAAAAATCATCATTATTCTTTATGATTGCATAGTGTTCCATTGAGTATATGTACCATAGTTTATTTATCCATTCATCTGTTTATGGGCATCTAGGTTGAATCCATCTTTTTCCTGTTGTAGATAGTGCTGCAATAAACATTCGTGTGACCACCTTAATTTCTGTAGGATGTATTCCAAGCAGTGGGATTACTGGATCACATGTTACTTCTATTTCTAGCTTTTTAAGGAAGCATCAAATTGCTTTCCAAAAAGGTTGTACCATTTTGCAATGCCACCAGCAGTGTAGGAGAGTTCCAGTCTCTCCATAGCTTCTCCAGTAATTGTTGTTTTGTGTTTTTTGGATTATGGCCAGTCTTATTGGGGGCATATGGTATCTCGTTGTACTTTTGATTTGGATTTCTCTGATAGCTAATGATCATGAACATTTCCTCATGTGTCTTTTAGCTGCCTGGATGTCTCCTTTGGTGAAGTGTCAGCCCATGTCCTTTGCCCATTACTTAATTGGGTTATTTAACTTTTTCTTGTTGACATTTTACAATACCTTACTCGACGGCACTTGGCTTGGCCTGTAGATTATCGAGATCAGACATTGGTCTGACATATAGTTGCCAAATAGTTTTTCCCATTCTGTGGGTAGTCTTTTAACTCCCTTCATAAAGTCTTTGGATGTGCATAAGTGTTTGATTCTTAGTAGTTACAATTTATCTACTTTCTGTTGTTTCTGCTTTGTTTGTCAGATTTCGAAGTCTGTCTGAGCTGTGTATTAGAACTTCCATTGTTGACTCTATTTTTTCTTGCATGATCTTCATCACTTTAGATTTGATATTTAAGTCTTTGATCCATTTTGAGTTAGTTTTTGTGTAAGGTATGAGATATGGATCCTGACTCAGTTTTTTCCAGATGAATATGTAGTTTTGCCAACACCATTTGTTAAAGAAACTGTTTTTACCCCAATTTATGACTTTTGGACCTTTGTTGAATGTCAACTGTTAATAAGCCAGCCAGCCAAGTGCCGTCGAGTCGGATAGAGGATGGCAATATTTCTGGGGTCTCAATTCTGTTCCTTTCATCTATATTTCTCTTTTTGTACCAGTACTAGGCTGTTTTGACTACTATGCCAGTGTAAAAGATTCTAAGTTCAGGTAGTCTGAAGCTTCCTACTGTGTTCCTCTTATTCAGTAATGCTTTACTTATCCAGGATTTCTTCCCTTTCCAAACAAACTTGGTGAATTGTTTCTCCATTTCATTACAAAAAATGACACTGGAATTTGTATTGGAGTTGCATTCTGTATGTAGATCATTTTGAGTAAAATAGACATTTTCGCAATGTTAAGTCTTGCTATCCATGAGCAGGGTAGGTTTCTCCACTTATGTAAGTCTTTTTTGGTTTCTTACAGTAAAGTCTTGTAATTCTCTCTTTATAGGCCTGTGTTTTTCTGGTTAGATTTATTCTTAGGTGTTTTATTTTCTTGGGGCTATAGTAAATGGTATTGATTTGGTGATTTCCCTTTGATGTTCTCCTTGTTGGTGTAAAGGAATCCTACTGAATTACTTATGTTTACCTTATATCCTGATACTTTCTTGAACTCTTCTGTTAATGCCAGTAGTTTACTGATGGGTTCTTTAGCATTCTCTGTGTGTACGATCATATCGTCTTTGCCAGTGCTGATGTCTTTTTATTTCTTTGTCCTGTCTAATTTCTCTCACTAGAAACTCTAGAACAATGTTGAATGGAAGTGGTGACAGTGGCATCCTAGTCTAGTTCGTGTTCCCAGGGGGAATTCCTTCAGTGCCTCTCCATTCAGGATGATGTAAGAAGTTGGCTTTGCATAGCTACCCCTCATTGCCTTAAGGAATTTCCCCTTTATTCCTGTTTTGCTGAGAATTTTTAAGATGAATGAGTGTTAGACTTTGTCAAATTTTTCTGCGTCAATTGACAAAATCAGGTGATTCTCATCCCTTGAGTTATTTATATGGTTGATCACATTGCTTTTCTGAAGATGAACCAGCCTTGCATCCCTTGAATGAATCCAGCTTGGTCATAATGAATTATTTTTTTGATATGTTGTTGAATTGTTTTAGCTAGGATTTTGTTGAAAATTTTTGCATCTGGGTTCATGAGTGATATTAGTCTGTAATTTTTTTTGTGAGATCTTTCCCTGGCTTTGGTATCAGGGTTATGCTGGCTTCATGGAATGAATTTGGGAGTATTCTGTCCTTTTCTATGCTGTAAAATAGCCTCACTAGTATTGGAATTAGCTCCTCTCTAAAAGCTTGGTAGAATTCTCTGGTGAAGCCATCTGGGAGAGGACTTTTCTTTGTAGTTTTTTTAAATTATTTTTTCAACTTATTTTGTGGTGTGTTTATTAAGTTGTTCTACTTCTCTTTGTGATAATTTTGGTAAGTGATGTGAATCTAGGAGTTGGTCCGTTTCCTCTAGGTTTTCAAATTTGTTAGAGTACAGTTTTTCATTGTATTCTGTCATGATACTTTTGATTTTGGTTGGGCCTCTTGTAACGTCTCCTATCTTATTTCTTATTTAAGTTGTTTCCTCATCTGTTTTTCTTTTGTAAGTTTAGCCAATGGTTATCAATTTTGACGACCTTTTCAAAAAAACAGCTTTTGCTTTTGTTATTTTTTTCAATTGTTCTGCTATCCTCTAATTCATTTAGTTCTGTTCTAATGTTTATTATTTATTTTCTTTGGTGCCTGAGGGATTCCTTTGTTGCTGTCTTTTTACTTGTTCAAATTGTAGGGTTAACCATTTAGTTTGGGCCCTTTTTTCATACCGGATGTGTGCATTTATAGAGACAAACTGACCTCTGAGCACTGTTTTTGCTATATCCCATAACTTCTGGTAGGTTGTGTTTTCATTCTCATTTGATTCCATAAATTTCTTTATTGAATCTTGATTTCTTCTGTAATCCATGGATTTTTGAGCAAGCTGTCGTTCAGTTTCCATGAGTTCAGATTTCTACCTATGTTTTTTTCTGCTATTGATTTCAACTTTTGTGGCTTTATGGTTTGAGAAAATGCTTTGCCATAATTCAATGGATTAGATTTTGTTGAAACTTGCTTTATGTCCTAATACATGTCCTATTCTGGAGAATGTTCTATGTACACTGGTAAATAAGGTATACTGACTTGGTTTGGGGGTAAAAAGTTCTGTATATGTTGATGAGGTCTAGTTGGTTAATTGCTGCAATGAGATCTTCTGCATCTTTACCAAGCTTTTCTCTGGGTGGTTTATCCATTTCTGAATGTGGAGTGTTGAAGTCTTCTACTATTATTGTGGAGTGATCTGTCTCATTTTTCAATGTTGTCAGTATTTGTTCAATGTATTCAGATGCTCTGGTATTGGGTGCACAAATATTTAATATTGTTATGACCGGTTTAAATGTTTAACCTTTCAGTAACAAATAGTGACCATCCTTGTCCATTATGGTTGATTTTACATTGAAATCTATTTAGTGTTACCATTCCTGCTCTTCTTTGTGTGTGTTGGCTTGGGATGTATTTTTCCATTCTTTGATTTTCAGTTTGTTCATATCTTTGAGTATGAGATGTGCTTCTTGTAAACAATATATAGATGGATTGTGTCTTTTGATCTAAGCTGTCACTCTATGCCTCTATATTGGAGCATTAAGTCTGTTTACATTCAGTGTGGTTATTGATAAGTATTTGTTCAGTGCTATCATTTTGATGCCTTTATTTTTGTGTTGTTAATGTTTTCTCTGTTTCTATTAATATTCTGTTCTGGGTGATTTTTCTTTATGGGTTTACTTTTCATCTTTTTCAGTGTTGGTTTTGTGTTTGTTGAGACTCCTGTATTACTTTTCTTGTTTCAATGTGTCATATTGTTAGTTTGCTTTGCAGCTACCCTTTTGATCCCTCTTAATATTCTAAATTTAAATCAATCTTTAAGTTCTGTATATCTTCTTAATTTCCTTTCCATCTTGAAGGGTTATAACTGCTATAATATATCCCTCTTTATATTGTGATGATATCATAGTTTTCATTTTAAGATCACTGTTTCCCTTCTATTAATATTTTAGCTTTTATTGAGCTTGGTGACTTCCCTAGCTGAATAGGATTCTGGATGCTATGTCCTGCTTTCCATCCTTAAGTATACCTTTGTTATTTTTGTTTTTCTAAGCAAAGAGATTCTTTTAGTATTTCTTGCAGTTTTGGTTTGGTTTTTACAATGTCTCTAAGCTTCTGTTTATCTGTGCATGTCCTAATTTCACCTTGATATTTGAGAGACAATTTTGCAGGATATATAATTCTTGGTTGGAAGTTTTTCTCTTTCAAGGCTTTGAATGTGTCTTCTCACTGCCATCTTGCTGATCATTTCTGCCAAGAAGTCAGATGAAAGCCTACAGGGTTTCCCTTTGTATGTTAGTTTTAAGTCTCACTGACTTTAAGAGCATTTCTCTATGTTTCATTTTATTAAGCATGATTATAATATGTCTTGGTATCTTCCCCTTGAGATGTAGTTTTTGTGGCATTTGATAAGCATCTTGGAAATCTATGGTCTCTTATAATTTCAGGAAAGTTTTCTATCAGCAACTCTTCAACAATACTCTGTGTTTTCTACTATCCCTCCCTGTTCAGGAACTCCAGTTATTCATAGATCATTCCTCTCGATAGAGTCCCACATGTTTCTTAATACTTCTTCACTTTCTTATTTCTTTTCTCTGAATGCTTCTCATAAATACTGATGTCAGTTACTTATCTTGAAGCTTCCTAATTCTGCCTTCCAGCTCCTCAATCCTGCTCTTTTGTCTTTGCATTGAACTGTCCAACTCTGTAATTTTATTATTGATCTGCTGGATTTCAGATAATTGATGTTCCAGCAATTCATATAGCTTACAGAATTTTTCATTTTGTTCTGTTGCATTTTATTTAATCTCTAGAAGGGCTCTATATGTAATCCTTTTTTGTTCGACCTCTGATAATCTCAGAAAGACTTCTTCATCTGGGAAGTTCTTTGAGTCTTTATCTGGGGAGTTTTCTGGAGCCATGGTGGTGTGCTTCTTTAAATGGTTAGATGTTGATTGATGTCTTCAAACCACCCAGAAGTTGTTCAGTTTGTCTGGTGTTACACTGGCAGAAGCTGTGGCATAAGTCTAAGAAGGGAGTAAGGGGACTCTTTGCATTGGTCACTAGCCACCAGTGTTCTTTAAGTGCAGCTTCCTTATGTACAGCTTCTCTGTCAATTTCGATTCTGTCAAGCCTCGTGGTGCTTCTTGGCTTGGTGGCTGTCTCAACCTGGGCACTCAGGGGTGGCAGGCCCCCATTCTGGCTAATAGAGGTGGTGAGCCACTTGTCCAGACAGGGACAGTGGCTGAGTATGAGAATTAGCCTCAGCTGATCCCTCATGCAAGGCTGGTTCTGCATCTCAGCTGACCAGTATGGCATCCCACTTGAGACACATGTTACCGTGAGTATGGCACAGCTCAGAGAAGGGGGAGGGGTACCAGCTGATCCAAGCACAGTCTCTCTGCTGTAGGATACACTGTTTACTTAGGCATTGCAGTTCAGCAAAGCAGCTGGTCCATGCCAGGCTCATGGTCTTGGCAGACCCAGTCCCAGCCTTCTGACCACAGAGAAGGTGTCTGTACCAGCAGTCCTCCTACATACCATGCCAGCAGAAGCAGTACTTACAGTGCCACTGTCTCACCACCAACAAGGTATTTTACACCTTCCTGTTGTGCTGTCAAATCTCACAATCCTACACCTGATCTTGGAGCTCCCAGAATGTCCACATTGCTCCTTTCAATTCCTGTTCTAGACCTTAGTTCTCAGAGGGAATCAAGGAAGCCTGTGTCTAGTATGCTATCTTGATTCCCTCCCAAGTGCTTTTCTTTTTTTTTTTTTTTGACTCCATGGACATGACATGTTGATCTGTTGACAGGACTGCCCTCTAGATTTTGAGAGTGTGACTGTGGTATGAAGCCGGCTCAAAAAGTGTAAGTGATAGTGTGTGAATGCTTGGAGTTTGCTTAAGTGAATGACTAAGAGGACTGGAAAGTAACACCTTCAGGACAATAGGAGAATCCTTTACCCTTAGAATTCCTGAATTAATTTAAACATATGGAAATGCCTCTCCTGAGTTATGAACTAGGGAGCAGGGCAAATTGTTCAGGTCCTGTGGCTAATTGAACCCTGGGCAACCTGATTCAGGTTGGGGAGATCAGGCTATTATATCTGGTCTCCCAACAGCAAAACCAGGCTCTCCTTTATCCCCAAAGCACAAGGACCCAATTTTTCTGGTGACAAGTGACAGAAGAGTTTCATTAGGGAAAGTTTTATTAAGAGGGAGTGCATTCCAGAGAGGAAATGGGTTGGTCTCTGTGAGTGGAGGGGGACCGTGTACAGATTTGAGGGTCCTCCTACATATTGGTAAGGGAGGAAGGATGAAACTCAGGGCTAGGTCACTTCTGAGTTGTCCTTCTGTACATATGGTCACATCAAGACAGCAAAGAGAATTGCTTGTCTGTGTCACAACTGTCAGGGTATTGTCCTCCCAGACCTCAGGCAGTGGTAGCCAGGTTTCCTAGCCAACCTTGTCAAAATCAGGCCTCCTGGTTTCCCCAGCTCTCAAGATCAAAGAGTTCCAGGGAAACTTTTTTAGAAAACCCTTTGCAACTTAATAGAGACCTTTTGGAAACAAAAAAAACAAATAAGACTGGTCAGTTTAACTATCAGAAATTGGGTAGATTCAAAGTGTAAGCAGGTTTTCTCTATTGTAAGAGAGCTCTGTGGCACAGAGACCAACTCATTTCCCACCCTAACAGTAAGCTTAACGTAATGTGTATGTCAGTAATTGGTTAGTTGAACAGAAACATGGTGATTTCTAAAACCAGTTGATAAAACTTCATGGGTTAAAATTAAATTGGGAAAAATATGAGACAGTAAAAGTTAAAAACTTGGAATGTTGAAGGACGCTTTACTTCAATTATAAGCTTGGAATGAGTTCCTGGACCTTTTTAGGTAATTTACTGATATAAATCAAGTTAATAGATGTCTGGTATAAGGTAAACTTATGTATCAAGCAGCAAGGAGACATATAAGTCTTAATGAGTGAGTTCATTTTTGCTGTTTAAGGGATACACTACAGAGATTTATTGAAAAATATTTATTTGATATGGTCAAAGGTTTTGTTTGTCTAACAGTATAATGTTTTAATTCATGTGATTTTTAAGAGCATTAATGTTAGAAAGAATTGGTTTTTTTCACTGCTAAACAACAAAATACCTGGCAGTGGTTTTTTTTTTTTTAATTTATGAAATTTTCTGACTTCTGGGTAAACAGTTTATTTTTTCCTTGTGTAATCTCTCTTACAGGCAAAGACTTGGTCTCTCATTAGAATAAGATTCAGACCTGAGGTTTCTGTGCCAAGATGCTTCCTGGACAAAGACTGATGCAATACTAGAATTTCCTCCAGAGCTAACAAGGGGGAAACCTTCACCTGGAGTGGACATCCTGAATTTGGACTTGTAGCCTACCAGACTGTGTAAGAATAAACCTTCCTTTGTTAAAGCCATGCACTTTGTGGTATTTCTGTTAGAGCAGCCCTAGATGACTAAAACAACTTCCGTCACTATTAAGAATATTTTTTGTAATTAATCATGGTCATATTAAGTTTTCATCATCTACGGTTTTTGCTAATTTTCTGAAAACAATTAACCAGAATATCTCAAGAAAGATTTTAGCATGGTAGAAAGGACTATGACTCAAGATATCCAAAACTCTTTTGCAGAACTGATGACCTCACAGACTGAAGCTGATCCAGAATTAGGTGAAACAGAGAACAACTACACAAAGCTGAGTTAATGAAAATATGCTACGGGTTTTGTATGCAAATATTGCTGGTGTTCTGAAGTCCTGCTTTCTGGATATAAGAAATAATTTTCCTTCTCCTAAAATTATTTAACTAATGGGTTTAAAAGCCAAGCCAATAGGTGGTGTAATTCCAGTTAGAAATTCCTATGGGTAAATTCAACAAAGTTGTAAATATCATAAACAGAGAAGTGTCTGAAATTTTAGCTATGATTTTACAAATTAAGATCACATTAGGTTTCCTATTCTATCAAGAAACAGTTTAAATCTTGACATAAATGTTGCTGTATTTATATTAACATGAAATCTGAGATTTTACAGAATACATTTGCTGGTGAGGCACATAAAGGTTACATGAATTTATGAGGTTTTTTTCCCCACAGAGACCTTAGAGTCATAGTTTCAGTGGCTATTTCAGATAATTGGCCTAGTATTGTTAGTGTTTCTAGTCTACTTCCTAGTCTAGTGTATGGTGCCTGGGATTATAAAAACCTGATGGTATTCAATTACTATTTATTGAACATTTTGATCACAGGTTTTATAGTAAGATATGTAATTCTTCTAAGGTTGAAATTTCTGACTTTTGTGGAGATTGAAGTAGCTCATGCAGGCTACTGCTTTCAGATATCCTTTAAACTATAAGCTTAAAAGACTGTTTCTTCAAGCCACCATAAGTCAAATAATGGCCCAAATAAACTGGCTTAGTGTTTTACTCTGTGGTACTCTGTTTTGTAAGGGCACATAGAAAACAAACAAACAAAAACACCCTACTTACAGACTTTTATGACCTCCTATAAAGGCAGACCCCTAAAAGCTAAGTATTTTGTTAACATTAGAAAAGAGAAAAAGACTCACTCTCAAACTCCCTTTTAGCTAAAGACCTGAAGAAAGCCCAGCTGTCTTGCTCTGACTAAGCTCACCAAATCTTTGGAAAATATGTCAGTACCAATCTTCAAAACATAAAAGGAAAAGCCATCATCACTGAATATTTTTACATCATAGTCCACATCAGACATGAGACAAAAACTATAAAAGCTAGAGGCAGAACTTC
Source organism: Heterohyrax brucei (assembly GCA_028571685.1). Classification (NCBI taxonomy): domain Eukaryota; kingdom Metazoa; phylum Chordata; class Mammalia; order Hyracoidea; family Procaviidae; genus Heterohyrax; species Heterohyrax brucei. The sequence continues at coordinate 2,993,553 of CM053151.1, forward strand.
TGCCCAAACTCCCAACTGGTAGAAGAGATCTTTGAGGGATTTTAATAGCAGAGATTTTGGCAGAAGGAAAAAAAACCTGAAAAGAAGGCCCAGTTATGGCTATGGGTTACTAAGGTCCTCCTCAAAGTAACCCACTTATCCCCAAGAGATTAGGACTTAGATCACCTCGCTGGCTAGTACATATGGACACTGATTAATACAGTTATTGTTAAAAATGATATCACTGGAGGGTGGAATGTCCTGAATACCCTAAAACAGGATACTCAGTTGACTTCCCCAAAGGTCCAGATGGACAGGCCCTCCTGGACTCTGTCAGGAGTATAAGAGAACCAACTGCTGATGGGGGTACCCTGAGGCCCATCTACCTCCTGGCTACACCATCCACATTTCTATGGGACAGCTAGGGGTTACACTCCCATGTAGACTTGGAAGATAAGAAATTAAACTTGTCTTAGATAAGAAAACCACTTTACCTAAAATTACCCAATAGGCCCACTCTTCAAGCAGAACTGTGCAGAGTTTACTCTTATGTCTGATAACATCTAATGGGGCCACAGTTAAAAAGACACTCCTTCCCATGTGTCCCTAAATGCCCTGTTGAGCTGCTGTGACAAAAATTACTACCTGGAACACAAGTAATACTTAAAACTGGTTACACTTGGTTTCAAGATACACACCAAACAAACAGTCTGGTTACATGAGAAGTTCGGGATATGATCATACCAAAAATGGTTGTGCTATTTAAACCAGAGTGTCTTTCCTACATGCATAGCTCTGTCACTGAGTCAGGTTTTAAGATCCTATAAATAACTGACTGCATGCCACACTGTAAAGAAATGCCTAAGTTGGTCTTCTTTATCACTCAGGTTGGTGGAGCCAGCTGTCTAAATGGCTTCAGTCTGTAAATTCCTGGGCCATTCCACTCTTGTTTACTATTATAATCATCCTCCTCATCTACATCTTTGTTCCCTGTATCAAGGGAACAGCCTGAAGGGTATTTATTCTTGACAGTTCCCATGAAGCCCACTTACTCCCAGGTCCAACAGGGTGTGGTGGCATTTCACGCTTTGGCTGTATCTCCCCTGTACTGACAACCTTCACCCTCTGCTCTGCCCCTAGTCAGCAGGAAGTGTAGGCAGAACAGTTGGTACCCCTTCTTGCCAAGATTGTAAAGTTTAAAAACAACAGGGGGGATTGAAACTGGAGGCCTCAAAGGTGCCATTTTCAAACAAGGGGGAAGGAGGTTTGAAGTACACAGTCAGGGACTAATGCTTTATCTTTTTTTCAAGGCTAATTCTTGTTGTTTTAGTCAGCTAGTATTTCTCTAACAAAGATACTACCAGTGGATAGCTTTAGCAAAGAAAGGAGAAATGTTTTTCTTACACAGTCCAGTAGGCTACAAGTCCAAATTCAGGGTGTGCACTCCAGGGAAAGACTTTCCTCTCTGTTGGCTCTGGAGCAAAGTCCTTGTGTTACATCCTTCTTTGGTCAGGGAGGATCTTGCCACAGGAACCTCAGGTCTGAAGGGCACACTCTATTCCTAGTGCTGTTTTCTTGATGATGTGAGGTTCCTCATTTGCTGCTTGCTTCTCTCTATTTTTTCTCCCATAGGATGAAAGGATAAGTGATGTGCAAGCCAAACTCCAGGGAAACTCTCTTAGCAAGGATGTTGCAGTTCGACCCTAATCTTCTTTTAACACAATCATCCTATCTATTAGCCACAGGCAGATATTAAGATATATAGCACAGGAAAATCACAAAATATTGGGAATGATGGCCCAGCCAACACTTTTGGGGGGACACAATTCAACTGACATTCCATCCTTTGGCCCCGTAAACATCACATCTTTAAAACATGTAACACATTCATCCCATCATAGCAAAATCATGTTCACCCTGTAGGATAGAAGTCTTAAATCAGTTCCAAGTTCAAAATTAAAAAAAAAAAACTCTAAGGCTCTGACTCGACGGCACTTGGCTTGGCTGGCACACCTCTGAAACCTGGAATACAAACTATCTGCTTCCAAAGTTACAATGGCGAAAGAGGCACAAGTTAGAGATTTCCATTACAAATGGAAAAGGAAGGCAAAACAGGCAACAAAGTCAGCAAAACACATTGCTTTAACCCTCAGAGCTCTGAAAACAATTCTCTGTTCTCAGACAATTTACACATTAAATTTGTCATTTGATTGTAGATATTGGCCACACTCTATGGATTCTGAGTGGAGACCCCCAGCTCTGTGCTACAACTCTGCCTTCTAGGCCCACAGGGACAGCAACTCTGCCCCCTTGGCTTTAGGTGCACCCTAAGCCCAATTGAGTGGAAATTCCACCTTTACAAACACAGAAAGCCCTGGCTCCACCATTTCAAATCTCTGAGGTCGTGGCCATAGCTTTTGAGACTAAGGCAGCTTACCTTCTCATACTCTTTGCCTTTTTCAGTTTCTGCTTCCTTTGGCCTCATGGCCCGGGCCTCAGGCCCATATCTGCCCTGCTGGGGCAAGTGTTTTAGAGCCTTGTAGCTCTACCGATTCAAGTTCCCAGAGGCACTTCCCCTCTGCCAGAGGCCTGCTGCACACAAACATTCAGTTCCCTTGCCCTGTGAGTCAGCAAGCCTAGCTCCACCAATTCAAGAGCTCTCAGGAACCCCAGTCCACCAGGAAACCTCTGTACACAGGCACTGAGGTTTCTTGCCCTATAGGTCAGCTTCAGCACTGTCTCATGCTGGTCTGGTTCTGCTGCTGTTTTTTTTCTCACCATCTGTGCCTTCCTTTGTATCAAGAGTTCTCCTTGGTTCATTCTGAGTCTTCTTTCCACAATTTCAAAGCTGCTTCCACATTTTGGGCATTTGTTAGAGTAGCACCCTACTCCCTCTGTACCAAATTCTGTTTTAGTCAGCTAGTGCTACTCTAGCAGAAATACCACCAGTGGTTGACTTTAGCAAGGAAAAGAAGAATGTTTATTCTTGCACAGTGTAGTAGACTACAAGCCCAAAGTCAGGATGTCTGCTCCATGGAAAGGCTTTCCCTCTCTGTCTGTACATGATGCCAGCAGTTCCTGCTCTCTTCTCTTTTTCTGTCTGGTTCCTAGGACCTGAACTAGCAGCTGTTGGGTTCATCAACCCTCACAGCCAGCAACTAAGAATCCCATTCCCTGACCCCCTGGTCCTGGGCTGATTAGCCCCTGCAGCTCCATGAGTCAGCAGAAACTTCGTAGTCTTGCTGGCCAGCTTGGGATCTGCTGAATAACACAGCTGATGATCTGGAATTGTAATCTCTGACCTGATGACTTTGGGTTCACCAGCTCCTGTGGCTATGTGAGGCTTTTATCAGGACTTGGGATATTCAGCTTCTACAATTGTGTCAGCTGTTTCCTTTATATAAATCTTTCCTTGTACATATATGTGTTACTGGTTTGGCTTGCCTAGAAAACCCAGCCTAAAACGCTTCTTTTTCTTAAAGTTGCTGCTTCTTAATGTTATGGAAAATAAGAAAGCAAAAGACACCAAAGAAGAGGCAAGAAGCTGTTTATTACGCCGGCGGGCCAAAGGGACCTTCTCAGGTTCCAACAAATGGCCCTGAGTGGGGTTTCGGGAGGGTAGAGATAGTGCAGTTTGAGGCTGTCATGGTTGAGACAAATGGGGTGAGTGGGCGGGGTTCTGGGGGGCACATCCTGCTAGGCAGGAGTGAGGCTTATCAATATCCTGTCCGGGCTGAGAAGGGGGGGAAGGAGTGTTAGACAGGCACCAGGCTTATCAAAGGAGAGTGTCCCGTCAGGCAAGAGCTGGCTGTGTCTTGTCAAGTGGGCGCCGGGCAGCTGTAAAGGGGATGGTATCCCGCCTGGCGGAAGCGGGAACAGCAAGGAGGGGAAGGGGGAGGAAAAATTTTCAGTCTCAGTTATCTACATTATTCCCCCCTTTGATACCCCCCTTTGATAAGGGTGGATATCGCAATTCTTCAAAGTCGGCTTGGGGGAGATAGGTTTATATGAGAAGTGGTTGGTAAAGTTGATTCACCCTATTTTCTTCATTATATAAACTATTGGTTAATAAGGAACTGACCCATCATTATTGGCTAGCTGAAACTGACCCCTCGTGGTCTTCTTTTTCTAGTTAATTGTCAAGGCTTTATGGATAATGGTCTGAGACAGGCATTTATGGTGGTGTCAGTGAACACAATGGTTTTATTCGTATTTCAATGTGGAAGGCACAGAGGTAGATTCTTCAAAGCCTCACCATTTGGCTGTCTCCATTTGTTTCTTGAAGTTCTTATTTATCTATTCCTGAGCAGAGAGTAAGTGTCTGCCATCTCCTAATCCAGCCCAGCTGCTCTAAGAAAGATGTTTCTTTAGTGATAATTCATTTGTCATATCAATTATAAGTTTATCTATTTTTCTGTTGTAGGGAGTGGGATGCTTGTATAGTTTTAATAGCGGTGTGGAGAATTGTCCTTGGGAAGCCTTTCAGGGGTTTCTTTGTAAACCTGTGTCTGTGGAAAAAGGGAGGGGGAGATGCAGTTAGGGGGAAGTCAGCGAGGCTGGGCAGGCCTCAGTACTTTCAGGCATGCTGTATTGAAATCCATTCCTCCAAGCTCTTTTCCCCAGAAGTTCCTGGTCAGATTTTCCGAATATAATTTCATAAATCGAGTGGATTGTAAAGCTCCAGGGTCGGCTCTTCACATCTCCCCTTTTTCTTTTTCTTATTATAAAACCAGCTGGCTCTCAGCTGTCTCCTCTGCTTGCCTGGCTTAGGTCACACTTACTGACTCTATCTCTTACCTGTCATCGGAGTCCAATCTCTTTATGATTGGGTCCTGTCTTGGGTTGAGATAGTTCAGCTGCGTGTCTTACCTGTCATTGACTACCGCAGAGGGTTAGAAGGTGAAGGTGGAGGGCTTTCACCGAGTCTGCAGTTTTAGATGGTGTACATCTATTAATAGCTGTTGCAGACTTCTGTAAACTAATTTAAGCAGGCAAGGTGTGCCGAGTATTATCAAGAGGACAATTTCCCTGATTGTGATCATGGGGATCAATAAGTGCCAGATTTGGTCAAGAGGCCCAGAAAACATGTTTTTAAGATTATTCAGAAGATTTTTAGCTGTTGCAGCAGCATTTAAGCGTAAATGGGCAAAACTTAGTGCCAGAATTTCTGAATGTAATTGTGCTAGGTTCAGAGTTTCATTAGTATGTTTCCATATACCTTTTAGATGTTGTTTAATTTTTTTCCCATGTATCTGTGTTTATATTGTAAGTTTTGTTAGTTACACAAATCCAGGTAAATTTAGCATGACAAGTCAGCCTGGCTTGGTGTTGCAAAGTTTGGACCAGACTTCCTATTACTTCTACAGTTTTAAACAATAGCTCTAACTTTTGTTCTACTTTTAGATCAATAATTTCCTGAGTACTCATAAATCGTGACATATTATGAACCACATTATCTGTAAATTGAGCAGTCTGTACTTTCTGAGTAATGGCCATGGCGATTATAGCAGATACAAGTGCAATTATTCCCATAATAACTAATCTTACAGCCCGCTTAGGCCTAATCAACTCTTGCAGTCTTTCTATCACTTGTAGCCCTCTGTCCTGACAAGTTTACAGGCAGTACCACAAAGGGAGGCTGATGTAGAACAATCATAAGTTCCCCTTCCCCAAGAGGGCCCATACAATTAGTAAAATTACAGTTAAAGCATATTATGTTAAAACAGATTACATTGTGGCAAGTTTGATTGCCCTGTGTGACAGTCACCTTTTTTCAAGTGATGTTCATCTTTTTCTCACTGGAATTCCCTTTAAGCATTATGTTGGTCCCTGTCACACAAGTGGTGACTGTTTTATTCAGGAGAGATTGGGTTAGTTCATGTCCGAGTCCAGAGTTTCCTCTATCTTGGCCATTGGCAACATAGCCCCTTGTGTCATTTAAGTTGGTGATGTTGTAGTACCCGCTGTACACTGCAGGGATCAGGTACGGTCCTGTTGGTGATCGTATCGTAATGAGTTAACTGTACGAGAGAAATCTTGGGAGACAGGAGCTGCAATATCTGAAAAGGGTTAACAAGGAGAAAGAGATGGAGGAGCTGGTGGGCACCAATCACACGACGTTTCAGTGGTGACTTCATTGTTGTTGGGGATATTTCTCAGAGGGAATGGTGTTAGGTTTCATCTGCAAGTCAAATTAACCCCTCAGGAATTCAGATAGGGGAGTCAGCATCCTGTGAAAACACAATTTCTCCCTCTGTGGCTTGGTTAATAATAGCAAGTGATTGATAACAAGAGGGTACATTTTATTAAATGATATGGTGAGCGTGTTTATAATTTCAAAGGTGTTGTAAAATTCCTGAAAGCTCTTAGAAGTATAAGCCGGAGCACTGTCTGTTTTAAGATGTGAGAGAATCTGGCAATTTGTACAACAGTAAAAGAGGTGTCAAATTACATCCTTGCACGCTTTTCCCGTGTGGGCTGAGGCCATAATTAAATGAGAATAAGTGTTAATGCATGCATGGACATAACAGTTTTCCAAAGGAAGGTATGTAAGTAATATTCATTTGCCATAATTGTCCAGCCTTTAAACCTCATGGGTTAATTCCCATTGGTAAGGAGGACTGCTGAGTGGGACAAATACTGCAACTTCTTACAAGAGGATGAGCTTGTTTTCTATTTAACTGAAATTGGAGGTGAGGACTGTGGCATTTTGGTGATGCAAGGCATGGCCTTTTAGAGTTCATTGTAAAACAGAGAGGTTTTCCGGGCTCTTGGCCTTCCTGTCACTGAGAGTGGCTATCAAGGCCGAATAATTAACAACTATTCTACAAGACAATAAAAACAGATGTAAGTACTCCAGGAGTCCATTTTACCAAAGACACTGAGTCTTAGGAATCATTTGTTTTTTACAATATATACACTCATCTTAGCCAGGCAAGAGTCTTTGAGACAAATTTAGTCTCAGTGGACTGTGAGATCAGGACCACTGAAAACTGCATTTTCTAAAACCAGTTTAAGGACTTTCATACTTAGCTGTCTGGGTCAGGTTGTCTTTATCCGGTCTGGGTGTTGACTGCCCATTTCACTCTTCCCTGTGGCATGTATACCATTCTTTAGAAAGTACAGTTTCAAATCATGGTTACATTTGTAATTTATGTCTCATTTTAACATTCCCCTCTCGAGTTCTTATCTTAAAGTCAAATTTTAAACTGTGAGTGGGGGCCAGACTGTTTAAAGTCCTGGCCGTTCAGGGGGTGGTCAATCACGGAGATTAGGAGGACAAGGACTCATAAGTTTTGGTTTTGTTTTTTAGTTTTGCTTGGTCCTCTAATCTTTTTAGGCCTGTCTCTTCTCTAACACCCTCATTTTTTTAGAACTCTCCACAGTTTTATTTTTTTGTCTTTTCTTGCCAATCTTTGCCTTTGTCATAAAATAGTCACAGGAAACTCTAGTCAGGTTGTTTACATTAGGCTAAGTTTAAACCTAAGAGAAAATTTCTCAGGTAATGAAACTAGTCTGTCATGCCTACACTTTCACAGAGACAAGGAGCAAGAAAGCATGTTGTCAATATATAAAACGTAGTTTCTGTTCTCTAGTCTGAAGGCTATTTTCTTGGAGATTAAAGGAGAAGGAACAAAGGGATCTGTAACTGGTTGTGATTAATTAGTTGTAAGCCCCACACTGCACTCGGACCAGCCTTGCGGGAGTTAATTTCAGTTCTAAGGGCTGCAGCCAGTTGATCTCACCAAGCAGTTTTTGAAAGTCATTTAAAGTTTTTAAGTGGGTGGTTTTTAAGACAAAGGGAACATGAGTCACTGTGGTTTCATTTAATATGCAGCTTAAGTAGGATATTGAGGCTGAGTTTGAATTTTATTCGGAGCAATTACCAAGCCTCTAGCTCTCAGGACAGAGGTGAGTGTCATTAAGCACTCCTGTAAAAAAGAATGATCAGGGTGAATTAACAGAATGTCATCTATATAATGAATGAGATAAACAGAATGAAATTGTTTTTGAACATTCTTTATTGCAGCATCTATAAATTTCTGACAAAGAGTGGGACTGTTTCTCATTCCTCGGGGAGGACTTTCCACTGATATCGCTAGAAAGGCTGTTTGAAATTCTCTGATGGCAGATTAAAAGCGAAGCGTAAAGAAGCACTTTTGTAAATCAATTCAGTAACAATATGGTTCCTTGGGATAACACTTTAGAGGAGGGAGCTCAGGTTGTAAAACTCTCACGAATTCCCTTGTTGTATTGATTGTCCTTAGGTAACAAACGTACCAGGCACAGAAGTCTTTGGGGAAGGGAACTGAGCGCAGAGAGAAAATGGGTGGTCTGTTCCTTTAAATCCTCTGCATCTGCCGGCAAGTGAGTAGCCTGCTCTTTTTGATGTTCCACGCTTGCCGGCAACAGCGGCTTGGCAGGTTTTTCAAGCTCTGACTCTAAGTCAGAAGTTTGCTGTACTGTATAAGTTTGCTGTGCGACCTTAGAAGGAGTTGCCTCTCTCAAAGGGGTCTTAGATATTAGGAGAGAAGGCTCGGAAGAGGAATCTCTCGCACCAGTTTGGGAGTAATATATTAAGTTCCAGTAAGAAAAGGCACTTATAGGAACGCCATTAGGCCCCCGGTTGTGGTAAATTTTTTGTATGTTATGACCAACACGTTCCCGGATTTCCTTTTCCACTGTACCTACAACTGGGAACCAGGGACAAGACTTCTGGACAAAATCCATGAAAACTGTTAAATCTTTGGTGGAGACCTTAACCCTTCGTTGGCATAATAGGTTCTTAATTACTTTCACCAAGAGTTTTCTCTGCTTTGATTCTTTGCGACCCATAATACTTTGTTTGACAAAAATCTATAAAGAATCCTCTTTTTTAGAACTTTTTATAGCACATAAACTTTACTTGTTGGAGACTTGAAAAGAAGGGGTCCCCAAACAGCTTCAGGTTTTTACTCTGAATTAGAATCGTCCTTTAATACCAAACAACACAGAGAAGAGGTATCCTCTTGGAGAAACGCCTGGTGGAGGGCACCACGAGAACCCACGAGACTGAGAGCAGAAAGAGAATAGGTAGCCTGTTCCTTTAAGTTCCCTGCGGCTGCGGAGGCAGCAGTGGCAGCAGCGGCTGCTGCTGCTGGCAGCTGTGAGCAGGGAAAAAAAATGAGTAGCCTGTTCTTTTAAATTCTTCACTTGGCGGAGACTAGCTCAACAGGCTTTTCAGGTTTTGATTCTAGGTCATCCCTGATTAATTAACAGGCTCTTTAGGTTTTGACTCTGGGTTAGAGTTATCCCTAGTTCTTAAAGGAGCTGCAGCTATTTAGGAAGAAGAGAAAAAAGACTCTGGAAGAGAATCTCCCATACCAGTCAGAGAATAACAGGTTAGATTCTAATAAGAAAAGACATTTACAGGGGTGTTAACTATAAAGAGTCCTCTCTTTAGACTCCTTATAGTACATAATCTTCCCTCTTTAATAACTATAAAGAATTCTCTCTTGAAGTCCTTATCAAAATTTTTCAACATGCAGTCTAAGGCTGTAGGTTTTCTGTGTGCTCCACCCATGCTGACGGTGTCACAACTGAGATGAACGACTTGTCCTGAGGACCACTCAGATGCCCTTCTGGCTGTTCCCCTCGAGGGGACATAGGTGTGCTCTTGGCTAAGGTGTCCCTGTATAAACCCCGGGGCGGAGGAGGCTTGGCTCACACCATTACGCCTTGTGAATCCACACGGAACTGCAGGAGAGGGCCCACTCAGCCTCTGCGCAAACTTGGAGGCACAGATACAATCACACAACACAGAATGTATGCACTCATTCAGACAGAGACTTCCACCCGGAGGTGGAATCCTGAACTGAGGCCCAAAGGCCGGGAGGTGATCAGGCTCCCCTTCATCCTGCAGAGGGTGGTCCTGACTGGGTTCTGGTGGCCTCGGGGCCTTACCTGGACTGAAGTCTTCTGATGCCTGTTACCTGATCCTTTAAGGGTCGTGTGTCTTCGGAAACCTCTCCTGCAGGTACGAGGTGAGAGGTGGAGGGACCTCGTTAACTGGAAAACGAGTGGCACCTGTCCATCCTAGCCTGTTCGCCCCGGCCGATGGCCGAGGTCCCAAGAGGCAGGTGACAGCAAGGGGTCAGTTCATTCGCTTCCCGGTCAGGGAACCAAAAACCGTTATGGAAAATAAGGAAGTGAAAGACCCCCAGGAAGAGGCAAGAAGCTGTTTATTATGCCGGCAGGCCAAAGGGACCTTCTCAGGTTCCAACAAATGGCCCTGAGTGGGGTTTCGGGAGGGTAGATACAGTGCAGTTTGAGGATGTCATGGTTGAGACAAATGGGGCGAGTGGGCGGGGTTCTGGGGGGCACATCCTGCTAGCCCTGTCAAGCAGGGCTGCCGGGCTGAGAAGGGGGGGAAGGAGTGTTAGACAGGCGCTGGGCTTATCAAAGGAGAGTGTCCCGTCAGGCGAGAGCTGGCTGTGTCTTGTCAAGGGGGCGCCGGGCAGCTGTAAAAGAGGGGGGTATCTTGCCCGGGAACAGCAAGGAGGATAAGGGGGAGAAAACTTTTTCAGTCTCAGTTATCTACATTATTAACATTACCTGCCCCCTAGGGTCACCGTGAGTCAGATCCAACTCGACGGCACTTGGCTTGGCTGACTCAGGCAGAAAATCACATGTTAACTAAGATAAAACCTTGCAGCATTTAGAGATTCTTTCTTAGGAACATCAAGCAAGTACAGCTGCCACTTCAATGATCCCCAGCTCAGGAGACAACTGAGAGCCTCTGGACCCCAGTTCTGAGGCATATTGTGCCTGAATCCCTGAGGCCTGTGCACAGACAGGGAGAAGAGGGAAAAGGTGAATTGTTAATATTGGCTTTTTTTCTTTGCAGTACAGACATTATAAGTGAGTTCCTTCTGTAAGTGAGGGCCATATAAACCTCATAGTGTTACCAGACAAACTCTGGGTTTACTCTGCCACAAAGTCAGTCTCCAGTTGCCCACATTGTTCCCTGACACCTGTCCCTGCACCTGCATGCAGCCTCTCTCTTTAAAAATGTGACCTTGTCGAACAAATTTGGACAGGCTCTGAGGATGAGAATGACCCTTGTCTCTTTGCATGCCAGCTTGAAAATAAACCTTTGATTAACCAACTACCTGTCTCAGAGATTGACTTTGTGGCAGGTGGAATGAACCCAGAGTTTGCCTGGTAACACTATGGGGTTTATATGGCCCTTATTTACAGGAAAAACTTACCTGGAAAGTCTGCACTGCAAAGACAAAAAGTCAACATTAACAGTTCACTTCTCCCCTCCCTTATTTCCCATGGCACTGGAGGTGAGAGTTGCCCAGGAATAGCTATCCAGACTGTCTGTCCCAATCTTGAGGTAGTAACCTCTGTGGAAACCAAGATCTTTTGTCAGGAACAACTGTATTCAAAAACAAACAAAAAACACATTTTATAGAATAGACAGTTTGATCAAAGATACAGCACAAATAAAAAATGCCCTTACAGGGAATTTCTATATTGAGACCCTAGACTTTTTGTCTGAGATGCAGAGTTCAGGTTGGGGTTGTCTTGTCCCCTCCCATAAACCTGTCCATTGAAGTGCTCAGCTGTCCTTATGGCCTGTACCTATTAGAGCAGAAGGAGTTTATTATTCAAGGTCCAGTGGGAGCCTTTGTATAGGTTCAAAGCCCCTGCTATGATTTACCTGCTGAGGAAACCCTGGCCTTTTGGCTTGGGAATCTGGCCCCACATGGGTTTTAGCTTTGGCCAGGAGCTTGTAAGCCCACCAGCTTGTTTTGTGCAGTTCAGCATTTCTTGATGACAGTGGCTGTCCATGCACGTAGGCTCCATTTGGATGGTGTGTGAGTCTCCATGGACCATCTTCTGTTAAGTCCAGGAGGTGGTTGGTTGTACATTTGTTTATTCTAGAGTAGAAGACAATTCAGCCTCTGCGGTCAGCTGGTAGAGGCAGCTAGCAAGCGTCGTCTGCTCCTTAGTTGTTTTCCACTTGCAGTGTAGGGGCTTTTCTGAGGATCATCCATAAAAGTAACAGACACTAACCAGGAGCAGAATTTTGTTTTTGTTTGTCCAAATGTCTCATCTCCAGAAAGAGTTGCTTTAATATGTTAATCTGAGGGTTGTCAGTGGCCAGATTAAATGGCCAGTTTATTAGCTTGAGCCCATGTCACAGTTTCCTCATATCCTTCTAAAAAATGGCCCTAACTGCAGCAATTCCCATCAGGGCTTGGAGGCAAAAGTTTGCAAAGGTGGGCATTAACACATTAACATTATCAGTACTTGCAATAAGGGTTTGTAAGTGCCCAAATGGATTTATTTATAATCTGGTTTGTGCAAGTGTCGTAGCGATAATGGTCTCAGACTCAAAAGTTTCCCAGCAACAGAGGAACCTAGGCTTAATTATTAGTCTTAGTTATTTCGGAAAGAAGATCCGAGGAGAGTTAGCAGAGCCCTAAGTCATTTGTGGAACCACACCTCCACCACACCAAGAGCAAGCGTGGCTTCAGCCTGGAGTAACAGGAGGTAAGAATTCCATTTTTGTTTCTGCTGTTTTAACTTTTGCTTTGTGCTGCATGTTACAGGGTTTTCTATGCCACAGACCTGCTTAACGTCTCCAACTATCCCTAGTTCCCTTATTGGGATCTTTTGGGATCTTATTGGGATCAATATGGCTATGGATCATCACCTTAGCCCTTGAATTTTCCACTTTTGCAGACTTGCAGGTGAGCATATCTAGACTGCTCGTTCTGCTTGCAGCCAGGTCCTGCCATGAATGTCGCTCACACCTTTCCAAACTTAACTGTTTCTGAAAAGCTCTTACATGAGCTTTGGCAGCTAGCTGGGCTTTGCTGCCAGCCTAGGATTTCCCTCACAGAAAAACATGGAGGTCAGACCTCCCCACATAGACACGGCGGGCCCACCCAGGCTTTCATCTGTGGACACCTTTAGCTCCCACAAACAGGACTTGACATTTCAATGGAGGAGGAATATGCCGCATGAAACTCCTCCAGTTGCAGCTCTGCTTCCAGCTGCCTAATTAAGGACCTAGTGGCAAGCTGTGCACTGGACACTCTTTTCACTGCTGTCAATGGGAGCTACCCCTGCGCTCGCTACCACTGCACAGCAATCCAACTTTTGCTTTGGGGCCTCCAGCTGACAGCTGACTGCCTTTAGGCATTTTGGGAGCATCCCTATACTCATACAATGGACTCCAGCTATCCAAGACAGCTGTGACACCTACCCAAAGTGAGGATGAAGGCAATCTCAGGATGTATCCCATCACAATCCCTTTCCACACCATATGTCTATTGCTCACAGGTTTCCTCAGTCTCCAGGCTGGATCGCCAATTGTTATGTAAAAACCCTGTAGCTTCGGGACTGAAGGACTGTTAAGTCTCCAAGAGAGCAAGGAAACTCAGGAACGAGGAAGCAGCTATATGATTTACTTAAAAGACTTACAAACAAGGCAGCAGGCCAGTGGCTGGACTCAGGTTGCACTCTGTTACACCTAACAAAAGGGTCAAGTTTACATACTGTATATTGGTTTGGGCTAAGATATTTTGCTTTTTTCTTTTCAGCCTCTTGGCACCAGCACTTCAAAGGACTATTTGTCTAGACCCAGCTGTTTCGCTTCTTGTTGACAAGGTGTTCCTTGACCTTTGTCCTGGGCCAGGCATGCCACTCTGGTCTGGCATTTTAGCTGGAGCTCATCCTCAGCTCATCCACAGTGTGCTTTGTGGGGAGCAAAACTAACTCCAATTAAGGTACAAGGTCATTTCTGGCAGCTCTTTGTACTTAAATGTTGATTGATGTAGCATCCAGTATTAAGTATGGCAAAGTTTGCCTGGCAGGGAGGAATTAGGGTAGTTGGGTTTACTTCTACATGGAAAAGGGCCTGAAAAGGTTTCTAGGTGGCAAAAAGCACAACAGAACTAAGAACAATTCCAAGTTGCAGTATTGGGGTTGTTCAGGAAATGGGCATCAGTATGAATGCAACTATGTGTGTATTGTGGATAAATTGTTCTGATTGAAGAAGAAGGTTACTTTGGGACTAACAGAGAGTTAGTAAAGTAAGGTGAGATTGTACAAATCCCAAAAATTGGGCAGGGAAGTTTATTTTTGATGCTATAGGTGAAATGTTTTTAAAGCAATGGAACCCATTCTTCACGTCACATCCGGAAATGCACCACATAAAGCAAAGCAGAATATTTTCTATCAATGTGGGAATGTAGGGCCATGCGGCTCCCATCTCGGAAAATCCAGAGTGGGCACTATAGGTATTCTGAAGTTCAAAGGAGCTTAGTTTGAAAAATTGTCACTTGTAGGCTGTCGAACAAGGGGGTAGAGTCAGTAGAGTGATAATTTGACAAGACTTCGGTGGTGTAAGATGTTCTAAGATAACAGTATTATGTATATAAACCGGACACAGGCTTTGTGTACAGACCTCAAATTGTTTCTTATTGTCATGGATTAAAGTGTGTTCCCTCCAAAATCTGTAGCAATTTGCCTATGCCATAATTCCTGGTACTGTGTGATGTTCTTACCTGTTGGAATTCCTGCCTCTATGATGTTAATGAGGGTAGATGGGTGCTGTTGTGTTTGTGGGACAGGGATTAATGTGTAAAATTGTTTTGTACCTTGAGGCAGTCTCTTGAGATTTAAAAGGAAGGGGGACAAGTTGAAATTTGGTAACTTCATGCCATCAATAAAGCAGCACTAGGAGTAGAGCATGTTCTTCAGACCTGAGGTTCTTGCTTCAAGATGCTCCCTGACCAAAGAGTGATGGAACACAAGGAACTTCTTCCAGAGCGGACAGAGGAAAAGCCTTTCCCTGGAGCAGACATTCTGAATTTGGACTTGTAGCCTATTGGACTGTGTAAGAATAAACTTTTCTTTGTTAAATCTATCCACTTATGGTATTTCTGTTAGAGCAGCACTAGCTGGCCAAAACACTTATTAACTGGGTAAGGTGGTGTTGGAGAAGAATATTGAATGTACCATGGACTGTCAAAAGAAATGCAACCAGAGTGCTCCTTGGAAGTAAAGATGGCGAGATTGCATCTTACATACTTTGGACATCTTGTCAGGAGGGATCAACCCCTGGAGAAGGACATCATGCTTGGTAGAGTGGAGGGTCAGTGAAAAGGAATAAGACCATTAACAAAGTGGCTGCAACAATTGGCTTAAGCATTATTGTGATCATGACACAAGACCAGACAGTGTTTCATTCTGTTGTGCATAGGTTTGCTATGGGTTGAAACCAACTCAACAGCACCTAACAGCAATAACAAGACTTGTTAGCAAAACTAGGGGGGAAGGGAGGAAGCATCAAATTCAAATATGTACATATTTAATTGTTTTAAAAATAGCTCAGATATAGGGGGTGGAGTCAAGATCGCAGACTAAGCATACATCTCCCTATATCCCTCTGGAAACCAAGACCTGAACTGATGATCAAACGGAGCCTTCTGATCACCTAATCAACCCCAGGTAATGGCACAGGGCTGTTAATTTGGACTTCATACCACTGAGCGAAAAACCTCCTCTTTTTCACTGACTCCCACTCCTGGCTAGCCTTGGCTCTCACAGACTGAAGGTAAACACACCATTTTGACTTTTTTTTTCTGTCTGGGCTGGAGGGCGGAGCTGGGTCTTGCCTAGCGGCTAGACTCAGATATGCTGCTGGGTGGATAGGCAGGTGAAATTTCCATATTTTGAGAGCCAGGCTTAGGACTCTGTCAACCTAGCCACTTTGGTCCTGTCATTTTATCTCTGCCACAGCGGGGTTTGTACGGAATTTCACAGTCAGTGTGCGGGATGCCATGTTGGGTATGGAGATTTTTAGCAGGATCTAATTCTTAGCCTGGGAGCCACCACCTGCAAGCAGGACAGTGCTTATCTGACAGAAAAACAGTAATTTACACAGTGCAACCTAAGTTGGGAGCCCTGCAACAGAAGCAGAGGAATCACTATCTCTCAGCACCTGTAGCAACCTCTATCTGCTGCCTGTGTGGAGGATGGCATCTTGGATACAGTGGCTGCAGCTCGACCTAATTCTTACCTTAAGAGCCAGAACCTGCCCATAGGAGAGCACTATGTGTCTACACAGTGTCACCTAAGGCTCTGCCCTGTCAGCAGAGACCAACAAGGCAGTAGCATTGCAGTATTCTGAACTAGTTTGTATCATCTGAGGTTGGATATACTGGTGCTTACTTTGCCAGTTGACAAGAGGACCCTCTACACCTAAAGCTACACCTAAAAACCTGACTGACTTGGGAAGTGGTCAGATACCTCTGCTTTCCATTTTAGGACAGCCTAGAGAAACATCTGCCGTCCATCCTCACAGCATCTCTTCCAGCCTCTATTTACTCACATGGGACCGAAAAAGCAACAGACAACTTGTGACATACAAGAAATCACCCATGGCTTCAGAAGGCTCCCAAACAAAGCAACCAAGGAGTTTTCCAGATGAACAAACTTTTATAAAATCATCAGAAAGTGAATACAAAATGGTTGTATACAGAGCCCTTCTAGACCTTATACAAAATGCAGTAGAACAAAATGAAAAATTAAACAAGCTGTTCGATCTGATGGAACACCAGTACTCTGAAATCCAACAGATCAAGAACAAAATCAAAGACATAGAAACTTCCATGCAAAGCCAAGAAAACAGAATGGAACAAATGGAAAAAAGAATTTCTGACTTGGAAGACAGAGCTACTGATGCCAGCCTCTATGAGCAGAAATCAGAAAAAAGAAACAAGAAAAATGAAGAAACATTAAGAAGCATGTGGGACTCCATTAAGAGGAACAACCTACGATTAATTGGAATCCCTGAACAGGGTGAGACATCTGAGAACACGGAGAGTATCGTTGCTGAGCTGTTGACAGAAAACTTCCCAGAAATCATGAAGGAAGAGAATATAGACATCTCAGATGCATATCGTACGCCACCCAATATAGATCTCAAAGAAAGACTCCAAGACATATTATAATGAAGCTTAACAAAATGAAACATCAGCAGCAACTCTTAAAGGCAGAAGACTCAAAGCAAAGCTAACATTCAGAGGGAAACCCTGTAGGGTCTCTTCAGGTTTCTCAGGAGAAACGATGCTGGCACGGAGGCAGTGGCACAACACATTCAAAGTCTTGAAGGAGAACTTCCAACCAAGAATTATATATCCTGCAAAACTAACTTGGAAATATGAAAATGAAATTAAGACATTCCCAGATAAACAGCAACTCAGAGACTTTGTAAAAACCAAACCAAAACTACGAGAAATACTCAAAGAAGTTCTTGGCTCTGGCTTAGAAGAAAAAAACCACTAACTTTATATTTTAGAATGACATACTACTCAAAACTCTTCTCAGTTAGGGAAGGCTCCAAAGTCAATCACAGCTTTAATATGGAAAGAAGCAATCCAGTGATCATCATGAAAATTATGGTGCCATCATATTAAAAAGAGGGATGTACTACAGCCGTAATAGTCCTTCCAGATGGAGAGGAAGAGGACAAGTCGGGTAGTAATTAAAGTTGAGTTTATATATAGTTTATTAAGGGGGATCATAGGGGCAGCTGTAAAGCACAACAAAGATGTATCATACCATCTCAAGAAATGTAACACAGGAGTCTCAGCAACTACAAAACCAGTTCTGAAAAAGGTGAAAAATCAACTCACAAAAAAGAATGTCCCAGAACAGACTAATAAGAGCAACAGAGAAAATATCAACACAAAATAAACATATCACAATGGCAGCACTGAACACATACCCATCAATAATTACATTGAATGTGAATGGATTGAATGCTCCCGTAAAGAGACACCGAGTGACATCTTGGATCAAAAGACATGTTGTCTACAAGAAACTCACTTGAGACCTAAAGAAGGAACAAACTGAAAATTAAAGGATGGAAGAATATATATCAAGCTAACAATGAACAAAGAAGAGCAGGTGTGGCAATTCTAATTTCAGACAAAATCAATTTTAATGTCAAATCCACCATCGTGGACAAAAATGGACACTATTGCTGAAAGGTTCAGTACACAAGCAAGACTTAACTATATTAAGTACTTATGCACCTAATATCAGAGCACCTAAATATGTCAAAGAAACACTGACTCACTCAAAAGTGAGTAAGATGACTCCACAATAATAGTGGGAGACTTCAACACTCCACTCTTAATACTGGACAGATCATCTAGAAAAAAGCTCAGTAAAGATACAGAAGACCTCATTGCCACAATTACCCAACTAAACCTCACTGATATATACAGAACTTTCCACCCATCAGCAGACAACTACACCTTCTTCTCCAGTGCACATGGAACATTCTCCAGAATTGACCATGTGTTAGGCCATAATGCAATGCTCAACAAAATCCATAGCATTGAATTACTGCAAAGCATTTTCTCAGATCATAAAGCCATAAAAGTTGAAATCAGTGGCAGAAAACACATAGTTAGAAAGTGGAAATCTTGGAAACTGAACAACATCTTGCTCAAAAAAACATGGGTTATAGAACAAATCAAGGATGAAATAAAGAAATTCATGGATGCCAATGAGAACAAAAACTCTTTGTACCAGAACCTACGGGATACAGCCAAAGCAGTGCTCAGAGGTCTGTTTATCTCCATAAACGCACGCATCTGGAAGCAAGAAAGAAACCAAATCAAGGAAGTAACCCTACAGCTTAAACAAGTAGAAAGAGAACAACAGAGGAACCCCTGAGGCACCAGAAGAAACCAGATCATAAAGGTTAGAGCAGAGCTACATGAATTGGAGAACAGAAAAACAATTGAAAAAACTGAAAAGACCAAAAGTTGGTTTTTTTGAAAAGATCAACAAAATTGACAAACCACTGGCTAAACTTACTAAGGAAAAGCAGGAGAGGAAACGAATAACCCAAATTAGAAATGAGAGGGGAGTTGTCACCACTGATGCAACAGAAGTAAAAAATATCATAACAGAATACTATGAAAGACTGTACACTAACAAATTTGAAAACTTAGAGGAAATGGACCAATTCCTTGATTTATACCACCTCCCCAAATGATCACAACGTGAAGCAGACCAACTTAATAAATCCATCACAAAGGAAGAGATTGAAACGGTCATCAAAACACTGCCAACCAAAAAAAGCCTGGGCCTAGATGGCTTCACTGCAGAATTCTACCAAGCTTTTAGAGAAGAGTTATCTGCAATACTACTAGACTATTTCACAGTGTAGAAAGGGATGGAGTACTCTCAAACTCATTCTATGAAGCCAGTGTAACCCTGATACCAAAGCCAGGGAAAGACCCAATAAAGAAGGAGAACTACAGACCAATATCACTCATGAATCTAGATGTAAAAATCTTCAACAAAATTCTTGCCAATAGAATACAACAACATATCAAGAAAATAATCCATCATGACCAATTGGGATTCATACCAGGGATGCAAGGCTGGTTCAACATCAGAAAAACAATTAATGTGATCAACCACATAAATACTGCAAAAGACAAGAATCACCTGGTTTTGTCCATTGATGCAGAAAAGGCATTTGATAAAGTCCAACACCCATTCACGCAAAAAACTCTTAGCAAAATAGGCATAGATGGCAAATTACTCAACACAAGAAGGGCCACTATACAAAGCCAATTGCCCACGTCATCCTGAATGCAGAGAGACTGAAGGAGTTTCCCTTGAGAACAGGAACTAGACAAGGATGCCCACTCTCACCTCTCCTATTGAACATTGTACTAGAAGTTCTAGCCAGAGCAATTAGACAAGACCAAGAAATAAAGGGTATCTGCATCGGCAAAGAAGAAGTTAAAATCTCCCTGTTTGCAGATGATATGATTGTATATGCAGAGAATCCCAAGGAATCTATAAGTAAACTACTCAAACTGATAGAACAGTTCAGCAAAGTCTCAGGATACAAAATAAAAATAAGTAAATCAGTAGGATTCCTTTATACCAACAACGAGACTGTTAAGGAAGAAATTATCAAATCAATACCATTTACAATAGCCCCTAAGAAGATAAAGTACCTAGGAATTAATCTGACCAGAGAAATAACAGACCTTTACAAAGAGAACTACAAGCCCTTACTACAGGAAACTAAGAGAGACTTAGATGAATGGAAAAACCTACTCTGCTCATGGACTGGAAGACTTAACATTGTGAAAATGTCTATTTTATCCAAAGCAATCTACTTATATAATGCAATCCCAATACAATTTCCAGCATCATTGTTTAATGAGATGGAGAAACAAATCACCAATTTTGTTTGGAAAGGTAAGAAGCCCCGGATGAATAAGGTCCTACTAAAGAAGAACACACTGGGAGGCCTCTCATTACATGACCTTAGAACATACTACACTGCCACAGTGGTCAAAATAGCCTGGTAGTGGTACAAGAACAGACAGACAGATCAATGGAACAGAATCGAGACCCCAGAAATGACACCATCTGCCTATGAACAGTTGATATTCGACAAAGGCCCTAAGACATTAAACTGGGGTAAAAACAGTCTCTTCAACAAATGGTGCTGGCAAAATTGGTTATCCATCTGCAATAAAATGAATCAAGATCCGCATCTTACACCTCATACAAAAACCAACTCAAACTGGATAAATGACCTAAATATCAAACCTAAAATGATAAAGCTCATCCAAGAAAAGGTAGGAACAACAATGGAAGTTTTAATACACAATGTGGACAGAGTGCAAAATCTGTCAAACAAACCACAATCAACAGAAGAGAAAATAGATAAATGGGAACTATTAAGAATCAAACACTTTTGCTCATCCAAAGACTTTATTAATAGAATTAAAAGAACACCCACAGAATGGGAAAAAATATTTGGCAACTCTATGTCAGACCGACACCTGATCTCCATAATCTATAAGATACTACAAAATATCAATAAGAAGAAGATAAATCATCCAATTAAGCGATGGGCAAAGGAGATGGACAGACATTTCACTAAAGACAAGATCCAGGCAGCCAAGAAACACACACGGACATGTTCATGATCTTTAGTTATTAAAGAAATTCAAATCAAGATGACAATGAGATATCATCTCACCCCAACAAAACTGACCATGATCCAAAAAACGCAAAACAACAAATGCTAGAGAGGCTGTGGAGAAAGTGGAACTTTCCTACACTGGTGGTGGGGTTGCGGAATGGTCCAGCCTCTTTGGAAAGCAGTCTGGCGCTTCCTTAAAAAAATGGATATCGATATACCATTTGATCCAGTAATTCCACTACTTGGAATGTATCCTACAGAATCAAGGCCTTTCACACCAACGGACACATGCAGAAGAATGTTTATCGCAGCACAGTCCATGATAGCAAAAAGATGGAAACAACCCAGATGCCCAACAACAGAAGAATGGATAGGTAAACTATGGTACATATACTCAATGGAGCACTACACAATGATAAAGAATAATGAGGATTCCAGGAAACACCTCATAACCTGGTTTCAACTGGAAGACATTATGTTGAGTGAAAGTAGTCAGTGACAAAAGGACAAATATTGTATGAGACCTCTTCGATAAGATCTTAAAAATAGACCTGTGTATAGAAGAAAGACTCTTTGACAGCTGCAAGGGAGGGGAGAAGGGGAGGGCTTAGTTTAGACAGTTGATAGAAATCTGGTTAGGAGAAATCGGTGATAGCATACATTAGAAACAAGAACAACATTAAGTGGACTTCAGCATAACTTCAGTACTCCTTCCATCTCAACTTGATATTGCAAGGATAGGGTAGCAGGGGCAGGGGCATGAGACCATGCTCTTAGGCAAAATTGGGGCCAATTGGCACAACTAGTGTTTTGCTAAGAGACCTCTCTGCACCCCACATTGATGAGTGGCATCTGGGGTCTTAAAAGATGCCAAGCTGCCATCCAAGGGCACAGCAAATTGTCCCAACTCAGCAGGAACAGATGCTCACCGAGGACCAAAATTTCATGGCGTAAAGACAACCCGGAAGATAGAGAGACCCATTTGAGTGGGTGCCTACATCGACTTGGGACTGGAAGAACCAGATGGTGCCTGGCCACCACCAGTAGCATCCGTGATGGAGCTAAGCTGAGTCTCGCTAGCAACACAGGTATAAAAAGGGGTGCATCCTGAGATCTCCACTAAAAGCCCTCAGTTGATGGTCCAGTGGTTTCGGGGTTCCCCTGGGAGCATGGCCCCTGGCCCTGATGCTACCCTTGCCCATAAATCATAATGAAGATCCACTCTTTGGACACAAATGGATTGGACTTGTGAATGCACAGTGACCATATATTGGATGCACTTTATGGTTCTATACATCTATAGGATATCAGCCTGCTGACCTCTGGTTGGAGGAAGGAGAGTGGTTGTAGAGGAGGGGACAGGAGACTGTTGGGAGGATGAGACATGTATGGAGCAGAGAGGAATAGTGTGCTGTCACCGGACAGGGAGAACAGTGGAAGCTGCATATAGGTGGGCATGTAAATTTATACGGGAGTGTACATTTTCACTCAATCAAATAAAAAAAAAGCTCAGATATGTGTATTTTATCCACTTATAGTCGGTCTTCTTTGCACATCCCATGAAACTGTACCTAACATCTGCTAACCATAGATAAGATAAACCTCTTGGCTTGGCTTGGCATAGTTTCAAAGACTCTTGCCAATCGCTATATGGTTAAGCACTAGACTAATACCTGCAAGGATGGTGGTTTAAACCAGGGCTCAAATCAGGACAGTTCTTCTTGGTTCAGTCATGCCCAAGCAAGTGTAACTGGAAAAGACCCAAATTTTTAAAAATTTGAATGATTGGAAACAATAACCAGAACAGGAAAAATTGCAGGTTGAAGCCCTTCTGGAAACTTAACCTCTGTCTTAGAAAACAAGCATAGCAACCAAATCCCTTGTCCTTGTGATTCTGAGCAGAATCAGAAACAATGAAGCTCAATGAAAGGTGGTGGCTGACTCCACTGTTTTGAATGTGTATCCTTCTGCCAGTATTGTAATCTCATGCAGCAGGCTCCTAAAAGTGCTCACTATGTCCCTTTGAAGTCTCTGTTTCAGGGCTTTGACCAGTAATTCTTCCATTTCTGGTTATCATTTTAGATCACCCAATATTTAAAAATGTAGATATCTTCTGGTTTTGCTTGTCGGCCAGGACTGAACTGGTTCACACTGGTTCAAACCTAGAGGTACCTCCAAAGGTAGAGCTAGAACTCTGCTTCCAAAATTTACAACATTGAAAATTCAATGTAGCAATTGCTGCGTATGGGGTCTCCATGGGTTACAATTGATAAGA
The DNA here is from genome assembly GCA_028571685.1 of Heterohyrax brucei. Lineage (NCBI taxonomy): Eukaryota > Metazoa > Chordata > Mammalia > Hyracoidea > Procaviidae > Heterohyrax > Heterohyrax brucei. The sequence goes on from CM053151.1 coordinate 3,016,844, forward strand.
AGGCAACTAACAATCACAACAAGCTGAAGCTGACTTGCGGTGCTCTTTGACCTAGAGACTCTGCACCTTGCTGCTAAGGGAAACTGACTAGACATGGAAGCTACCCTCTACTTCCTTTGTCTTCCTAAGGGTATTCCCTTGCTATCTCCTCCTGTGGGGGTATCATAGCTGCAGGGAATTCCCTGCACACGCCAGTCTACCATGTTTATTGTTGTTTGGTGCTGTTGAGTAGGTTCCAACTCGTAACAACGCTATGCACAACAGAATGAAACACCATCCGGTACCGGGCTACCCCCACACTTGTTGTTATGCTTGAGCCCATTGTTGCAGCCGTTGTGTCAGTCCATCTTGTTGAGGGTTTTTATCTTTTTTACTCACCTTCTACTTTACTGAGCATCGTAGATTGAATTATGTCCACTTCAAACTGTGTGCAACAATTTGTCTAGGCCATGATTCCTGGTACTGTGTGATGTTTTCCAACGCTGTAAATGCTGCCTGTATGACGTTAATGAGGGAGAATGTGAAACCAGAGGCTGAAATAGCCTAGTGTCAGGAGTGATCAAAACCGAGGGGACCTGAGAGACATTCTTTCAGATCACCCCAACACAAAAGGAAAGACATGACCTCCAGACTGCACAAGCCCCAGGTGGGGACGCTAGGGTGGGGCCCTCTGTAGGCTCCACTATAGATTCAGTGAACTATAGATGATAAATGACTCCTTTTGTCTTGTTAAGAGCAATGATAAAAGCACTAAGCAGGAGGCCGGGAGGATGAAGTAATTTGTGTTTAACTATTATTCTTCTAGGTTACTCTCCAGACAAGTCTAACATCATTTTGTTTTCACTGATGGCAGGTGATGGTCTGCAAGACTGTGAAGCAGGCCTCCACCCTGTCAACTTCTGTGCAGTTGACTCCCTCTACCCAGTCCAGTTGACTTCCACTCAGTCTACCCCCCAAATGCCTCAACTGCCCACAGTGTTCCCTACATCTGCATATGGTATTTCCACTTAAATACTCAGACTTGCCTGACCAATTGGGACAAGCTTTAAGGATGAGAATATCTCCCTGTCCCTTTGCAATGCCAGTTTGCAGATAAAAGCTTCGATCTCACCCCAAAATTCCTGTCTCAGTGAACTGGCTTTTTGCGGCAGGTAGCAGAACTCCTGGGTTTGTCCCGTAAGAGATGGGCAGCAGCTGTGTTGGTTGAGCAGGACTCAATGTGCAAGATTGAATTCTTGAGGCAGTCTCTTGGGATATAAAGGAAAGGGAAGCAAGCAGACTTGCACACCTCATGCCATCAAGAAAGAAGCAGTTCAAACAGCTGAGCACATCCTTTGGCCTGGAGTCCCTGCACCTCAGAAGTTCCTAGTCCAGGGGAAAATTGATGGCTAGGGTCTTTCTCCAGAGCCAATAGGAGCTGGTGCCCTGAGTTTAAACCTGTAGCCTACTGGACTGCGACAGAATAAAATTTCTCTTTTTAAAGTCATCAGTTTGTGGTATTTCTGTTACAGCAGTGCTAGATGACTAATATATTAACCTGTCCTTCTCCAGGGACAGGTCCCTTAGGCCCCAAACCATTGCCATTGAATTGGTTCAGATTCCTAGCTACCCTACAGAACAGAGTAGAACTCCCCCACGGAGTTTCCGAGAAACAACTGGTGGTTTCAAACGACCAAGCTTTTGATTAGCAGCCAAGCTCTTAACCACTGTACCAACAGGACTCTGGTCCTTCAAACCAAAAAAACCCCAAATCTACCGCCACAAAGTTGATTCACACTCCTAGAGACCCTGAAGAAGCCAATAGCTTATTTTGCAACACTGCCCTCTAGTGGTCGTGTCTTTTTCTTTGGGGCCAGCTGATTCAGCCACCAAATCTTTTGAACTCACTGTACCTGGACACTCGAGAGGATGGAGAAATAGAAATTTTCGACGGTACAAAACTAAGTTTAAGGTGATGAAGACCGTATTAGTTTTCTATTACTGCTGTAACAAAGTATCACAGTGTCAATGGCTGAAATAATTCAAATGTGTTACCCCAGAGTTCTTTAACTCAGGTCTCACTGGGCTAAAATCAAGGTGTTGGCAGGCTGCATTATTTTCTAGAAACTCTTAGATATAATCTACTTCCAGCTGCTTGAGGCTGCCCACCTTCCTTGCCTCTCCGTCTTTACACCAGCAATATCAGATTTTTTCTCGAGTTACCATCTCACCGCTTCTCTGACCACAGCTGGTAGAGCTTCCCCGCTTTCAGCAACTCACGTGATTACACCGGGCCTACTCAGATGATACAAGATCATCTCCCCATCTCAAGGTTCATAACCTGAGTCACATTTGCCACGTCCCTTCTGGAACAGTAACATTCACAAGTTCTGGGATCAGAGCATGAACATTATTCTGCCCACTACACAGACACGAGACAGGCATTTTAAAGCAATCAATAGGACTTCCCTTTAGCTAGATAATGGCCCCAAATGTCAGTTGGGTATGGGAATGGTATAGAAGAAGGAGAAGAGGATATTGAGATCAAGTATTAGTCATTTGGGTAATTTCACCCCTTTTAGTCATTTCAAGTTATACAAAGTTTGGAACGCTTGCTGCCTTTCACAGAAACAACCTGTAGTCATGAAAGCAGAAACCTGGGAAGCTTCCAGATCTGGGATCAATAAACTTTACAAAAGCAAGCCTGGTCTGTTCCTGAGTGTTTCCAGGTATGGGCTTATTTTGATACCTTACCAAGAGCACTACTGCACCTTGATTTGTCTCTCCATTGCTATGGGGAGCAGAGTGGAGATATTTTCCTGTTTCCTCTGCTCTTCCTGTGTATGGGTCCATCACAGATCACTTCCTGGGTGGAGCAAATGGAGCAAGAAGCAAGTCACAGAAGATGATTCTGTAAATAGAAGATGGCACTGGGGCCACATTAAAAACTGTTATGTGTGTGGAGGCCTTGGGCATCAACTGGGTCTGTGATCTGGGTTCAGGCAAAGGCGGTGTGGCAATCATTCTGAGCAGAACTGAGCCTAAGAGCCTCTTCCCCGCAATGAGGGTGGCTCCAGGAGAAATGATATCTAGTTAAGACACTACCTCAGACAGTCTTGATTTCCTTATTTTTCATTCTCGTCAGATGTACCTGATTTACTCCATGACATTAAACAACTGTTGTATGATTTTTCTGTCAGTAGCCCCAAATTTTTCCAAATTAAAAAAAAAGGAACAAAAAGATTGTGCTTTTCATCTGTCTGTATAAACAAACACAGTAATTACCATAACTCAAATTTCTGCTGAAGCTCTACATATTTTTATGTGCACACTGTTGCTGTTGCTACTTAATCTCTGCATATATACTGGGACATTAATCCTCAATAAGGCAACAGAAAAAATGATTGAAATAAAACTGAGCCAAGTCCATGATTTTTGTATTCATAGGATTCAAAATTTCTGTGAGGAAATGTGCAATGCAGATTGAATTACCTTCCAGAATAATAACCAAAAAAAGGAAAAGAAAAATGGAAACTGATAAAACATGGGTATCCATGCTAGTAGATGCATGAATTGTGCTTTTTGTGATTTCAGTTGATTATGATTCACTTCGTCCCCTGTAAAACAACCTTTACTTACTAGGCTGCACAGGCGCGATTGTCTTCAGTCTACACTAGATCCTATACAGTTTTCATGTAGCAATATTTCGTCAGATTTTACCAGACTTCTCACTGCAGTCTGAAGACAGCATTATCAGTCCTCCTCGGTGTGTAAGTCAGCCTTTCCTGATTGCCATTAGGATAAAAAGAACAACTGGAAATATTCAAAGATATAAAAAAAGGCAACAACAAATTTTTTTTTTCCTATAGTCATGGGCTGAGTGAAATTGAGAATTAGGAAAATTATGTGGAAAATTGGGTGACTAAACCATCTTCACTAGGTATTGTCGAGGTCCTGAAACTGATTAGACCCCAAGTGACATGGTTCAGGTTCCAGAGATCGGACTACAAAGTCCAGTCTCCTGGTGAATGGCAAACCAGGCCGCCCCTCCCCGAAGGCATGCGACCATCTTGGCAGCAAGGTTTCATGAAGGAAAGTTTTATTAGGTGAAAGTACATTTCAAACAGGGAACAGGTCGATCTCTGAGAGTAGAGAATGAGCCTGTGCAGATTTGGGGGGTCTTTTTATGCATTGGCAAGGGAGGAGGGTGATGACGTACGTCATCAGGAGAACTGCTGTGTCCTTATCGCAGCTACCAGGAAAGAACCATCCTACCTGTGATTACCTTCCCCAAGCTAATGTTTCATGTCCAGTTATCAGGAAGGAGCCATGCTATCTGAGATTACTCCCCAAGCCCCAAGGTGTGGTGATGAGGTTCCCTTAGTAACCTAATCATATCCCTCCTGAGGCGACATGGGCCTGAAATCTTGAAGGGAATGTAGGAAGTCGACTTGCTTTGGCCACTTCCTGCTGTTTGGGATCATAGTCCTACCTATTCAGACCCATGTCCCTTGAGTGCCGTATCTTGGAAATGTTGAGCCGTCTGATTTATTGCCTGGTTGGCGGGTATAGGCTGATAGCCTTGTAGGACAATGAGTTTCACCTGGAATTGTTGTGACCTGGAAGAGATAAAAGTGAGTTATAACATTAAGAATTAGGGGCTCAAAGGTAAGGATAACCTAAAAGATTAATAGGGGAACTACCTAGACAATTGGGTTTTTATAGTCAGTCTATGCCTGGGGTATAAGCTGAGGACAAATCAGGGATGGGGGTCTGAAGGATTTCATATTTTGAGTGGCAGCTGCTTGTCCCTTGGTTTGATTCCCCAGTACTGATTGTAATATAGCGACTGAAAAATTTTCCTTCCCCCCTATCCTTGCTGTTCCTACACCTGCCTAGCTCCCCCTTCATTTCACAGCAGCTCTTGCCAGACAAGGACACTCTCCCTTGATAAGCCCGACTCCCAGGCTGGCCGGATACTCCCTTTTTCCTTTTCCCAGCTCAACTCCCCAGCTGGCCGGAGACTCCCCTTTCCTTTCCCAGACTGCCACCCCAGCTGGCAAGATGGGATAACCCCATTCCCCTTTTCCTTTCCCAGCCTGGCCCCCTTCCCTTGCCGGACGAGATATTTCCCTTTGATGAATCTCACGCCTGCCTGGTAAGGTGCTCCCCTTATCAAAGCCTCCCACCCACCCAACAGGATGCCCCCTTCTTCAGAACTCTGCCCGCTCACCCCATTCGTCTCAACCACGACTACACTATAAGTAGGGACTCAAAGCTTGACTCGGGGCCATTTTATTGGAAACTGCAGAGGTCCCATTTGGCCCGTCGATGTAATAAACTGCCCCTTGCCTCCTCCTGGGTGTCATTCGCTTCATTTTTCTATAACAATTGTTGCCCTGTGGTGCCCCAGTTGGAAGGACATATAGTGGCCCAAGTGGGACTTTCTGTGCGTGTCTCCAGAGTTGGTTCCTTCTAAAAAACAACTTTGAGGGAGTTTACACAGTTGTTTGGGAACTTATCTCAGTGTCCCAGTACATAATTAATCTTGTTCATTATTAGTTTGGTCACACTGCAGAGGCCCTCAGGCCCCCTGTTTTACTTTCAAGTGTTGACTCAAAAGAGTACTGTATCTTCTACAGGATTTCCATTTTATGCTTATCCACAGGCTATTCCGTCTGCCTCAACTCTCAAACTTTTGATGAATTTCCTTCGGTGTGTGTCCTTCTGGGTCTTCAGTTTTTAATATCTTAACCAACAATATAAGCAGTACTAAGTCCGCATTTCTTACATTTAGTTTAGTTTTTAAATGCGTGTGTTCCCAGTTTACTTAGTCACTTTTGTTCCAGCAACACAACAGGGCATTCAGGAACAGAGAGAAAGGAACGTCTTACCAATCGTGAGCCTCATCAAACACAAGAGTAAACTTTTTTTCACCTTGGATATTTAATCCAAGCCAATAATTACACAGTCCCTCTTGGATAGTTGGCCCACTGGGTAATTTAAGGTAGGGAAAGTGGCTATTGTGTCTAGCCAAAAGCGCCAAGTGCTGTCGAGTCGGATCCAACTAAGAAAAATTTCATCTCTTTACCTTTCACATTGAGTGTAGCCCTTAGTTTTCCCACGGAGATGTCAGTGGTATGACTGGGAGTTAGGCAGGTCTCAGGGCCCTGTCAGTCTCTCCAGGAGGGTCTGTCCATTTAAGTCTTTGCAGGAGTCAACTGAGCATTCTGGTTTAGGGTGCTCAGAACACTCCACTTTCCCACAGCCTCATTTTTTTTTTATTATGTTTGAACGAAAATGTACATTCCCATATAAATTTGCATGCCCTCCTGTATGGAGCTCCCACTGCTCTCCCTGCCCGGTGACAGCACACTCTTCCTCTCCACTCCATACATGTCTTGTCCTCCAAACAATCTCTTATCCCCTCCTTTCCACCCACTCCCCTACTTCCAGTAAGAGGTCAGCAGGACGACATCCTATAGATGCATAGAACCATAAAGTGCACACACGATACGATCACTCTGTGTTGCCAAGTCCAATCTGTTCCTGTCCAAAGAGTTGACCTCCATTATGATTTATGGACAGGGGCAGCATCTGGGCCAGGGGCCATGCTCCCAGGGGAACCCGATGCTCCTGGACCATCAGTTGCGGTCTTTTAGTGGAGATCTCAGAGTGCACCCGTTTTTATTCTTGTGTTGCCATGGCCTCATTTTTGATGGTACCTGCACTGATCAGGATCCATATTCACTGGCAGTAAGGTGATACAAGTCTTGATCTCTGGGGGCCAATTGAGTTACCTTGAGGTGGGCCTCTGAGAGTTACAGCCAACAGCTGGGATTATTTTTCATCTTTTTGTCCTCTGTCACCAAATCTCTTATTCAACACCTTAAGGGTATCCTCTACCAACTGGGAGAGGGAGGTCTGAGGTTCTGTCTCAAACTTTGTAATTTTTGTCTTATGTCTGATACAGACTGGGATATAAAATGGATAGCCATAACAGCTTTTCCTTCTCTATTTTTAGGATTAGTAAGACACTTGGCTTTTAGGTCTGGTCTTGATAGAGGGCCATAAAAGTCTATATGTAGAGGATTTTTCTGCATTTTTCCTTAAGTTTACAAACTAGAATGCCTAGAATAAAACAGCCAGACTAGTTTATATGGACCATCATTTGACTCAAGTGGCCTTAGGAACCAGTTTTTTCTAAAGGTCATAGTTTAAAAAGATATACAAAGGCATTAGCCTGTGTGGGTTGCCTCAACTTCCATGAAAGTCAAAAGTTTAGATCTTAGAAGAACCATGACACATATCTCTCATGTTTTCTTTTGAATCATTATCTTACCATGGAATCTTTGATCAAATATGTTCCATAAATGGTACTTGAACACCATAAGGTTTTTAAGATCCCAGGCACTATATAGTGAATTGTTGTTGTTGTTAGGTGCTGATGAATCGATTCTGACTCATAGTGATCCTATACACAACAGAACCAAACACTGCCGAGTCTTGTGCCATGTCCACAATTGTTTTTATGCCTAAACCCATTTGCAGCCCTTGTGTCAGTCCATCTTGTCAAGGATCTTCCTCTTTTTTGCTGACCCTGCATTCTGCCAAGCATGATGTCCTTCTCCAGGGACTGATCCTTCCTGACAGGTCCAAAGCATGTAAGATGCAGTCTTGCCATCTTTCCTTACAAGGTGCACTCTGGTTGTACTTCTTCTACAACAGATCTGTTTGTTCTTTTGGTGGTCCATGGTATCTTCAACATTCGTCTCCTGCACTGCAATCAAAGGCATCAATTCTTCTGTCTTCTTTGTTCATTGTCCAGCTTTCATGGGCATATGATGCGATTGAGAATACCATGACTTGGGTCAGGTGCTCTTTAGTCTTCAAGGTGACATCATATTTTAAAGGGATCCATTGTAGGAGATTTTCCCAATGCAATATCATTTATATTAACTAATGCAATTAATTGTGTGATATTACAAGATAGCATGTAATATTATTAATATTACACACAAGTAAAATTTTAGTCAACATCTTTCAAAATTGTCTGCACAGTTTATTGACAAGAAACTGACAGAAACTCAAGTTGCATTCAGAAGAGGACGTGCTTACTGATGTCAGATGGGTCTTGGCTGAAAGCAGAGAATACCAGAAAGATGTTTACCTGAGTTTAGTTGACTTTGCAAAGGTATTTAACTGTGTGGATCATAACAAATTATTGCTAACATTGTGTAAAATGAGAATTCCAGAACACTTAATTGTGCTCTTAAGGAATCTATATATGGATCAAGAGGCAGTAGTCATGTGAACAGAACAAGGGGACACTTCGTGGATTAAAGTCAGGAAAGTTATGTGTCAGGGTTGTATCCTGTCACCATACCTTTTCAATCTGTATGTCAAGCAAATACTCCAAGAAGTTGGATTATACAAAAAAGAATGTGTAATATCAAAAGACAATGCAGGTTGTCTTTTGATTTCTTGACTGCTGCTTCCATAGGCATTGATTTTTAGACCCAAGTAAAATGAAATCCTTAACAACTTCAATCCTTTCTCCATTTATGACAACACTGCTTGCTGGACCAGTTGTGAGGATTTTTGTTTTTTTTTTTTATGTTGAGGGGCAATCCATGCTGAAGGCTGTGGTCCTTGATCTTCATCAGTAAGTGTTTCAAATATTCTTCACTGCCCACAAGTAAGATAGTGTTGTCTGTGTAATGCAGGCTGTTAATGAGTTGTCCTGCAATCCTGATGCCTCATTCTTCTTTGCATAATCCATCTTCTTGGATTATTTGTTCGGCACACCTATTGAAAAGGTATGGTGAAAGGATACAACCCTGACACACAGCTTGCCTGACTTTAATCCATTCGGTGTCCCCTTGTTCTGTTTGCATGACTGCCTCTTGATCCATATATAGATTCCTTAAGGGCACAATTAAGTGTTCTGGAATTCTCATTTTATACAATGTTAGCAATAATATATTATGATCCACACAGTTGAACGCCTTTGTAAAGTCAAGGAAACTCAGGTAAGCATCTTTCTTGTATTCTCTGCTTTCATTCAAGATCTATCTGACATCAGCAAGCACATCCTCGTCTGAATGCAGCATGAGTTTCTAACAGTTTCTTGTCAATATATGGTTACAGTCACTTTTGAATGACTTTGAGAAAAATTTTACTTGCGTATAATATTAATGATATTGTTCAGTAATTTCTGCATTCATTTGGATCACCTTTCTTTAGAATGGGCATAAATATGGATCTTGTCCAGTCAGTTGGCCAGGTAGCTGTCCTCCAAATCTCTTGGCATAGACCAGTGAGCAGTTCTAGTGCTGCATCTGTTTGTTGAAATATCTCAACTGATATTCCATCAATTCCTGAAGCCTTGTTTTTGGCCAATGCCTTCAATGCAGCTTCAACTTCTTCCTTAGTGTCATTGCTTCCTGATCATATATATACTACCTTTTCAACTGGCTGAATATCGACTAGTTATTTCTGGTATAATGACTCTATGTATTCTGTCCATTTCTTTTGGTGTTCAATGAGTCATTTAATATTTTTCCTGTAGAAACCTTTACTATTGCAACTCGAGTCTTGAATTTTTTTTTCAGCTTTTACAGCTTGAGAAATGCAGAATGTGTTCTTCCCTTCTGGTTTTCCATTTCCAGCACTTTGTACATGTCATTAAGAACACTTTATTTTTTCTTCTTGAGCTGCCCTTTGAAATCTTTTGTTTAGGTCTTTTATTTTGCCATTCCTTCCTTTTGCTTTACCTGCTCAATGCTGGAGAACTAGTTTCAGAGACTCTTCTGATGTCCATTTTGGTCTTTTCTTTCTTTCCTGTCTTTTTAATGATCTCTTGCACTCGCCATGGGTGATATCTTTGATGTAATTCTACAGTTTGTCTGGTCTTTGTTCATTAGTGGTCAACACATCAAATCTGTTCTTAAGTTCGTCTTTAAACTCAAGAGGGATATACTCAAGGTCTGTGGACTTGTTCTAATTTTCTTCAGTTTCAATTTGAATTTGCATCTAAGCAATTGATGATCTGTACCACAGTCAGCAACTGGTCTTTTCATGACTACTGATATGGAGTTTTTCCATTATCTTCTTCCACAGATGTAGTCAATTTGGTTCCTGTATATCTTATCCGGTGAGGTGCGTGTGTAGAGTCACTGTTTGAATTGGTTAAAAAAGGTACTGCAATGAAGAAGTTGTTAGTTTTGCAAAATTCTGTCGTGTGATCTCTGGCATTATTTGTATCACTGAGGCCATGTTTTCCAACCACTGATCCTTCTTCTCTGTTTCCAGCTTTTGCATTCCAGTCACCAGTCATTATCAATGTGTTCTGATTGCATGTTGGATCAATTTCAGACTGCAGAAGTTGGTAAAAATCTTCAATCTCTTCATCTTCGGCCTTAGAGGTTGGTGTATAAATGTGAATTATAGCCATATTAACTGACATTCCTTTTAGGTGTATAGATATTATCCTGTCACTGACAGCATTGTACTTTAGGACAGATCCTGAAATGTTCTTTTTGATGCTGAACACAACACTGTTCCTTCTCAAGTTTTCCTTCCCAACACAGTAGACCGCATGATTCTCAGATTCAAAATGGCCAGTACTGGTCCATTTTAGGTCATTAATGGCTAGGATATTGATGTTTATATGTTCCATTTCATTTCTGATGATTTCCAATTTTCCTAGATTCATACTTTGTGCATTCCATGTTCCTGTTATTGATGGATGTTTGCAGATGTATCTTCTCATCTTGAGTCGTGCTACATCAGCAAATGAAGATCCCAAAGGCTTCACTACATCCACATCATTAATGTAAACTCTACTTTGAGGGAGTAGCTCTTCCCCAGTCATCTTCTGAGTGCCTTCCAACCTGGAGGGCTATTTTCCAGCACTATATCTGATGGCTGCTCTTGAATGTTATGCTGCTGAATGTTCTGTGGCTATTCATAAGGTTTTCACTTTTCCAGTTCCTTTCAGAAGTAGACTGTCAGGTCCCTCTTCCTAGTCTGTCTTAGTCTAGAAGCTCAGGTGAAACCTGCCTACCATGGGAGACCACCCTGGTACCATAGGAAGATGGTGTCATCTCTGGGGTCTCAATTCTGTTCCATTGATCTACCTGTCTCTTTTTGTACCAGTACCATGCTGTTTTGACTACTGTGGTAGTGGAATAGTTTCTAAAATCGAGTAGTGAGGGGCCTCCCAGTGTGTTCTTCAGTAGTACTTTACTTGTCCGGGGCTTCTTCTCTTTCCCAACGAAGCTGGTGATTTGTTTTTCCATCTCATTAAAAAAGTCACTGGAATTTGCATTGGGGTTGCATTATATAAGTAGATTGCCTTGGGTAAAATAGACATTTTCACAACGTTAAGTCTTCTTATCCATGAGCAGGGTAGCTTTCTCCATTTATGTAAGTCCCTCTTAGTTACTTGCGGTAAGGTCTTGTAGCTCTCTTTGTAAAGTTCTGTTATTTCTCTGGTTAGATTTATTCCTAGATACTTTGTCTTCTTAGGGGCTATAGTAAATGATATTGATTTGGTGATTTCTTCATTAATAATCTTTTCGTTAGTGTAAAGGAATCCTACTGATTTACTTGTGTTTATCTTGTATCCTGAGACTGTGCTGAACTCTTCTATCAGTCTGAGTAGTTTACTTATACAGCCTTTGGGATTTTCTTCATATACAATCATATCATCTGCAGATAGGGAGATTTTTACTTCTTCTTTGCTGATGCAAATGCCCTTTCTTTGTCTTATCTAATTGCTCTGGCTAGAACTTCTAGTACAATGTTCACCAGGAGAGGTGAGAGCAGGCATCTCTGTCTAGTTCCCATTCTCAAGGGAAATTGTTTCAGTCTCTCTCCATTCAGGATGATGTAGGCAGCTGGCTTTGTATAAATGGCTCTTATTGCACTGAATAATTTGCCATCTATTCCTATTTTGCTGAGACTTTTTAGCATGAATGGATGTTGGACTTTATCAAATGCCTTTTCTGCATCAATGGACAAAATCAAGTGATCTTTGTCTTTTGTGTTATTTATGTGGTTGATCACATTAATTGTTTTTCTGATGCTGAACCAGCCTTACCTCCCTGGTATGAATCCCACTTGGTCATGATGGATTATTTTTTTGATATGTTGCTGTATTCTATTGGCAAGAATTTTGTTGAAGATTTTTGCATCTAGATTCACAAGTGATATTGGTCTGTAGTTCTCCTTTTTGGTTGGGTCTTTCCTTGGCTTAGGTATCAGGGTTATGCTGGCTTCATAGAATGAACTTGGGAGTATTCCATCCCTTTCTATACTGTGAAATAGTCTCAGTAGTATTGGAGATAACTCCTCTCTGAAAGCTTGGTAGAATTCTGCAGTGAAGCCATCTGGGCCCGGGCTTTTTTTGGTTGGCAGTTTTTTGATGACCTTTTCAATCTCTTCCTTTGTGATGGGTTTATTAAGTTGTTCTGCCTCACATTGTGATAATTTGGGTAGGTGGTATGAATCAAGGAGTTTGTCCGTTTCCTCTAGGTTTTCAAATTTGTTACAGTACAGCCTTTCATAGTATTCTGTTATGATATTTTTAACTTCTGTTGGATGTGTGGTGACAACTCCCCTCTCATTTCTAATGTGGGTTGTTTCCTCTCCTGTTTTTCTTTAGTAAGTTTAGCCAGCGGTTTATCAATTTTGTTGATCTTTTAAAAAAACCAGCTTTTGGTCTTTTCAATTGTTCTTCTATTCTCTAATTCATTTAGTTCTTCTCTAATCTTTATGATCTGGTTTCTTCCGGTGCCTGAGGGGTTCCTCTGTTGTTCTGTCTCTACTTGTTCAAGCTGTACGGTTAGTTCTTTGATTTGGTTTCTTTCCTCCCTCTGGATGTGTGTATTTATGGAGATAAACAGACCTCTGAGCACTGCTTTGGTTATATCCCATAGGTTCTGGTAGGAAGTGTTTTCATTCTCATTTCTTTATTTCATCTTTGATTTCTTCTATAATCCATGGCTTTTTGAGCAAGATGTTGTTCAGTTTCCATGAGTTTCACTTTCTACCCATGTTTTTTCTGCTATTGGTTTTGACTTTTATGGCGTTATGATCTGAAAACATGCTTTGCATTAATTCAATGTTATCAATTTTGTTGAGAATTGGTTTATGTCCTAATACATGATCTATTCTGGAGAATGTTCTATATGCACTGGAGAAGAAAGTGTAGTTGTCTGCTGATGGATAAAAAGTTCTGTACATGTCAATGAGGTCTAGTTGGTTAATTGTGGCAATAAGGTCTTCTGTGTCTTTATTGATCCTTTTTCTAGACGATCTGTCCAATATTGAGAGTGGAGTGTTGAAGTCTCCCACTATTACTGTCAAGTAATCTATCTCATTTTTGAGTGTAGTCAGTGTTTCTTTGATGTATTTAGGTGCTCTAATATTACGTGCATAGTATTTAATATTGTTAAGTCCTGCTTGTGTGTTGAATCTTTCAGCAATACTGTCCATCCTTGTCCACAATGGTGGATTTTATGTTAAGATTGATTTTATCTGAGATTAGAATTGCCACACCTGCTCTTCTTTGTTGCCTGTTAGCTTTATTTTCAATTTGTTCATATCTTTAAGTCTAGGGTGAGTTTCATGTAGGCAACATATGGATGAGCTGTGTCTTTTGATTCAAGATATCACTCGATGTGTCTTTACTGGAGCATTCAGTCTATTCACATTCAATGTAATTATTGATAGGTATGTGTTTAGTGTTGCCATTGTGATACATTTATTTTTGTGTTGATTTTTTCTCTGTTGTTCTTATTATTTTGTTCTGGGACATTCTTCTTTGTGAGTTGACTTTTCACCTTTTTCAGGGTTGGTTTTGTGGTTGTTGAGACTCCTGTATCATGTTTCTTGATTTGATATGTTGGATCTTTACTGTGCTTTACGGCCACCCCTATGATCCCTGTTAATAAACTGTGTATAATTCCAATTTTAATTTTTGCCAGTCTTGTTAACTTCCACTGCATCTAGAAGGAGTATAATTACTATAGCACATCCCTCTTTTTAATATGATGACATCATAGCTTTCATGGCATGATCACTAGGTCATTTCTTTCATTATTATAGCTTTGATTGAGTTTGGAGCCTACCCTAACTGAGTAGGTTTCCTGGTGATGTGTCCTGTACTTGCTTCTAAAATATAAAGTTAGTGGTTTTGTTTTTCTAAGCCAAGATCTTGTTTCAGTATTTCCTGTAGCTGTGGTTTAGTTTTTACAAAGTCTCTGAGTTTCTGTTTATCTCTGAAGGTCTTCATTTCATTTTCATATTTGAAAGATAGTTCTGCAGGATATATAATTCTTGGTTGGAAGTTCTTCTCCTTCAAGGCTTTGAATGTGTCATGCCACTGTGTCCATGCCAGCATTGTTTCAGCTGAGAAATCCTGTGAAAGCCTGCAGAATTTCCCTCTGAATGTTAGATTTGCTTTGAGTCTTGCTGCCTTTAAGAGTTGTTGCTTATGTTTCATTTTGTTAAGATTGATTAGGATATGTCTTGGGGTGTTTCTTTTGAGATCTGTATTGAGTGGCATTCGATATGCATCTTGGATATCTATATTCTTTTCTTTCATAATCTGAGAAGTTCTCTGTCAGCAGCTCAGCAACAATACTCTCTGTGTTCTCAGGTGTCTCTCACTGTTCAGGAACTCCAATTAATCATAGATTGTTCCTCTTAATAGAGTCCCACATGCTTCTTAATGCTTCTTGTTTCTTTTTTCCATTTGTTCCATTCTGTTTTCTTGGCTTTGAATTGAAGTTTTTATCTCTTTGATTTTGTTCTTGATCTGTTGGACTTCAGAGTACTGGTGTTCTATCAGATTGAATACCTTGCTTAATTTTTCATTTTGCTTTGCTGCATTTTGTATAAGGTCTAGGAGTGATCTCTATATAATCCTTTTGTATTCACCTTCCGATAATTTCAGAAAGGTTTCTTCATCTGGGAAGTTCTTTGGTTGTTCCTTTTACAAGCCTACTGAAGCCATGGGTGGTTTCCTGGACACAGTTTTCTCCAGAGTTTGTTGCTTTTGGGATATCATGTGCAGCAATAGAACCTGGGAGAGATACTGTGAGGACAGACCACAGTTGTTTCTCTATGCTTTCTTAAAATGAACGGTAAAAGGTATCTGACTACTTCCACAGTCAGTCAGGTTTTCAGGTGTACAGGTCCTTCTTCCCAACTGGCAAAGTAAGCACCTCTATATCCAACCCCAGATGTTATAAACTAGTTCAAAATACAGACAGGCTACTGCCCTGTTGGCCTCCACTGTTGAGCCCCAGCTGTAGGTGACACTGTGGGAAACACTGCTTTTCTGCCAGTAAAGTGCTCTCCTCTGGGCAGGTGCTGCCTCCCAGCTTAGGAATTTGGTCTAGCTGACGCCTCTATATGGGTATCTCTGCCTCCCACTGGAACGAGATGGCATCCCGCACAGGCTGCCTGCCTGCCTCGATACAGGCGAGTCAATGGCAGAGATGTAAAGAGAGACCAAAGGTGCTGAGATGCACAGAGTCCACAGCCTCTGTTGCTAGGCCCCAGCCAGAGGAGACACTGTGTGAAATACTGCTTTTCTGCCAGAAAAGTGCTCTCTTTTGGACAGGCACTGCCTCCCAGCCTAGAAACTAGGTCCAGCTGAGGCCTTTGTATGGGTGTATCTGTCTCCCAATGGAACAAGATGGCATCCCACACAAGCTGCCTGCCTGGCTCAGTGCAGGCTACTCAATGGCAGAGGCAGAAAGAGAGGCCAAAGTTGCCAAGATGCACAGAGTCCAAAACCAGGCTCTCAAAATGTGACAGTTTCACCCACCAATCCCACCAGCAATGCAACTGAGATTAGCTGCTAGTCAATTCCCAGCTCTGCCCACCAGCTGAGACAGAGAACAAAAGTTAAAATGGTGAGCTACCTTCAGTCAGTGAAAGCCAGTATTCAACCAGAGCAGGGAATAATATTTCTAAATATAACTTTTACCCATGTTTTTAAAGAACTTTAGACAGTATACATAACAATCTTGAGGCATAATACCATAGTCAGGGTACACTAAGAGTATTAAGTCTCTAAATACCTATATAGTATAAAAATAATTTGAGTTATCCAGTCAAAGCATTGATTTTGATGGTGTTAGATTAAGTAAAATAATATAGTCCAGCTAGCAATTAAAACCATATCAAATCCACTCTGTGGAGTTTATTCTGATTTATAGCAACCTTATAGCAGACTTGAATGCTGACCATCTAGTTAGCAGCTGTAACACTCAACCACTATGTCACCACGGTTTCTCCAGTTAGCAATTAAGAAATAATAACGAAATTGTGACTTAAAATTATGATTTGTTAAATAATACTAGGCAAAAACATAAAAACAAATAACCAATATAAATTTTAACCCAACGAGAAGTGGATATTTCTCTAGATTTTAACTGGCGCCATATAATATAATTTATTAAATAAGACTCTTTAGCCCTTTTTCTTTAGAAAAGAATATTCATGGCTTTCTATGAGGTTTCAGAGTTGTCAGGAAGAGTTTACTACAGGTTAACAATTCCTAGTTATTTATTAAAGAGCTTAGATAAATAAATAACTTCAACTTTTTCTCCTTTCCCAAGTCCCATGGTTTGATTTTTTTGTCTCAGGAATCTTATTCTAATGAGAGGTCAAATCTTTGCCTTCAGGGGAGATTACACAAGGAAAAAGTTCACTGTTTACTCAGAAATCAGAGAAAAGTTTGTTATTTTAACAGCAAAACTCCCAACTCTGTTTAACATTAATGCTCTTAAAAATCTCACAAGTCAAAGCAAACTTTTGTCAGACAAACAAAACTTTTGATGACATCAAATAAATATTTTTCAATAAACCTCTGTAGTATATCCCTTAAACAACAAAAATGAAGTCACTTATTAAGACTTATATAATATGTATTTTCTCTTGTTGCTTGAAATCAAACATATATAAGTTTAAACTGCAACAAATAACTATTAACTCAATTTAATATCAGTAAGTTATCTAAGAGGTCCTAGAAATTATTTTAAGTCTGTAATTAAAATGAAGTTTGCTCCTGTAATTGAAATACATTTTGCTTATGTATTTCGAGTTTTTATTCAATTTTTAGTATGTCTCCTATTTTACCCAATTTAATTTTAACTCATAAAGTTTCTATCATCTGGCTTTGGAAATCACAACATCGCTGTTTAACTGACCAAGTCTCTTTCTATGGCTGGAACACATTTTCCTTTCAGGCAGCAAAGTTACACGCACACACAACAAACACAGCCTACAGGAATAACAGAATCTTTCATACACTCTTCACAGAAAATTACAAACCTGGGGTCCCCACAACCGAACACAAATTTCATATAATAATGAGGGACTGAAAAACATGTTGTCTAGACTGAAGGCCAGTGTGAAAAGTAAAGACAAAGACAGAAATGAGGCTGCAGTTCCCTTTAAGAGTTGTACTGTTCCTGACTAGTAAAACAGCATGCTACTGTTCCTAACTAGTAAAACAGATTTGGAGAAATAAGAATGGTCCAAGCAGATTCTGTTCTCCATATTACGGTAATGGTTGTAAAGGACAGAGTGGAGGGAGGGTTCTGATGCTAACAAAAGGCTCTGTAAACATCTCTTGCCCATTACCAAATGCCTAAGTGTTATGGAACTTTTCCTTAGGACCTACTACAAAATGGTTATATGAGCCTGGCCTCAAAATTCAACCCAAAATTCAATAACCCAAAAGACAAATCAGGCAGACACAACTTAGGGTGATCAAATCCTCAGCCCTCTGTTAGAAAATTAGAGGTCCCAAATCCAACACCTATGCCCAGGACTTTCTAAAGGGAAGACAAAACACGAGGGAAGAAGGGGTAGGTAGTTGTGCTGTGGAGGAAGGAGAGGCAAGTTAAAGAAGCAAAGAATAAAGATTTCTTCATTCTCTTACCTGTCCAGATGCCAGAGGAGCTACTCACCTCAGGAGAATGTTTAGAATAAAAATTGTTCCAGCAACCACTTGCCTGGTACTGTCTGTCTGTCTGTCTTTGTCTGTCAGGGTTCAGGGGTCCCAGCCAATTTGGGGGTTCTCCTCCTGAACACCAAACTATTACCAAGGGTCTCTGAAGACTGTCAAGGGTACTTGTCAGACATGTGAGAAAGAATTGCTTGGAGAGAGCTGGCTGTACATGGGGTCTGGGATTAGGGTGGGATTGCTCCAGTGTTAAGAGACTTGATGGAATGTGTTGGGCCCCATTCCACAGGGTGGACCTGACAAGGGAGAAGGGTTTGTGAAGCTGGCTTCCCAGTCGTCACTAAGCTGAAAGAAACTAAAAGAAGTAGGGGGAGGCATCCCTCCACCCTTCTCGAAGGCTTTCTGAGGGAGGAGTCTTGCTGCCTTCCCTCCCAGCCAGACTCGGTGAGGGCCTGCTCTCTGAAACCACCCATCAGAAAGGACCGGCTAGGTCTTCCCTCCCCTGTACGTTGCTCGAAGACTGGGGCATATTTTCCTCCCATTACTACCAATGTTTTTGGAGTACCCACCCCCTGACATCAGGATCTTCCAGAGTGCAGGCAACAAGGCAAGAATGAGAAGAGTTACACCTCATCAGAAGGGCCCCTTGGCCTGTGGTATAAAAAAATCTCCCAGAACATTAAAGTTTCAGAGGGGGCGATTATGTGAGGGGCATGGACCTAAAGGACAAACAGAGATGTCGTTCCCAGGGAGATCCTATTACTGACCAGGAAAGAGACAAATTTCTAGATGAAAACTCCTAGGTATTGACACCAAAATGTTGAGGTCCTCAAACTGAGTAGACCCTAGGTGACAAGGTTCAGGTTCTGGAGATCAGAGATCACCTAGAAAGTCTGGTCTCCTGATGGGGTGGAAACAGGGGTTCTCCTCCCCCAAGGCATGCAAACTTCTTGACAGCAAGATTTATCAAGGAAAGTTCTGTTAAGTGAAGGTATGTTCCAAAGAGGGAATGGGTCAGTCTCTGAGAGTGGAAAATGACCCTGTACAGATTTTGGGGGTCTCTTTTACAGACTGGCAAGGGAGGAGTGTGGTGACATTGTTCCTGGTGCATGTGGCCAGGTAACCAAAAGAACTGTTGTGTTCTTACTGTGACTATCAGGAAGCAATCATCCTATTCATGATAACCTTTGCCAGGCTAATCTTGTCATTTCCAATTGTCAGGATGGAGCCATCCTATCTGTGAGTACTCTTCCCAAGCCCGAAACTGTGGTGACCAGGTTCCCCTGGTAAGCTTACCAGGTATCTTCCTCTTAGCCTCTCGACCCACTCTCTGGCCTTCTCTGCCCTGCTGTCTGTCCCAGGAGGCTGACCTCTGCAGACCTCACCAATGAGCAACCTTGCCCTCTGACTTCTGTTTGGCCAATAGAGGGCCTGGGCAGAAGATCAGAGGGAGAGGGAGGAGAGGGAGGAGTCTCTTCAGGCTTGCTGGTGACTACACTGAAGAATATTGCTCTTGTCAAGTTGGTCTTTCCTTTCAGGTTCTATAAACTATTTTTTCCACTTCTCTCTTCAGATCTCATGAAGGAGTAATTGCATTGTTTCTGGCTCCAGGGTTCTAAACTACACCGTGGGCATGGGTTTTATCTTACCCCTGTCTCATATAGCCATTGTCTCAGGCTGAGTTCTCTAAGAAGTAAAATCAGTGAAAGGCATGTGTGTGTGTGTGTGTGTGTGTCTGTGTGTTTATATATATATATACATACATACATACAGAGAGAGAGAGCAATCCCCTCAAAAACCAAATCCATTGCCGTCAAGTCGATTTCAACTCATAGTGAGCCTATAGAACCAAGCAGGAGAGCCCCATGCTGTTTCCAAGGAGTGCCTGGTAGATTTGAACTGCAAGCCTGCTAGTTAGCAGCCAGAACTCTTAACCACTAAGCCACCAGGATTTCCATATATAGGAGAGAGAGATAAAGAGAGATGATCTCATAGAAATGGCTCACATGGTTATAGAAGCTGAAAAGCTCCAAGTCCTTGAATTAGGCTGGAGGCTTCTCCTAACTCACATAGTTGTAGGGGCTGGTGAATTCCAAGATCACCAGGTAAGATGACAGGCCACTGGTTCATAGGCTGTGGAAGCTGAAGAAAGCCAAGATTGCCATATAAGCTGCTAGCTCCAGTCTTAAGGGCCAGAGGTCAGATGAACAGGAGCCAGTTGCAGGATCAAAAGCAAGCAATAGTCTGCTGGTCTTGCCAGAAAGTCCACCCATGTTGGATGCAGGCCACACTCCCAAGGAAAGTCCTTTCCAACTGAACAGCTGCTCAGCAGTTTTCATCAAGAAAATGATTATATTACATCAGATCTCATTGTAGAGATAACTACATTATGTAGCTGCAAAACTACAGGATAAGTAGCAGACTGCTGAGAATCATGGCCCAGCCAAGCTGACACACACTTTTAACCATTGGGCTATATCAGAGAACAAAGAAGACAGAAGTGGTCTGAACATAAATAGAATAAATGACTAAGAAAAGCTCCACTATAACCAAATACTTCACGTGATTTGGTTTCTTAATTTGGAGGTTTAGGGTCATGGTCTCTTGGGACATTCCAGATAATTGGCCTAACTACTTGTTTAGTGCTTCTGTTCTATCTTCTAGTTTGTTGCATAGTGCTTGGCATCTTGAAAGGTTACACACTGCCAGGGAAGTCACAGACTGGTCTCTTTTTGCCCGAAATAGCAGAGAAAGAAGCATCAGGAATAGGAGGAGGATATGGAATGTGCGTCTAATTACCTCTATGAACAACTGCCTCCTTTGCTGTGATGCCAGAAGAACTGGATAGTGCCTGGGTACCATTACTGAACATTTTTGATCAAAGATTCCATAGAAGAATTATGATCAAAAAAGGGAAAAAGACAGAATTTCAGATTTCATGGACTTACAACTTCCTGGAGCCATATAGGTTGGACAAACCCCTGAAACTATTGTTCTGATAGTCTTCAAACCTTAAACCAAAAATAAAAATAAAAAAGCAATTTAAATAAAAAGTATGTATATAGTCCCTGAAGTCTTCTTAAAACTAAGCAATAGTTTGGCTTGACTGGAAAGTTTGTCTGCATTGAGCATTATTCTCTTTTAAGAACTATCCATATGTAATCAAACTGACAAAAGCAACTCAGTATAGTAGACAGACATCCTTGGGGACAGTGAATTTATGCTAATGGGGGAGGAACAACTCAGAAAAGGACAGTGAGAATGGTTGTGCAACTCAAAGAATGTAATAAATGTCACTAAGTGGTTTGTGTAGAAACTGTTGAAGTGGTGTGTTTTGCTGTCTATATTCTCAATAATAGCAAAATAAATAACATTTAAAAAAAAAAAAGGAAAGAAAGAAAAGCAGTGCCGAGTGCTATGGAGAAAAGCAAAGCAAGGAAGTGAGATGTGGAGTATAGGTTGACAATTTTAGAAATTGGCCAGGGAAGGGCTCAACTACAATATGCTATCTGGTAGGTGTGGCTGTGGTGAGGTGGTGGGGAGGGTAGTATTTTAACCAAACTTGAAAGAAGCGATACCTTGGGGAAGAGTATTCTAGGAGGAGAGCATAAACAGCACTTAATCCTGAAGTGAAAACTTAATCTTGAGGCATGTACGAAGGCCAGTGAAGTTTGAACAGGGAGATAAAGAGGGTATACACACAGCTGTAGAAGTCAGAGAGTGAGGAAGAGTGTAGCTGTAGGACCTTGTTTTTTTATAAGGACAGTGGATTTTCCTGTAAGCGAATTGAAAACAATTGAAAGATTTTCCTAAGAGGAGGGATGTGTACTGTTCTGTTTAACAGGCTTGCAAGCAAGGCCCAATGGGGAGACCCTTTAGGAGACTATCGTAGTGATCCAGACAAGAGACAATGAAGGCAACATGGATATAGGAGGTAGCAGTGGGCATGGTGAAAAGTGATTACCTTCCAAATATGTTTTGAAGCCAATTGGAGTTACTAATAGATCAAATGAGAATGCGTGAGAGAGAACTCAAAGATGATTCCAAGATTTATGACAAGGAAGGTACAGCCATTTATTGAGATGAAGGAGAATATTAAAAGAATTGCCTTAGGAAGAAAGACTGAGAGCTCGGTTTTGGACATGCTAAGGCCAAGAGTGTACAACTAGTACTATTCTGAATATAGTTTATTTTGCAGATGTACCAGTGAACATCAGGAAATCCTAAAATTGACAGTTATATCTCTCCAATGTGCTCATTGCATTAGTGGCTGGAATATTTTAACATTTCTCAAGATCTATTACTGCTTTTTTCTCTGAACCCACCTTCCCTGAGAATATGAGAGTGAATAATTCTACCACTTCTTTGTTGGGCAAGATGTACAAGCAGAATGTCAGAAAATCCAAGTATATAACTGTTTTGAAAATAATAACAAAGAATAAGTCAGCATTTTAAACATCTCCTTTCCTTGATTTCTTAGGCATCCAAAAGAGCCACAGAAGTGAATCTCAAAAGCTCAGGAAAGCCACTAGCTTTGGGGAAAGAGCTACATCAGAAAAGAGGCCTGTGTCTTATCCCCCAGGACTCTGTAGCTGAGTACCACAATATGGGAACTAGCTATGTCTTTCTCTAAGAACTACACGGGTTAGCTTTGACCCCAAACAGTCATTTGCTGGCATATCATTCAGGCTTAGATTGAAATAAAAGGCTTCCTCCTCTAGCTGGCATTGCTTGCCATCTTTCCTGAAGACACACCATTCATGACCTTAGTCTCTAGCAAAATTCTTCCTCCACATTTCTCATCTTGAGCCACCTAACTGAATATACACTGCTTATGTATGACATTGACACCCCACGTACTCTGCACCACTGCAGTCATTCCATGAAAATTAATTTTCCAGATAACTGAAGATAACCTGTCTTTTCATGTCAACCACATGGCAGTGGCTTATCATGTCACGCTCCCCATGCTAATTACCACAATACTGTAGAAATGCCAGAAAATTTGACAAAATCAACCAATATAAAAGTACCAGTAGCAATGAAAACAGCAATGTATGCTTTTAGTTTGAGCTTATAGAGCATGCAGGCAAAACTTGGTGATTCAAAGAGTCATTGCAGTTGAGTAATAACGACAGCTCTGACTAGAGTGCATTAGAAGTTAAAAAAGTAAATTAGCATAGTTTTAGCCTTGTGGGTATAAGCTGCATCTCTAAAAAACTCTCAGTGAATCAGTAGAAAGTTGCTGTGGCAACTGAAGGATTCTGACCAGGGTACTCCCTAGTGAATTCTGAAAGCCCAGCTGCTCATACCAGCCCAGTAACTCTGGCCTGGATGGTTGAGGGTACCTATCTGTTCCATTCAAAGGCCAAGGATAAGTCCATAAAATAATTTTGTGGGCACAGGTCAGATATGTAAGAGTCAAAGTGCTTCTGCCCCTGGAAGGCTCACATGACAGGATAAGGGGGTATGCAGAGCAGACAAGGAAAATGTCTGCCTCATGCAAGACAAACTCCATGCAATGTGAGGTACACATTGGTCCAAGTGTAACACTTCCTATTTCCCTGGACTTCCACTGTCCCACTAGGTTAAAAAGCACATTCTTCGGCCTCCTTTCCTTTCTTCCTCTCTTCTTTGGCTCGACCTGTGACAGATGGAATTTGGAGGAGTGCCCCTTTTCTGCCTGGACAGGCGGGTCTGGTGGTGCAGCTTCTGAATGCTCTGAGCAGCAGTGCCAAGAATCTTTTTCTTGGGGGCCTTCGAAAGCTGCCCATCTGTGCCCAGATTCGATTCACTAGTTTAAAAAGGGTTCAAGTGCTTTATTCTGGTTGCACCCGGAGGACTCAGGTTCTTTTCAGGGTTTGAAGTTCTATCTGTCTCGGTACCATCTGTCTGGTTAGAAAGGAACATCTATCCCAACTAAGAAAGTTTTCTCTGTATCTGTGTACTCTGTAATATGGGAAATAAGGCATCTGTTCCTAAGAAAGCCCAAGGGAGCAGATTCTTTCTGTCTGGTTTCAGTGTGGGTACCCACCTGTGACTAAAGATCAAATGAAGTTTATTATAATATGGCCTGGCCAAGGTACTAACTAGACTCTGGAGAAAATTAGCAACTGAATGGATCAATAAAATTATTCTACCATCCTGCAATTAGAGTTTTGTTGTCAAAAATCAGAAAAATACTTGCTAAGCTCACTTTAAGAAAGAAACAGACTGTGTAAAGTAAAGTAGTGTGCTTATGGTAAAGTGTGAGGCTTCCCATGTGTATTTGATAAAATAAATGTTATCTGTGGTGTGCTTTTACATTTCCTTTTGTGGGGTTTTGGAAAAATCTATGTCATTGTTGTACTTACACAAGCTGTTTGTAGAGACCCCAGATTTTATAATTTTTGGTGAAAAAATGTCTAATTCCTGTAGACTGAGCACTCAGTGTTTGGCTTTGGAGTATATGCTTTGGTCAATCCAGACTCAGAATTGGTTTTTTTTTTAGTGTAGTCTTACTCAGTTTCTGTTTCTGTAAAACACAGACTGTTTTACTTGTTAAGCGTTTTAGTCAGCTAGAGCTGCTCTAACAGAAATACCACAGAGTGGATGGCTTTAACAAAGAAAAGTTAATTTTTACACGGTCCGGTAGGCTGTAAGTCCATATTCAGGATGTCTGCTTCCAAGGAAGGCTTTCCCCCTTGTCAGCTCTGGAGGAAAGTCCAGTATTGCATCAGTCTTTGTTCAGGAAGCATCTCTAAGCAGGAACCACAGGTTTGAAGGATGCACTCTTCTCCCGGGGCTGCTTCCTTGATGATGTGAGGTTCCCAATTCTCTGCTTCTCTTTCCTTTTATTTCTTGTAGGACAGAAGGATTAAGGATGGGTCAAGCCATACTCCAGGGAAACTCCTTTTACAGCGGAGCAGGGAGGTAATGCTATGAAGGAATTTACAGTCCTGCCCTCCTCCTTTAAGATACAGCACAGGAAAATCACAAAATGGGGGACATTCACAAACTATTGGGAATGATAGCCCAGCCACATGGTTACACACATTTTTGGGGGGGACACAATTCAATACATGACATCAAGTGTCTTTGCCAATATACCTAATTTTAAGAGTCTTGCTCCAGCTAAATTAAGCCAGTTTTCAAGTAGGTTCAGACACACTGTCACTGAGCTGAAAAAACTAGCTTTACAGCCCTTAGTTAAAGTTAAAGAGATAACTTTGTCTTAAAGGGAAGGTAGCAATCCAAAAGAGTAGAAGGGAAATTAATGATCTTTTACCCTCCAGAAAAAAATGGAGAGCAGGGAAGAAATTACCCTCAAGTTATAGTTGTAGGGAAGCTTGTGAGAAGAAAAAGAAAAAACAGATGAGGATTACTGCTTTACTTTGACTATCATAAATTGAGTAAATCCAGAAAAGACTTCTGACTATTGCAGGACAACTGAAAGTTTTAGATAGATCTCTATACTAAGGATGGGACTTTTTGATTTCCAAGACAGTTGAACAGACTTGTGTAATTTCTAATAGCCAGACTATAAAACTTTAGGAGTTGATTAAAGACCTAGAATGTTTAAACAAGCTTTATTTCAGCCCTGGACTTTAGGGTAATTGAGCTTAAAAGGTATCTAATATAATGTAAATTTATATACTGTTTGCTTTTCAAGCAGCAAGGAAAATTAAGTCTTATTGAGTGAGCTCTTCACTGTTTAAGGGATTATACTATAGAGGTTTGTTGAAAATGTTTGATATGGTCAAAAGTTTTGCTTGTCTGATGAAAGTTTAATGGTTTAATTTATGAGATTTTTGAGAACACTAATGTTGGAAAGAATTGGCTTTTTTACTGATAAATAACAATTTTCTCTGATTCCTGAGTAAACAGTTAATATACTCCTTGTATAATCTCCCTTGAAGATGAAGATGTGATCTGTCACTGAAATAAGATTTCCTGAGTTGGAAAGTCAAGCCACAGGACTTGTGAGGGAGAGAAAGCTAAGGTTTTCTTACTTTTAGATCTTTAAATAACTCCAGTATTGTTTCTTGTTGGCCTGTAATAAACTTCTGACAACTCTGAAACTTCATTTAAAGTCATGAGTGTCCTTTTCTGAGGGAAAAAGTGAAAGGAGTTTTATCTGATAAATTCTATACCATGGCTGAAATCAGGTGCCCAGCTCTTACTGCACTGGAATTTAAGTTGGTTATTTCCTCTTGTGCTTTTGCCTAATATTAGTTAAAAAATACATAATTTAAGTCATAATTTTATTCTTATTTCTTAATGGCTAACTGGAGAAACCCTACTGATGTGGTAGTTAACTGCTAAACCTGCTATAAAAAGGTCAACAGTTCGACTCCACCAGGACTCATTGGGATCCCTGTGGAGCAGTTGTGCTCTGTCCTACAGGGTCACAATAGTTTGAAATTAACTCCACAAAAATTAGTTTTAATTGTTAATTTTATTATAACTTTATTATTATTATTTTAATCTAATATCATCAAAGCCAATGCTTTGATTGGGGAATTAAAATTATTTACTTATAAATTTATTTTTCTACTATATTGGTATTTAGAGACTTATATCTTGGTATATCCTAATTTTGTGGTATTATGCCTCAAGATTATTACACATGGTATCTGAAGTTCTTTAAAAATATGGGTAGTGCTATGGATCGAAGATGGCGGACTAAGCACACGTCCCCTTATACCCCTCTGGAAATCAAGACCTGAATTGATAATCAAATGGAACCTTCTGGTCACCTAGTGAGCCCCAGAACACGACACAGGGCTGTTAATTTGGACTTCATGCCACTAAACAAAAAATCACCTCTCTTTTGCTGACTCCCACTCCTGGCTAGCTTTGGCTCTCATGGAATGAAGGTAACACACCATTGTGATTTTTTTGTCTCTGTCTTGGCCGGTGGGAAGAGTTGGGTCTTGCCTAGGGGCTAGTCTCAGACGCACTGCTGGTGGGATAGGCAGGTGAAATTGCCATATTTTGAGAGCCAGGCTTAGGAGTCTGTACACCTAGCCAATTTGGGCCTCTCTTTTTATCTCAACCACAGCGTGGTTTGTACGGAACCGCGGGGCCTATGTGCAGGATGCTTGGATATGGAGATTTTAGCGGGCCTAATTCTTAGCCTGGGAGCCAAAGCCTACAAACAGAACAGTGCTTCTTGGACAGAAAAGCAGTAGTTTACAGTGTTGTCTACAGTTGAGGCCCAGCAACAGAGACTGAGGACTCACTAAGTCTCAGCAGCTTTAGCCCCTCTATGTGCTGAATGTGTGGAGGGTGCCATCTTAGGTACAGTGGCTGCAGCTGGACCTAATTCTTAGCTTGGGAGCCAGAGCCTGCCCACAGGAGAGCACTTTTCTACAAGAAAAGCAGTAGTTTACACAATGTCGCCTAAGGCTGGGCCCTGTCAGCAGAGGCCAACAGGACAGTAGCATTGCTGTATTTTGAACTACTTCGTATCATCTGCGGTTGGATATAGAGGTGCTTACTTTGCTAGTTGGAAAGAGGGACCACTACACCTGAAAACCTGACTGACTTGGGAAGTGGTGAGATATCTTTTGTTTTACATTTTAAGACAGCCTAGAGAAACATCTGCAGTCCATCCTCACAGTATTCCCCCCCCCCAGCCTCTACTTAATCACATGGGACCCAAAAAGCCACAGACACTTGTGGCAAACAAGAAATCCCCTATGGCTTCAGAGGACTCCCAAACAAAACAACCAAGGAGTTTTCCGGATGAAGAAACTTCTGTGAAATCATTGGAAGATGAATACAAAAGGATTATATACAGAGCTCTTCTAGACCTTATACAAAATGCAGCAGAACAAAAGGAAAAATTAAGCAAGCTGCTTGATCTTACAGAACACCAGTACTCTGAAATCCAACAGATCAAAAACAAAATCAAAGGCATAGAAACTTCCATGCAAAGCCAAGAAAACAGAATGGAACAAATGGAAAAAAGAATTTCTGACTTGGAAGACAGCTACTGACACCAGCATTTATGAGCACAGATCAGAAAAAAGAAACAAGAAAAATGAAGAAGCATTAAGAAGCATGTAGCACTCTATTAAGAGGAACAACCTTCGATTAATTCGAGTCCCTGAACAGGTTGAGACATCTGAGAACACAGAGTATCACTGCTGAGCTGTTGACAGAAAACTTCCCAGAAATCATGAAGGAAGAGAATATAGACATTTCAGATGCATATTGTATGCCACCCAATATAGATCTCAAAAGAAAGACTCCAAGACATACTATAATCAAGCTGAACAAAATAAAACATAAGCAGCAACTCTTAAAGGCAGCAAGACTAAAAGCAAAGCTAACATTCAGAGGGAAACCCTGTAGGCTTTCATCAGATTTCTCAGCAGAAACTATGCTGGCACAGAGACAGTGGCATGACACATTCAAAGCTTGGAAGGAGAAGAACTTCCAACCAAGAATTATATATCCTACAAAACTATGTTTCAAATACGGAAATGAAATTAAGACATTCCCAGATAAACAGAAACTCAGAGACTTTGTAAAAACTAAACCCAAACTACAAGAAATACTGAAAGAAGTTCTTGGCTTTGGCTTAGAAGAACAAAATCATTAACTTTGTATTTCAAAACGACACATTATTCAGAATTCTACTCAGTTAGGGAAGGCTCCAAATTCAATCACAGCTCTAATACTGAAAGAAACAATCCAGGGATTATCATGAAAACTATGGTGCCATCATATTATAAAGAGGGATGTACTACAGTCATTATAGTCCTTCCAGATGGTGAGGAAGATGATAAGACTGGTAGTAATTACAATTGGGTTTATATATAGTTTATTAAGGGGGATCATAGCGGCAGCTGTAAAGCACAACAAAGATGCAACACACCATATCAAGAAATGTAACACAGGAGTCTCAACAACTACACAAACAGCTCTGAAAAAGGTGAAAAATCAACTCACAAAAAAAAATGTCCCAGAACAGACTAATAAGAGCAACAGAGAAAACATCAACACAAAAAATTAACATATCACAATGACAGCAATGAACACATACCTATCAATAATTACATTGAATGTGAATGGACTGAATGCTCCAGTAAAGAGACATTGAGTGACATCATGGATCAAAAGACATGACCCAACTGTATGCTGTCTACAAGAAACTCACTTGAGAATTAAAGATAGAAACAAACTGAAAATTAAAGGATGGAATAACATATATCAAGCTAACAATGAACAAAGAAGAGCAGGTGTGGCAATTCTAATCTCAGATAAAATCAATTTTAATGTAAAATCCACCATCATGGACAAAGATGGACAGTATTTATTGCTGAAAGGTTCAGTACACAAGCAAGACTTAACTATATTAAATATTTATGCACCTAATATCAGAGCACCTAAATACATCAAAGAAACACTGACTATACTAAAAAAAGAGTTAGACCACTCCACAATAATAGTGGGAGACTTCAACACTCCACTCTCAATACTGGACAGATCATCTAGAAAAAAGCTCGGTGAAGATACAGAAGACCTCATTGCCACAATTAACCAACTAAACCACGTCGATATTTACAGAACTTTCTACCCATCAGCAGACAACTACACCTTCTTCTCCAGTGCACATGGAACATTCTCCAGAATTGACCATGTGTTAGGCCATAATGCAATGCTCAACAAAATCCATACCATTGAATTAATGCAAAGTGTCTTCTCAGATCATAAAGCTGTAAAAGTTGAAATCAATAGCAGGAAAAAAATAGAAAGTAGAACTCTTGGAAACTGAACACTATGTTGCTCAAAGAGCCATGGGTTATAGAACAAATCAAGGATGAAATAAATTCATGGATTCCAATGAGAATGAAAACACATCGTACCAGAACCTATGGGATGCAGTCATGCTCAGAGGTCGGTTTTTCTCCATAAATGCACACATCTGGAAGGAAGAAAGAAACCAAATCAAGGAAGTAACCCTACAGCTTGAACAAGTACAAAGAGAACAACAGAGGAACCCCTCAGGCACCAGAAGAAACAAGATCATAAAGATTAGAGAAGAACTAAATGAATTAGAAAATAGAAAAACAATTGAAAAAATCAAAAAGACCAAAAGCTGGTTTCTTGAAAAGGTCAACAAAATTGACAAACCACTGGCTAGACTTACTAAAGAAAAACAGGAAAGAAAACAAATAATCCAAATTAGAAATGCAAGGGGAGTGGTTACAACAGATCCAACAGAAATTAAAAATATCGTAACAGAATACTATAAAAGACTGTACTCTAACAAATTTGAAAACCTAGAGGAAATGGACAAATTCCTTGATTCGTATTACCTACCAAAATTACCACAACGTGAAGGAGAACAACTTAATAAATCCACCACAAAGGAAGAGATTGAAAAAGTCATCAAAAAACTGACAACCAAAAAAAGACCAGGCCCAGATGGCTTCACTGCAGAATTCTACCAAGCTTTTAGAGAAGAGTTATCTCCAATACTACTGAGACTATTTCACAGTATAGAAAGCGATAGAGTACTCCCAAACTCATTCTATGAAGCCAACTTAACCCTGACACCAAAGCCAGGGAAAGGCCCAACAAAAAAGAAGAACTACAGACCAATATCACTCTTGAATCTAGATGCAAAAATCTTCAACAAAATTCTTGCCAATAGAATACAACAACATACTAAAAAAAATAATCTATCATGATAAAGTTGGATTCATACCAGGGATGCAAGGCTGGTTCAGCATCAGAAAAACAGTTAATGTGATTAACCACATAAATATCACAAAAGACAAGAATCACCTGATTTGCTCATTGATGCAGAAAAGGCATTTGATAAAGTCCAACACCCATTCATGCTAAAAACTCTTAGCAACATAAGCATAGACTGAAAATTCCTCAACGTCATAAGGACCATTTATATAAAACCAGCTGCCTACGTCATCTTGAATGGAGAGAGACTGAAGGAGTTTCCCTTGAGACAAGGAACTAGACAAGGATACTCACTCTCACCTCTCCTATTCAACATAGTACTAGAAGTTCTAGCCAGAGCAATTAGACAGGACCAAGAAGTAAAGGGCATCTGCATCAGCAAAGAAGAAGTCAAAATCTCCTGTTTGCTGATGACATGATTGTATACACAGAGAATCCCAAGGAATCTATAAGTAAACTACTCAAACTGATAGAAGGGTTCAGCAAAGTTTCAGGATACTAGATAAACCTAAGTAAATCAGTAGGATTCCTTTATACCAACATTGAGACTGCTAATGAAGAAATCATCAAATCAATACCCTTTACTATAGCCCCCAAGAAGACAAAATACCTAGGAATTAATCTAACCAGAGAAATAACAGATGTCTATGAAGAGAACTATAAGCTCTTACTACAAGTAACTAAGAGAGACTTAGCTAAATGGGGAAACCTATTGTGCTCATGGATAGGAAGACTTAACATTGTGAACATGTCTATTTTACCCAAAGCAATCTGCTTATATAATGCAATCCCAATAAAAGTTCAAATGCCATTTTTTAATGAGATGAACAAGCAAATCACCAATTTTGTTTGGAAAGGGAAGAAAACCCAGATAAGTCAAGTACTGCTAAAGAAAAGGAACACACTGGGAGGCCTCTCATTAGCTGACTTCAGAACCTATTGCACTGCCACTGTGGTCAAAACAGCCTGGTATTGGTATAGGAACAGACAGATTGATCAATGGAACAGAATCAAGACCCCCAAGATGACCCCGTCTGCCTATGAACAGTTAATATTCGACAAAGGCCCTAAGACATTAAACTGGGGTAAAAACAATCTCTTCAACAAATGGTGCTGGCAAAATTGGATATCCATCTGCAAAAAACTGAAGCCAAGCCAAGTGCTGTCGAGTCATCCATATCTTACACCTTATACAAAAACCAACTCAAATTGGATAAAGGACCTCAAATCTAAAATGATAAAGCTCATCCTGGAAAAAGCAGGAACAACAATGGAAGTTTTAATTCACACCGTAGACAGACTTCAAAATCTGTCAAACAAACCACAATCGACAGAAGAGAAAATACCACAAATGGGAACTGTTAAGAATCAAAAACTTTTGCTCACCCAAAGACTTTATCACAAGAGTTAAAAGGCCACCTACAGAATGGGAAAAAATATTTGGCAACTCTATGTCAGACTGACACCTGATCTCCATGATCTATAAGGTACTACAAAATATCAATAAGAAGAAGATAAATCATCCAGCTAAGCGATGGGCAAAGGAGATGGACAGACATTTCTCTAAAGAGGAGATCGAGGCAGCCAAAAAACACATGAGGACATATTCACAATCTTTAGCTATTAAAGAAATTCAAATCAAAACGACAATGAGATACCGTCTCCCATGATCCCCAAAACACAAAACAACAAACGCTGGAGAGGCTGTGGAGAAAGTAGAACTCTCCTACACTGTTGGTGGGGCTGCAAAACGGTCCAGCCACTTTGGAAAGCAATTTGGTGCTTCCTTAAAAAAAAATGGATATAGATAAAGCATTTGACCCAGTAATTCCACTACTCAGAATATATCCTACAGAATCAAGGCCATTCACACCAATCGATACATGCACCAGAATGTTTATCTCAGCACAGTCCATGATAGCAAAAAGATGGAATCAACCCAGATGCCCAACAACAGAGGAATGGATAGGTAAACTATGGTATATATACTCGATGCAGCACTATGCAATGATAACAATGATGATTCCAGGAAACATCTCGTAGCCTGATTTCAACTGGAAGACATTATGTTGAGAGAAAGTAATCAGTGACAAAAGGACAAATATTGTATGAGACCCCTACGATAAGAACTCAAAAACAGATTTATGCGTAGAAGAAAAGACTCTTTGACGGCTGCAATGGAGGAGAGGAAGGGAGGGTGACGGGGGGAGAGTTTAGATTAGAAAGTTGGTATAAATTGCTTGTGTGAAATAGGTGACAGCACACATTAGAAACAAGAACAATATTAAGTGGACTTCAACATAACTTGAGTACTCCTCCCATCTTAACCCAATAAAGCAAGGACAGAGTAGCTAGGGCAGAGTGCAGGGGACCATGCTCTTAGGTCAAATCGAGGCCAATTGACACAACTAACATTTTGGTAAGAGGGCTCTTTGCACCCCACATTGGTAAGTGGCGTCTGGGGTTTTAAAAGCTGCCAAGCTACCATCCGAGGGCACAGCAAATGGTCCCAACTCAGCAGGACTGGATGCTCACTGAGGACCAAAATGACAATCCAGAAGACAGAGAAATACATCAGTGGGTGCCTACATCAACTTGGGACCAAAAGAACTGGATGGTGCCTGGCCACCACCAGTGATAGCTACAATGGAGTTCACAAAGTGGAGTCTCACTGGCAACACAAGAATAAAAAGGGGCACACCCTGAGATCTCCACTAAAAGACTGTAAATGATGGTCCAGTGGCTTCAGGGTTCCTCTGGGAACATAGTCCCCGGCCCAGATGCTGCCCTTGCCCGTGGATCATAATGAAGGTGCAGTCTTCTGACAGCAAATGATTGGACTTGGGGATGCAGAGTGACTATATATTGGGTGCACTTTATAGTTCTATGCATCTATAAGACATCATCCTGCTGACCTCTGAATGGAGGAAGGGGAGCTCATGGAGAGGAGGGGAAAGGAGACTGTTGGGAGGATGAGACATGTATGGAGCAGAGAGGAATAGTGTGCTGTCACTGGGCTGGGAGAGCAGTGTAAGCGCACATAGGTCGGCATGTGTTTTAGTCAGCTAGGGCTGCTCTAACAGAAATACCACAGAGTGGATGGCTTTAACAAAGAAAGATTTATTCTTACACAGTCCGGTAGGTTGCGAGTCCATATTCAGGGCGTCTGCTCCAGGGAAAGACTTTCCCCTTGACGGCTCTGGAGGAAAGTCCGGTATTGCATCAGTCATTGTCCAGGGAGCGTCCTAACGCAAGAACCTCTGGTCTGAATGACACGCTCTGCTCCCGGTGCTGCTTGCTTGATGGTAGCGAGGTTCTCCAATTGTCCTTGGTTCTTTTTCCTTTTATTCCTTGCAGGCTAAAAGCATTAAGGGTGGGGCAAGCCATACTCCAGGGAAACTCCCCCCACAGCAGGAATTCACAGCCTCACCCTAATCCTTTAACATACAGGTTAGCAAAACCACACAATGGAGGACAGTCCCAAGATACTGGGAACCATATCCCAGCCACATGGCTGCACACATTTTTGGGGGGACACAATTCAAACCATGACAGCATGCAAATTTGTACAGGAATGTATATTTTCACTGTCATAATAAAAAAATCCTATGGATCACAACAAGAAAAGTAAAAATACGGGTAGTGATAATATTTAAAATTATTGTCTAAAGTTTTCTAACTGACTCAATTTTATTTGGCCTTTCCTTTTTGCTTATTTTTATTTATCTGGATCTTATTAAGTTTTGTCATCTATAGTTTTTGCTGATTTTCTGAAAATATTTGACCAGAATGTCTCAACAAAGATTTTAGTCTTATGAAAAGGACCATGGCTCAAGATATCCAAGGCTCTTGTGCAGAACTGATGGTCTCACTAACTGCAGCTGGTCCAGAATAAGTGGAATAGGGAACAATTACATTTGGTTGAGTAAAGGAATATACTATGGGTCTTATGTAAAAAAAAATATTGCTGATGTTTTTAGGTCCTGCTTTCTAAATGAAAGCTAAATTAATATAATGGGCTTATTAACATAGAATCTGAGGTTTTATAAAATGCAATTGCTGCTGAAACACATGAAAAATGATTACTGATGCTACTTATGTATAAAACACCTGATGCCTTGCTGAGGGACCTTAGGGTCATAATTTCACTGGTTCTTTCAGATAATTGGGCTGATATTGTTGGTGCCTCTATTTTACTTCATAGTTCACTATGTGACACTTGAGAGCTTGAAAACTTAATGATATTCAATTAATATCCTTTTTAACTCAGAGATTTAGGAAAACTGGTTCCTAAAGTCTCTTAAATGATAATCTAGATAGACTAAGTTTGGCTGTTTTACTCTGGGTGTTCTGTTTTATAAACATAAGGGAAAATGAAAATATCTTCTATGTATAGACTTTTATGGCTCTTTATTAGAACCTCAGACCCCACTTTCCCAATTGGTAGAGGAGGCCTTTAAGCTGTGTAATAACAAGATATTTGGTGGCAGAAAAAAATTATATATATATGTGAAAAAGAAGGCCCAATTGTTGGCTATACCCATCCAGTGTCCATCTCAAGGTGACCCATTTGGCACCTGAGATCAACTTTTGGATCACTTCACCAACTGATGAGATCAACATTTGGATCACTTCACCAGCTGATGAGTAGTGTCTCTGGTCAATGAAAAGTACTGTCAAAAAATGAGGCTAGAAAAGGGGAAAGTCCTGGGCAGCACAAAACAGGATACCTAGCTGACTTCTCACAGGCCCAGATGAACAGGACTTCCTATAATGACTCTTGGAAGAGGGGTGAAGAGATAGACTATGGACAGAGCTCTGAGGCCTGCCTGGCTCTCAGCCACACCATCCATATCTCCATGGGGGAAACCAAAGCTTACACTTGACGTGGAATGTAAGGCCAGCCATGTGCCGTAGAGTCGGATCCGACTCGTGGCGATCCTGTAAGGAGATTAAATTTATCTTAGACACAAAAAGCCACCTTCTCTACCTTAAAGAGGCCTACTCTCCAAGTGGGACTATATAGTTACTGGCTTGGACTAAAAATCCAAGGTGAAAAATTTGCTTTTGTTTCTGATGGGGTCATTGTTGTTGAGACATTATCATGTAGGAGAAAAATGGATGCGAGAGGAAAAAAGAGAGAGGAGAAATAGAGAAGGGTAAAAGACAAGGTAAAAGAGGAGAGAGAAAGATAACTGGGAGAAATGAAGACAGACTAAGAAAGTA
Organism: Heterohyrax brucei; assembly: GCA_028571685.1. Taxonomy (NCBI): domain Eukaryota; kingdom Metazoa; phylum Chordata; class Mammalia; order Hyracoidea; family Procaviidae; genus Heterohyrax; species Heterohyrax brucei. The sequence continues at coordinate 3,052,734 of CM053151.1, forward strand.
AAGCAAAGGTAAAGAGGAAGTAGAAAAAGGAGAGAGGAAGATGAAAAACTAGCTAAATCCAGTCTGGGTTTCCAAAAAGACTTACATCTTTTAGGCTGCAACAGTTCCAATTAAACTAATGTCTTGTGGGTTCTAACTGACATTCAGTAATTATCATCCTGGCCATTATAAATGATTAAAATTGTCAATGAGAGATTTCTACTCAGATAGGCGGGCCTACACCCTTACTCAGCATGAAGCAGATACAGAAGAAGTTTTATGTTCCCATAAAAAAAAATCTGAGTATGAAATCTCTCACGGGAGTTAAAGTAGACAAAATATATTAAAAAACATGCTAAAGACTTGGACAGTTACTTTCATGGTAAACTAATCTCACAGATATGAGATGTTATAATACTGACAGTGGTAACTGAAAGAGCTAATAATTATAAAATATTTATTAAAAATCCTTGCCTGATCTCTCAGGCTGACTAAAACTAACTTGGAGACTAAAGCTCTTTTTTAGATCCTGCCCAGAGGACTGAGCCAGATACCATCACACACCGTGCCCAGTTATCTGAGAAAGCTACAGAGTCCAGGTAACATCACAGTTCCTCTAAAAACACAAACACTTCTTTGGCTCTGAATTTCAGAAATTATTTTCAACACTCCACAACCTAGGTTGGCCACACATGCTAATAATGCGAACCATAATCATAATTATTTGTGGGCTATTTGTTGCTTTATACAGTGTATGCCCTGCCTTGTGATGTACTGTACCTCATGTTGTAGAGTCAATTCCTAATATAAGACTTGATCTTAGAATGAATGCTATAAATCAAAGCAGTTATTTTCATTTAAAACTTATTTCATAGACATGAAAATTTAAAAAACTAGGAGTGGAGAATGGTGGTAAATGTAAGAACCTAACAAAAGCCACTCAGGTTATTAAGCTGCATTCCATCCTCTGCCTCAGTTATCACCCTCAGAGCAAATGATGGTAAATGTTGAGAACCTAACAAAGATCCCTTAGGTTACTAAGCTGCATTCAACCCTCTGCCTCAATTATCACCCTCAGACAGGATTAGCAGGTCTGCATTCCTCTCCTTATCTCTGAAGGAACAGAATTTATTAAGACCTCGAGAACTGGAACTAGACAAGGATGCCCACTCTCACCACTTCTACTCAATATTGTGCTAGAAGTTCTAGCCAGAGCAATTAGACAAGTCAAAGAAATAAAGGGCATTTGTATTGGCAGTGAAGAAGTAAAGATTTCCCTCTTTGCAGATGATATGACGGTTTATACAGAGAATCCAAAGAAATCCATAAGTAAGCTACTGGAGCTAATAGAAGAGTTCAGCAAAGTGTCGGGATACAGCATAAACATAACTAAATCAATAAGATTCCTTTATACCAACAGTGAGATTATTAAAGAAGAAATCACCAAATCAATTCCATTTACTATAGCCTCCAAGAAGAGAAAATACCTAGGAATAAACCTAACTAGAGAAATAAGAGATCTTTACAAAGAGAACTATGAGACCTTACTACAAAAAACTGGGAGAGATTTACATAAGTGGAGTAACCTGCCCCGCTCATGGACAAGAAGACTCAACACTGTGAAAATGTCTATTTTGCCTAAAGCAATATACATATACAATGCAATCCCAATACAAATTCCAGTGATATTTTTTAATGAGATGGAGAAACAAATCATGAGCTTCATTTGGAAAGGGAAGAAGCCCCAGATAAGTAAAGCACTACTGAAGAAGAACACACTGGGAGGCCTCTCACTACCTGACTTAAAAACCTATCACACTGCCTCGGTTGTCAAAATAGCCTGGTATTGGTACAAAAAAAAAAAAACCCATATAGACCAATGGAGCAAAGTAGAGATCCCAGGGATGCCACCATCCTCCTCTGAACAGCTGATATTTGACAAAGGTCCTAAGATTTTAAACTGGGGTACAAACAGTCTCTTTAACCAATGGTGTTGGCATAATTGGATATTCATCTGCAAAAAATTGAAACATATCTCACACCTTATACAAAAATCAGCTCAAACAGGGTAAAAGACCTAAATATAAAAGCTAAAATGATAAAGCTCATCCAAGATAAAATAGGGTCAACAATGGAAGTTTTAATACACAGTATAGACAGACTTCAAAATCTGACAAACAAAACACATTCATCAGAAGCGAATATAGATAAATGTGAATTAATAAGAATCAAAAACTTCTGTTTATCCAAAGGCTTCATCAAAGGAATTAAAAGACCACCTACAGAATGGGAAAAAAATATTTGGCAACTCTATGTTAGACTGACGCCTGATCTCCACAATCTGTAAGGTACTACAAAATATCAATAAGAAAAAGATAAATCATCCAGTTAAGCAATGGGCAAAGGAGATGGACAGACACTTCTCTAAAGAGGAGATCCAGGCAGCCAAAAAACACATGCGGATATGCTCACAGTCATTAACTATTAAAGAAATTCAAATCAAAATGGCAATGACATACCATCTCACCCCAAGATTGGCAATGATCCAAAAAATGCAAAACACTGAATGTTGGAGAGGCTGTGGAGAGATTGGAACTCTCCTACACTGTTGGTGCAACCTCTTTGGAAAGCAGTCTGGCGTTACCTTAAAATAATGGATATAGATATACTATTTGACCCAGCAATTCCACTGCTTGGAATATATCCTACAGAATCAAGGCCATTCACACCAATGGATACATGCACACGAATGTTCATCGCAGCACAGTCCATGATAGCAAAAAGATGGAATCAGCCCTGATGCCCAACAACAGGAGAATGGATAGGTAAACTTTGGTATATGTACTCAGTGGAGCACTATGCAATGATAAAGAACAACGATGATAGCAGAAAACATCTCTCAGCTTGGTTTCAACTGGAGGACATTGTGTTGAGTGAAACTAGTCAGCGACAGAAGGACAAATATTATAGGAGACCCCTATGATAAAAACTTAAAAGCAGACTCATGCATAACAGAAAAGACTCCTTGACGGCTAGAAGGATGGGGAGGGTGGAAGGGTGGGAGGGCGGGAGGGCGAGGGCAAGAGTTTAGGTTAGATAGTTAGAAATTTGGATGGGTGAAATTGGTGACAGCATACATTAGTAAGAAGATCAATATTAATGGGACGTCAACAGAACTTGTGTACTCCTTTCATCTTAGCCCAATATTGTAAGGACAGAGTATGTACATTTTCATTTTTATTTAATTAAAAAAAATTGGGGGCACAGTGTTTGATTATTCTGTGGCAAACACCAACCCCTTTGAATTCTGGCTATAAAAATCACTGCAATGTAACCCACGTGGACAGTTTTGGCTTGCTGTCCTCCAGATTGCTGGTATATCTGCAAATAAAATATTCCTTGAACCCCATGTTGTCTCTGAACTTTTAGCTACAGTGACAGGCTGGGGCTTTTCAATCTCTGTTTTAATCTCCTCTTCTTGAGGTTGGGCAGGGCCTGTGAATATTGTGTGGTAGCACCCTAATGATCAGGTTATCTTACATGGCAAATGTGCAGAGATTTTACAGATGTAATTGAAGTTCCAAATCAGTTGACTCTAAGTTAGTGGACTGTGACAAACTAAAATCTCTCGTTTTAAAGCCATCTACTTGTGGTATTTCTGTTAATGCACCTCTAATAGATTAAGACAGTGTTGTTTTAAGTTGATAGATTTGTAATAATTTTTTATGCAACAACAGAAAATGAATGAAATAACTTGGATTTTGTCTTTAAAAGGCTTAAATAGTATACTGGCCTTATCATGTGTGGGTTCAATAAACTTAATTGCATTGTAATTACCTTATTCTGCTATATGAGTTGTATTTATCTCAGGAAATAAAATCCATTAACACTATACTTGTCTGTTCCTGAGCTTCCAGAAATAAAATATGCAAAAATGAATCTAAAGGTGGTAGGGCTGTGGTGGTAAATTCAGCCCACGATTGCTGTTATATCCTCTCTACAGAGACAATCAGTCTGAGGAAGAGCTCATGTTTAGAGAAAACCAACCAACAAAAGCCAATGTTATCAGTAACTACGTGGTGGAGTCAACTGTTTCTTTTATGTAGTGCTCTGGTTGCTCATTTATATTATAGGTAAGTGGGACAGAATAATAATGGTAAGACATCTGATATTTTTTACTTTTAAAAAAGTTTATTACATATGACCTTCATAATATGTTGCTTTAAATATGCCAGCCAAGTGCCACTGAGTCAGATTCCACTCACGGCAACCCCAGGGGCCAGGGTATGAGTTAATAATTAAATAGGTAGTTTATTTATTTATGTTTTAATTTTAGGAGTATACATTTTTTATAGTTACTGTTAGTATTACAGAGCCCAGTTGGTGCAGTGGTTTAGAGCTTGGCTGCTCATCAAAATGTCAGCAGTCTGAATTCACCTGCTGCTTCTTGGAATGTGGGACAGTTCTATTCTGATGGTATAATGCTCACTAAACATGATGATTTACTTTAACGGTTTTTCCAACAACAAAATATACTTACATTCTTAGATTATAGGTAGTCCTGATGGATTGTTGTTTGAATATATTGCTAAAAATTAAAATACAGCTAAAATCGAGTTTTTAGTATTTTATTTTGGGTTTTTTAAATCCTAATTCATATGGTAAATTGATCTGTATTTTCCTGTTTTGTGTGACCTGTCATGTTTGGCAGTAAGTTTATGTGAATTGAGCAGAATAATTTAAATAAAAGACAGAAAGTGTTTTACCTTGCTCTGTTCAGTGATAATGTAAATAAAATGGCAATTACCTTTTCTTTGAATGTTTAAAAGAAGCCACCCAGAAAAAATCTTTTGGGCTAATAACTTTTTTGTAGCTCAAGTTTTGACAACCTTTGTGTTCTGTTCAAAAGTATTAGATTTAATCAGGCATTCTGTTTCTTCTTGTGTTAATTTTGTTAATTTGTATTTTATTAGAAAATTACTTACTTCACTGGAATTTAAAAATTTACCAGACTAGAGTTTCAAAGGCATTCATCTCCAAAGTTATGCCTGTAGTCCCTTGCTCATTTGTAAATTTCTGTATTTATATTTTATTATTTTTATCTTCCTAAGACTAAAAAGAATTTTGGACTATTTGATCTTTTTTCTTTTTTTGAAAAATAGATCAGCTCTACTGTTCTTTTCTCTTCTGAAAATAATAAAGTCTATCATTTAATTTAGACATTTAGGTGTGCATCAGGATTGTATCCTTTCACCATAACTATTTCATCTGAGCAAATAATCTGAGAAACTGAACTATATGAAAAAGAATGAGGCATCAGGATTAGAAGAAGACTTATTAACAATCTGTGATACATAGGTGAAACAACCTTGCTTGCTGATGCACTTACTGATGAAGATCCAAGACTATAGCATGGATTGTACTCTAACGTAAAGAAAACAAAAATCCTCACAATTGGACCAATAAGCAAAATCATGATAAATGGAGAAAAGAATGAAGTTGTCAAAGATTTCATTTTACTTGGATACATACTCAAAGCCCGTGGAAGTCAAGAAATCAAAAGACACACTGCATTGGGCAAATCTGTTGCAAAGGACTTCTTTAAATTGAAGGTGTTCATAAGCAAGGATGTCACCTTGAGGACTAACATGTGCCTGACCCAAGTCATGCTGTTTTCAACTGCCTCATATGCATGGGAAAGCTCAACAATGAATAAAGGAGACTGCAGAAGAATGGATGCCTTTGAATCACAGTGTTGGTGAAGAATATGAAACACACCACGAAAGTCAAAAGAGCAAACAAACCTGTCTTGGAAGAAATACAACCAGAATTCTCCTTAGAAGCAAGGATGATGAGACTGTCTCACGTATTTTGGATGTGTTATCAGGAGGGATCAGTCCCTTGAGACAGACGTCGTGCTTGGTAAAGTAGATGGTCAGGAAAAAAAAAGGAAGTCTCCGAATGAGCCGGATTGAGAGAGTGGTTGCAATGATGGGATCAAGCATGACAACAACTGTGAGGATGATGCAGGATCGGGCAGTGTTTTGTTCTGTTGTACAAAGGGTTACAGTGAGTGGAAACCAACTCTACAGCACCTAACAACAAGATGTATTTAATTAACTACTTACCCATAAAGCTCTCAGCCAGGGACTGTGCTCAGCAATTAACATACATTATCTCATATCCTTACAACAATCCTAAGAGGCAGTTTTTTTCAATAATTCACATTTTACAAATGAGAGCATTGACTCTTAAGTGACTAAGTAACAATACCTCACTTGTTGATCACCACAACATACAGAATCCCAGGTTCCAACTGAGATTCTGAGTTTGTAGGCCTATGATAGTGACAAAGAATCTGTAATTATTTGAAAAAGCTTCCAATGAATGTTTTCTAAGATTGAATATTAAGCAAAGAACTAGTAAGACAGTACTCACAGTACAGTCCTGTAGTTTTCTGTCTACACATACACGGATATGTTTGCAGGTATTAACTGAAAAAATGGTAAAGATTTTGAAAAGTCATTGTGGGGGATAGGTGGGGATGATGATGAGAAATGTGCACAAAATGAAAGGTCAAAGAAAGGAAGATGCCAATACACAAAACTGTGACATTTTCTCCTTGCTCGGAAACCTGAATGTAGACATGGAGATGACTGATGGCTGGGTTAATTGAATTGAAAGGAGTCAGGGACGGGGGCGGAAGACTGAGGCTATTGGTGGGAGAGTGACTGAAGTGATGTCTCTTGAGTCTCTGGTTAAGAAATGGGAACATAAACTGAGAGAAAAGGGTAGGGTAGCAGAAAGAGATTAAGGATTTTGAGGTCAGAAATAGCTGTATTGAGGGTAGATTAAAGTAGCAGAAGACTGGCCGATTTTGTTGAAGATTTCAGTGATGGGACAATTTATGGTGATGACAGCAAAAGGCTGTGGTGCTGAGGTAGTGAAATGGAGGCTGGGTAAAGATTGCTGAAGGTGAGGAGGCTCAGGTACTCTGAGGCACTTCCCTGCTCCAGAATCAAAGGTGTTAGAGGTGTGGCGATAAGCCTGGCTGTCACAAACTGCACCAACCACTTTCTTGTCAACTCATAGTAGTCTCAAGGGACCATCCTGCCATGTCTCAGGGTCATGGTCTTCACCCACCAGAAGACCTTGAGTGTTGTTTGAATGGCCAGACAAATTTCCACCATTCACCTCATTTCCAGATTATTTACAGAAACATAAAGTAAGACTAAACGAAACATTGAGGCATGAAAAACTTCAAAATATACTTCCCGCCCCACCTTGAAGAAATGTTCCTTTGGATTAATTTTGATTCCTTTCATTAAGTCACTTCAGAAAACCAGTCCATAACAAAATCACCCCTTGTTTTGCAGCAACACAATGTTTTCATTAGCAGTGGTAGAGAACCTTGTCAGTGGGATTTTAAAAAATATATTCAGAGAGGCTTCCACATGCAATTTCTCTTTGTGTTTACCTTGTGCTATGCGCTGTGCTGCATGCTTTGGATTCAATAAATGATTTACTTTTCTGTTATCCATAATGGTGATACTAAAATTAGACACATGGTACAGATGAAGAAACTTAGAAAATTAAACAACCAGTTTAAGGTCTCACAGTTAATAAACGGTGAGATCAAGATTTGAATTCATGCCACTCTGACTTTTTCTTTGTATTACCAGCATACCTTCAGGTTGGTGAAAAATGTCATGATGATGTGCCACCCAATGCCATTCAGTAAAGAACTTGTTGCCCCCAGCTCCTGGAAATGCTGCTTCCCAATATCCTTCAGCTACCAAGACCCTTCAGGGATTGCCTGGACTTCAGAGAACCTCCTCACCCAGGTCCGTACACTTCTGGGCAGGTAATTCCAAAACTCATCTGTGCCAGAGTGTAAAGGCATCTCTGCTCCACTTGGAACTACTCTGAAAGCACAGCTTAGCTCCAGGGCTCCCTACGGGGCTTACTGAGGTTGCCATCAGCTTTCACCACAGCTCTCAACTTCTCCCTCTGCCCAGTCCTACACCCTTTTCTCCTTTCCACAGGTGCTGATCTCAAGCTCACTCCTTCATGAATATTCATCCTAAATTCTGTGTCCAGGGAACCCAATCTGACAGCCCCTCCAAGAAGGATTTCCAGTTACAGAAATCATACTATTTCTCACCTTTCCCACGGACCCTTTCAAATGTTCAGAGAAGTGTCAGGCCTAGACAAAGCTGGATCTACCTTGCCCTGGTCTCTAGGACCATGTCTAGCTATTTGAACTTCAAGAACATAAGACTCAACTGGGAAACGAGTTATGTAAAATGGCCCTGCGTTTGGAATAGGAACATCCTGCTGTTCTGCTTGTTTCTCCTTTCATCCCTAGAATCTTTCAGAGGTGGATGGATGGGACTAGAAAGCCCCAATCCTGACTTAGTTCTGAACAACCTGCAGAGAGCTGCTTGAAAATTTCAGGCTCACACCAGATAAACCACTACACCATGACCTCAGTGGCTGAAAAGTGAAAACATGAACAAAAGGAAAGCAAACAAATTTGAATATTTTTATTCAGGTTCATTTTTTCCCACACATTTCATTGATTAGAATAAACAGTCAAAATATATCAGGAAAAAAAATCAATCCATTCATCAGAAAGCGTTTGTTTTCTCAGTGTGATTAAGTATTATAGCTGAACTAAGACAAACAAGAAAAAATAATACTTGTGTATTCCAAATTCTGTCAAGTTTCCTCTCTTCTCATTTTAATTATTCTTTTAAACCCAAATAATCACTATATAAAGTAACTAAGTGTGTGATTCAGGATATATTTCTTTATAGTGGTTTGAAAATTTGTGCTACTTGCTTTTCAGTTAGACCTTCATAAAGATTTCATCTGTGCTAACCACTTAATTAGAAAAATATAATATTATGTGAAAATTTCAAAAGATTTAGTAGTGAGAATAACTAAAGTTTATATATTCAGAATAGAATATATTTCATTTAACTGCAATATATGTTTTCTTCTAATGCAGCTAATATACCTTTCAGTCAGCAGCAAATTCAAGCCACATATTATTAAAGATCACTCAGATCACTGTAAGTATATAATCTGTATTAACTGCTTTAAGTATTTTGTAGACTGAAGTACTTAAAGTATTCAGTTATGGATTTTCAAATCTTTTTAGATGTAGCCTCTCAAAAGGCTGAGAATAATTATGTTTCCCACGAAGTTGGTCTTCACCTTTGATGGCCCTGTGGTTGTCATATCAGCCTGTCGATAAACATGTACTAAGTATCTTTGGGACGAGGCCTGTTCAGACTCTGGAAGCAAATAGCATAGAAACAAAAGATTAAGTTTCCCTGGAGAAGCTTACAATCAAGATGGTGATTTTCATGAATATAAGCCAGCAGAGATTTGCTTAATTTTCTTACTTGTTTCTCAACATCAGTGATAACATTCTTTTTGTTTGTGTGTTTGTTTGTTTTTGGATAGCAGTGACTTTAAGATTCTCCTAAACTGATAGAAGAAGGAGAAAACTTCCATTAACTAATTTAAAAAAAAGGAAGAAAGAAAGTGTGTATAGGACCCAACAAAATTGTTCCTAGATGTTTCAGTATCCATAGGTCGTATTTACAACATACAGTACTGGAGCCTGTTTCTTAATTATTTGTACATAAAATTAAAATGTGTTTTAATATTTCATCTTTAAGAATAAAATGTCAGAACGTTTTTGTGATTTCCTCTAACAAGTAAGACAGGAGGGAGGTTTTTTGTGAGGATTTCCAGCCAAGCCATGTACAACAAATCCGATACAGCTCCTTTTCTTGCCACTGGAAGGCTCCTGACAGCATTGGAGAGAAACAATAAAATTGAAAATTACTACAGGCAATAACATCACTAGTACTTCAGAGCTGTTTAATAGTCAGTGGCCAGAAATTTCATTACCCTACACCCTAAAAAAAAAAAAAAAATGAAAGCATTGAAATTATCTTGAATAAAATGGAGTCCTGGTGGTACAGTGGTTAAGAGCTCAAGACTGTTCACCAAAAGGTCGGCAGTTTGAATCTACCAGCTGTACCTTGGAAGAAGACAGTTTTACTGTCTTGTAGGGTCACCGTAAGTCAGAATCACCAGGACAGCTCACACAACCACCACCACCACCAGCAGATATTAAGCTGATGTATTTCTCAGATAATATAAATATCTATACTCCAGAAAGATATACTTAGGTATTGTAGAAGACAGACAAAATAAAACTACAAAATTTTAATTCTTCTTTAAACAGAGAATCTGATCAACTAATCTTCCCTAGCCCCTTGCCTTCCCACCTCTGTGCTTTTTTTTGTGGGAATCACTTTTCCAAATAGTTAAAAGATTGTTACATTTGAGAGAAACTTCAGAAACCAGCTAGATTAACACTTCATTCAGTTCAGAATACCATCCTACAACATCTTAGGATAGTCCTCCACACTTGACTTTGCTTGCAAATACATTGGACTGAGTTCTCAAGATGTAAATGTGAAAGTTGAAGATTTTCAAGTTTAGCTACCAACCTTTAAGGAAATGTATGTTGATACTTTCAGCAGGAGCACTCCTAACATTGTTGGGGCCAGAGGGCAAAGGAAAATGGAAAAACTCATTGCCCTTTTTCTCCTGCCCTCATCTGTTCCTGGCCTTCTGGTGACCTCATGAACACGTACATAGGCACCAACAGCCTTCAGAGGGCCTACCCAGGGAGGAGGTCTACTGGTAGACTTGGGACTGGTTCAGTAGAGAGCTCCAGGGTCCCAAGTACCTAAAGCATAATCTAGAAGAGGAGCAAGGGTTCTCACTGGATGTATTCCCCTGAACCTGTGTGTGGAGCATGACTAACGGAAGAGCCAAGAGAGGTCTTTAACGTCCATGGGCCCCAGTTGCCAAGGTCTTTAGGCAGCATTTACTTCTTTCACTTTCTAAAATCCCACATGCTCAAAATCTTTTTAACTTTCATCTGAATAATCATAAACTTTTGAGTTGACAAGCTCATTCACTTAAGGCTCCCCTCTGACATTCTTAAATGTTTGTGGTGATACTTACAGGACAATGAGGTTAGCAGCTCTCGAGTGCTCCTGTAAGAGTTCATTCAGCCGAACTTGACGGTAACTCTGTGGACAACATTCAGATTTTATCAGAGACAGACGAAAATTTATCTTCTGCCCTTAAATTATGGATGAACAGAAAACTTTGGGGATTTTTGTTCTGTTTTGTTTTTTAAGTTACAATTACTTCATCAGGTTTGGAAACTTACAAGTTTTAAAAACTCATGAGGAATCTTAGAAAAGTAAAGAACAGGATCAGGTTGTCATTGTGCCATACCAAAGCCCACTGCCATCTAGTCAGTTCCAACTCTTAGCAACCCTGTAGGACACAGCAGAACTGCCCCCAAAGAGTTTCTAAGACTGTTGTCTTTATGGAACTGCCATGTCTCTCCCAAACAGAATGGCTGGTGGGCTCAAATTACTGAACTGCAGTAAGCAGCTCAGTGCTTTAACCCATGTACCACCAGGTACTTCAGTATTCTAGTGTCTTACTAAATTTTAGGGGAAAAGAGCAAGCAAACAACAAGGATAAGAGTAAAAAGATGAGAATTGCCCGTTTGGGGGTGCAGTTTTCATACTAATTTCGCATCCTTAAGAACATGTGTTTATATTCTTAGTTTAGCTTTGTTTAAGCTCTCTGAAAACTTCTTTAGCACAGGGCACTGTTTTCAAGTAAGAAGCTACCTGAAGACTCACTTGAAAAAGTAACTACATTAACTACTTTGTAGTGATGAGAGAAATGTTTATTATTATGTTTCACTGATTAAGAAATCAAGACTCAGAAAAACTGAGTGATTTGCTCAATCATATGAAAGTCTTGGATAGAACTGGTGGTTTACTACAGATAGAGTTTATGACTTCCAGTTCAGTAACATTTCCACTAAATCTGAAAGGCTTTTAGCATGGCTTGTGTCATGGATTGAACTGTGTTCCCCCAAAAATGTATGTGTTGATTGGAATTGGTTTGGCGTTCCCACATGGTGCCCTTCCTCCCACGTGTTGTGAATCCTGCCTGTGTGATACTGATGATGGAGAATGGTTGGCAGTTGTGTCAGTGAGGCAGGACCCAAGCTACAAGCTTGTGGAATACAAGGGAGAGAAGTGAGCAGAGGAAGTTGGGAACCTCATACCACCGAGAGAGAAGCACTGAGAGCAGAGCATGTCCTTTGGACCCGAGGTTCCTGTGCTGAGATGCTCTCACTGGATGTGGACTTAGCCTACCGGACTGTGATAAATTCTCCTACTGAATGGACTTACAATTTGTAAATGGATTTGTGGCTTACCGGACTGAGACAATAAAAGCTTCTCTACATGAAACCTTCCACTCGTGGTATTTTCCATTAGAGCAGTACCAGGTGACTAGGACAGCTTGCTCTAATGTTCCAAGTTCAGCTCCTAAGGTAGTTTATTTAGAATTTACAGTTTAGAGGCCCTTTTCTTTGGATGTCCAATTCAGATGTCAATTTTTCTGCCTAACTCTCGAGTCCTTTCTCTTTACACAGTGCAATCACCAACTTCATTGAGCTTGGGCCAGTTACAAGAACTCCCACCTCACTGGGTTCTACAGAAAAACTTACTGTTTCATATTCACCTGCAACGTGTACCCAAACCAGTTATGTTCACCAGTCCAACCACATCATACATTTCCTCATATTCTTTAGTTAATTTTTCACAGCTCTTTACATCAGGGTAAAATTCTTTGTTACTACTTTAAACTGTGAGTTTATCTACCTTTATCTATTTTGCATGCATACTGACTCAATTGTTTTAGACTGCTAGGTCTGTCTCCTGCCCTTTAAAAGTAAATTTGAAAGGAGACATCACAATAGATATCTAAAATTTGTTTTTTAACTTAAAAAAAATTGACTTTACATAAAAAAACAAGAACAGTTTTTCAAATCCATATTTCTATATCCAGGAATATGAATGGAAAGCATGTGAGAAATGCAAAAATCTTGGGTCCTGCATATTGAAATTCTGTAATAGATTCACCACTTCATTACCACTGTTTCCTTTTTTCAGCTAGGTACGTAGCAAAGCAAAAATGAAGGCAGACAAGTCCTTACTTTTTCCTTGGCTGCTTCCAGTGCTGCATCTGTAATTTTCCACGGAGATTCTCTCTTTAATTTCTCGGCAGTTGTTAAATCTTTGCAGCCCTCATGGAGACAGTATGGCTCAATCATCTCTTCAAAAACTTTCCAGCTGAAATTGGAATTAAAATGGAGGCCTCACACTGGGAAACCAACTCATTATTTTACTGATACTGCAGATATCACTGGCTCTGTTGGCTGCAGAATCAGAGCTGAATGTCAGGTAAATCTTTTTAAGAACTATCTTTACAGGGAACCACGACCACAGAGCAGCCTCCCTACCCAAGTAAAGGCTTTAATGTGTTTGCATCCTTGTTAGCGTATTAGGTGTTGCATCCTGAATTGAACAGAGTAGTAATTATTCTGCAAAGCTATTTTCTGGAAAGCCTAGTAAAAGACAGTTGTAGACACTTGAGACCATAAATGGGTTTGCATCTGTAATAAATACGTAGTCAATAGGGACACAGTGACTGACCTCTAGACACTCTGTAATAAACAGAAGCAAACCCGCTTATGGTCTCAAGTGTCTATAACTGTTTTTTACAGAAGCTGTGGGAGACATTCATGAACTTAAAGATGAACTAAGTTCTTTGGGAGTTGAACGGGGCTTTCCTCACCTTTAGGTCACATGGCAGCTCCCACTTATGGCAGGAGGCTGTGAAGGAGATTAGGAAGGGCCCTCTCCAGTTCAATCGTTTCAGAACAATTTGAATGTGTGCTGCTAATAATGCTGCCTTTTTCCTTCTGATGTCTGAGTATCTCCTGAGATCTTCAAGTGGCCATTGTTCAGGTACACTTTAGGGTAAAGATCAAAAATCAGTAACATTTTAATGATTAAAAACTGAGGCCATTTTAGAGCACCTAAAAAGAAATCATTGTGTAGACAATAAAACTAAGAGCAGTTTGTAAGAGCTATAGGGCATTTTTTAAACTGCTGAAAAATCTCATTCTGTCTGTCATAAGAATCTCAGATTTATTTTTAAAATGATAACAAAGCAGAACTTATAATTAATGGCAATCATTGTCTTCAGTACGCTATTTTCAGATGGTCTCAAGTTTGAAAAATGTCCTTTGGTTTTGTGTTCTACTTATAATTCAGTAACAGAAATAAGCAATAATTTGAATCAGCATGCTAAGTTAAGAAATTAAAATATGAAGCAATGAGTTCAATTATCTCATCAGTTGGGCTGATTTAGGATTTTCAGATAGAAGTGCAGATAACAAAGGTACAAGATTGCATCTATCAGTGTGCTTTTGTTAAGGGCTGAAGAGATATTTAATGTAGGATATTTCTATTGAAGTGATTTATTTAGAAGTGTAGACAAAAGCATGGAAAGAATAGGATTAATAAGCACATTATTCTTTTAAGAACACTAATCTGTTGATTTGCCAATCCTTGCAACAGTGTCATGCCTTCTGAAGCCATTGTCAGTGCAGTACAAAGTAGGAAAGCTTGGAGAGAAGTACCTGGGATCTTGATTCAGATCCTTCATTGTCCCTCTCAACCAAGATGACCTTGCCTATAGAAGGAGGGCAACAACAGAACTAGCAGGAGAATCAGTCTACCAGTTTGGTCTACAGTGTTCTTAAGTGTACAGTGCTCTCTAAAAGCAAATGTTCACTTTCTTAACAGTTGCAAAAACTGAAGGTAAGAATCAAAAGGTTCTCTATTGAGGCTGCATACACTTATTTTGATCAGGATGAATTTTTCTCACATCTCAGCCTGTATCCTTGTTAGAAAGCGCAGTATAAAACTGGTTTCCTGAAGAATAGAAGGTAGAACAAAGGTTGATGATTGTCTCTCTGAGGTCCATACTATGCTTTCCCCATTGTAGTTTGGGTAGGACTGACTCATTTCTAATATTAGCCAATTAGCACAATTCCATCCACTCTGCCAGAGTGGCTGGTCAGGATAGGCACATATCCCAGGTAGCAGGGACTGATTATCCAATAAGCAAGGTAACTGAATGCTTAGAGCATCAACAAACAGTTGTCCAAAGCGTAGACTCACAGACCCCAAGCAGACAGGACACAAGGAAAAGTGAGTGCCACAGTAGAAGAGAACGGGCAGGCCACTAAATGAAATTGATGCCAGCTCCAACACGTGAGAATGTTACCACCAGCAAATGAAATTCATGAAAGGTCATAAGTATGTTCATATGCAAGGTTTTGTAAGCTATGAGGCCTGTATCACTTTAACACCTAGGCTGACATTTGTGTTCTACAGTTTGAACTCGTGAGTAACTAGAGGAGTGAGCACCACAAATTATCGGTGTTTAGGGTGCTCATATGCCTTAATCAGACCCTGCCAGATAGTCTTGAACCAGTAGCCACCCAGTATTGCACTGTTCACAGTACATGACTCAGTAGCTTAGGTCAGTGCAACCTGAATGAATCTAGGACCTCAGTTTAGAGATCAAGAAGAGATACACTTTCTCTCCCCCTGAACATAAGTAATCTATTATGTAGTCTTGGTTGCTATTGGCATCATCTTCTTTCCATAAATCACCCTTGGTTCATGCTTTCACAGTAGAAGACAGAGTAGGAAGACAAATAAGAAATAGTCTTTCATTGATGCAGAAAAGGCATTTGATAAAGTCCAACACCCATTCATGCTAAAAACTCTTAGCAAAATGGGCATAGACAGCAAATTCCTCAACACAATAAGGGCCATTTATACAAAGCCAATTGCCTACATCATCGTGAATGGAGAGAGACTGAAAGACTTTCCCTTGAGATCAGGAACTAGACAAGGATGCCCACTCTCACCTCTCCTATTCAACATTGTGCTAGAAGTTCTAGCCAGAGCAATTAGACAAGACCAAGAAATAAACGGCATCTGCATTGGCAAAGAGGAAGTTAAAATCTCCCTGTTTGCAGATGATATGATTGTATATGCAGAAAACCCCAAGGAATCTATAAAAAAGTTGATAAAAAAGTTCAGCAAAGTCTCAGGATACAAGATAAACATAAGTAAATCAGTAGGATTCCTTTATACCAACAATGAGACTGTTAAGAAAGAAATTGTCAAATCAATACCATTTACGATAGCCCCTAAGAAGATAAGGTACCTAGGAATTAATCTAACCAGAGAAACAACAGATCTTTACAAAGAGAACTACAAGCCCTTACCACAGGAAACTAAGAGAGACTTAGATAAATGGAAAAACCTACCCTGCTCGTGGATAGGAAGACTTAACCTAAAGCAATCTACTTATATAATGCAATCCCAATACAAGTTCCAGTGTCATTTTTTAATGAGATAGAGAAACAAATCACCAATTTTGTTTGGAAAGGGAAGAAGCCCCGGATAAGTAAGGTACTACTAAA
This sequence comes from Heterohyrax brucei, assembly GCA_028571685.1. Lineage (NCBI taxonomy): Eukaryota > Metazoa > Chordata > Mammalia > Hyracoidea > Procaviidae > Heterohyrax > Heterohyrax brucei. Next base: position 3,069,193 of record CM053151.1, read on the forward strand.
GAAAAGAACACACTGGGAGGCCTCTCATTACCTGACCTTAGAACATACTATACTGCCACAGTGGTCAAAACAGCCTGGTAGTGGTACAAGAACAGACAGATTGATCAATGCAACAGAATTGAGACCCCAGAGATGACACCATCTGCCTATGAACAGTTGATATTCAACAAAGGCCCTAAGACATTAAACTGGGGTAAAAAAAGTTATCTTCAACAAATGGTGCTGGCAAAATTGGTTATCCATCCGCAATAAACTGAATCAAGATCTTACACCTTATACAAAAACCAACTCCAACTGGATAAAAGACCTAAATATCAAACCTAAAACGATAAAGCTCATCCAAGAAAAGGGAGGAACAACAATGGAAGTTTTAATACACAATGAGGACAGACTCCAAAATCTGTCAAAGAAACTACAATCAGCAGAAGAGAAAATAGATAAATGGAAACTATTAAGAATCAAACACTTTTGCTCATCCAAAGACTTTATTAATAGAATTAAAAGAACACCCACAGAATGGGAAAAAATATTTGGCAACTCTATGTCAGACTGATGCCTGATCTCCATAATCTATAAGATACTACAAAATATCAATAAGAAGAAGATAAATCATCCAGTTAAGCGATGGGCAAAGGAGATGGACAGACATTTCACTAAAGAGGAGATCCAGCAGCCAAAAAACACATGGGGACATGTTCACGATCTTTAGCTATTAAAGAAATTCAAATGAAGACGACAATGAGATACCATCTCACCCCAACAAGATTGGCCATGATCCAGAAAACACAAAACAACAAATGCTGGAGAGGCTGTGGAGAAAGTGGAACCCTCCTACACTGTTGGTGAGGTTGCAAAATGGTCCAGCCTCTTTGGAAAGCAATCTGGCACTTCCTTAAAAAAATAGATATCGATATACCATTTGACCCAGTAATTCCACTACTTGGAATATATCCTACAGAATCAAGGCCTTTCACACCAATGGACACATGCACCAGAATGTTTATCGCAGAACAGTCCATGATAGCAAAAAGATGGAATCAACCCAGATGCCCAACAACAGAGGAATGGATAGGTAAACTATGGCACATATACTCATAGGAGCACTACGCAATCATAAAGAATAACGATGATTCCAGAAAACGTCTCCTAACCTGGTTTCAACTGGAAGACATTATGTTGAGTGAAAGTAGTCAGTGACAAAGGGACAAATACAGTATGAGACCTCTATGATAAGATCTCAAAAACAGACTTGTGTATAGAAGAAAAGACTCTTTGACAGCTGTGAGGGGTGGGGGAGGGTTTTATTTTAGACGGTTGCTAGAAATCTGGTTGGGAGAAAGTGGTGATAGCACACATTAGAAACAAGAACAACATTAAGTGGACTTCAGCATAACTTGAGTACTCCGTCTATCTTAACCCAATATTGCAAGGATAGACTAGCTGGGGCAGGGGGCACGGGATCATGCTCTTAGGCAAAATCTAGGCCAATTGGCACAACTAGCATTTTGCTAAGAGAGCTGTCTGCACCCCACATTGGTGAGTGGCGTCTGGGGTCTTAAAAGCTGCCAAGCTGTCATCCGAGGACACAGCAAATGGTCCCAACTCAGCAGGAACGGATGCTCACCAAGGACCAAAATGACATGCGGTAAAGACAACCTAGAAGACGGAGAGACTCGCAAGAGTGGGTGTCTTCATCGACTTGGGACCTGAAGAACTGGATGGTGCCCGGCCACCACCAGTGATAGCCACGGTGGAGCTCACTAGGTTGAGTCTCACTGACAACACAAGAATAAAAAGGAGTGCATCCTGAGATCTCCACTAAAAGACCTCAATTGATGGTCCAGCGGTTTCAGGGTTCCCCTGAGAGCATGGCCCCCGGCCCTGATTCTGCCCTTACCCATAAATTATAACAAAGGTCCACTCTTTGGACAGGAGTGGATTGGACTTGGTGATGCAGAGTGATCATATATTGGGTGCACTTTATGGTTCTATACATCTGTAGGATATCATCCTGCTGACCTCTGGCTGGAGGAAGGAGAGTGGGTGGAGAGGAGCGGAAAGGAGGCTGTTGGGAGGCTGAGACATGTATGGAGCAGAGAGGAATAGTGGGCTGTCACCAGACAGGGAGAGCAGTGGAAGCTGCATATAGGTGGGCATGTAAATTTATAAGAGAATGTACATTTTCACTCAGTCATGTAAAAAAAAAAAGAAGTATTCCTTGATTATAAAATGAAGCTTCTAGTTCAAGCTTTGCTTGAAAGTTGAACTACAGTTGGGGTTTTTGGTATGTTTGTCAGTGACTTCCACTATGTAAGTCACTATTGTGGGTACCCTACTGGTATAATAGTTAAGCTCTTGTCTGCTAACTGAAAGAAACGTCTGTGGTTGAAACCTACCAGTGGCTCCATGGGAGAAAACACTAGGTGAACCATTTCCATAAAGATTGCTGTCTAGGAAATCCTATGGGGCAGTTCTACTCTGTCCTATAGGGTTGCTATGAATCAGAAACAACTTGATTGTGCACAACAATAAGCCACTATGAGCCATGATGTCTTTCACTTGCTGTTGAAACATACAAAGTAACAGTGGGTTATAACAAGACTGTATTTGCCCATGTCTTTTTTCTTTGCTGCTCTTCTTGCCTATGTTTGCCTTTGATTGTGTCACTGTAAGGCTTTTCGCTGACCTATCCTTTGCTTTCCCATTTTCCTAGCTAAATGATCCGAACATGGCTCCAGATTTCTGTTTCAATTCTCTTTAAATCTGAGGTTTCTAGTAAATAATTTTAAGTGATCCTAGTATAAGCCAAGTATTATCTGCTATTAAGTTTGAGAATTTTTTAAATGAACTGTATCTGCCTGCTTTTCTCACCCTTATTTCTCATAAAAACAAAGTATAAAAATTTTTAATTGCACATATCTGTTCCCCATAAATTCACATAAGAGTTCTTCTTTCAAAGTAATGCAGTACTGTTTTTGCGGCTACTCTATCATTTTTAAATTAAACTATTTAATTGTTTCTAGTTTCTCTTTGATTTCTATATAGATTTTTGTCTTTTTTACCCATGACCTTTAATTCAGTCTGTACAAGAGCACTTAGTTCCTCCTGGCTCAATTATTTCTTACTGACTTTGTTTTGTACTCTTTTTCACCTTTGCCCTGCCATATTTATAGATAAGGTTTCTATGAAAAAAAAATCTCCACCAAAACTAACTCATGCTTTATAGGTAGTTGGAGTTTTACTGAAGTTAATTTGAGAGTATTTAGCATTGGTTTCAAACATGGAAATCATTGACAAACTATTTTCAACATTGTGTAGCACCTGCTGATTAAGTGGCCAAGAAATAAGAGTGATCAGGGGACAGTTGTTAATGGCAGTTGATGGCTGCTCAGCCAAGAAAGCCCATGTAGAAGCTAAAATAGAGCCAGGACTTCAATCTTTAACTAAGCCTTGTGTCCTAGACTGACCAGAGGAGTGGTCTTTTCCCAACTGTCACAAAGCGCAAAATGTGCTACCAGTAGCTATCTGTGATATTTGCTGAACAGAACATTCCTTGTTCATTCTAAATGAAAGTTACCTTCATAAATTGTAATGGCCGTTGCCAACATCAGACATGTGACAAGCAGCAGACATAATAATAGGGTATAAGCTATAATATATTAATACTAGAAATAATGAACTAATCATCTATGATAGCAGAAGGCTGAAGAAAGAAGGTGGCACTGCCAGCATCCCTCTCCTTAGTGGCCTCATATCTTCACACTAGCTGCAAGGATTAATTCCATTAAGAATTTATTATTACTTTGCATTTTTTTGAAGATACTGAAACACCAGAGGGAAAATCTCCAAAATCATTATAGCTAATTTATTTTTTTCCCAAGGAAGGAAAGTAGATATCTTCTTCACAGGACGATAAGAACAAATGCCATTTAAAAATAAAACTTATATACTAGGTCAAAAACAAGAATTTCTAGGTCCTTTATTTCCTACTAAAGTTCATAGAGTTTTGCTCCCTGAGAAGAGAAAACAAAGGCAGGGTAGATGACAAGTGTCAAGGCCATGGCGGGCACTCAAGAAATGAAGAAGTATAGGTAAGTGGAAGAGGTTACCCAACATTCTCAGGGATCAGATACAGAGGCTGGGCATACAGTGACAGTGACTGTGACAGGGAAACAGAGATTAATAGGAAAGAAAGAGAAAGAAATGGTAGAGAAACCAAGAGAATAGATCAAGAGCAAAGGAATACAGGAAGAAACAAGTGGGCAAGCCTAGACAATTCTTAGCTGCTGATAAGGTAAACAGCAGTAAGAAGGCCTAAGTTCTAAGAACTAGGTGACTGATTGGTGACCAGCATTGAGCCAAGGCCTGCAGAAAATACGTAGTCAACAGGGACACAGTGACTGACCTCTAGACAACAGAAAATAGAGAAAATGGTCCTGTACTTAAGAAGCCCTGGTGGCACACTGGATCAGCACCCAACTGCTAACTAAAAGGTCAGTGGTTGGAAACTACCAGCCATGGGAGAAAGATGGGACAGTCTGTATCTGTAAAAATCAAGGCCTTGGAAACCCTTGGGGAAGTTCTGCTAGGTCCTGTAGAGTTGCTATGAGATAAAACTGACTTGACAGCAACTGGTTTGGGTTTGGTTTGGTAGTGTAGTCATTAGTGAGTCATTAGACTCTCAACTGCTGACTGAAAGACAGTCCAAATGGAAAAGGGATATGGCCCTCCTCTCCTTCTGTAAACACTTCAGCCCTGGAAATCCTATAGGGCAGTTCTGTTCTGTTCCACAGAGTTGCAATGGGTCAGAATCAGCTAGATGGTAATCCACAATAGGCAGGCCCCGCACTTCTGAGCACTGGCAATCTCTGCCTTGTTGCTTAGTGGCATATGCACGGGAATCATTGGATCTGTTGTGTCAGGAAAGAAGACTGCATTTTCACCAATTAGAGCCATAAGATGAGCTCCTTTGATCATATCACTGCAAACGCCAAGAGACAGTGACTTAGGGAATGAAAAATTTTTACATGAAAAATGGACAACTCCCTGAGATTACTGCATGACAAACTTAATTCATGTCAGCATGTTAATTCCATCTACCAAAGAGAACTATAAAGGTGTTCTTAATATTCCTTAAGTCTTGGTAATTACAGAAATACAGGGTGAGAGACAATAGAGGCATTTATGATGTAAGGAAATACTACTATGTTATAACTCAGGTCAACCTCTGGATTACAGCCTTCTTATCACAGTTAAACTGTTTTTCAATGCCATGTTAACTGACCTACAGCCTTGGAGGAACCATGAATACCTTCCAAGAACATGAATTTTCAAGTTTGCTGTATTGTTCATAAGCCAAGTGCCATTGAAGAATGCATTTAAATCTGAATAATTTTCAGCAGGCTATTAAGCACACATAGGATTACAATAAATTTAAAGAAAGAAGAGGCAAGAAGACTTGAGAAGAGTAAAGGTTAGAACTGCAACCTCTCAGAATTTCCAAAAGGAAAAATGATGGCCAACAGAAATGGGATGAGGCCTGAGGGGACAGCAAGGCCATGGGACATTCTGAGATCTTCACATCGCCTTGCTGTTGGAGGGCCCACTTTACATCAAATTAAACGCACTGCACTGCACCCAGAGGAAACAGTAAATACGACTGGGACTATAAGCAACAAAAAGTATTTGATAATTATGCTTCTGAAAAATTTTAACTGCTAGTAGTTCATCTAATTTATAACCAGCTACGATTTCCAGGCAATCTTGAATGCTTGGGCATACCAGTGATAATGTAACCTACAAATTATCTTCAAACATCACGGACTTCATAAATTTAGCAATTAATGGCAGCTGAAATGATGTCTGTTTTTAAGGCATTTAAATAATTATTTAAATTTTTCAGTTTCTTTTTTATTTTGGAGCCAATACATTTCTACGTTAGCTTCAAATGGTCTAAGAGGCCTCCTAAGAGTTCACTGGCACTCAGCCTTGGGAAGCACAAGTGATTAAAAGTGCTTGACTGCTGAGACTGATAGTTCAAACCCACTCAGAGGCAACTTGGAAGAAAGATCTCACGGTATGCTTCTAGAAGGTCACACCTGTGAAAATCCTATGGAGCACAGTCCAACTGTGACACAGAAGGGGTCATCATAAGTCACAATTGATTTGGTTCAATTAGTCCCTAAAAAGTAAAATGGTCCTGGTGAGTATGTACTGTTGTTGTGCCAAGAAGGCACAAGTTCTCTCCACATCTTCTCCATCAGAGCACCTATTCAGAATGTCCTTTGAATTACAAAAACTTGCACAGGCTGCTCCAGTGGGTAATCTGACCTTGTGATTCTTGTCTAGCTTGCCACCATAGCAACAAAGTGCATGAAGGGAAACTCTGAAATGCTCAGTACCCTGTCTTTGGACAGTTTCCCCTCTTAAGCATCACTTGACCATAGAACCTTTTTTCCCATTGAAACCCACTCCATAGTTCTGTGTCCTGATTATTTGAAGCCCCCTTCTGGGAAGTCAGAAGTCATTGTAGTAAACACATCACATTTTTTATTCTTTGATAATCAACATGAATGAGAAAGAGAGAGTCCCATGGGTAAAGGCTTCATACCTCTCTTTGTTGGGCTTAATGTTGATGTCACCAATGATACGGATTTCTGCGAATTTTATCCTGAATTTGCTCAGAAGAGAAGCCATTCTGAAAATACAAGAGAGAAGTACTTTATCATTGCATATTTAACTAATTTTAAAGGGTTTTGGTGTTGGAGTTAAGATATCAAAAGCAATCATGTCTGGTTTTGATTTAGCTTTCACACAAGCTAATTTACTTGAAAGGCTTTGGCGGTGCTCGATCTTTATTATAGTACTTGACGGATACATTAAGTGTGGACAAGGTAGACAGATGAAGTGCATGCAGGTGCAGACACTGGAAGCAGCAAGCCAGCTACACATTCCTGTTTCAGGGAGGATAGTTCAAAGCTGTCTGTATTTTCATCTCATTTGAAAGGCATTCTCCAAATTTTCACCAGATACCTCTAGAAGCACCGTCTTCTTGAGGTGCTTGTTGCTCTCACCATGCTAAATTAAAGAGAAAGATACAGGCTTATGCTGTGGGATTTTTTTTTTTTCTTTAGGTTAAAAGGGGTCTCCATCATCTCTCAAACTCTTTAAAAGTACAAGTGTGAACCTGGAGATGAAGGTATGTTCAGTGAATATTGAAAAGTCCTGTAGCTCCTGGTGGTGTAGTGGTAACAAAAAGGTTGGCACTTTGAATCCACCAGGTGTTCCTTGGGGTAGTTCAGCTCTGTCCTATAGGGTCTCTATGAGTCAGAATCAACTCAATTGCAGGTTTTTGGAGCTAAGATGTGGCAGGGCTGGGGTAAGGACTCAAGATCAATCTCTTAGCATCATGGTTTAGCTTCCTTTGAGCATGTTATGCTCAGAGTGGCTGCTGCAAATTAACAAGTTTGAATCTCCAAGGAAGAGAACTAACCTGTTGCCACAGAGTCAATTCAATTCCAACACAATGACACACAGGACAGAGTACAACTGCCCCATAGAGTTCCCAAGGAGTACCTGGTGGGTTTGAACCACCCACCTTTTGGTTAGCAGCTTTAGCACTTAAGCAACACACCACCAGGGTTTCCCAGAAGAAAATCATTAGGAACCAACTCCTTCCAGTTTTTCCTTTCTTAGATACACTTACTAGTCAGAACAAAATAAACATTATTACAAAATAATGATACTCTTATTCAAGACAGGAGATGAAGATTTGTGCCAAATTCCTTTTGAAAGTATTTCTGGGAGGAAATAAGAGGAGTTGAATACAGTACTTAGAAAAATTACACAGATGATTTTTGGTCAGCAAACCAAGTAAAGATGTATTACAGTGGCTTTGTCTTTAAATCTGCTGTGCTTCAAAGTCACCTGAAAAAGTCTTAAAAGTGGCTATTGCAGTAACCAGCATCCTCAATTATCTAATACTGGAGTGATAAGCTGCTTACGCAATTTTCTCTTCTTCAATACGGTTGATCTTCCCACCAACATAAATTCTTAACTTGCAGTCTTTCCATTTCTTTCTGATGGTTAAGATATAGGGGATAAGGAGTGTCAACCCTGGAATAAAAAGTAAATTACAACAGAAAGGATGAGATGATCCAACTGAAAGGATATGAAGAGCTTACATCTTTATCCATGCCTGCATTCGTCACTTCTAAATAATTTAAAATCTTTGGAGAACACAGACATGTCATTCTTGAACTGGTATAATTCTCAGATACCTTCCCGTGCAGTGTATTAAACTTATCAACATAGTAATTCTGCTCCCTAGTGTATATTCTAGAATTTCTTTTTTTACCTCCATCATCAAATAACCACCAAACATCAATTGTGCCTTTTCCTTGCTTCTTTTTAAATTGAGTGCTGGCTTCTACCAGTTTCTGGTTGAACTCGCCAACATGCATTGACTGGATTGTGTTAATGCCGCTGTCTGAAATGAGAGAGAAAGTAATGCATCTTTTTTGCCTCTTGAGGACAGAAACAAAACAACTTTTCAATAAATCTATTGATGGCAATAGAGGATGAGTCACGAATTTGTAAGTGGTTTTTATAGATATACTCAAATTCTTATCTCTTGTCTTTGAAAAGGAGAGATAAAACTTGAATCCCACAATAATTTCGATCACCTTCCATAGTTTAGTAAACATTTGAGACTGGTTTTATGATTCCAGTTCTGATTATAAAGCAGTAGATTATTGTGAGATACCTAGTAATCTCCTCCGTGGTTGGAATTATTATTCAGGCATGTAACAATGACAAACAATCTGATACTATCCTAATTTTTACAGATGTCATATTTAAATCGATTTAATAATACTTTCAAATTTACTTGAAAGTAGAGCATGTTGTGCTTGCCTCTCTAGAGGTAAGAAAAAGAATCAGAAGTGTTTCTTCATTACAGAATTCACCCATGTGAGTGCAATTTTGCTGTCAATTCCATGAGCATCTGCCTAATAAGGGATGGCAAGAACCTTGACTATCTTGATTCATCATAACATTTTGGCTCCATGGTCAACCTGCCTTCCTCCTCTGTTTTCTTTTCCACTCTTGTGAAGCTAAGGTAAAGCCATTTGAACTGTCTGAATCTCTGCAAACGAGATGGAAAAGCCAGGAACTATGGAAAGACAGAATACTTCTTACTTGAATTATAATCAAGGGTGCACACAAAATACTTTAAAAAATTTTTTAAAAGCAACTCCACCCTAATGTAAATATAACAAAACTGTACCAGGGAACTAAGACAATGTTTGAGCAAGCTTCTTGTCCTATGTGTCAATAGGTGTTACTTTGTGACTTCTCATTTCCACATCTTTATCAAAGAGATGATTCACGGTAGAGCTTACAGCAGAGCTGACAGCCTCTTCAGAGCCTCCTCTCTGATCTCAGAGGTTCTAAAGATCCTTTGTTCTGTCTTTCACTGTTTCCATGTTTTATATCTGTCAGTTCTGAAGCAATTGTCTGATATTGCTTCTATATTCCTAAGACTGCTGAGGGAGAAAGCAAATTTATTTACAAAATAGCCTGGACTCCACCCTCACAAGCAAATTGAAGTCCACAGAGAACTTTGTATACGAGTGCCTGGAAGCAGAGCTGGTCCTGATTGGGAACTCAAAAGAGATGTCAACCAGCTAAAACACAGAACAGTAAGTAATTCTACTTTAGAGCTGTGTTAGAAACTGCAGATACTGAAAATTAAGCCTAGTCCTATTTTTGCTTTTCTGAACATAATGACTTACAGATAAGTGCATGTTTGTCCAAAGCAAGTATTGTGATGGGTAACAGGTTTCTACAGTAAATAGGAAGTCCTGTTTTCAAAAAAGGACTTGAATGCCCTCCTTGCTCAAGTAGAGCACAGAATTGAGCTATGCCTTCTGAGTTTCTCACAGCTTTTTCAGACTGTACCAGCTGAATACAGTAGATGCAATGGACATTTAACTCTTATAATGAATAAAACAAATACTTTCAAAGAAAATAAGATAGTATTCAGCATCCAAAACAATCTTATTCTAATTTTTACAGTATGATCGTCATAATGCACATCCAACTTTAGACTCCTAGAAAATATCACTTCCAGGTGAGCAATAAGTGGTAGGCTCACAGCCAGAGAGATATTCCAGGTACCTGACAGTACCTCTAGTATATCAACAAGGGTAATGTTGGAGTATCCCACCAAACCTCCCCACAATTTTCTGTAAATATGTATATAAAATGTATTACAGATGAGATTTCATTCTACAGTAGGGAGGAATAAGCAAAGACTCAAGCCTCTTATAAGGCAGGAGATATATCGCCTTTTCCAAGTGCTAAGCATTTTACATGGCCTCTATCAACCTAGACCAGAGACCTGCTAAGTCTCAGTTTGGATCCGGAAAGGAGACAAGGAAAGTGACCCTCCTCCCGCTTCACACCAGCAGGTGGTACGTGAAACACGTGTTAGCATTCCGATTTTCTACCAACAGAGGTCACTGTGCACCAAATGAAACTCAAACCTGTAGTGTTTCCGGAGAGAAAACAATTTTCAGAGAATTGGATGTTTGAATCACTCGATAAAACTTGTACGAATGCATAAGCTTTTCCATCCTTTGGTCCTTGTCCTTAGGATGTACACCAGACATTCAGAGATATGTGTCATTTAGCTGAAATTTACAGGATTACTAACAATGAAGGTCCAACTCCAGCATTCTGGTTCGCGGTAAGGATGCTCTTTTTGAGATTGAGGTTCTAGCTGGATCTCTTATCTACCTGTGCCAGTCAGCATTCAGTCCTCTGAAATGTCTGATGCTGAGTGAATTAAGTGGTTTGGATGTTGATTCATAAGTTGTTATCGTCTTTTGGTCTTAACTAAGAAATTTCTTATTTTATGGCACTTAATTTACTCAAGCACCGTACGACTCCCAAAGCAAAATTCTTATTTTATAATAATGACGTGTTTACAGTAAGATGTCAAAGTCATAACACTTAATGATGTTGATTAAGGACAACAACTTCTACCTTCTTCTCTTCCCACCTTCCCAAAAGAAGTGTCTGTCAGTCTCTTGGTACACTGAATGCTCCCAACCTCTTACCCGTTAACTTTGCTGTGTGCTAACATACCCCAACTAGACTTCTGTATTTACACTTCAGTGACACTGCCTGTGTCTGTCGTTCATGCTGCGCCCCCATTCCCACTATCCTTTTCCAAAATTTCCCACGCCATTAACATAAATCCAGTGGTAATGTTAGGTTTTGACCTCAAAGACTCCAACGGAATTGGTCATCCTCTTACCCTTCTTGTAAAAATTTAGAAGCACTTGCCTTTCTTAGGAGCTGGTTTAGTAATGTTCAACTTGCTCGCTTTTTTAAACAATACCCGGATACCTCGGCTTCCTTCTTCACACTCATTATCCTTGATAGTCGCTTCCAGTGCCAGTCTCTCCTGTTCCAGTTTCTCTAATTCTTCTGTGAAGAGGGAAAAAAAGATCACTTAGTTCAAGCAACAAAGTTTCTTGGAACAATCTTATAACTTTTAATATTAAAAATAGTGCATATATATGCAATTATATGATTACAAATGACATGATTTTTATAAAGGACTGTAAGAAAATAACATGTTTGAGTAAATTAGACTCAGGGTAACAAGTAGCTCAGAAAAATTGCTCAGTGTGTTAAGTTAGAATAAGTGAAATCACTGGGCCTTTATCTGTGACGATATAGGTGACTAATGTCATCAGTATTCACTGTCAGCAAAAACTGGAAACAAACAAAAGACATATTACTGTACGAAGACTTGTACATTGTAAGCCACTGATTTATTGACATAAGCTACTGAGTCAGTTATCTCTCAACCGGAAGTGCCAAAATTATAGAAGTGTGTGAATGTGTATTAGGCAACAATAGTGCCTTCTAAATTGAAACAAAACTAGAGAGCAAGAATTACGGATAAGAAAACGTTATTAATAAATGGTATGGGTTCTGAATGCAAATTTACAGAGAAAAATATCCACCAACAATTCCTTCTGATAAGCAGTAAGGTGACTCTCAAGTGGGTGACCGCAAACAGAGAAATAAGGTTTCTGTGTGTCTGTCAAAGTTCAGCTTCTTAAAATGGGTCTCACAGCACTGGAGTCTGGAACCAAAATTAAGCTGTGGAAGGTGTCCTGTCCGAGTTAGACCCTCTTTCCAAGCTCTTAGGTTGCTTCTGGCTACATCTTATCTTTCTTGGATTCTGACTGTGGTAGAAAACTCCCAACTGCTATCGAATGCATTGAGTTCCTCTTTGCTATATTAATCTCTCAACCCACATTAAACCAAAAACCTCACCCATTTCCATCAAACTGATTCTGACTCATGGTGACCCAGTGTGTTTCTGGCTAGACAGGTTCCATTAGGGTTCCTTGACTGACTTCGTCATCTTCTGCCTTCTGACAACAGTGTGTTAGAAAAGGAGCAGTTACCAGGAAGAGGATAGAGAATTAGATTCACTGCTACAAAGCACTGGTAAGACTTTTGTAAATGTCAACCCTTAGAGCCTGTTGCTTTGTCTGTCTCTGAAGCGAGGCTACACAAACTCTAGATTTACCAGTTATGTACTAACTAAATCTGTTAGGATGATTACATCCCTAGATAGTGCTGTTATCCAGCTACACAGAATTGTCTGGCCCCTTTCCGGGTCTTAGCAATTAATCTTTTGCCATTGGCTTGAGATTTAAGGTCAGATCCACATGCTTTCTCCAAAGCTTCAGAGATTTTCAAGACCAGCAGCTATAGGAAATCTGAGAAATTAGACTGGTAGTACTAAAGTTCACACAAGAGTTGTCTACTGCTGACTCTGGGACTGTGAACACAGCTGCCTTCCGCTGGAGGTTGTGACTAATTCCAGCTCTGCTGCTAGCTTTATGTGACATGAGGCAAGTCATCTGCTTTTTCTAAGCCTTGAATTTCCTATTTGTGAAATGGAAAATTATAACCTTTGCCCTTCTCTGCCTTTTTAGCTTCGGAAAGAAAACAAATGATACTTTCTGCAGAAGGCTTTGCAGTTTTTTAAAGAATAAAACATATGCTTCTACAGCTAGTGTATTTACACGTCTTGGGAAATGGACTGTGCCATGCCAAGCAAATTGAACATTACGCGAATCCTGGAGCTATTTTAGTAGTTTCTAGTGGCTGCATGGAAACCCTGGTGCTACACCTGCTAACCAATAGTTCAGCAGTTCGAATATGCCAGGCACTCCTTGGAAACTCTGTGGAGCAGTTCTACTCTGGCCTGTAGAATCGCCATGAGTAGGAATTGACTTGACAGCTCTGGGTTTGGTTTTATTGACTGAACACTCTGGGTGCCAGTGACTATGGTGCTTTTTATTCTTTCCCAAACAACTTAGAGATAGTTACTATTATTATCGTCATTTTGTTAATGAAGAAACTGAGGCTGAGAGAGGTTAAGTACCTTGTCTGATATCACAGAGCAAGTGTTGTCAGCTGCTGTCCAGTTGCTCCCAACTCATGGTAACACCAGATACAAGGGGATTGAACGGTTGTGATCTATAAGGTGTTTACTGACTGGTTTTTTTAAAGTGGATTGCCAGGCCTTTCTTCATTGTCTATCTTAGTCTAGAAGCCTTGTTGAAAAGGGTTCATCATTGTAGCAACACACGCCTTCTTAGGTTATTGATGAGGTGCAGTGCTTGAGAATTGAACCCATGTTTCTAGCCTGGAAGGTAAGAATTCTATCACAGAACCACCACTCCTCCTTACCCAGCAGTAACAGAGCTCAGATGCAAAGAGGTTTGCTGGATTTCAAATCTTGTATGCTTCCTACTATGAAGATCTTCTTCTTTTGGCTAATTACTATTATTTTGGAGTTATTTAATTAACCTTCAACTCTTCATCTTCAAATAAACCTAAATACTCTCAGGTACATGGTGTAATACCAAGTTAATTTCCCCCAATATGATCACTGAAACATGTGTAGTTTTAAAGGGAGGATCCTGACAATGCAAGTATATGTTGGATGGAGGCGGGGTGGGGCGGTGCTGCCACTGAGCAGCTGCTAAAATTTTGTCTCTACTGCCCCCTGCCATTCCCCACCCTGCTGGGGTATTGCAGGCAGTCAGCTATGCAGTAATCTCTTTGCAGCTCCCTTGAAGCATTCTTGGGCAACTATAGGAACTGCCCTGGCGAAAGAATTCTTTCTCTGTGATTTGCCACTAATTGTCATGCTGTCTGTCCTCTAGTTTGGACAATGGAGAAAAAATATAATTATTCTTTGTAACAGTCAGCTGGCTGAGCAAAGCAGGAGCCACTTCAACAGTCCGCACAAAAGTTCATACATAGTCCATCTATAGCCCTGGAAACTGCAGAATCCTGAGTCTGAGGGACAAAACTAGGGTTTTGCTTGAATAATTCAGATTCAACAGGTCCCTAAAATCTGGTTGCTTTCCCTTTGGTTTGTCAGATTCACAGAGTGGTGTGGTCACTACTTACACAGGGATCTTGCAAGTTCTCATTAGAGTTAATTCTTAATTATTCACTTTGTAGGTGATCTAAGGCCTCCTACTGTTTGCTCCCTCTTTCCAACATCTCAGAAGCAATGTTTTGATCATCTTTTCTGAATTACCTATCAGGTATACTGCTTGAATCTGTTTGCATAGGAAATGAAGGGTAGACTTTGTCAAAACATTTCCTTCAACAGGAATACTAGCCAGCTGGCTTGTAAAAGTATACCCTAAATGGTACTGCAACTCCACCACTAGGAATATACCCAAAGAGTAGAAAATAGATCCTCAAACAAGCACATTCACACACGTTAATAGCAACACTATTTATACAGTAGCTGTTATGGATTGAATTGTGTCCACCAAAAATGTGTCAGCTTTGCTAGGTCATGATTGGTAGTATTGTGCGGTTGTCCTCTGTTTTGTGATCTGATAATCGTATGGGTTGTAAATCCTAACTTGTCTGAGGGCAATGAAGCGGGATTCAATCTGCAGGATTAGGCTGTATTTTGGATCAGTCTCTTTTGAGATAGAAAACAGAGATGCAAGCAGAGAGGAGAGGAATCTCATTATCCCAAGCAAGAAGAGGCAGAAGCAGAGTGTATCTTTGGACTCAGGGTCCCTACACTAGGAAGCTCCTAGATTCGGGGAAGACTGATGACCAGGACCTTGTTGGAGATCTGATGGAGAAAGAAAGCCTTCTCCTGGAGATGTTGCTCCAAATCTGGACTTCTTGCTTTCTAAACTGTTAGAAAATAACTTTCTATTTGTTAAAGTTATCCAATTATGATATTTCTGTTATAGCAGCATTGGATAACTAAGACAACAGCCAAAAGGTGGAAACATCCCAGATGTCCATCAATAGATAAATGGATAAACAAATTGTAGCGTATACACATAATGAAATATTATTCAGCCATAAAAAGGAAGAAAGTACTGGTAGGAGTTACAATACAGTTTATCCTCCAAAACATTATGCTAAATGAAAGAAGCTAGACACAGAAGGTGACATATTGTATTAGTCCATTTATAGATAAATCTATAGAGACAGAATGCATTGGTGGGTGCCAGGGGCTTGAGGGAAGAGGGAATGGAGAATAACTACTTAATGGGTGAAAGGTTTTACTCCGCAGTAAGAGAGGTGATTTGGAATTAGAATAGAGGTGGAGGTGATGGCTACACAATACTGTGACTATGTCAATGCCTCTGAATTAATTGTATATTATGGCTAATTTTATGTTACCTGGATTTCAGCTCAATAAATTATTTTTAAAGTACACCATTAGCCACAAGGCAAAGAAGCATAGACGTATAGACATGAATTGATTTCCTCTAGGCTGACAACGGAAATTATTCATCTCTTCCCTTCTACAGCCACTGGTACATAGTACCTCATTTGATCCCAGCAACAATGGTGACTGCAGGAAGGTCTCATATTACTCTCTGTATTTTACCAGTAAGGAAACTCGGAAGGAATAAGGAAGTTTAAGTGATTTTCCCAAGGTTTACAGCCAGTGATCCACATCTTCTACTTTCAGTTCAGGTATTCATCCGTTTTTAGTGCCCTTCTGCAGCAACATGCCCTAACTGCCAGAATCTACCTGGGAAAGGAATATCCAGTCTGCATTTTTCCAAGAAACCATCCTGAAATCCCACAATCAGAAATAATCTCATCTACATTTCCACAATACTCTTTTTATACCTTCAGTAAATTCTAGTAACTATAAATGTCTGACATGGAGCTGAGTTTTAAAATGCGTGTCTACTTTACTCTCACCAGACTACAAATTCCTGTGTGGCAGGTTTTATGTCCTAGTTCATTATGGCCATTTGTTGAGTGTTTACTTTGTGCTAAGTGCAGTGCCAAACATTTTGCAGCCATCATATCTGTTAATCAAAAAGGACAAATTTGTGAGGTAGATGTGAAATTATTTATATCTGACAATGTGAAATGTGAAAATGGAGAGAATAAGTAATTTGACCAAAGTCACACAGCCAGAAAGTATCAAAGGTGGATTGGAACCTAGGTCTGTCTGATTCCAAAGCATATAGTTGACTTCATACTCTTTCACAAATAATTTTAGTTGTATCACACCTTCCTGCTTATGCCTGGCACAAGCTTTGTACATAATATACACTCCAGAGTACTTTGTTGAAATAAGTAAAAGAACAGATAAATCCCATTCCACACAGTTCAATACTTTTGAAAGTGTTCTTTTTACAAAGGATGAAAAGCCAAGAAAATGTTGTAGGGGATAGACGAAAGAGAAGTACGTATGTGGAGCGGTAGGTACAACAGACAATGCTTGAAAGAAGTGAAGTAATGTTGTATGTCCACAGAGTTATAAAAAGGTAGGACTAATTAAGTCCTGGTGGTACAAACCAGGTTTTCGTAGCAAGAAGGTAGGACACTTAAGATTAATCAGAAGAGTGAGAGTCAAGTGATGGAAGAAGGGTCTTTTTCCTGGATAGTGCCACCACCTGGGCCTCAAATAGTCGTAAATACAAACAAAAAACTCTAAACTTTATGCCATGGAGTAGACTCTAATTCATGGTGACTATGTGTTACAGAGTTGAAGTGCTGCATGGAGTTTTCTGGGCTGTAATAGCTCACAAGCAGATTGCCTGGACTTTCTTCCTCTGAGTGGGTTTGCCCTGCCAGACTTTCAGCCACCTAGGAACCTTTTCATGGGGCTAGACCACAGGAGATTAAAATCATTCATGTTAGATGATTTCATAGCACATCACAGTTTATAAAGCCACTTTGCCTGAGAGTACAAGAGTGAATAACCAAGAATAAAATCAAGAATGTAAAAGCCTGCTCTTCTCTCTTCCCCAAATTTTAAGAGAATCTAAGAGGTTCTGATGGTGGAAGAAAAATACAGACCTAGAAATTCTATCAGTTGAGGTTAGGTTTCTAACATATTTCTTCATATCTAAGCCTCAAGCAATTCTCATGATAAGAACAAAGAGCAAATCCTGGGCCATGTCTTGATGGGAAGGCCAAAACCTTCTTAACAGTAGTTACTGTATTTTCAAGTGCTTTATAAATTAGGCACGTAGTAATCACTTAGAGAGACTATATCTCAAAATTCAATTCAGTTATTAAGATTGTCTTGAATGGTCTATTCCCAGTCTTTTTTTAAAGGTGCCTTTTAGAAATAGGCAGAGGACCAGACTTACTAGTTTGAAAGAGACAGGAGGAACCCCTGAGACTATGACCCTTTGATGCTCTACTAACCCAGAACTGAAACCACTTCTAAGGCCCACTGTTCAGACAAAGTTCCGACTCGACGGCACTTGGCTTGGCTTGGCTTATAAGAACAAAGAAATAACACACGTCAGAAATGTATTTCTTAATTCAATGAAATACACAAGACAAAATGGGTACCTCCTGCCAAAAAACAGGATGAGAAGGCAGGAAGAGACAAGCACTGGATGAATGGAAACAGGGACTGAATTGGGGGGGCGGGGGCATGCTGTCATGCTGTCACATTCTGGGGATTGCACAACACAGACTGTCACAAAACAGTATGTGTATAAATATTTGAGAAATTGGGCTGTAAGCTTTTACCTAAAGCACAATAAAAACAACAGAAAATGAGGGGAGAATCCACAAATGAAAACTGGCATTGACTCTCAAGGATGGAAAGCTGTCAATTATCTGACAACAGAAGGGAAAGCAGGAAACCCACTGGAGGATTGCATCCCATCCCGTTTCATAGAATTTTCTCTTTAGTAATTATTGCATTATGATTCTTTCTTTGGTCAGTCAATTCAAAGCTGTAACTGCTCATACAAATCAGTATTCTGTGCCCCAAGTGAAGTCTGGTTGAATTGAAGGCAGGAAGCAATCCTGAAGTGACTGCTTTCCAATCAAGCAACTGTTTACTACACTGCCATCTATCTTTATTTTGCTATGCTACCCCATCAGACACACCAGTATCCGAGACAGCTGTAAATCACGCAGTACTTACATGGAATATTCTACCACAATATACTGTAAATCACATTTCATCACTTTATTTCCTACCAGTATAATTTGGAGTCATTGTTGTAGTTGAAAAACTTGATAAATACTCCTGGGAAGTGAACAATATAAAATACAGTGATTTTTTGTGTCAATGGGCAAAAAATTAACTTATTAAGAGGAACTATCAGCTATCAGTATTGAATGAGTTGCTGCAGTACTCAAGATACAACATAATAAACATCAATCTTATTTATACAAAAGCTATTCTTCTCACATAAGCCTGTGACAGAGTGTAGAAATAATTGTCATTCACTGGTAAATTACCTATAAAGCTGATTTCTATTTACTACTTTACTAACTATAGCATATGGGAACTCTGAACTGCCAATATTTCCTTTAAAATGTAATTTCTATTGACATTGTAACAACTGTGTTAGAAGATCTATAAAGATGATTATTAACATAGTATAATACAATACTTAAGATTTATCAGGCTTTTATTAAGGCCGATATTACAGCATAATATAAGGCAACACAAGCTTATTTCTTCCTCTTCAAAATCTCATATGAGGTTTTTGTAATCAATTATATAAACTTCAACACAATG
Organism: Heterohyrax brucei; assembly: GCA_028571685.1. Lineage (NCBI taxonomy): Eukaryota > Metazoa > Chordata > Mammalia > Hyracoidea > Procaviidae > Heterohyrax > Heterohyrax brucei. The sequence goes on from CM053151.1 coordinate 3,088,301, forward strand.
CATGGAGATTTAGGTAAAGTTAATTTCTGTCATATTCTTGTCTTTTTCCCCATGTACTCATATAACATTGTTTTTTTGTTATTGTTGTTTATTCCAGATAGTTGGCACTTAGAATTATTTTATTAGCACATCATCATGTTTTCCTTCTTGGCTAAGAAGTAGAAATATTTCAAACATCGAAGTTGATCTGAATAGGATACATCTCCCAGGAAATTAGAGAGGATGCAGTTCGCTGTCCGGATTACTTCAGAAATGCTACAGAATTTGGTTACTGTATTGCTTAGCATGACTAAATTTATGATGCATTTGGCAGATGTAGTAATGACAGTGTGTGGTGGTCATGATTATGTCAACTTGGCCATTCCGTGTTTGGCTGCTGTATTAAGTGGCAGGGCGGGGTCTGTGGTGTCTTCCTGCCCCTCAGCTCTCATCTCTCAACCACCCACTACTACTGCTGGTCTGCTCATGTATCCAGGAGCTCCTGCTCTCTTCTTCCCACGTCTGCTTCCTGGACTTGAACTAGCAGCTGTTGGATTCATCAGTCCTTACAGTCGGCACTTGAGAGTCCTGCTCCCTGGCCTGCCGATTCTGGGTTCGCCACCCTCTTCCACTCCGTCTAGCCACCAGCTTGGGACTCACCGACCTACACAACTGGTGATGTAGACAGAACTCTGGTCTCTGACCTGCTGAGTTTGGGTTCATCAGTATCCATGGCCATGTGAGGCTTGTGCTAGGACTTGGGACATTCAGCTTCTGTGATTACGTGAGCTGTTTCCTATATCTATAGCTATCTATCTATATTATAAATCTTTCCTTGTACCTGCACGTGCTACTGGTTTTGCTTCCCTAGAAAACCCAGCCTAAGACACAGTGAGGGTAGTATTTTTGAGCTACATCACATCTTTCAGCTTGAAGAGATCAACATGATGTACAAAGCAGATGTGTAATCTAAATATGTTCTATTCTATTATATATGATATATAAATGAGAATATATATTATATTCTCATTTTTAGATGTAAACACTACAATACAAAAATTATAAAATTAAACTAATCCCAGCAATTTGTGAAAAAGAAGAAGACAGTAAAAGGCCTCACACCACCTGACCTCAGAATCTACTCTATAGCAGAAGCAGTCAAAACAGCCTCACTGGTACAGTGACAGATACATTGACCAATGGAACAGAATCAAGAACCTAGATGTAACTCCATCTACCTACAACCATCTGATCTTTGACAAAGGGCTAAGGTCCATTAAGGTGGGGGGGACAGTCTTTTAAACAAATGCTGATGGCAAAACTGGGTGCTTACTTGTTAAAAAAAAAATAGGACCCATACTTCACACCATACACAAAAAATAAATCAAAATTAGTTTACCTATCCATTCCTCTTTTGTTGGGTCTTTGGACAGAAATGGATGGGACTTAGCGACACAGAGTAACCAAAGTATGCACTTTACGGTTCTATGTACCTATAGGACGTTGTCCTACTGACCTCTTACTGGAGGCAGGCGAGATGGTGGAGAGCAGGGGATAGGAGATTGTTAGGAGGATATGACATGTATAAAACAGAGAGGAAGAATGTGCTGTCACCAGGCAGGGAGAGTAGTGGGAGCTGCACATAGGCAGGCATGCAAATTTATATGGGGATGTACATTTTCACTCAGTCATTAAAAAAAAAGACAAAATTGGTCAAAGACCTAAATATAAAACCACAAACTATAAAGATTATGGAGGGAAAAAACCAGGTCAACATTAACCTCCCCCTCCAAAAAACAAATCCATTGCCATCAAGTTGACTCTGACTCATAGAGACTCTATAGAACAGAGCAGAACTGCCCTGTAAAGTTTCCAAGGAGCTACTCATGGATCCAAACTGCCAACTTTTGATTAGCAGCCATAACACTTAACCACTACACCACCATGGGCTCCAGAGCTTCCCGGTAGTCACTAAAAATACCTGGGTCTCCAGGGTCTCACTTGGAAGAATCTAAATGGATGACTATAGAGACGGCTTTTAGTTAAAAAAAAAAAAATCACTGTGCCACCAGGGTTCCAGGGTCAACATGAGGGGCCCTAATACATGGCATAAACAGCACACAAACTGTAATTACCAATATGTGGACACTGGAAGATAAGCTAGATAAATGGGATCTTCTAAAAATTAAACACACCCATCAGAAGGCTTCACCAAAAGAGTATAAAGGAAGCCTACAGAATGGGGAAAAAAATTGGCTATGACATCCAAACCAAACCCACTGCTGTCAAGTAGATTCTGACTCATAGCAACCCTATAGGCCAATATAGACCTGTTCCACAGGATTTCCAGGCAACACCTAGTAGATTCAAACTGCTGATCTTTTGGTTAGCTTCTGTAGCTCTTAACCACTATGCAGCTTCTGTAGCTGTTAACCACTGTGCCACCAGGGTTTCCATGGCATATCCAACAAATGCCTAATCTCTAAAATCTTGAGGAAAACTCAATACCTGCATGATAAAAAGACAAAAAAATACAATTCAAAAATGGCCAAATGATATGAACACGCACTTCACCAAAGAAGACATTCATGTGGCTAACAGACTCATACATGAGGAAATACTCACCATCTCTAGCCATTAATTTACTGCTATCATGTTGATTGTGACTCATAGTGACCCTATAGTCATTGGCCAAGTGCCAAGTGCCGTCGAGAAATGCAAATCAAAGCTATAGTGGGATACTGCTTTATCTCAACGTTGCTGGCGGAAAAAAAAATGAAACAACAACAACGGAAAATAATAAATGTTGGAGAGTCTTTGGAGAAACTGGAACTCTTATATACTGCTAGTGGATATGTAAAATGGTACAATCATTTTGGAAAAAGATATGGTGCTTCCTTAAAAAGCTAGACACAGAAATATGTGAACCAGGAATTCGTCTCCTAGGAATATATCGTAGAAAAATAACAGCAGTCACACAAATAGACATATGCACACCATGTGCATTGTAGCATTATTCACAACAGCAAGAGGATGGAAACAACAGAACTGCCTATCAACAGATGAATGGATAAACATACTATAAGGTATGTGCATACAATAGAATATTATACAATGATAAAGGACAATGATGAATCTGTGAAACATCTCACACAATGAATTAATCTGGAGGGTATTATACTGAGTAAAATAAGTCAATCATAAGAGGACAATACTGTATGAGACCACTATTTAAAAAACTCATGAAAATATTTCCACACAGAAAGAAACAATCTTTGATGGTTATGAGGAAGGGGAGGGTTAGGGAGCAGAAAATACTCAATAATAGACAAGTGGTAACTCGTGTAAAGGGTAAGACAGTACACAGTACCAGAAAGGACAGTACAGGTTGGCCGGGTGAAAGTCACAGAAGCGTCACAGACACATCCAAACTGCCTGAGAGACTGAGCCACTGTGGTGAGGAGTAGCAACTATTGTCAGTGGGGACTTCTAGCTCAACTGGCATTAACATAGTCTATAAAGAAAATGTTCTATGTCTTACTCTGGTGAGTAGCATCTGAGGTCTTCAAAGCCTGTTAGCAACCATCTAAGATATATCTACTGGTACCATCCCAGCTGGAACAAGGGAAAATGAGGACAACCAAAGACACAAGGGATAGATTAGTCCAAAGAACTAATGGACCGCAAATTACCACCACCTTGATCAGACTGAGCCCAGAATGGCTAGATGGTACCCAGTTACCACCACTAACTGCTCTGGCAGGGACCACACAGGTGGTGAGAGAAAAATGTTGAACAAACTTCAAATTCAAAAAAAAAAAAAAACTACGCTTGCAGGTCTGACAGAAATGACAGAAACCTTGAGAGTATGGCCTCCAGACACCTTTTTAACTCAGTACTAAAGTGACTTCTGAAGGTTCATCCAAAGATTAGACAGGTATATAAAGCCAACAATAACACACATAAGGAACATACTTTATAGTTCAACCATGTATACAAGATGAATGGGCACCCCGGTGCAAAAGCAGAGAAAAGAAGGCAGAAAGGGACAGGGCAACAAAATGACTAGAAGCAGAGAACATAGGGTGGAGAACAGTAGAATGTTGACACGTTAGGGTTTGCAACCAATGTCACAAAACAATGTGTATTAATTGTTTAAATGAGAATCTCTAAACTGCCTAAAACATAATAATAAACAAACAAACAAACAAAAGATGCAGGTTTGAATTCCAACTGTAGCAATTACTAAATAGCCTTGTGAGTCTTGGGTAAGCCTCAATTTTGTCAGCTGTAAAATGGGTACAACAATGGTACTTTCCTCATAGGGTAGTTGGAAAAAAATGATACAGCGTGTGTGAACATGAAGCATAATACCTGGCACGGAATAAGTGCCCAAGAATGTTAGGTTTTATTATTATTAATCAATTAAGTTCTACTAAGAAGAAATTAAAAAAGAAAAACTAATCATAAATCCTGAGTGGCAATTAGTATACCTAATCTGGAGATGTAAAAATTACCTAAAAGGGGGTCACCTGTTTCTTTGCCTGCATCTGCCATCTGGCCCACTTGGTTGGGCTTATTTCCTGTCTAGAATCCTATCTGCATCTCTGTATATCAGTGTCTCTGTTGGAAATCTTCTCAGTCTCCTTCCTCTCTGTAAGATCCAGACTCAGACTCCTCAAAGTACTTGCTTACATTCACATTCTGTGCTTCGTTGAGTCATATTCTCTCCTCAACCCATCACATTTGGAGTCTGACAACACTGCTGTCACAGAAATTGCTCTGAGATTGTGTGATGTCAATGATTAATGTCAAGGAACGTTTTTCATTTATTATCTTGCTGGAATTTTCTGCCATTATTGACAGTGTTGGTTACTGTCCGCATTTTGAGTACTTTGCTCTCTTGGCTTCTATGACACTAAAGGCTCTTGGTTTCCTTATCTTTCTGACAACTCCTGTGCTGTCTCTTCTTCGAGGCCCTTCTCTGGTGCCTTGGACTCTCTACTTTGCATGTTCTTTAGGTTATTTTCTAAAGTGCTGTAGTTTCAATTTTCACCTTAATTATGATGTCTCCTAATACATGTATCTCCAGCTCAGACTTTTTAAGACTAAGACTCAACTACCTGAACACTAACTGGGCATCTCCAGTTGGATTTTCCAACAGAGTTTTTTTTAACTGAGCCAGGTACCTCCTCATTAAACCTTCTCTTCCTGCATTTCCCATTTCAACTGGTGGCTCTATCATTCACCCAATAAGCCAAAGGCTCTTTCTTTACTCCTCCCTCTCCCTTATACCACACATCCAATCAACCTCCAAATGCTGCTCTGTGTACCTCCTGAGTACTTTCAAATTCTATCTTTTTCTCACCATTGTAAAAATCTTTGGACTATCTGTTTCTACTCTAGTCCTTTTCTGAGATCATGCCCAATAGAACTTAAAGAGTATCTGAGCTGGAATCCAAATTTGTTAAATTCTTTCAGCAGTTTTTCACTGTCTGCAGAATATGGTCCAAGCTTTTCAATATGGCAGAAGAAATTATTTTTATCTGCCAATCTTCTTTCATCATTCGCTGCTTCCTACATTCCATTTCAGTGACACTAATCTGTCTTCAGTTGCCCATATATCCCTTTCTCCATGCTTCTGTGTCTTCAGTTTATAGGAACCCTACAGGACAGAGTAGACCTGCCCCATAGGGCTTCCTAGGCTATAATCTTTATAGGAGCAGATTGCCAGGTCTTTTCTCTTACAGAGCTGCTAGTGGATTCAGACCACTGACCTTTAGGCTAGCAGCTGACCATTTGCACCACCAGAGCTTGCTACTATATAATAGGCACCACAAAAACTAACTGCTACAATAATGAAATCAACACAGAAATCAACCTGACTGCTCTTCAGTGGAATTAACATTTCTTTGGCTTTGTTATAAAGTTCAGATGAAAAGAGAAGTCATGGCTTAATGTACTGTCTTAATCTTCAGTGTCTTTTCAGATGTGGCCATTATTTCTACACAGAGGCTACATTTAAACTCTATAACAAAATAAGTATAGTAAACCCTCTACCAGGAAGAGCAGAATCTCTAATCTGAATTAGCGTTTCTGCCTCCTGCTTAGATTAGGGATTCACAGCATGAAACATTCAGGCTCATTTCCACGGCATCTACAAACTAGATCACAGACTCTAAAAAACGAAACGCAGGGTTTTCTGAGGGAAAAATTAGTCTTCACTTTCTGAAACATAAAAATTACTTTGGCAGGTTATTTGACTGAAGGTGTTTATTTTCAGTGATACTGACTTTGTGTTTTTGTGATAAGAAAGACAATTGATGACGACTTTGAATTAGTCTATATTTCTAGCTAGCAGGACAAAGCGCACTTGCTTTGGTCTTGGGTAAGGCACTGGTGGAGCGGGAGGTGCACACAGCAGGGCCGGCACTAGAATGAATGCAGGTTCCATTGCTGGGCTTTGTCTGTGGATCTCTGCTCTATTCTCAAGCACCTACAGCGTGTGAGCCACAGAGCAGGTGCTCAGTCGGTAGCTGTTGGCTGAGTAAAAGAAGTACATACCTTGCACCCGAAGAACCTGAGAGATGTCAAACCCTTGGCTGATTCTGACTATGACCACGCCAATCTCAAAATCAAATGCATCACTGAAAGTAAAGCAAAATGGTTAGTGATCTAAATAACTCTCTTAATACCTAAGTTCTAAAGTAGCATGAAACGTTTTAGAATTTTGATATAAAATTAAACTATTAACATTTGCACTTCAGAAGACAGCCAAGAGTTTGTGCTGTTGCTTTGTTTGCTCCCTGTTTTATGCCTTTTACCTGGGTAAAGCCAAATCAGATGCCATTCAGTCATCTGACTTGTGGTGACCCCATGAGTTGCAGAGTAGAACCGTTCTCTGTAGAGTTTTCATGGCTGTGACCCTTTGGGAGCAGATCACCAGGCTTGTCTTCAGAGCACCTCTGGGTGAGTTCAGATTGCTAACCTTTCAGCTAGAAGTGGAAGGCTTGACTGTGCTACTGTATCATAGGTAGTGATAACTAAATCATCTGTTCTGGTGCCAATTTATTAAAATAATACTATCAACTAGGATTCTAAGAGATTTTCAAATTAAAAAAATTGATTATTTTACAAAGTAAGCAAAATAATCATTGAAATATTTATAACAGAGAGTTTTCAAGGGGCATAGACCTTTGAAATTGTCAGACAAGCCTCCTACCCACTGAAGCAGAATCTTTGTACAGTGACACTAAGCTCCTGGCTAAAAATCACATCAGTTCTTCTAAGGAACTTCACCACTTATATATAGTAAGCCAAGTGCCGTCGAGTCGGGTAGGCACCACAAAAACTAACTGCTACAATAATGAAATCAACACAGAAATCAACCTCACTGTTCTTCAGTGGAATTAACATTTCTTTGGCTTTGTTATAAAGTTCAGATGAAAAGAGAAGTCATGGCTTAATGTACTATCTTAATCTTCAGTGTCTTTTCAGATGTGGCCATTATTTCTACACAGAGGCTATGTTTAAATTCTATGACAAATAAGTATGGGCTGGCTATTGGAAGCAACACTTTTTCATAGCAACTCTGTGTAATTGAAAACGGCTCTTATGTCTTCTCTACACCCACTCAAAGTAATTAAATTATCTAGAAAGGGAAGGAAAGTCTTTCTTGTATCTCAATTCTTACAGAATATGTTTTCTCTGACCCTACACAGGGAACCAAAGCAACTGATACTTTGAGCTTGTTTAGAATTTTCTCACAGATGTTGAGAAAATCTTCTTAGAGAGCACCAAGGCCAGCTTTCCAATGAGTCATACTCCCTTAGACACACTGTAGTTTGTATCTGTTCTATGTTATGCAAGCAAGTTTTCAGCGCACAAAGAACCTGGGTTTTCAGATAATGGTGTAAAAAAGATTAGTGCAACAAGAATATCTACTCAAAATTCAAACTACAAACAAACTTCACTTAAAACTAATTCATCATAGCAAAAGTTATTGCTGCTGCTGTTAAGTGCCGTCCTGTCAGTTCTGACTCATAGCGACCTGTGTACAACAGAATGAAACACTGCTGTGTCTTGCACCATGACCACAATTGTTGTTATGCTTGAGCCTATCATTTTGGCCACTGTGTCAGTCCATCTCAGTGAGGGTCTTCCTTGTTTTCACCGGTCCTCTACTTTACAAAGCATAATGTCCTTCTTCAGGAATTCATCTCTCCTGATAATACGTCCGAAGTGTGTAAGATGTAGTCTTACCATCCTTGCTTCTAAGGAGCAGTTGGTATTTCTTCCAAGACAGATCTTTTCATTCTTTTGGCAGTACATGGTATATTCAATATTCTCCAACACCACAGTTCAAAGCAAAAGTTGACAGAAGATAAATTCTTGATAAGCAAATCCTTGATTGTTATTGATTGTAAAAAAATAGAAAATGTGGTCTACCAAGACATATTTGGATTATGTTCAGAAAAATAATGGTTCCCTGTAATGGCACTAGGCTGGGCAAAGATAGTCACATCCTGTTTACCAAAGCCTGTGGAATGTCTTATGTTACAGGACAAAAAGAACTTTGCCATGTAATTAAGTGATTACGTGATTAAGCACTTTGACACAGAGAGATTATTACATATTATCCAGTAGTGCTCAACATAATCACAAGTGTCCTTAAACTTTGACGTGGGAGGCAAAAGATGAGGTCAGAGTGATGTAGTGTGAGAAGGATTCAACCCATAATTGTCAGCTTTAAAGACTGAGGAAGGCGGAGTCAAGATGGCAGACTAAGCACATGTCTCCTTACATCCCTCTGGAAACCAAGACCTGAATTGATAATCAAACGGAGCTTTCTGGTCACCTAGTGAGCCCCAGGACACAGTACAGGGCAGTTAATGTGGACTTCATACCACTAAACAAAAAACCACCTCTCTTTTGCTGACTCCCGGTCCTGGCTAGCCCTGGCTCTCATGGACTAAAGGTAATGCACCACTGTGACTTTTTTTTTCTCTGTCTTGGCCAGTGGGTGGAGCTGGGTCTTGCCTAGCGGCTAGTCTCAGATGCACTGCTGGTGGGGTGGGCAGACGAAATTGCCATATTTTGAGAGCCAGGCTTAGGACTCTGTACACCTAGCCAATTTGGGCCTCTCTTTTTATCTCAGCCATGGTGTGGTTTGTACGGAACCGCGGGGCCTATGTGCAGGACGCCATGTTGGATATGGAGATTTTAGCAGGACCTAATTCTTAGTCTGGGACCCAGCACCTGCAAACAGGACAGTGCTTATCTGACAGAAAAGCAGTAGTTTACACAGTATCACCTATGGTGGGGGCCCAGCAACAGAGGCTAAGGACTCACTATGTCTTGGCACCTTTAGCCGTTCTATCTGCTCACCTTGTGGAGGGTGCCATCTTAGATACAGTGGCCACAGCTGGACCTAATTCTTAGCTTGAGAGCCAGAGCCTGCCCACAGGAGAGCGCTTTTCTACCAGAAAAGCAGTAGTTTACACAGTGTCGCCTAAGGCTGGGCCCTGTCAGCAGAGGCCAACAGGGCAGTAGCATTGCTGTATCTTGAACTAGTTCGTATCATCTGCTCAACAAAGGCCCTAAGACAATAAACTGGGGTAAAAACAATCTTTTCAACAAATGATGCTGGCAAAATTGGATATCCATCTGCAACAAATTGAAACAAGATCCATATCTTGCACCTTATACAAAAAACAACTCAAACTGGGTATAAAACCTAAATATCAAATCTAAAATGATAAAGCTCATTGAAGAAAAAGTAGGAACAACAATGGAATTTTTAATACACAATATAGACAGACTTCAAAATCTGTCAAACAAACCACAAGCAACAGAAGAGAAAATAGATAAATGAGAACTATTAAGAATCAAACACGTTTGCTCATCCAAAGACTTTCTCACAAGAGATAAAAGGCTACCTACAGACTGGGAAAAAAATATTTGGCAACTCTATGTCAGACCAATGGCTGATCTCCATAATCTATAAGGTACTACAAAATATCAACAAGAAGAAGATAAATCATCTAATTAAGTGATGGGCAAAGGAGATGGACAGACATTTCTCTAAAGAGGAGATCGAGACAGCCAAAAAACACATGAGGACATGTTCACGATCTTTAGTTATTAAAGAAATTCAAATCAAAACTACAATGAGATACCATCTCACCCCAACAAGGTTGGCCATGATCCAAAAAACACAAAACAACAAATGCTGGAGAGGCCGTGGAGAAAGCAGAACTCTCCTACACTGTTGGTAGGGTTGCAAAATGGTCCAACCACTTTGGAAAGCAATCTGGTACTTCCTTAAAAAAATGGATATAGATATAGCATTTGATCCAGTAATTCCACTACTTGGAATATACCCTACAGAATCAAGGCTTTCACACCAATGGACACATGCACAAGAATGTTTATCGCAGCATAGTCCATGACAGCAAAAAGATGGAATCAACCCAGGTGCCCAGCAACAGAGGAATGGATAGGTAAACTATAGTATATATACTCAATGGAGCACTATACAATGATAAAGAACAATGATGATTCCAGGAAATATCTCATAACCTGGTTTCAACTGGAAGACATTATGTTGAGACAAAAGGACAAATATTGTATGAGACCCCTATAATAAGAACTCAAAAACAGACTTATGCATAGAAGAAAAAACTCTGATGGCTGCAAGGGAAGCGAAGGAGGGAAGGCGAGGGGGGAGGGTTTAAATTAGATAGTTGGTAGAAATTTGGTAGAAATCGGTGATAGCACACATTAGAAACAAGAACAATATTAATGGACTTCAACATAACTTGAGTACTCCTCCCAGCTTAACCCAATAATGCAAAGACAGAGTAGCTTGGGTGGAGGGTGGGGGACCATGCTCTAAGGTGAAATCGAGACCAATTGGCACAACTAGCGTTTTGCTAAGAGGGCTCTCTGCACCCCACATTGGTGAGTGGCATCTGGGTTCTTAAAAGCTGCCAAGCTGCCATCGGAGGGCACAGCAAATGGTCCCAACTCAGCAGGAGCGGATGCTCACCGAGGACCAAAATGACAACCCAGGTGACACAGAGACCCACGTGAGTGGGTGCCTACATTGACTGGAGACCAGAAGAACTGGATGGTGCCTGGCCACCACCAGTGATAGCCACGATTGAGCTCACAAAGTTTAGTCTCACTGGCAACACTAGAATAAAAAGGGGTGCACCATGAGATCTCCACTAAAAGACCGCAGTTGATGGTCCAGAGGCTTCAGGGTTCCTCTGGCAGCATGGCCCCTGGCCCTGTTGATGGCCTTGCCCATGGATCATAATGAAGGTCTACTCTTCAGACAGCAAGGGACTGGACTTGGCGACACAGAGTGATTATATACTGGGTGCACTTTATGGTTCTATGCATCAATAGGATATCATCCTGCTCACCTCTGACTGGAGGAAGGGGAGTGGGTGCAGAGGAGGGGAGAGGAAACTGTTGGAAGGATGACACATGTATGGAGCAGAGAGGAATAGTGTGCTGTCTCCAGACAGGGAGAGCAGTGGAAGCTGCACATAGATGGGCATGCACATTTGTATGGGAATCCATATTTTCACTCAGTCATAATAAAAAAAAAATAATAATAATAAAGTTAAAAAATCATTGTAAAAAAAAAGACTGAGGAAGATGACCGGGGGCCAAGAAATGCAGGCACCTTCTACCAAAAACCAAACCTGTAGCTATAGAGTTGATTGACTCTAGAACTCCTGGTGATCTCACATGCTTGAGGGTAAACCCATGCTTCATATGTTTTCAACTACTGTAATCTTACAAAAAAGTATTATTACTGCCTATAAGTCGTTTTTTATGTGTGTGGATTCAAACCACCAACCTTTAGGTTAGTAATGGAGTACAAAATATCTGTGACACAAAGGGAGAGTGCTAGGCAGCTTCTAAACCAAAAAACCAATTGATTCCAATTCATGCATATCTCTATGGAAGTAGACTGCCACATCATTCTTCCATGGAATGCCTGATGGGTTTGAATTTCAAACCTTTCAGTTAGCAGCTGAGTACTTACTACTGTGCCACCAGGGATGTAGGCAGCCTCTAGAAAGTGGAAAAGCAAAGGAAAGGTAATCTCCCCTAGAACCTTCAGAAGGAAGTGCAGCCCAGTCCAATATCTTGATTTTATCCTTTGAGAACCTTGTCAGATTTCTAACCCACTGAACTATTCAGCAGTTCAAATCTGCTAGGAGCTCCTTGGAAACTCTACAGAGCAGTTCTGCTCTGCTCTATACGGTTCTTATGAGTCAGAATTGACTTAGTGACAGTGAGTTTTTGAACTATAAGATAATACATTTGTATTGTTTTAAATAATTCAGTTTGAGGTAATTTGTTACAGCAGCCCTGGAAAACTAATATTGATTCCAATTAAACTGCACCTTCTTATCGAAGGGCCACTGAGTTTCTGTTTCCGGTGAAGAAAAGTTTTTGGAAACAGTGCCGATGGTTTATAACATAGCGAATGTAAACAATATGACTGAATTATGCACTTAAAATGGTTAAAATTACAACTTTTTAATTATATATTTTTGCCACAATTAAAAAACAGTAGGGGAAAAAGATAAAAAGTTAAAAATATTACAGATCTTTAAAATCACTTGTTCAAAGAAAAAGATAAAATACTGTACTATTGTAATACTATCCACACTAATGATCTGACTCGACGGCACTTGGCTTGGCAACAGTAATACTGTTTTACTTTCAATCATAAAAGAACAAAAAATCTAGCAAGTAAAATATAAAGTGTATGTATGATTGTCTTCCTTCTCTGTTAATCCCATGTCTAAGATGGCAGTCATTTAACTTTTATAAGCCAGCTAAGTTTTAGACTAGTACAACAGTAACAATGAACTTATTACAAAGAAAACCATTCTTTATTTTATTACAAAACCCAGAGGCCTCTTCAGTTTAATATGTCTGGATTTGATTAATTTGGTCCCTTTGAATTTCTAGTATGTTTGGGATGATGGGGACACTGGAAGACTATCCAGGGTAATTTGATATCACATAATGGGTGGTTTTACTGAAGATTTATGCTTTTGTGTTTCTTATTTGCTTATTTTTTTCTTCCTCTACCTCTTTTGTTCCTAGAGGTGAGAATAAAATTTTACTGATGACTTCAGATAACAGGCAGCAGGGATTATTTCTAAGACTGTCCAGTCAGCAACTGACCATGACTTTAAGTGGATCCAAATGATGTTGGTCGAGTCTGGCAAGATACTGGCCTGATCACCTGGTTTAGCCTTTACTTAGCACACTTAAAACCCTGGTGGCATAGTGGTTATGTGCTATGGCTGCTGATTAGAAGGTGGGCAGTACAAATCTGCCAGGCATTCCTTGGAAGCTCTATGGAGAATTTCTACACTGTCTATAGGGTTGGCAATGGGTTTGGGTTGGTTTTTGATAGCACACTTAAGGTACCAAGGAGCATCTGAGGGCAGCACATGGCATCCAGGTCTTACACATTTGGGGAACACAATTCAGCAGAAGGCACTTGATACCTAGGTTCCCCATATTAGAAGTATGTTTGGTAAATTTACAGTTGGTCAGTAATGTGTATATTTCAGAAGATCACAATTGTTTTCATATGGTTCTTTACAGTAGAGCTAACATTAAAATGTCTTTCTTAATGATGTTGCATAATTCTCCCACAAAATAATGGTAAATGTGGTACTCATTCTAGCAGAGTGCAGAGGGAACATATTTGTACAAGAACTAAGTATATGCTTGTTTTGAAGGGTGAGAATTTTTCCCCTGTAACAGACTTACAAGTGCAGCTGTCCTGTTTAGGCATGCCCTGTGACTATGGTGTAGAATCTGGGCAAGGCCAGCTCCATACAGAAGAAACTTTCCACGTGCAGAGATGGCTACTGGGTATAGTTAACATGGCCCTCCTTGAGAGGACATTTTTCAATTGTCCTCAGATCACTGAGAATACCCTTCTCTCTGTATGTGCAGAGCTTATATTCTCTGATTCAAAAGTGTATATGTGCACTTTGGGGCAGCATAGAGTTAAGGTGGTAAGTTTGACCTCTGAATCCTGATAGGCTTGGCTTGGAATTCCAGCTCTACCACTTACTAACTCTGTGATTTTTCAGCAACTTACTTAAATTTTTTAAAAAGTATCCTTTATTGTACTTTAAGTGCAAATTTACAATCCAAGTCAATTTGCCATACAAAAATTTACACACACATTGCTATGTAGCTCTAGTTGCTCTCCCTCCACTGTGCTAGAACATTCCTCCTTCCTACCCAGTATTTCTTGTGTCCATTCAACTGGCTCCTGTTCCCCTCTGCCCTTTCACTTTACCTCCAGATACAAGCTGTCCAGTTAGTCACATGTATCTACTTAAGCCAAGAAGCACACCTACCCCAGTATCATTTTATGTTGTGTAGTCCAGTCTAATCTTTGCCTTTGGGAATGGTTTCAATCATAGGCTAGCAGTGAGTCCAGGGGCTTAGTCTTCTGAGGACTCTTGACTTTGTTGGACCATCAAATTTGGTGTTTTTAATAGGGTTTGAGTTACGAACCCCATTTTTCACCTGCTTTCTTCAAGGACTCTTTGTTGTCTTCCTTGTCAGGGCAGTCATTAGTAGTGGCCAGGCACCACATAGTTCTTCTAGTCACATGCTGATATAGTCTAAGTTACTTAAATTTTAATGTCTGCTTCTCTGCTTGGAAAATGGAAAACAAGAACAGTACTTATCTCAAAGGCTTCTCAAAAGAAATAAGTGGGAGAATTCATGTTAAGTATGTTATCCTAGTACCTGCTAGTCCTTTAAGGGCTATTATTACTACTTCTTCAAGATTCTTCAAATATTTAGGTAATAGATGTTACATACCATTTTAAAACTCACATTGTGTGCATAATTCATTCTGCTGCACAGCAGAGGCATCTGGCATGTGAGATTCCTATATCAGTAGAGAAAGCTCCTAGGCTTTGGGATGTTGTTGTTAGGTGCCACTGAGTTGGTTCCAACTCATAGCAACCCTAAGAGGCTCTGGGATGGTGACACTTTATCCAAGGCCCAGAAGAAGACAATGACTGAGGTGGGTATACCAGTAAACCCAAGACTCCAGGTATTTTTACAACAAAATTCTTCCCTTACCTGTTTTTGCTTTTAATCTTATAAATAGGATTCACTGTTTTATTTACTTTTTCCTTTAACCTTGATACTTCCTCCATGCTGCCTCACCATTGTAACTTACTGGAATCACAGTGTTCTACTCACTTTGATAAAGAACTTAGAGTAACAGACGCACATGCCTTTTTCAAACAATTTAACCTGGCACAACATGTCAGTTATTACTGCCCTGGTTGGTGGTTTTTAAATAAAAATTAATGCTGAAGGCCACCACTTACTGAATAATTCCCACGTAGTTCTCAATCTCTGTCAGGGGAGCTTCCCTCCAGTTTTTTTTATATCCAATCACCAGAGTGTTTGGTTTCATTCTTCCTAATCCTGAGGCCTAAACAGAGAACATAAAAATATGGACAACCTTTATCACATCCATAAAACACTATCACAAATGAGGAACAATGTCCAAAACAGCACTGAAACAAAGTTCTAAGGATTCTAAAGACTAGATCTAGATCACATTTTGGTGCATGTCCTTCATGACTATACCAAAGCATAAGATAAGATTATTTCTAAATAATCTAATTTGTAAATAGAGCTTAGATGACAAAAATGTAGTTTCTTTAAATTAGCAGTCATTTATGTTTCTTCTGACACGCATTAAAATGGTTCAATAATTTAAAAAAGATGAGAGTTGGCTTAGCTTTTGGTATGTGTGCTGTAACTTACTGGTTCAAAGCTCATTTCCACCTGTTATAGCCATAATGTCATTAGCAATAAAATCCAGGTTTAGAAACTCTTATATACAGGGATCACTGAAATCTCTACTTGTATTATTTATTGGAGACTGCTGGCTTATGCTTTCAGAGCTTAATCCTCTTGTATTACAATACCCTTAATTACTATCTTTCATATCAGAAGTTTTGTTCCCTCCATTAGATGACAGGATGGGCTTCAATGTAATTAAATTTCATCCAGCAGTATCATGGAACACATTAATTACATGATGTTCTGTTAGGTGCCCTGGGAGAGGAGTGAGATGCATACATTGGCGTTAAGGAATTCAGAGTAAGGTGAAAGATGAGATATATCCAAATAATTATAATACAAGTACACATTCAATAAGAACTCATGGAAGTACAAAGTAAGAAAACCTAAATTCCAGCTGAGCACGTTTATGACCACTACTGAGAAGGTATGGCATCTGTGCTAAGTCTTGGAGATGGTTAGATTCCAACCCCCCAAATCTTTATGGGCAAGAGCAAGGGTGAAGAAAGGACATTCTGGGTGATGGGAACAGGAAAACAAATGAATAGCACTGGACATTTTAGAAAGGACGGTAGTATGTAGAAGGAGATAAGTCTGACAGATGGTTCTGGTAATAAACTTTGCCTTCACCACATTTGGTTTATTGCTTCTAAAATTGTCCAGGTAGAACAATAGCTCCTTACAGTCTTTATTTGGCCCTCATCAGAGGCCTCACAATGTGGATATAGTCTTTTCCATGATTACGGTTTGGGGATGTGGCTCTTTGTACCATAACTTCTCAGATATAAAGAAGGTTTTATCCAAAATAGCATAATTGGCAATTTTCCCCTTTAATATCACTCTATTCTGTTTCTCTGTCATGCTATTTCTGCACTCCTCAGTTTTATTGGAAGAAATTCATGTGGACAAGCTTCATGTACATTCAATTTTTTTGTCATGTCTTCTTGAATTCTTTTCATACCTGTGTCTTTTCTCACCATACTTCTATAATATGTCTGAGTTCTGGTGTCTAGCTTAAATTCTAATTATTTTACATATTTTCTGTGTTAATTTTACATTAAATTTGTAACTTTAGAGGCAGTGCTTAGATGGTGGAGTAGCCATAGGTATTTTCGGAACTCTCTAAAAACAAAGAGTCAGCAAAACAACTAAATGGATTATATGGGACATTTTACGAGTCTTGAATATCAGGCAGAAAGCTAAGGGTTTAGATCAGGTAACAGGGAGGACAAAGCAGATCCAGAGGCAATTATTTCAGACTGATTTAAATCTGTTCTCTACAGTGGGACCCATTTCAGCCAGTCAAGTAGAGTGGTGCCATAGCAGAGACTGGCCGAACAAAACAGCAGCCTTGAGTGGAGTACATTTTTCTCAGTGGGAAAGCTGAGCTTTAGATGGCTGCACCTACAGAACTGCAGAGGACTCTCACTTGAGTGTTGTAAGCTAAGTGCTTGCCAACTCCTTCGGACTCAAAATCTTTCCTATGTGATGATTTCTCTCCTTTTCCTCAGCACCTCCCCCTCTCTTCTCTGCTTTATGCCAGGAGATAAATTCTGGAACAGTAGTTGGGCCAGAAATGGGACATCTTATACACATGCCCTAAGTCATTCTCCTGGACTTGGAGAGGGAAACAATGGTGTGAGGGGGGAGTTATGCCAGATCCCTTGAGCCAGAAACTCCCCCTATCTTTTTTAGCACACTTACAGATCTAACCATCTGGTGACAGGACGCTGGAATTTTTGAGGTTGAATGATCAGTCTAGCTCAAAGGACCAGAATATATGGGCACTCAAAAACTAAATAAAAAATAAACTAATATTAATTAAGACACAATAATCACACAAATAAATTACAACAGTTTTCTGATGGCTTGGAGGTCACAATCATTTAAAGAAGTAGAGGACAATGGCCTCAGAAAACTCCCCAAATAAAGGATAAAAAATTTTCCCGGAGAAAAAGACTTCCTGCAGTTATTGGAGGTAGAATACAAAAGGATTATGCTTAGAGTTCTGAAAGACATCAGGAAGGAGATTAGGCAAAGTACTGCAAAGTATAATGAAAAATTAAACAGGAAGCAAGAAATACTTGAGGAATAATCTGAAGTTGAGCAGATTAATAATAAAACTGCAGAAACAGACAATTCAGTAGAAAGTCAAAGGAGCAGGATTGAGCCAATGGAACACAGAAGTAGTAAGACTAAAGATAAAGTAACTAACACCAGCATATATGAGGAAAAATTGGATAAAAGAATTTTTAAAAATGAAGAATCACTAATAATAATAATAATAATAATAATCACTAATAATAATTATGTGGGCCTCTATCAAGGTGAGTAATTTGAGGGATTAGAGTACTGGAATGGGGAGGCAGGGAGTGATAACAGAAAATACAGAGAGAATTGTTGAAGTTATGTTGATTGAAAACTTCCCTCATATCATGAAATAGGAGAAGATACCTAACCAAAATGCTCATTGAATTCCACACAAGGTAGATCCCACAAGAAAGACATCAAGAGACGGAGTCAAGATGGCAGACTAAGCACACGTCTCCCTAAATCCCTCTGCAAACCAAGACCTGAATTGATAATTAAATGGAGGCTTCTGATCACCTAATGAGCCCTAGGACACAGGGCTGGTAATTTGGACTTCATACCACTGAATGGAAAACCTCCTCTCTTTACCTGACTCCTGCTCCTGGCCAGTCCTGGCTTTCATGGACTGAAGGTAACTCACCATTTTGACTTTAGTTTTCCTGTGTCTTGGTCATCTGGCAGATCTGAAACTTGACTAGTAGCTAGTCTCAGACACACTGCTGGTGGGGTCAGCAGGCAAAATTGCCATATTTTGAGAGCCCAGCTTAGGATTCTGCGCATCTTGCCGCCTGTGGCCTCTTTTTCCACCTTTGCCATAGTGTAGTTGGTACGGAGGTGCCAAGTGGCGAGCTTATGCGGGATGCCATCATGGATATGGAAGCCTCAGCTGGACCTAATTCTTAGACTTGGAGGCAGCATCTGCGCACAGGAGACTGCTTTTTCTGACAGAAAAGCAGTTTTACACAGTATTGCTTGTGGTTCAGGCCTGGCAACAGAGACTGTGAACTCCGTGCATCTCAGCCTATGGCCTATCTTTCCTCCTCTGCCATAGTGTAGTCTATATGGAGATGCCAGGCAGCACAGACACCATCTTGGATATGGAAACCTCAGCGAGACCTAATTCCTAGGCTCGGAGGCACTGTTTGCCTGCAGGAGAGCACTTTGCTGGCAGAAAAGCATTATTTTACACAGTGTCTCCTACTTCTGAGGTATGTCAGCAGAGGCCAACAGGGAAGTAGCCTTCCTGTATTTTGAACTAGTTCATAAATTCTGGGGTTGGATATAGAGGTGCTTACCTTGCCAGTTGGGAAGAGGGCCCTGTACAAGTGAAAATCTGACTGACCCGGGAAGTGGTCAGATATTTTTTACCTTTCATTTTAAGATGACTTAGAGAAACAACTGTGGTCAATCCTCACAGCATCTCTCACAGCCTTTATTGACTCACATGAAGCCCAAAGAGCAACAGACTCTGGAGAAAGCCATCACCAGAAAATCACCCATGGCTTCAGTAGGCTCCCAAATGAAACAACCAAAGAACTATCCAGAGAAAGAAACCTTTCTGAAATTATTGGAAGGTGAACACAGAAGGATTATATAGAGAGCCCTCCTAGACCTTATACAAAATGTACCAGAGCAAAACAAAAAATTAAGCAAGCCATTCGATCTGATGGAACACCAGTACTCCGAAATCCAATGGATCAAGAACAAAATCAAAGACACAGAAACTTCAATTCAAAGCCAAGAAAACTGAATGGAGCAGATGGAAAAGAGACTTTCTGACTTGGAAGACAGAGCTACTGACTCCAGCATCTGTGAGGAGAAATCAGAAAAAGGAAACAAAAAAAAAAAAATGAAGAGGCACTAAGAAGCATGTGGGACTCTATTAAGAGGAACAATCTATGATTAATTGGAGTTCCTGAACAGGTGAGACACCTGAGAACACAGAGAGTATTGTTGCTGTGTTCACCTTCCAATAATTTCAGAAAGGTTTCTTTGTCTGGATAGTTCTTTGGTTGTTTCATTTGGGAGCCTACTGAAGCCATGGGTGATTTTCTGGTGATGGCTTTCTCCAGAGTCTGTTGCTCTTTGGGCTTCATGTGAGTCAATAAAGGCTGTGAGAGATGCTGTGAGGACTGACTACAGTTGTTTCTCTAAGTCATCTTAAAATGAAAGGTAAAAAGTATCTGACCAGTGACAGAGAACTTCCCAGAAATCACGAAGAAAGAGAATATGGATATTCAAGATGCATATTGAATGTCACTCAATATAGATCTCAAAAGAAAGATTCTAAGACATATTATAATCAAGCTGAATGAAATGAAACATAAGCAGCAACTCTTAAAGGCAGTAAGACTCAAGCAAAGCTAACATTCAGAGGGAAACTCTGTAGACTTTTGTCAGATTTCTCAGCAGAAACAATGCTGGCAAGGAGACAGTGGCATGATATATTTAAAGCCTTGAAGGAGAAGAATTTTCAATCAAGAATTATATATCCTGCAAAACTATCTTTCAAAGATGAAAATGAAATTAAGACATTCCCAGATAAACAGAAACTCAGAGACTTTGTAAAAACCAAACCAAAGCTACAAGAAACACTGAAAGAATCTCTTGGCTTTGGCTTAGAAGAACAAAACCACTAACTTTATATTTTAGAAGGACACATCATCCAGAATCCTACTCAGTTACGGAAGGTTCCAAACTCAATCAAAGCTATAGTAGTGGAAGAAATAATCCAGTGAGCATATCATGAAAACTATGATGTCATCATATTAAAAAGACAGATTACAGTTGTTATAGTCCTTCCAGATGGAGAGGAAGTTGACAAGACTGGCAGTAATTAAAATTGGATTTATACATAGTTTATTAAGTGGGATCATAGAGGCAGCTGTAAAGCACATTAAAGATGGAACATACCATATCAAGAAATACAATACAGGAGTCTCAACAACCACAAAACCAACTCTGAAAAAGGTAAAAAATAAACTCACAAAGAAGAATGCCTCAGAGCAGATTAATAAGAACAATAGAGAAAACATCAATACAAAAATAAATATATTACAGTGGCAGCAATCAATACTTACCTATCAATAATTACATTGAATGTGAATGGACTGAATGCTCCAGTAAAGAGACATGAAGTGACATCTTGGATCAAAAGACATGACTCATCCATATGTTGCCTACAAGAATCTCACCTTAGACTTAAAGATATGAACAAACTGAAAATCAAGCTAACAATGAACAAAGAAGAGCAAGTGTGGCAATTCTAATCTCAGATAAAACCAATCTTAACATAAAATCCACCATCGTGGACAAGGATGGACACTACTGCTGAAAGGTTCAAAACACAAGCAATACTTAACAATATTAAATATTCATGCACCTAATATTAGAGCACCTAAATATGCCAAAGAAACACTGACTACACTCAAAAAGGAGATAGATCACTTCACAATAATAGTAGAAGACTTCAACACTCCACTCTCATTACTAGACAGATCGTCTAGAAAAAAGCTCAGTGAAGACACAGAAGACCTTATTGCCACAGTTAACCAACTAGACCTCATTGACATATTCAGAACTTTCTATCCATCAGCAGACAACTACACCTTCTTCTCCAGTGAACATGGAACATCCTCCAGAATAGACCATGTGCTAGAACATAATGCAATTCTCAAAAAAATCCATACCGCTGATTAATGCAAAGTTGTCAGATGATAAAGCCATAAAAGTTGAAATCAATAACAGAAAAAACATAGATAGAAAGTGGAACTCATGCAACTGAACAAAATCTTGCTCAAAAAACCATGGGTTATAGAAGAAATCAAGGATGAAATAAAGACATTCATGGATTCCAGTGAGAATGAAAACACTTCCTACCAGAACCTATGGGATAACATCTGGAAGGGAGAGAAAAAACATGTCAAAGGAATACAGCTGGAACAAGCTGAGAGAGAACAACAGGGGAAGCCCTCAGGCACCAGAAGAAAACAGATCATAAAGATTAGAGCAGAACTAAACAAATTAGAGAATATAAGAACAATAGAAAAAAAGTGAAAAGACCAAAAGCTAGTTTTTTGAAAAGATCAACAAAATTGACAAACCATTTTCTAACCTTACTAAAGAAAAACAGGAAAGGAAGCAAATGACCCAAATAAGAAAGGAGAGGGGAGTTCTCACAACAGATTCAACAGAAATCAGAAATACCATCGCTGAATACTATGAAAGACTATACTCTAACAAATTTGAAAACCTGGAGGAAATGGACAAATTCCTTGATTCACATCACCCACCAAAATTATCACAATGTGACACAGAACAACTTCATAAACCCATCACAAAGGAAAAGACTGAAAAAGTCACCAAAAAAAGCCAACCAAAAAAAACCTGGGCCCAGATGGCTTCACTGAAGAATTCCACCAAGCTTTTAGAGAAGAGTTATCTCCAATACTACTGAGACTATTTCACAGTATAGAAAGGGATGGGATACTCCCAAACTCATTCTATGAAGCCAGCATAACCCTGATACCAAAGCCAGGGAAAGACCCAACCAAAAAAGAGAACTACAGACCAATATCACTCGTGAATCTAGATGCAAATGTCTTCAACAAAATTCTTGCCAATAGAATACAACATATCCAAAAAAATAATCCATCATGACTAAGTTGGATTCACACCAGGGATGCAAGGCTTGTTCAACATCAGAAAAACAATCAATGTCATCAACACATAAATAACACAAGAGACAAGTATCACCTGATCTTGTCTGTTGATGCAGAAAAGGCATTTGATAAAGTCCAACATCCATTCATGCCACAAAAGCTCAGCAAAATAGGAATAGATGGCAAATTCCTCAGTGCAATAAGGGCCATTTATACAAATCCTACTGCCTACATCATCTTGAATAGAGAGAGACTGAAACAGTTTCCCTTGAGAACAGGAACCAGACAAGGATGTCCACTCTCATGTCTCCTATTCAACATTGTACTAGAACTTCTAGCCAGAGCAATTAGACAAGACCAAGAAATAAAGGGCATCTGCATCAGCAAAGAAGAAGTAAAAATCTCCCTATTTGCAGAGGATATGATTGTATACGCACAGAATCCCAAAGAATCCATAAGGGAATTACTCAAACTGATAGAAGAATTCAGCAAAGTCTCAGGATACAAGATAAATGTAAGTAGCATTCCTTTATACCAACAACGAAGTTATTAGGGAAGAAAACACCAAGTCAATACCACTTACTATAGCCCCTAAGAAGATACAGTATATAGGAATAAATTTAACCAGAGAAATAACAGACCTTTACAAAGAGAACTACAAAACCTTACTATAAGAAACTAAGAGTGATGTACATAGGGGGCGGAGTCAAGATGGCTGACTAAGCCCACATCTCTTTCTATCCCTCTTGAAACCAGGACCTGAATTGACAATCAAACAGAGCCTTCTGAGCACCTAATCAGCCTCAGGACACAGCACAGAGCTGTTAATTGGGACTTTATACCACTCAGCGAAAAATCTCCTCTCTTTTGCTGACTCCCGCTCCTGACTAGCCCCAGCTCTCACGGACGGAAGGTAAACGCACCATTTTGATTTTTTTTTCCTCGGTCTCGGCTGGCAGGTGGAGCTGGGCCTTGCCCGGCGGCTGGACTCAGACACGCTGCTGGGGGGATAGGCAGGCGAAATTCCCATATTCTGAGAGCCAGGCTCTGGACTCTGTTAATCTAGACACTTTGAGCCTTTCGTTTTGTAACTGCCTCAGTGGAGTTTGTGCGGAACTCCGTGGTCAGGGTGCGGGACGCCATGTTGGTACCGAGATTTTAGCGGGACCTCGTTCTTAGCCTGGGAGCCAGCGCCTGCAAACGGGACAGCACTTCTCTGTCAGAAAAGTAGTGATTTTGCATAGTGCTGCCTACATTGGGGGCCCTGCAACAGAAGCAGAGGAATCGCTGCCTCTGGGTACCTTTAGCCGCCCTGTCTGCTGCCTGTGTGGAGGACGCCATCTTGGGTACGGTGGCCGCAGCTGGACCTAATTCTTAGCTTGGGAGCCAGAGCCTGCCCACAGGAGAGCACTTTTCTATCACAAAACCAGTACTCGACGCAGTGTTGTATAAGGCTAGGCCCTGTCAGCAGAGGCCACCAGGGCACTAGCAGTGCTGTGTTCAGATCTAGTTTATTATCATCTGGAGTTGGATACAGTGGCGCTTACTTTGTCAGATGGGAAGAGGGACCTCTACACCTGAAAACCTAACTGACTTGTAAACTGGTCAGATACCTTTTGCTTTACATTTGAAGACAGCCTAGAGAAATATTTGCAATCCATTCTCACAGTACCTCTTCCAGCCTCTATATACTCACATGGGACCCAAAAAGCAACAGACAATTGTGGTATACAAGCAATCACTCATGGCTTCAGAAGGCTCCCAAACAAAGCAACCAAGGAGTTTTCCAGATGAAGAAACTTTTATGAAAGCATCAGGAAGTGAATACAAATTGATTATATACAGGGCCCTTCTAGACCTTATACAAAATGCAGCAGAACAAAATGAAAAATTAAGCAAGTTGTTCAATCTGATGGAACACCAGTACTCTGAAATCCAACAGATCAAGAAGAAAATCAAAGACATAGAAACTTCCATGCAAAGCCAAGAAAACAGAATGGAACAAATGGAAAAAAGAATTTCTGACTTGAAAGACAGAGCTACTGATGCCAATGTCTATGAGCAGAAATCAGAAAAAAGAAACAAGAAAAATGAAGAAACATTAAGAAGCATGTGGGACTCTATTAAGAGGAACAACCTTTGATTAATTGGAGTCCCTGAACAGGGTGAGACATCTGAGAACACAGAGAGTATTGTTGCTGAGCTGCTGAAAGAAAACTTCCCAGAAATCATGAAGGAAGAGAATATAGACATCTCAGATGCATATCGTACGCCACCCAATATAGATCTCAAAAGAAAGACTCCAAGACATATTATAATCAAGCTTAACAAAATGAAACATAAGCAGCAACTCTTAAAGGCAGCAAGACTCAAGGCAAAGCTAACATTCAGAGGGAAACCCTGTAGGCTCTCGTCAGATTTCTCAGCAGAAACCATGCTGGCACGGAGACAGTGGCACGACACATTCAAAGTCTTGAAGGAGAAGAACTTCCAACCAAGAATTATATATCCTGCAAAACTGTCTTTCAAATACAAAAATGAAATTAAGACATTCCCAGATAAACAGAAACTCAGAGACTTTGTAAAAACTAAACCCAAACTACAAGAAATACTGAAAGAAGTTCTTGGCTTTGGCTTAGAAGAACGAAACCACTAACTTTATATTTTAGAATGACACACTACTCAATACTCATTTAGGGAAGGCTCCAAAGTAAATCACAGTTTTGATTTGGAAAGAAGCAATCCAGTGATCATCATGAAAACTATGGTGTCATCATAATAAAAGAGGGATGTACTACAGTCGTTACAGTCCTTTCAGATAGAGAGGAAGATGACCAGACTGGTAGTAATTAAAATTGGGTTTATAAATAGTTTATTAAGGGGGTTCATAGGGGCAGCTGTAAAGCACAACAACGATGTATCATACCATTTCAAGAAATCTAACACACGAGTCTCAACAACTGTAAAACCAGCTCTGAAAAAGGTGAAAAATCATCTCACAAAAAAGAGTGTCTCAGAACAGACTAATAAGAACAACAGAGAAAATATCAACATAAAAATAAACATATCACAATGGCAGCAGTGAACACATACCTATCAATAATTACATTGAATGTGAATGGACTGAATGCTCCAGTAAAGAGACACCGAGTGTCATCTTGGATCAAAAGACATGACCCATCCATATGCTGTCTACAAGAAACTCACTTGAGACCTAAAGACAGGAACAAACTGAAAATTAAAGGATGGAAGAATATATATCAAGCCAACAATGAACAAAGAAGAGCAGGGGTGGCAATTCTAATCTCAGACAAAATCAACTTTAATGTCAAATCCACCATCGTGGACAAAGATGGACACTATTTATTGCTGAAAGGTTCAGTACACAAGCAAGACTTAACTATATAAAACATTTATGCACCTAATGTCAGAGCACCTAAATATGTTGAAGAAACACTGACTATGCTCAAAAGAGAGTTAGATGACTCCACAATAATAGTGGGAGACTTTAACACTCCACTCTCATTACTAGACAGATCATCTAGAAAAAAGCTCAGTAAAGATACAGAAGACCTCATTGACACAATTAAGGAACGAAACCTCATTGATATATACAGAACTTTCCACCCCTCAGCAGACAACTACACCTTCTTTTCCAGTGCACATGGAACATTCTCCAGAATTGACCACGTGATAGGCCATAATGCAATGCTCAACAAAATCCATACCATTGAATTATTGCAAAGCATCTTCTCAGATCATAAAGCCATCAAAGTTGAAATCAATAGCAGAAAAAACAGAGATAGAAAGTCGAACTCTTGGAAACTGAACAACATCTTGCTCAAAAATACATGGGTCATAGATGAAATCAGGGATGAATTAAAGAAATTCATGGATTCCAATGAGAACGAAAACACTTCCTACCAGAACCTATGGGATACAGCCAAAGCAGTGCTCAGAGGTCTGTTTATCTCCATAAATGCACGCATGAGGAAGGAAGAAAGAAACTAAATCAAGGAACTAACTCTTCAGCTTGAACAAGCAGAAAGAGAACAACAGAGGAACCCCTCGGGCACCGGAAGAAAGATCATAAAGATTAGAGCAGAGCTAAATGAATTAGAGAATAGAAAAACAATTGAAAAAATTGAAAAGACCAAAAGCTGGTTTTTTGAAAAGATCAACAAAATTGATAAACCACTGCCTAAACTTACTAAAGAAAAGCAGGAAAGGAAACAAATAACCCAAATTAGAAATGAGAAGGGAGTTGTCACCACAGATGCAACAGAAATCAAAAACATTATAACAGAATACTATGAAAGACTGTACTCTAACAAATTTGAAAACCTAGGGGAAATGGACAAATTCCTTGACTCATACCACCTACCCAAATTATCACAACGTGAAGCAGAACAACTTAATAAACCCATCACAAAGGAAGAGATTGAAAATGTCATCCAAACACTGCCAACCAAAAAAAGTCCAGGCCCAGATGGCTTCACAGCAGAATTCTACCAAGCATTTAGAGAAGAGTTATCCCCAATACTATTGAAACTATTTCACAGTATATAAAGGGATGAAGTACTCCCAAACTCATTCTATGAAGCCAGCATAACCCTGATACCTAAGCCCGGGAAAGATCCAACAAAGACAGAGAACTACAGACTGATGTCACTCATGAACTTAGATGCAAAAATCTTCAACAAAATTCTTGCCAACAGAATACAACAACATATCAAGAAAATAATCCATCATGGGATTCACACCAGGGATGCAAGGCTGGTTCAACATCAGGAAAACAATTAATGTGATTAACCACATAAATAACACAAAAGACAAGGATCACCTGATTTTGTCCATTGATGCAGAAAAGGCATCTGATAAAGTCCAACACCCATTCATGCTAAAAACTCTTAGCAAAATGGGCATAGACGGCAAATTCCTCACCACAATAAGGGCCATTTATACAAAGCCAATTTCCCACATCATCCTGAATGGACAGAGACTGAAAGACTTTCCCCTGAGATCAGGAACTAGACAAGGATGCCCACTGTCACCTCTCCTATTCAACATTGTGCTAGAAGTTCTAGCCAGAGCAATTAGACAAGACGAACAAATAAAGGGCATCTGAATCGGCAAAGAGGAAGTTAAAATCTCCCTGTTTGCAGATGATATGATTGTATATGCAGAGAACCCCAAGGAATCTATAAGTAAGTTACTCAAACTGATAGAAGAGTTCAGCAAAGCCTCAGGATACAAGATAAACATAAGTAAATCAGTAGGATTCCTTTATACCAACAACGAGACTGTTGAGGAGGAAATTATCAAATCTATACCATTTGTGATAGCCCCTAAGAAGATAAAGTACCTAGGAATTAATCTAACCAGAGAAACAACAGACCTTTACAAAGAGAACTACAAGCCCTTACTACAAGAAACTAAGAGAGACTTAGATAAATGGAAAAACCTACTCAGCTCATGGATAGGAAGACTTAACATTGTGAAAATGTCTATTTTACCCAAAGCAATTTATTTATATAATGCAATCCCAATACAAGTTCCAGCATCACTTTTTAATGAGATGGAGAAACAATTCCCCAATTTTGTTTGGAAAGGGAAGAAGCCCCGGATAAGTAAGGTACTACTAAAGAAGAAGAACACCCTGGGAGGCCTCTCATTACCCGACCTTAGAACATACTATACTGCCACAGTGGTCAAAACAGCCTGGTACTGGTACAAGAACAGACAGATGGATCAATGGAACAGAATTGAGACCCCAGAGATGACACCATCTGCCCATGAACAGTTGATATTCGACAAAGGCCCTAAGACATTAAACTGGGGTAAAAACAGTATCTTCAACAAATGGTGCTGGCAAAATTGGATATCCATCTGCAATAAACTGAATCAAGATCCATATCTTACACCTTATACAAAAACCAACTCCAACTGGATAAAAGACCTAAATATCAAACCTAAAACGATAAAGCTCATCCAAGAAAAGGGAGGAACAACAATGGAAGTTTTAATACACAATGAGGACAGACTCCAAAATCTGTCAAAGAAACCTCAATCAACAGAAGAGAAAGTAGATAAATGGGAACTATTAAGAATCAAACACTTTTGCTCATCCAACGACTTTATTAATAGAATTAAAAGAACACCCACAGAGTGGGAAAA
Source organism: Heterohyrax brucei (assembly GCA_028571685.1). Lineage (NCBI taxonomy): Eukaryota > Metazoa > Chordata > Mammalia > Hyracoidea > Procaviidae > Heterohyrax > Heterohyrax brucei. The sequence goes on from CM053151.1 coordinate 3,117,106, forward strand.
AATATTTGGCAACTCTATGTCAGATCAACGCCTGATCTCCATAATCTATAAGATACTACAAAATATCAATAAGAAGAAGATAAACCATCCAATTAAGCGATGGGCAAAGGAGATGGACAGATACTTCACTAACGAGGAGATCCAGGCAGCCAAAAAACACATGCGGACATGTTCACGATCTTTAGTTATTAAAGAAATTCAAATCAAGACAACAATGAGATACCATCTCACCCCAACAAGATTGGCCATGATCCAGAAAACACAAAACAACAAATGCTGGAGAGGCTGTGGAGAAAGTGGAACCCTCCTACACTGTTGGTGAGGTTGCAAAATGGTCCAGCCTCTTTGGAAGGCAATCTGGCGCTTCCTTAAAAAAATGGATGTTGATATACCATTTGACCCAGTAATTCCACTACTTGGAATATATCCTACAGATTCAAGGCCTTTCACACCAACGGACACATGCACCAGAGTGTTTACCGCAGCACAGTCCACGATAGCAAAAAGATGGAATCAACCCAGATGCCCAACAATAGAAGAATGGATAGGTAAACTGTGGTACATATACTCAATGGAACACTACACAATGATAAAGAATAACGATGATTCCAGGAAACATCTCCTAACCTGGTTTCAACTGGAAGACATTATGTTGAGTGAGAGTAGTCAGAGACAAAAGGACAAATATTGTATGAGACCTCTATATTAAGATCTCAAAAACAAATTTGTGTATAGAAGAAAAGACTCTTTGACAGCTGCAAGGGAGGGGAGGGAGGGAGGGAGGGTAAGGGGGAGAGGGTTTAGTTTAGGTAGTTACTAGAAATCCAGTTGGGAGAAAGCGGTGACAGCACACATTAGGAACAAGAACAACATTGTGGACTTCAGCATAACTTGAGTACTCCTTCTATCTTAACTCAATATTGCAGGGATAGAGTAGCTGGGGCGGGGGATGGGGGACCATGCTCTTAGGCGAATTCCAGGGCAATTGGCACAACTAGCGTTTTGCTAAGAGAGCTCTCTGAACCCCACATTGGTGAGTGGCGTCTGGGGTCTTAAAAGCTGCCAAGTTGCCGTCCGAGGACACAGGAAATGGTCCCAACTCAGCAGGAACGGATGCTCACCGAGGGCCAAAATGGCATGCGATAAAGACAACCGAGAAGACAGAGAGACCCACAAGAGAGGGTGCCTACATCGACCTGGGACCAGAAGAACCAGATGGTGCCCGGCCACCACCAGTGATAGCCATGACGGAGCTCACAGAGAGGAGCCTCACTGGCAACACAAGAATAAAAAGAGGTGCATCATGAGATCTCCATTAAAAGACCTCAGTTGATGGTCCAGCGGTTTTGGGGTTCCTCTGAGAGCACGGCCCCCGGCCCTGATGCTGCCCGTTCCCATAAATTATAACAAAAGTCCACTCTTTGGACAAGTATGGAATGGACTTGGCAATGTAGAGTAACCATATATTGGGTGCACTTTATGGTTCTATACATCTATAGGATATCATCTTGCGGACCTATGGCTGGAGGAAGGGGAATGGACAGAGAGGAGGGGAAAAGAGACTGTTGGGAGGATGAGACATGTATGGAGCAGAGAGGAGTAGTGTGCAGTCACCGGACAGGGAGAGCAGTGGAAGCTGCATATAGGGGGACATGTAAATTTACATGTGAATGTACATTTTCACTCAGTTATGTTAAATAAAAATAAAAAAATAAAAAAAAGAATTTATAGATACATAGAAAAAAAAAAGAGTGACGTACATAAATAGAGAAACCTACCCTGCTCATGGGTAGGAAGACATAACATTGTGAAAATGTCTATTTTACCCACAGCAACGTACTTATATAATGCCATCCCAATACAAGTTCCAGAGTCATTTTTTCATGAGATGGAGAAAAAAATCACTAATTTTGTTTGGAAAGGGAAGAAGCCCAAGATAAATAAAGCACTACTAAAGAAGAAGAACACATTGTGAGGTCTCTCATTACCCGACTTGAGAACCTATTAAACTGCAACAGCAGTGAAAACAGCCTGGTACTGGTACAAAAACAAACAGAGATATCAATGGAACAAAATCAAGAGCCCAGAGATGACCCTGTCTGCCTATGAACAGTTAATATTCAAAAAAGGCCCTAAGACATAAAACTGGGGTAAAAACAATCTCTTCAACAAATGGTGCTGGCAGAATTGGATAATCATCTGCAAAAATTGAAACAAGACTCATATCTGACACCTTATACAAAAACCAACTCAAACTGGATGAGAGACCTAAATATCAAGTCTAAAATGATAAAGCTCATCCAGGAGAAAGGAATAGTGGAAGTTTTAATACACAATGTAGAGAGACTTCAAAATCAAACAAACCACAATCAGCAGAACAGAAAGTAGATAAATGGGAACTACTAAGAATCAAACACTTTTGTTCATCCAAAGACTTTTTTACAAGAGTTAAAAGGCCACCTACAGAATGGGAAAAAATATTTGGCAACTCTATGTCAGACCAATGCCTGATCTCCGTAATCTATAAGGTACTACAAAATATCAACAAGAAGAAGACAAATCATCCAATTAAGCAATGGGCAAAGGAGATGGACAGACATTCTTCTAAAGAGGAGATCCAGGCACCCAAAAAACACATGCAGACATGCTCCTGATCTTTAGCTATTAAAGAAATTCAAATCAAAGCTACAATGAGATACTATCTCACCCCAAGAAGGTTGGCCATGATCCAGAAAACACAAAACAAATAATGCTGGAGAGACTGTGGAGAAATTGGAACTCTCCTACACTGTTGGTGGGATTGCAAAATGGTACAACCTCTTTGGAAAGCAATCTGGTGCTCCCTTAAAAAAATGGATATAGATGTACCATTTGACCCAGCAATTCCACTGCTTGGAATATATCCTACAGGTTCAAGGACATTTACTCCAACTGATACATCTACACGAATGTTTATTGCAGCACAATCCACAGTAACAAAAAGATGGCATCAACCCAGATGCCCTATAATAGAGGAATGGATAGGTAAACTATGGTATACATATTCAATGGAACACTATGCAATGATAAAAAACAATGAGGAGTTTAGGAAATATCTCATCACCTGGTTTCAACTGGAGGACATTATGTTGAATGAAAGTAGTCAGCACAAAAGGACAAATATTGTGTGAGACCCCTGTGATAAGAACTTAAAAGCAGATTCACGCATAGAAGAAAAGACTCTTTGATGGCTGCAAGTGTGGGGAGGGCAGGAGGATGAGGGGAGAGGGTTTAGATTAGGCAGTTGTTAGAAATCTTTTGGGGTGAAATCAGTGACAGCACACATTACTTAGAAGGTCGATATTAAGTGGACTTCAACAGAACTTGAGTACTCCTCCCTTCTTAACCCAATAATGCAAGGACAGAGTAGCTTGGTTGGGGTACGGGGGACCATGCTCTCAGGCAAAATTGAGGCCAATTGGCACAACTATTGTTTTTCTAATGAGGACTCTCTGCACCCCACAATAGTGAGTGGCGTTTGGGGTTTTAAAAGCTGCCATGCTGCCATTTGAGGGTACAGCAAATAGACCCAACTCAGCAGGAATGGATGATCACCGAGGTCCATCACAACATGGGGGAAAGGGAACCCAGACAACAGAGAGACCCACATGAGTGGGTGTCTACCTTGACTTGTGACCGGAAGAACCATATGGTGCCCTGCCACCACCAGTGATAGCCACCATGGAGCTCACAAAGTTGAGTGTCCCTAGCAACACAAGAATAAATTGGGGTGCACCCTGAGATCTCCATTAAAAGACCACAATTGATGGTCCAGGGGCTTCATCTTCCCCTGGGATTATGGCCTCTGGCCCTGATGCTGCCCCATCCGTAAATCATAATGGAGGTCAACTCTTTGGACAGCAATGGATTGGACTTGGCAGCGCAGAGTGACCATATTTTGTGGGCATTTTATGGTTCTATGCATCTATAGGATATCATCGTGCTGACCACTTACTGGAGGAAGGAGAGTGGGTGGAGAGTAGGGGATAAGAGACTGTTGGGAGGATAGGACATGTATAGAGCAGAGAGGAAGAGTGTGCTGTCACCATGCAGGGAAAGAAGTGGGAGCTGCATATAGGTAAGCATGTAAATTTATATGGGAATGCACATTTTCATTCAGTCATAAAAAAAAAGACATCAAGACATGTTATTATCAAACTTGCCAAAACTAAAGATGAGGAAATTCTTTTAAGGACAGCTAAGCTTAAATAATTAAAAAAAAAATAACGTACAAAGGAGAGTCGTTAAGACTGAGTTCAGATTACTCATCAGAAACTATGCTGACAAGAAGGTAATGGGATGACATATATAAAGCCTTGAAGGAAAAAAATGCCAACCAAGAGTTATATATCCTGAAAAATTGTCTCTCAAATATGACAGCAAAATTAGGACATTTCCAGATAAACAGAAGTTTAGAGAATTTGCAAAAATCAAACCAAAATTACAAGAAACACTGAAGGAAGTTCTTCAATTAGAAAATCAATACAATACATGACAGAGCATCCAGATATCAATATGGATAGGGAATTCACAAAAACAAACCTAAAACACTAAAAATACGGGAACAGATCTCAGTATGTAAATGATGACAACATTATACTAAAAGAGTGAGAAATTAATGTATTCATAGTTCTTTAAGAGGGAGAGAAAGTCAAGATAATACAAAGAAATTAAAGACTGATTTAAATTGAGAACACTAGGGCATAAATATCAAGGTAACAACAAATAAAATTACCAATGCTACAGATCAAAACAACAAAGAAAACCAAGAAATCTCAGCAGTTATAAAACCACCAACAATGAAAAGGATGAAAAGAAAACCCATAAAGGAAAATGACTCATCCTAAAAAATTAAGTAGAATAAAGAAACTCAACAACACACCAAAAATGGCACCAAAATGACAGCTCTAGGTTCATACCTATGAATAACTACATTGAATGTAAATAGGTTAAGTGCACCAATAAAGACATGAAGAGTAGCAGAATGGATAAAAAAAAAAGCATGATTCATCTATATGTCACTTACAAGAGACACAACTTAGACTTAAAAATATAAACAAACTGAAGTTCAAAGGATGGAGAAACACATACCAAGCTAACAACATTCATAAAAGCACGGGATTGGCAATATTAACCTCTAGTAAAATAGACTTTAAAGTAAAATCCACCATAGTGGATATGGAAAGTCAGTATATGTGCTAAAATAGTCAGTACATCAGGAGGACATAGCATATTAAATATTTATGTCCTCAATGACAGAACCTCTAAATACATCAAAACAACTCTAACAATATTTTAAAAAGGAGACAGATAGCTCCACATCAATAGTAGGAATCTTCAACATATCACTTTTAGTGATGGATAGAACATCCACAAAGAAGCTCAGTAAAGACATGGAATATCTAAATGCCACAATCAATCAACTCTACCTCATAGACATATACAGAACAATCTACCCAACAATGTATAAATGCTCCTGTTTTTCCAGTGCACATGGAACATTCTCCAGGATGGACCATGTATTAAGCCGTAGAGCAAGTCTTAACAAAATCCAAAGCACCAAAATATTACAAATTGTCTTCTTAGAGAATAAAGCCATAAACGTTGAAATCACCAGCAGAAAAATCAAGGGGAAAAAATAAAACACATAGAAACTGAGCAGCGCATTGCTCAAAAACTTCTAGATTATAGAAGAAATGAAGGATGGAATAAAGAAATTCATAGAATCAAAAGAGAATAAAAATACTTCCTACCAGACTCTATGGGCCACAGCAAAAGCAGTGCTCATAGGTCAGTTTATCCCAGCAAATGCACACATCCAAAAAGAAAAAGGGACCCAAATCAGGGAATTACAACTCAAACAAGTAAAAAGAGAGCAACAAAGGAACCCGTCAAGCACCAGAAGACACAGATAATAAAAATGAGAGCAGAACTAAATGACTTAGAGACTACAAAAACAACTGAAAGAGTTAACAAAACAAAAATCTGTCTTTTTGAAAAGATCAACAAAATTGATAAACCACTGGCCCAACTGACAAAAGAAGAACAAGAGAAGAAGCACGTAACTCAAATAAGAAATGAGACGGGAGATATCACAACAGATGCAACTGAAATTGAAAGAAGCATAACAGAATACTAGCAAAATAGTACTCTAATAAATTTTGAAAACCTAAAGGAAATTGACAAATTTCTAGAAACAGACTACCTACCAAAACTAACACAAACAGAAGTAGAACGATATAATAAACCTATCACAACAGAAGAGAGTGAAAAGTAGTGAAAAACCTATCAATCAAAAAAAAAGTCCTGACCTCGAGACCAATTGGCGTAACTAACATATTGTTAAGAGAGTCTTCTCCACACCATATTGGTGAGTGGTGTCTGGTTCTTAAAAGCTAGGAAGCTGCCATCTGAGGTACACCAGATGGTCCCAACTCAGCAGGAACAGATGATCACAAAAGACCAAAACGACATGGGGGAAAGAGAACCCAGAAGACAGAAAGATCCAAGTGAATGGGTAACTACATCAACATGTGGCCAGAAGAAGCAGATGGTGCCTCGCCATCACCAGTAACAGCCGTGATGGAGTTCACAAAGTTGAGTCTCAGTGGCAACACAAGAAAAAAAAGAGGTGCACCCTGAGAATTCCACTAAAAGATCACATTCGATGGAGGGCCTCAGGGTCCTTCTGGGCGCATGGCCCCTAGTCCTGATGCTGCCCTTGTCCATAAATCTTTGAGGTCAACTTCTTGGACAGGAATAGATTGGACTCAGTTACACAGAGTGACCATATCGTGTGTGCACTTTATGGTTCTATGCAGCTATAGGATGTCATCCTGCTGGTCTCTTTCTAGAGGGGAGGGAGAGGGTGGAGTAGAGGAGACAGGAGATTGTTAAGAGGATACGACATGTACAGAACATAAAGGAGGAGTGTGCTGTCACTGTGCAAGGAAAGCAGTAGGAGCTGTACATAGGCGGGCATACAAATTTAAACTGGATTGTACACTTTCATTAAATCACAATAAATAAATAAAATGTTTTTTTTTTTTTTTAAATCTCCTGGCCCAGACAGAGAATTCTATCAAACTTTTAGAGAAGAGTTAACACCACTATTACTAAAGATATTTTGAAGAATGGAATACTCCTAAATTCATTCAATGATGCCAGGATAACCCTGATACCAAAACTAAGTAAAGATAGCTTCCAAAAAGGAAAGTCACAGACCAATATCTCTCATGAATTTAGATGCAAAAATCCTCAACAAAATTCAAGCCAATAGAATTCAACAACATATCAAAAAAATAATTCATCATGACCAAGTAGGATTCATACCAGGCATACAGGTGTTTTAGTCAGTTAGTGCTGCTCTAACAGAAATACCACAAAGTGGATGACTTTAAAAAGGGAAATGTTTATTCTTATACCGTCCAGTACGTTACAAGTCTACTTTCAGGTGTCTGTTCCGGGAGAAGGGCTTTCCCTCTTTGTCAACTCTGGAAGAAAGTCCTTGTCTTACATCAGTCTTTGATCAGGGAATATCTTGGTGTAGGAACCTCAGGTCTGACAGATGTGCTGTACTCCCAGTGCTGCTTTCTTGATGGTATGAGGTTCCCAAATCTCTGCTTCCCTTTCCTTTTATCTCTTCTAAGATGAAAGGATAAAAGGTGATGCAAACTACACTCCAGGGAAACTCCCTTACAATGAACAGGGAATTGACCTTAGGAAGAGATTTACAGTCTCACCCTAATCCTCTTTAACATATGCATAGGAAAATCACAAAATGGAGGGCAATCACACAATACTAGTAATCACAACCCAGCTATTTCTATACATATTTTCAGGGGGACACAATTTAACCCATGACATTCTACCTTTTGGCCCCCAGAAAATCACATCTGTGAAACACACAACGCGTTCATCCCATCATAGCAAAAGTCATAGCAAAAACATGTTCATCCCATATGATAGCAAAATTCTTAAATCAGTTCCAAATCCAAAATTCAAAAATTCCTCTACATCTGTGGGACTGAGAATACAGGTTATCTGCTTCCTAAGGTACAATGGCAGAATAGGCACAAGTTAGACATTTCACTACAAATGGAGAAGGAAGGCAAAATTTACAGGTAACAAACAAGTCAGCAAAACACATTACATTAGCTCTCAAAGCTTTGAAAATAATCCTCTGTTCTCTGAGAGAATTTACACACTAGCCTTGACCTCCAGACTCCAGGTATTGGCCACATTCTACAGATTCTGAGTGGAAACTCCCAGCCCTGTGCTACAACTCTGCCTTCTAGGCCCACTGGGACAGTAATTCTGCCTCCTCAGCTTTAGGTGTACCCTAAGCCCACATGAGTGGCAACTTCATCCTTACAAACACAGGAAACCATGGCTGGACACTTTCAAGCACCTGAGGTCATGGCCATACCTCTTGAAACTGAGCTTCTCATGCTCAGCTTCTGCTTCTTATGTCTCATGGATGTGGGACTCAGGCCCACATCTGCCCTGATAGGGCAAAATTTCCAAAGCTCTGCAGCTCCACCAATTCAATTGCCTGGAGGCACCTGTCTCTGCCAGAAAGCCTCCTGCACATAGGCAGTCAGCTGTCTTGTTACGTGGGTCAACAAGTCTAGCTCCACTGATTCAAGTGCCCGGAGGCATCCCACTTTGCCAAGAAACCTCTGTGCACAGGCACTAAGTGATCTAGCTCTAGCACTGTCTCACGCTGGTCTGGTTCTGTTGCTGTTTTTCTCACCATTTGCACCTTCTTTGATGTTAACAGTACTCCTTGGTTCCTTCTGAGTCTTCTATCCATCTACAGTTTTAAAATCACTTATACATTTTAGGTATTTGTGACAGCAGCACCCCACTCCCCTGGCACCAAACTCTGTTTTAGTCATCTGCTGCTGCTCTAACAAAAATACCACAAAGTGTATGGCTTTAACAAAGGGAAGTTTGTCCTTACACAGTCCAGTAGGCTACAAATCTGAAATCTGGATGTCCACTCTAGGAAAAGGCTTTCCTTCTGCTAGCTCTTGAGGAAAGCCCTTGTGTTGTTTCAGTCTTTGGTGGAGGAGTCTTTGGTGAGGTTCCCAATTCTCTGCTTGCTTCCCTCTCTTTTCATCTCCCGTAGGATGAAAGGACAAAAAGTGGTGTAAACCACACTCCAGGGAAACTCTCTTAGCAAGGGTTTTGCAGTCCCACCCTAATCCTCTTTTAACATAACCATCCTATCTATCAGCCACAGGCAGATAGTAAGATGTATAACATAGGGAACTCACAAAACGCTGGGAATAATAGCCCAGCCAAATGCTATACACAGTTTTGGAGGTACACAGTTCAATCCCTGACAACAGGGATGGTCCAACATTAGAAAAACAATTAGTATAGTCAACCACATAAATAAAACAAAAGATAAGAATCACTTGATTTTGTCAGTTGATGCAGAAAAGGCATTTGACAAAGTCCAACATGCTTTCATGTTAAAAACTCTGAGCAGAATAGGAATAGAAGGGAAAATCCTGAATATCATAAGGGACATCTATGCAAAGCCAACAGTCAATATCATTCCAAATAAGAGAGACTGAAAGTATTCCCCTTGAGAATGGGAAACAGACAAGGACAGCCATTACCATCACTTTTATTCCACATAGTACTTGAGGTTCTATCCAGAACAATCAGACAAAACAAAGTAATAAAGGTATATAAATTGGTAAGGAAGATGTAAAAGTATCTCTATTCACAGATGATATGATCTTATACACAGAAAACTCTAAAGAATCCACAAAAAAAGCTACCTGAACCAATAGAAATGTTCAGCAAAGTATTAGGACATAATATAAATAAACATAAATTAGTAAGATTCATCTACACCAACAAAGAGCCCATCAAAAAGGATATCACCAAATGAATACCATTTACAATAGCTCCAAAGAAAACAAAGTACTTAGGAATAAAGCTAACCAGAGATGTAAAAGACCTACACAAAGAAAATTGCAAGAGTCTACTGCAAGAAACCAGAGGAGACCTACATAAGTGGAAAAACCTACCTTGCTTATGGACAGAAAGACTTAACATCCTGAAAATGTCTATCCTTCCCAAAGAGATCGATAGATACAATGCAATCCCAATACAAATTCCCATGTCATTTTTCAGTGAGATGGAAAAAGAAATCACCAACTTCATACAGAAAGAGAAAAAGCCCAGGATAAGTAAAGCGTTACTGAAGATGAAGAATAAAGTGGGAGGCCTCACATTACCTGACTTTAGAACCTATTATACTGCCACAATAGTTAAAACAGCTGATACTGGTGCAAAAACAGATACATAGACCAATAAAACAGAATAGAGAATCCAGACACAACACCATCCACCTATGAGCAGCTGATATTTCACAAAGAACAAAGTCTGTGAACTGGGGAAAACACAATCTTTTCAACAAATGATGTTGGCCAAACTGGGTATATATCTGTGGGGGGGAAAAAAAAAACCATATTCCACACCATGCACAAAAGCTAATTCCAAATGGATCATAGACCTAAATATAAAATCTAAAACAATAAAAATCATGGAAGAAAACATAGGGAAAACACTGGGAGCCTCAGTACATGGCATACACAGACCACAAAATATTACTTAAGATACACAAACACCAGAAAATAGAGAAATGGGCACTCCTAAAAATAAAACACTTATGCTCATCTGAAGAATTCACCAAAAGAGTAAAAAGACTACCTACTAACTAGGAAAAAAATTTGGCACTTATGAGTCTGATCAGCATCTAATCTCCATAATCTACAAGGAACCCTAACACTAACCCTAAGCCTGGGAGTACAGCACATCCTTCAGACCTGAGGTTCCTGCGCCAAGATTTTCCCTGAGCAAAGACTGATGCAACACAAGGACATTCATCCAGAATCAACAAAGAGGGAAAGCCTTCCCCTGGAGTGGACATCCTGAATTTGGGCTTGTAACCTACTGGACTGTGTAAGAATAAACTTTTTTTTAAGCCATCCACTCATTGTGTTTCTGTTAGTAACAGATAACTAAAACACCATCGGACCCCAACAAGGCTGGCATTAATCTCCAAAACACAAAACAATAAATAACGCAGAGGTTATGGACAGACTGCAGCTCCTCCATACTGCTAGCGGGAATATTAATTTTATAACCACTTTGGAAATCGATTTTGCACTTTCTTAAAGGAAAAAGAAATATCACATGATTCAGCAATCCCGCTGTTTGGAATATATCGTAGAGAAATAAGGGCTGTCCCATTAACAGATACACGCACACCAATGTTTATTGCAGCACTGTCCACAACAGCAGAAAGATGGAATCAAGCTAAGTGCCCATCAACAAATGAATAAACAAACTATGATATGTTCACAAAATGGAATACTACCCAATGATAAAGAACAATGATGAGCTTGAGAAACATCTGATAATATGGAGTTATCTGGAAGACATTATGCTGAGTGAAATTCAGTCTGAAAAGGACAAACATTGCACTAGACCACTGTTACAAGGAGTCAAGAAAAGGGTTAAGCACTAAAGAAAATAATCTTTGCTGGTTACAAAGGAAGCATGGAAGGGAGACAAGTATTCATAGATTAGATAGCAGATAGGAATTGGGTTAAATGAAACAAGTGACAGCATGTAGTAGAAGAGAGATTAACACTGCTGGACTACACCCAAAATCAAGAGGTTTCCTAAATACAACTCAGTTTTCAAAGGTCAGAGTAGCAGGGGCAATGGTCAGGGGACATCTAGGTCCATTGGTGTAACTATGTTTTTTCTTTTTTTTTTTTTAAGAAAATGTTCTGCATCCCATTTTGGTAAGTGGCGTCTGTGATCTTAAAAGCTAGTGAGCTGCCATCAATTGGTCCCAATCCACCTGGTTCAGAGGAGAACAAAGGACATCAAATATATGAGGAACTTGAGTCCAGGAGACAGGGGGCCAAATGATCAGAAGACTATATAAGTGTGAGACCAGAAGAACTAGATGGTGTCTGGCCACCATCAATGACTGCCTTGACTGGGAACAGAATGTAGAGTTCCTGATGTAATGGGAGGAAAATGGGGGTACGGATCTAGAACTCTATTAGAAGACCGGACTTGATGTTCTGACATCCTGGAGAATCCCCTGAGAACATAGCCCTTGGACTTGCTGCTAGCCCAGAGCTGAAACCAGTACTGAAGCCAACTCTTTAGACAAAGCTTGGACCGGACCAAAAGATATGGAGTGATGTTGACAACGTATGTGCATCACATTAGGCTGTCAGAGCACCTCTTCTCTAGAGGGGAAAAGGACGGATGCAGAGAAGAGGACAGGAGTTGGTTGAATGCATAAGGGAAGTGTGGGGTGGACAGGAGGAGTGTGTTAGCACAGGGTTGGGAGAGCAAGTAGAGTTGCATCAAGGTACGTGTGCAGTGTTTTATGTGGCAAATTGTCTTGGACTGCAGACTTTCACTTAAAGCACCATAAAATATTTCAAAGAAATAAACATGTAACTTTTCTAATACTTGAGTTACAGGAAAAAATATAACTCACTTAAAAAAAAGAAAGCTGCTTTCAAGTCGGTGCCAATTCACAGCAGCCTCGTTTGCAGAAGAGAAGTGTTCTACAGAATTTTCTAGGCTGTGACCTTTCTGAAATTGATCACCAGGCCTTTCCTTCATGGCAATTCTGATTGGGCAAACCACCAACTTCTGGTTTATTGGTCAAATGCTTAACTGTTTGTGCTGCCAGGGCTTGCTAACTTCCCAATACCTTTAACCAGAGATGTGGAAAAGAAACATAACTCACCACTAATGGGAAATCAACGTTTGTACGGCATCTGTATATATGGTACAGGAAATTAGTAACTGGGGAAGAGAATCTCAGTGGGGTAATAGGGCTTTCAGAAATGGCTTCTCTGCATGTGCCGCCACTTTGCACGTATTCTTTAGGGATATTAAACACAAGAATGCATCAATCTCCAATGCATTAATCTCCAAAATATTATGGTTTAATCACTGTTTTTCTTTCCTGCAAAAGTAAGCATCAGAATTATCTGGATGCAATCCTGAATTCTGACAGTCTTAAATCTGGCGATTCTGAAAGCCAAGCTCATTGTGCTATTTGGTATACTTAGAACTGGGGCTGTTCAACCATACCAAAGTCAAGGTGATTAGGAAGCCAAGCCCTATAATTCTGAGGGTCTCTTGGATTGTTTTAAGGATTCTGTGGCACCCTAACTGTGAAGATCAGAATTAGGGGGAAATCTTAGGTACTTAATCAGAGAAGGGGCAAGAAAGGGGAGGAGAAAGAAAGAGTAAGGGAAAAGAAAGGTAGGAGAAGTGTGGGCTTTAGTGTTGGGCCCCAAAGTTTCTTGCATTTTGTTCAACAGTCTCAAAATGATTTAGGAGGACAGGGAGATTTTATACCCACATCACCATGCATTTCTTCAGTTGAGTCTAACAAATGCCCTCACACTATTTGAAAAAAGAAGAAAACGAGGAAAAAACTGCCTGACTTGAACATTGCTGTAGGATCATTTTCAGTCCCAAGTGACTCCACAGCAATGTTTTTCTACATGCAAAAATAGTTTGAAGTTTTAATAGTATCCTGAATGTCACCAACCGTCAGAACGAATTTGTGTTTCAACAAACACGGAGACAGAACATACGGTGGTGACCAAGGACAACTGCCTTTTCCGTTTGCAGTATAAAGGATCCTTATGAGTCAGAAATGACGTAATGGCAACAGGTTTGTTTCGGTTTTATTCAGAATTCGTTGTAGCACAATCTTTCCGCTTTTTGCTTAGCCTAGCCTGAGGAATTTGAAATGAATTCCACAGCCACCTGCACGGATCTGAGATACAGGCTGCCCGTCTGAATCTTTTCACTTTGGAAGCTGCTTTGACAAGAAGTGCTAACTGTCTTTTGCCTTTATGCTCATTCCCTCAGTGTCGGCCTTACCTGGAGGAGACTTCGGACACCATCCTGGAAACTGTCTGCTGCCACTGCAGCGTAAAAGGCCTTGACTTTGTTCTTTATAAGCCAGGCCTGCTTTTTGGCCATGCCACTGTTCATCTCCTTAACACACAGCTTACGAGGCCCCTGTAAGATACCATGAAATGTTGGTTAAAAGCCCTGCTACCATATATCATCCTGCTGTTGTTTTCTAAGGACAAAATAGCCAGAAATGCTCCAGAGAGTTAAAAAAATAAGAGGGATATGCACCTCACTAAACAGGCTTTGTGCAGATCCAACCTTTTGGAGAGGATTGAGGCTGCTCACGTTATTTACTTTCTACCTCAAATGTCTGAAATTAGTACCACCTACTTAATTATTTGTCTCATTCTGAAGGAAAAGAAGCATTGAGGGCATCATGTCACATGAGGAAAATACTGAAAATGTGACTGAAGATGCTCAGGATGAATCACAATCAACTGCTGACTCAATGGCAAAACCACTTTTAGGAACACCAAGGAAATCTCAAATACAGCCCAATTTCAAGAAATGGGCAAAGCTTTCTGGAATCAGACATAGTGAATCGCAAATCTTGCAATGAACTACTATATCTTGACAATTCTATTAGGCTGATTCATCACTCTGTTGTGTGGCAAGACTATGTTTGCACCACTTTTCTTGTGTGATGGTGACACAGTTGCAATATGATTAATAAGCATTTCTCTCACTCACTGTATGTGGTGAGTTAAGAAGAATAGAGGAGATTAAGAGAGAAGGGGCAGGATTGCGGTAATAGCTGAGATATTTTATAATTTCAGGATTTGAGTTCTGGGTATTTATTTTTAACTAATAATTCTATTCTTGTTTCTCTTCCTTAAAGGTCTAAGCCTCTTTTATTCTTGTGTTTCCGTTCAGTCCACAAAGTTTCTATTTATTTGTTTGTTTGTCCATTTATTTATTTATCTGATATGTGTCTAATGAAGCTGCTATTCTCCTCAGGAAATTCATTTTAATTTATAGAGAGATTTAGTGTTTTACTAAGATGTCTAAGATTGCATCTGAGTCATCTGTGACCTTGACGAAATGCAGATTCTAACTCAAAAGATCTGATGCAGGGTTTGCATTTCTAGCACACTTCCAGGTGACATGGATGCTGCCAGTCCTTGAATTACACTTGGATTTGAAGCCTTGAAAGGTCTTGAATTGAAAAGAAGGAGAACTGGGCTGTATGGAAAAGAGCCCAGGTGATATAATCAGAGAGAACTGGTTTCCAATCAAAGGCTGACTACTCAGGAAACTATCTCTCAGCTTTGATAGCTTATTCTGAAAACAGGAATAAAATATCCTGTAAGATTGTTTTAAGTAATAACGGATAAAGTGCCTAGCATAATGTTTAGGTAGTAACCTGAAGTTGATTTTTATTCTGTTAAAACAGTGCTCACAGTCTCATTGAAGCCATGGAGCTAATTCTACCCCTTGTTCTTTGAAGGAGCTAGAAAGGCACTGCCCTGAAAGCCAGAATATTGGGTCTAGACCTTGTTCTAATGCTGACTGGCTGGTACTCTGTGTGTGCCACTTGTGCTTTTTTTGACATAGGTTCTACGTTTATAAATATAAGAAAATAGTCTAAGTCAGTACTGCCCAGAATGATAGGCCTTTGGCACATCTGGTTAGGGACCACTTGAAATGTTGCTAGGTGAAATTTCAGAGCCTCAGCATGGAAAAGTGAACTATCTCATTTGTATTTTATATTCATTATGTACTGAAATGACACTATTTTTTGGATGTATTGGGTTAAATAAAGTATGTTATTAAAGTTAATTTTACCTGTTTATTTTTATTTTTTTACTGTAGCTACCAGAAAATTTATGATTACATATACAGCACAGATTTATAGTGCTGGTCTAGATTAGCTGTGGGGTCCTGTCTATTTTCATATCTTATTTAAATTGGATTTGATTTTTTGTATACTTTAGTTCTTCCTGTATATTTTCTATGATCTTGCCAACTTTTATAAACAGTTTGAATTACAAGTTACAGAACCATCGAAGGTGAATGAGTTTGAGATAAAGGGAGGGTAGTTATTAAACCAAAGACCTTGTCTAAGTAAAAGTATGTCATCGTGGATCAAATTTATCTCAGGTTTCCAGAGAGAATAGCTATTAAACTACTAGTCCTTCCTTGGGCCTTTCTTGCTTCCTTCAACTGCAAAATAAAGAAGGAATATTTTACTGAGGGAAGCTGAATAGTGTCAACAGACAGGAGGCAGAGAAACAGCCAATAGCCAATATCCAGTAGTTGGACAGTCAGTGTACTGAGTTGTATACCACAATGACTGTGAACCCCTGGAGAAACTGATGTTTATTTAAATAAATATGTTCTAACATATGTCTGTTAGTATTAGAAACATCCAGATTAAACATCCATTGTGACAGATTCATTTTAATGCCTAAATTTGTCATATTGTGAAGTCATAAAAATATTCTACAAAATCTCTCTTTGCTAAAAGTGATTATGATATCCTCGTAGCACACATATTAATGTGAGGCAAGACTGCAGTTCAAATGTTTTAATAAAGGAACAAGCTAACAAAGAGGAAAGAAACATTGTAACAGTTCTACCCTGGCCCCTAGGGTCGCCATGAGTCGGATCCGACTCGACGGCACTTGGCACTTGGCTTGGCAAATATGTTATAGTTGTAGAAGTGAATTTTACCACCCAATTAGACTATTATACAAATTAACTTCACTAAGATAAAAAAAATGTGATTACATAAATTAATACAGGATTTGAATCTACCAAAAGCGTTAAAAATCTTATACATATAGCCTTTAAATTAACTGAGAAAGAGGTGGAGAATTGATAATTATATGATTATTTTGAACAAGAAAGTTGACAAAGAAGCTCCAATATCTTTAAGATCAACTAAAGGATTTGGAGCCAACGACAGCGTTCTTTACAACTCTGAGAGTCTTATTTCTGTGTCTTTGCTGTTGTTTGCCACTGTGGTTGGAAATGAGGGAAAGAGAAATTTTTCTCTTTGGTCCATATTTCATCTCACCATACTTCCTAACATCCATACGCAGGTCATTTCATGTGTTCTGTGTTTGGCCATGACACCTTTATATTAACGTCATGACAGAGGCTCACTGAGAATAAAAGAATGAATATATCTAAAAAGAAGACATTTTCTTCTTAGGAGATATAGAAGCTATATTAAGAGGATGTTGAAGATAGAAGAAAAATCAGAAATTTCATTTTCGCAAAGTTATTTGTCCTTGACTAGTCTGCCATTATAGAGACAGAATTAGGAGTTGGTTGTATTCTCTGAGTTTTCTTGAGAACTTTGTTGAATTTAAAGAGAGATTTTGGTTTTTAAGATATTTTATAAATTCAAGAAATTTCCAGAAAGAAGAGAACAGGAAACAGTAAAGACTAAATTTTGTTAAAAGGGGATCTACAAGAGGACTTCAGTCGAAAGTGATTTATTTCCTTCTTCAAAATGAGAAACAAGGACAATCTAGGATGAAAGAAAAGTTGAAAAGTAGGAAACATATTACCAAAACCAGATCTGCGTCTTGGTAATAAGTGTGAAATCACTAGAAACACACACACTGTACAACTCAAGATAATACTGCCTCTAGGGAAAAAAAGAGCCATGGCCCCAGGATGGTCTTTGAAAGGGGATAGTAGCTTGCATCCTTAATGGTTTACTTCATTAAAGACAAGTGGAAATGGCTAAAATGGTAACTTTTTAAATACATATTTAACTACAGTAATTTTTTAAAAAAATGAATGGAAACATTTATGACAAAAGTATTAGTAATTTAGTTAGTTGTTAATTAGAGGAGGCAGAATATGGCTATCATTTTATTCTACACAATGACTAACAATATGAAATTGCCACCCCTCAAAATTTTGAACTGCATAAATGAAAATTTCATATAATTTGACCTAACATGTTCTCTTAAATTTTCAAGATTAAAAACAGAAGCAGTTGAAGAAAAAGTTTAGATTTCAGTCACCAGCATAATACACTGTACTTTAAGAAGATACCACTGTGGACTTGGAAGCCTTTTACAATTTTAAAATGAGGAAAATTTAGAAAGGATGTAAATGGTAGAATTTTTGACAATAATAGATTTACCTGTTTTGCATTCTAAATTCCAGACCAACTAAATCACCTTGCCATCTTGAAGAGTGTAACTGTTCTTAATTTGTTTTAGTAAATAAATAACCTGCCCTTCAATGCAAAATAGAGATGCATACGGGTGAGTTACTGCTGAAGTATGATGCCTTCTCATGTGGGAAAAATAAGTGCAAGCTAACACCACGAGATTATTAGCACTGGATGGATGCACCCAGAGAATGAAATCCAAACTAAGCTATTTGCAATGATTTGCTGTATGATGCCTCTATCTATTATGATTGACATAAGTGAGGAAACTGATTAACAAAGAAAATTAGTGGCTTCTTTATGTCATGGTTCGTAGGGTGGATGTGGTAGAGATTACAAATGACAACTCTTCACTTAATACAGGTCTGTTGCTGAATTCATTGAATTCTTTATGCTTGGAAATATGAGGGACTAGGAGAAGGTCGTGGCAGTAGGTTTTATTCTGGTTTAGGAAAAGGTTCAGGCCTAATCCCTCTTTCATGGATTGAAATGTGTCACCCAAAAAATATGTGTAGCCATGTGGCTGGGCCATGATTCCCAATATCTTGTGACTGTCCTCCATTACGTGGTTTTCCTATGCTGTATGTTAAAGGATTAGGGTGGGGCAGTAAACCCCTTCATAGGATCACCTCCTGCTCCACTGTAAAGGGAGTTTCCCTGAAGCATGGCTTGCTCCATCCTTAATCCTTTCATCTTACAAGAGATAAAAGGACAGAGAAGCAGGCAGAGAATTGGGAACCTCGTACCATCAAGAAAGAAGCACTGGGAGAAGAGCGCATCCTTCAGACCTGAGATTCCTGCACCCAGATGCTCCCTGGACAAAGACTGATGCAACGACAGACTTTCCTCCAGAGCCGACAAGGGGGAAACCCTTCCCCTGGAGCGGACACCCTGAATATGGACTTGCAGCCTACCAGACTGCGTAAAAATAAACACTCTGTGGTATTTCTGTTAGAGCAGTCCTAGCTGACTAAAACACCCCCCAGTCTTACTACAGTGATAGGAATGAGACTTAAAAGAAGAAGAAAATTATTTACATGTTGGATATAAAGACTTCTTGGGATATTAGTCTGTCACTGACTTATTACATGGCAACTCAAAGGAGAAGAGTAGACAGTTTTGAAAGTTGTCAACTTAATAAGCTAGATTCCTCAAGAAGAATACCCACACTGTACTGATGAAGAGTCCCTCATCTGAAATCTTCAGGGTAGATACTTGGGAAAATTTTCTAGGACATTGTTTGGAATAACTTGGAAAAAACCAACAATAGGCAGGAACGGTCTTTAGTAGGTATATTTAAGAGTTGGGTACTTGAAAAGGCCAAAGTGGGAGACTGGTGCCCAGCCAACAGAAAAACTCTATTCATTTCAGTTTCAGCAGTTTTGAGGGTCAAAATCTTGTTTTACTGTTAGTTGCTGTCAAGTTGATTCTGACTCATGTTCACCTCAAACCATTTAAAAATACCTCTGATGCAAGAAATGGCAGCTGTAGCCACTTGCTATATCATTGTTGAAATGCCACTGAGCTGTGGATTTTGCTCCTTTCTGGTAACAGCACTTCAAGATAGCACTTCAAATACCTGATGCCACCACAAGAGAGAACACAGAGCCTGCTGTCCTGTAATCAGTCAGGTGGGAATGTGTGTCTGACTGTCTCACCATGATCAAGCTGTTGGATACCCAAGGAAAAAAATTCAAGACCCAGAGTCTGCACCTGATTTTTCTAGGAAGATGCCTTAAGGTTTTGTTGAAGCTGATGCATTTTTGGAATGAAAATGGTAACTATGGCATACTAGTGCTAATGGTGATGTTAATAACAATGTCAACAAAACAACTAAAATTGATTGAGCATTTACTATGTAGTAGATATTGAGCTGAGCCCTGGAAAGTTTATCTTACTTTATCCTCACAACAGCTTTGTGACCAGGATTGTTATTTTTATTATATTTTAAAACCAAGAATATTGAGGCATAGGGAAACTAAATTATGTGAGTGGGGTCCCACCTACTATGCGTCTGTGAATTTGATGTACTGTGGTGGCTTGTATATTGCTATGATGCTGGCAGCTATGCCACTGGTATTTTGAATACCAGCAGGATCACCCATGGAAAACAGGTTTCAGTAGAGCTTTTAGACTAAGACAGAGGAGAAAGAAGAACCTATCTGTCTACTTCTGAAAAAAATCAGCCAGTGAAAACTTTATAAACAGCAGTGCTGGAGGATGAGTCCTTCAGGATGGAAAGCACTCAAGAGAAAACTGAGGAAAAGCTGCTTCCTCAAAGCAGAGTCAACCTTGATAACATGTATGGTTTAAAGCTTTCAGGACATTCATCTGCTGATGTGGCATTACTCCAAATGAAGGGAGACAACATCAAACATCCATTAATAATTAGAAAGTGGGATGCACAAAGTATGAGCCTAGGAGAATTGAAAGTCATCCAAAATGAAACAAAACACATAAAGATCAATATTATAGCTGTTAGTGAGCTGAAATGAACTGGTACTGGCCATTTTGAATCAGACAATGATATGGTCTACTGTATCAGGAATGACAAATGGAGGAGGAATGGTGTCCCGTTCATGGTCAAAAAAGAAAATTTCAAGATCTATCCTGAAGTACAGAAACCCTGGTGGCATAGTACATTAAGTGCTGCATCTGTTAATCAAAAAGTTGGTGGTTCAAATCTGCTAGGCACTCCTTGGAAACTCTCTGGGGAAGTTCTCCTGTGACCTCTAGGGTTGCTATGAGTCAGACCTAACTCCATGGCAGTGAGTGTTTTTTACCCTGAAGTACAATGCAGTCAGTGATAGGATAATGTTAACCTGCCTGCAGGGAAGACCAAATTTATGCTCCAACCAATTATTCCAAAGATGAGGAAACTGAGATTTTTACCAACTTCTGCAGTCTGAAATTGATCAAATATGCAGTCGATGTACTGATAATTACCAGTGATTGGAATGGGAAAGCCAAAAACAAAGAAGGGTCAGTAGCTGGAAAGTAAGGCCTTAGTGACAGAAAGGATCCATAGATCATATGACAGAATTTTGTAAGGCCAATGATCTATTCATCACAAATATCTTTTTCAGCAACATAAATGGAGACTATACATCAACATAGCCTGGTGGAAAACACAGGAATCAAATTGACTACTTTCATGGAAACAGACAGTGGAGAAGCTCAATACCATTAGTCAGACAAGGCTGACTGTAAACAGACCATCAACTGTTCAAGTGCCAGTTAAAGTTGAAGCTGAAGAAAATTAAAACAAGTCTACAAGAGGCAAAGTATGACTTTGAGTATATCCCCCCCCGAAATTAAAGATAATCTCAAAAATAGATTTGGCACATTTAACACTAATGTCCAAAGACAAGTTCTGGGGTGACATTAAGGACATCATATGTGAAGAAAGCAAAAGGTCATTAAAAAGAAAGAAAAGACCAAAATGGATGGCACAAGAGACTCTGAAACTTGCTCTTGAATGTAGAGTAGCTAAAGCAGGTGGAAGAAACGATGAAGTAAAAGAGCAAAGAGCTTAAAGAAAGATTTCAAAGAGTGGCTCAAGAAGATGAAGTAAAGTATTAAAATGAAATGTGGAAAGATTTGGAGTTAGAAAATCAAAAGGGAAGATTATGCTCACCATTCTTAAGCTAAAAGAACTGAAAAAAAATATCGATTATTGAGTTGCAATTTTGAAGGATTCTGTGGCCAAAATACGACTGATAAAAGAAGCACCAAAAGCAGGTGGAAGAAATGCACATAGTCACAGTACCCAAAAGAACTGGTTGAAGTTTAACCATCTCCAGAGAAAGAATATGATCAAGAATCAGTGGTGTTGAAGGAAGAAGTCTGAGCTGCATTGAAGGCATTGGTGAAAAAGAAGGCTACAGGAATTGATAGAACACCAACAGAGATGTTTCAACACTGGAGGTACTCACTTTACTATACCAAGGAATTTGGAAAATAGCTACCTGGTCAACCAACTGGAAGAGATCCATATAGGGGTTTATTCCAAAGAAAGATGATATAATAGAATGTGAAAATTACTGAACCATATCATTGATATTACATGCAAGTAAAAATTTGCTGAAGATAATTCCAAAGCAGTTGCAGCAGTATATCACCAGGGAACTGCCAGAAATTCAAGCTGGATTCAGAAGAGGACATAGAAAGAGGGAGATCATTGTTGATGTCAAATGGATCTCAGCTGAAAGCAGAAAAATTGGAAAGATGTTTACCAGTGTTTTACCGACTATGCAAAGTCATTTGACCATGTGAATCATAACAAATTGTGGATAACATTAAAGATAATGGATATTTCAGAACACTTAATTGTGTTCATGTGGAAACTGTACATAGACCAAGAGGCAGTCGTTCATATAGAATGTGGGCTAAAATCAGCAATGGTGAGTGTCAGTGTTGTAACTTTC
Source organism: Heterohyrax brucei (assembly GCA_028571685.1). NCBI lineage: Eukaryota > Metazoa > Chordata > Mammalia > Hyracoidea > Procaviidae > Heterohyrax > Heterohyrax brucei. The sequence goes on from CM053151.1 coordinate 3,139,705, forward strand.
TCCATACTTTTTCAGTCTGTATGCTGAGCAAATGATCCCAGAAGCTGGTCTACGTAAACCTGAGAAGCAGGATTGGAGGGAGACTCATTAAGAACCTTCAATATGCAGATGACACAACTTTACCTGCTGAAAGGGAGGAGGACTTCAAACACTTACTGATAAAGATCAAAGACTACAGCCTTTAGTATGGATTACACCTCAATATACAGAAAATAAAACTTCTCACAACTAGACCAATCAGGACATCATGATAAATGGAGAAAAGATTAAAGTTGTCAAGGATTTCGTTTTACTTGGATCCACAACCAACACCCATGAAAGCAGTAGTCAAGAAATCAAATGAGGAGGTGGGGCCAAAATGGCAGACTAGAGACACATCTCCTTGATTCCTTCTGAGAACTAAGGCCTAGAGAATAATCGAATGGAGCAGTGTGGACATTGTGGGTGCCCCAAGATCAGGCATAGGGCTGTGAGATTGGACTTGTAATAGGAAAGGGGAAAATATCTGTTGGAGGTGAGGAAGCAGCACATTGAGTCACACTTCTTCTGGTGCATCAGATGTGTGGAATACAGGTACAGACAACTTCTTTGTTAAATAGGAGGCTGGAACTGGGTCTGCTGAGCCTGTGAGTCTGTGAGTCTGGCATGGGTTGGCTACTTTGCTGAACTGCAGTGCCTAAGTAAACAGCTTGGGAGAGCCATATCTAGAGAACTCAACAGCAGCTGGCAACCGAGGGTACCAATGCCACACCCTTCTTTCTCTGAGCTGTGCCACAGGCACTGCTGATTGGCTGCAGGAGAGGCGCCTCAGGCAGGACGCTACCTTGGTCAGCTGAGACGTGGAGTCAGCCATGCCTGAGGGCTCAGCTGGTGCTGATTCCCACGCTGAGCAACAGTGCCTCTCTGGATGGTGCTTCTCCCAGCAGAAAAGCCGTTTTTATGACAATCATACCTACAAAATACAGTGGCAGCTTGTACCTGAGTGCAGCAGTACCCTAAAGACTTTCTTCTTTGAATCACATCACAGTGTCTGCAGACAGCCAACAGGGTGTCTTCTTTGTCAACCAGGAGGCAGGACCTACCACCCTGGGGCCATGGCTGCTGTCAGCTGTGGCTGGTCAATACGTCTCTCAACAGAAAAGCAGCTTTTAAGATAACAGATAGAGAACACAAGGGTGACTGGCAGCTCAGTGTGGCAGCACCATTTTCACCACCCTTCACTGAGCCTTGTCATACAGTCAACTGATGGCCCCACAGAGATTACATAAGTAGGGCACCATTTTTGCCAACCAGGAGTCAGAGCCTGCCACCCCTGAGAGTTCAGCTGCCACTGGACAGCACCCCTCTCAGCAAAAAAGCAGTTCTTAAGAGCATCTAGACAATGCAGCAGTCCCTGGTGGCCAAGTGTGATGACATCCTTCTTTTCTCCCATCCCTGAGCTACACATAGTCTTGGCTGGTGTGAGACCAGAGAGTTGACACAAGTGGCTTGTCACATTTATCAGCCAAGAGGCAGGATTTGCAACCCCTGAGGGCCCAGCTGGGGACAGCTACCAAGTTGAGCAGCATCTCAGGACTTGAAAGACTATATTGCCAGAGAAGTTATCAATAAGTAAGTTGCACTGAGAGACTGCAGCAGCAGCTTGTGACCAATACTAGTAGGCCCCTTACTCACTCCCTTCTTTGAAACATGCCAGCACTGCCATTGGGGTAACACCAGAGAAACTGAACAGCCTCTTGATGGCATGAAGACAACAATCTGTATTTAATCATTTAAAGAAGCAGACCACCATGACTCTGGAAAACTCCAAAAACAGAGAATCAAAAACATCCCAGATGATGAAGGCTTTCTGAAATTATCAGAGGCAGAATACAAAAGAACTTCAAATAGAGCCCTCCTAGAGATTAAACAAAGTGCAACAGAACAACGTGAAAAAATTAAGTAAGCTATATGAACTGCTAGAACATCAACAATCTGAAATCCAGCAGATCAATAATAAAATTACAGACTTAGACAGTTCAATGAAAAGCCAAAAGAGCAGGACTGAGGACCTGGAAGGCAGAGTTAGTGAGCTTAAAGATAAAGTAACTGACACCAACATTTATAAGAAGAATTCAGAGAAAAGAAATAAAAAAGTGAAGATGCACTAAGAAATACGTGGGACTCTATCAAGAGGAATAATCTACAAATAATTGGACTTCCTGAACAAGGAGAGACAGCAGAAAATACAGAGAGAATTGTTAAGAGTTGCTGACAGAAAGCTTCCCTAACATCATGAAAGAAGAGAACAGAGATATTCAAGATGCTTATCAAACACCACAAAAACTAGACCCTAAAAAAAAGACACCATAACATATTATAATCAAGCTTAATAAAATGAAACATAAAGAGAGGTTCTTAAAGGTACTGAGGCTTAAAGCAAAACTAACATACAAAGGGAAGCCCTTGTAGGCTGTCCTCTCATTTATTGGCAGAAACTATGCTGGCTAGAAGACAGTGGGATGGCACACAGAAAGCCTTGAAGGAGAAAAATTTCCAACCAAGAATTATATATCCTGCAAAACTCTCTCAAATATGATGATGAAATTAAGACATTCACAGATAAACAGAAGCTTGGAGACTTTGCAAAAACCAAACCAAAACTACAAGAAATACTGAAAGAAGCTCTTTGTTTAGAATAACAATAACATCAGATATATACTTGAGGATGCAATGCAGGACACAGCATTAAGAATCTTATTCAATTAGGAAAGACACAAAGCTAAATTAAAGCTAAAATATTAAAAGTAGGGAACCAGTGATCTCAGTGTGAAACTTATGACATCAATACACTGTAAAGACGGATATATTACAGTAGTTATAATCCTTTCACATGGAGAGAAAACTCCGTAGATATATCAAAGTTACAGATTGGTTTAAATTTAGAACATTTATGGGGATTAAAGGGGTAACCACACAGCGAACTAACAATGTAGTATATCAAACAAGAAACATAATACAGGAGTCTCAACAAACACAAAAGCAACACTGAAAAAGGCGAAAAGTAAACCCATAAACAACCTAGAACAGAATATTAAGAGGAACAAAGAAAATATCAGCAATATTAAAAATAAAGGCATCAAAATGACAGTGCTAAACACACACCTATCAATAGTTACATTGAATGTAAATGTAAATGGATTAAATGCTCCAACACAATCTGTCTATAAGAAATACACCTTAGACTCAAAGATACAAACAAACTGAAAATCAAAGGATGGAAAACAATGTATCAAGCTAACAACATGCAAAGAAGAGTAGCAGTGGTGATACTAATCTCAGGTAAAATAGACTTCAATATAAAATCTACCATTGTGGACAAAGATGGCAATGTTTATTGCTGAAAGGTTCAATACATAAGTAGGCTATAACAATATTAAATATTTATGCACCCCATACTAAAGCCTGTATATACGTTGAACAAATGCTGACAATACTGAAAAATGACATAGATCACACTACTTTAATACTAGGAGACTTCAGCATTCCACTTTCAGTAATGGACAAATCATCCAGAAAAGAGTTCAGCAAAGGTACGGATGATCTTATTGCGACATTCAACCAACTAGGCCTCATCAACATCTACAGAACTTTTACCCAACAGCAGGTAAGTACACCTTCTTTTCCAGTACACGTGGAACATTCTTCAGAATAGGCTACCTGGTAATTCATAAAGCAAGTTTCAATAAAATCCAAACACTGAATTATTGCAATGCTTCTTCTCAGACCACAAAACCATAAAAGTTGAAATCAATAGCAGAAAAAACATGGATAGAAATTTGAACTCATAGAAATTGAACAATATCTTGCTCAAAAATTCATGGGTTATAGAAGAAATCAAAGATGCAATAAAGGAATTTATAGAATCAAATGAGAACGAAAACACATCTTACCACAACTTATGGGATACAGCAAAAGCAGCGATCAAAGGTCAATTTATCTCTAATAAAGGCACACATCTGGAATGGAGAAAGGGCCCAAACCAAGGAATTAACTCTATGACTTGAACAAGTAGAAAGAGAACAAGAAAAGAGCCCTTCAGTCACCAGGAAAAAAATAATAATAATAAAGATTAGAACAGAACTAAATGAACTAGAGAATAGAAAAACAATTGAAAGAACTAATAAAACCAAAAGCTGGTTTTTGGAAAACATCAACAAAATTAATAAATCATTGGCTAAACTTACAACAGAAAAACAGGAGACAAAACAAATAACCCAAATAAGAAATGAGATGGGAGGTGTCACAACAGATCCAACCAAAATAAAAAGTATCGTAACAGAATACTACAAAAAACTGTACTCTAGCAGATTTGAAAACATAGAAGAAATGGACAAATCTCTAGATTCACATTACCTACCAAAATTATCACAGGAGAAGTGGAACAACTTAATAAACCCATCACAAAAGAAGATATTGAAAAAATCATCAAAAACTGCCAATGAAAAAGTCTGGCCCCAGATGGCTTCACTGGAGAGTTCTACCAAACTCTTAGAGAGGAGTTAATCCCAATACTACTGAGGCTATTTCACAACATAGAAAAGGATGGAATATTCCCAAATCCATTATAGGAAGCCAGCATAACCCTGATACCAGAGCCAGAGAAAGAGTCCACCAAAAAAGAAAATTACAGACCAATATCATTCATGAACCTAGATGCAAAAATCTTCAACAAAATCCTGGCCAATAGAACACAAAAACATATCTAAAAAATTATCCATCGTGACTAAGTTGGGTTCATAACAGGGATGCAGGACTGGTTCAACATCAGAAAAACAATAAATGTGATCAATCACATAAATAACAAAAAGGATGAGAATCACCTGATTTTTGTCAGTTGATGCAGAAAAAGCATTTGACAGAGTCCAACACCCATTCATGTTAAAAACTCTTGGCAAAACAGGAATAGAAGGGAAATGTGTGAATGCAGTAAGAGGCATCTATACAAAGCCAACTGCCTACATCATCCTGAAGAGAGGGAGACCTAAATAATTCCCCCTGAGAATGGGAACTAGATAAGGATGCCCATTGTCGCTACTGCTATTCAACCTTGTCCTAGATGTTCTAGCCAGAGCAATCGAATAAGATAAAGAAATAAAGGGCATCCACATTGGCGAAGAAGTAAAAATATCCCCATTTGCAGATGATATGATATATACCCAGAGAACTGTAAAGAATCCATGAAAAACTACTGGAACTAATAAAAGAGTTCAGCAAAGTATCAAGATACGAGATAAACATAAGTAAATCAGTAGGATTTCTTTACACCAACAAAGAGATCATCAAAGCAGAAATCATCAAATCTTTACCATTTACTATACCCCCCGAGAAGATAAAATACCTAGGAATAAATCCAACTAAAGAAGAGACTTGTACTGAGAGAACTACAAGACCTTACTGCAAGAAACCAAAAGAGACTTACATAAATGGAAACACTTACCCTGTTCATGGATAGGAAGACTTAACATTATGAAAATGTCTATTTTACCCAATCTGCATATACAGTGTAATCCTAATACAAATTCTGGTGTCATTTTTTTAATGAGATAGAGAAACAAATCACCAACTTTATTTGGAAAGGGAAGAAACCCCAAATAAGTAAAGCACTACTGAAGAAGAGGAACACAGTGGGAGGACTCACACTACCCGACTTTAGAATTGACCACACTGCCACTGTAGTCAAAACAGGCTAGTACTGGTACAAAAACAGACATATACACCAATGGAACAGAATTGAGACCTCAGAAGTATCACCATCCTCTTATTAACAGTTGATATTTAACAAAGGCCCAAAGGTTGTAAACTGGGTTAAAAGCAGTCTCTTTTACAAATCGTGTTGGCAAAATTGGATATCCATCTGAAAAAACTGAAACAAGACCCATATCTCACATCTTACACAAAAACTAACTCAAAATGGATCAAAGACATAAATATCAAACCTAAGATGATAAAGATCATGCAGGAAAAAAATGGAGTCAACAACAGAAATTATAACACATGGTTTACACAGATTAAAAACCTGACCAACAATGCATGAACAACAGAAGAGAAAATAGATAACTGGGAACTACTAAGAACCAAACACTTATGCTCATCCAAAGACTTTATCAAGAGAGTTAAAGACTACCTATAGAATGGGAAAAAATATTTGGCAACTGCATATCAGATTGATGTTTGATTTCCATAATCTCCAGGGCACTGCAAAATGTCAACCAGAAAAAGATAAATAACACAATTAAGCAATGAGCAAAGGAGACAGATGGACACTTCACCACAGAAGACATCCAGGCAGCCAAAAGACAACACGAGGAAATGCTCATGATCATTAACTATTAGAGAAATCCAAATCAAACCTACAATGAAATACCATCTCACCACAACAAGATTGGCAATAATCCAAAAAACACAGAACAACAAATGCTGGGGAGGCTGCAGAGAGATTGGAGCTCTGCTACACTGCTTGGGGGAATGCAATTTGGTGCTTCCTTAAAAAGCTAGAAATAGAAATATCATACGATCCAACAATCCCACTGTTCACAATATATCCTATGGAAATAAAGGCTGTCACTCAAACAGGTACACGTACATGAAAGTTTACTGCAGTACTGTCCACAATAGCGAAAAGATGGAATCAACCTAGGTGCCCAACAGGAGACGAATGGATAAACAGACTATGGTACATATACTCAGTGGAACACTATGCAATGATAAAGAACAATGATGATTTTAGGATGCATCTCATCACCTGATTTCAACTAGAAGACCAGTCCGCTGCAAAACAAGTATGATAGCTCTGCTATAATGACTGAAAAATAGACTTATGTACAGAAGAAAAGACTCTTTGACAGACACAAGGGTGTGGAAGGAGGGAGGGGGGTCATCATAGATTAGATAGTCAATATGAACTTGGTTAGGTGAAAGCAGAGACAGCACACAGTAGAGAACAGATCAACATAACTGGACTACACCATAAACTGAAAGGATTTCTGAACTCAACCCAGTATTTCAAACAGCAGTAGGGATGGAGGTCTAGGGACCATGTTTTCAGGGGATGCCAAGGTCAATTAGCATAATTAGTCTTTTGTGAACAGAGTCTCCTGCACCCTATATTGCTGAGTGGTGTCTGGGATCTTAAAAGCTAGGTGGCTGCCATCTGAGGTACACCAAATAGTTCCAACCCATCTGGAACAGATGGTGACTGAAAACAACAAAGACACGTGGAAAGAAGAGCCCAGGAGACAGAAGGACCCATATGAACAGGAGACAGAAGGACCCATATGAACGGGAGACAGAAGGACCCATATGAACAGGAGACTGTATCAACATGAGACCAGAAGAACCAGATGGTGTCTGGACACCACCAAAGGCAGCCATGGTGGGAGACACAATGTAGTCCCTGGGGCAGCATGAGAAAAGAGGTGTGCAGCTCAAGAACTCTACTAAAAGACCAGAGATGATGGTCCTACAGCCTGGAGTGTCTCCTGGGAACATGGCCTCTAGACCTGCTGCTGTCTCTGACCAGAAACCAGTACTTAGATCAACTGTTCAGACAAGAGTTGACTGGACTCAGGGACACAAGATGACTGTATGGTATGTGTACTTTATGGTTTCATACATTCATGGTAGGCTGTCCTACTGGTTTCTTTCTAGATAGGAGAGAAGGTGGAGAGGAGAGGACAGGTGCTCGTTAAAAGGATACCAGAAGTATAGAGTGAAAAGGAGGAATATGCTGTCACTGGGTGAGGATAGCAGACGGAACTGCAGGCAGTCACGTATGCAAAACTGACTTGGATTGTATACTTTCACTTAATCACAAAGAAAGGGAGGTGGAATAAAATGTGGCATTGCTTTGAGCAAATCTTCTGCAAAAGATCTGTTTAAAGTGTTGAAAAGCAAAGATGTCACCTTGAATACTAAGGTAGGCCTAACCCAAGCCTTGGTGTTTTCAGTACCCTTGTGTGCATAAGAAAGCTAGACAACAAGTAATGCAGGTCAAAAAGGAATTATCGTCTGAAGAATTATGGTGTTAAAAAATATTGAATATACCATGGACTGCTAGAATAAGGAACAAGCCTGTTTTGAAAGAAGTCCAGCCACAATGCTCTTTAGAAAGAAGAATGGTAAGACTATTCACTTTTGACATATTGTCAGGAGGGATCAGTCCCTGGAGAAGTGCATCATAGTTGGTAAGGTACAGGGTCAGCAACAAAGACCAAGACACTGGAGGAAATGTGTTGACACAGTGGCTGCTCAGCGAGCTCAAACAACAGTGATTGTGAGGATGGCACAGAACTGGGCACTGTTTCGTTCTGTTGTACCTAGTGTTGCTATGATTTGAAACAAACTCAGTGACACCTAACACCACCACCAACAAGGGACTTATAGGTAATCAGTGACAAAACAGTGTTTTAGAAATTGATTGCCTCAAAAGTACCAGCTTCCTAGAGTTAAAAGCTAAATTGGTATTCTCTCATCATCATTACCACTCAACATTTTTCCACAGGAGTGGCCTAATCATCAACCCAGTGTTGTTTTTAGAACCTGTTTTCTAATGGTATGTCAGCTCCTACTCCCACCTTCTTCTGTCTGTTCCTTTGCAAAGATGACTGATGCTTAAGTCTGGAGCCTACAAACACGGACAGCAGCTGTAGGCCGAGGAGCTTACAGCAAGTAACTAACCGGAAAGTCCCCAAAAGAATGTTGTCACCCAGCTGGGAGCAAGGCTCTTGGGCCCTATTCAGAGAGAGGGCCCTATTCAGAGTTGCGCATAATGTGGTCTACTCTACATGTCAAACCACCAGGGCCATTGGAGGCACAGACTTAGGTGTCTACTTTAAATGAAATGATATTCCAGAATCATACCCTTTTACTATAATTAAAGCAACAAACTGTTCATTAAAAGTGGTATCTCTAGCCTCTATAAGAAAGACTTTTTGTCCATTGGCAATGTATGACTGTTCATACGCTCAGTTTATTTCTGTCCTAAGTATTTTTTATTTCCTGCTAAAGTAAGTTTTCTCCAAATTGGCGGAGAAGAAAAATACCACAAGCTGATTATTCCATCTGAACTGGCTCCTTCATTAGACTATATTTGTATTGGCTGAAATTAAGTTGAGGGCACCAAAGTTGATAATACGGGAGCAAAGTGCTTGATAAGATTTTTTTTTCTAAATCCTCTGGAGTCACAGTTTGTTATTACTTAGTCTGTCAATTTAAAGTATTCAGTGGGATTTCTTCTACCCTCTACCCTCTATTGGATAATTATGTTTAGTTATACTGTTGGTATTACTATAAGCACTGAGAGGGAAGAAAATATGATCAACTGGCTTCATATAGAATTTTGGAGCATTGCCAAATGTAAAAGGATGCATAAGTGCTGGTCATGATGACATATGGCAAATTAATCCCCCACATCATGTCACAGTTGACTGGGCCCAGGGTAATATAACTTCCTTTACTGTCCTGTTCCTTGGCAAGCACTGGAAGAGTTTACCTACTGATGCTGATTCTAGAGGGCATGTCGGTAGTTCACAGGTCGAATTCTTGCTTTCCATTCTTGAGTTCAGTTCCCAGTCAGTGCTTACATATGATCTGTGAATGGAAGCTTGCATATTGCTATGATGCTGAACAGGTTTCAACAAAACTTCCAGACCAAGACAAGGTCGGAAAAAAAAAGGCCTGGAAGTACACTTTCAAAAAAACAACAACAAATGAAAACCCTATGAATCACAACAGTCCAATCATAGAAATGGCACAGAAATGGGTAGCAATTTGTTCAGTTACGACTGGCATCACCATGAGTTGGGGATGACTGGCAGCTAACAACAATGATCTGATTCTAGCAGTGTTCTCAAGGTCGGGGGTCTGCCAAGGCCTTCTTCTCAAGATGTAATGTAGAGACCAGTCAAGGGACCTGAATTACAATTCTTACTCTGCCATTTTATTGTCACGTGGCCCTGTGCAATAATTTATTCTGGAATCTCATGTTTCCACTCTGTAAAATTAGAGGGTGGGTTGTTTTTTTTTTCCCATTCCTTCTTAATTTGAGTTTCATTGAGAATCATATAATGAAACTGTAGGAAAATGCTTTGAAGAACAGTTTAGCACTGTAAAAATGCATTGAAGTAGCTGGGGATTTCAAGTGGGATGTGTGTGTATGCGGCATGCATGTGTGATGTGATCAAAGAAAGAAGAGTTTGACTAGTAAAACTTATTATAACTGTAGTGCTTTATCCCAACTCTCCAAATTCATAAATAATTATGGATGAATTTTCAGCACCTACTTTGAATACCTTTTAGTAAAAACACCTGTGAATTATTGCCAGTCTACCACATACTTATTTCCTAAGCAAAGAAACTCATTCTGCTTTGAATGTTTATCTATGGCATGGAAAACTTGGCTTAATTCCCTGGGTATCTGTAGTGTCATCAAACTTATCCTAATATTTAATCTAAATTCTACGTGCTGTCATTTATGGTCATTATGTCTTGTTGTTTCATCAGTTTATATAGTAGTTCTCTATCCTGCTCATTCCATCCACTTATATTTCTGTAGACAGTTGTTACCCCAAATGTCTTCATTTTATTTCTGAGCCAGTTCTCTTTTTCCTGACTCAAAGGCCATCTTTGGAAATATTTATCACTTTTAGTTGATCTACTGTCAAATCTGAAACACATTTCATCCACCTGTTTAAATTCAGGATCACGGGCTCTTGCTCTTATGAAACAAGGGAAAGGGCTTTTGTCTCAACTGTCTTACCATTCTCCTATCAATTCATGCAACTGTTTTGCTCACTGAAAATGATACAAGGTAAGTGGGAGAACAAAGAAGCTTTCTCCGGTAAAGGGCTCTTACCACAAAGACTTCACAGCAGATGCAAAGGCCAGTATTCTTGGTAAAGGCATGAGTTAGGTCCAAAAGAGCAGGCCTTGTCATGGGTCCCCCTGTTAAGACAATGCACTGAGGCCTGGAAATGGAAAAAGGACATGAGAATTGACCATTGCAAGAAATCTGTGAGCCCACAGTTACCCTAAATGTAAATAGCAAGTACAGAAGGCTTTGTGAAATGGGCCAACTACTCTCCTAAAATTTATTGGGTTTCCTACCACAGTTTTCAAGTCGTTTTACCTGTTTATCTTGCCATCTTTGTATTCTCAGGGACAGTTAAAGTGTAAAGTAAGAAAAAATTGGTCTTGAGTTCCCTCTGACTTTTCTTTTCCCCAGACCACTTGTTGTTAATTGCTTGCAATAGATTGAATTATGTCCCCCCCAACCCCAGGTATGTATCAGTTTTGCTGGACTCTAATTTTCAGTGTTGTGTGATTGTCCACCATTTTGTCATTTCATGAGATTTTTTTCTGCGTGTTGTAAACTCTATCACTATAATTTAATAAGACGTATTAGCAGCAGTTATACTGAAGAGGCCTACAGGACTGGATAGTGTCTTAAGCCAATCTCTTTTGAGATATAGAAGAGAGAAACAAGCAGAGAGACATGGGAACCTCATACCACCAAAGAAGTAACACTGGCAAAAACAATGGATCCTTTGGAATTGAAGTTCCTGTGCTGAGATGTTCCCAGATCAAGGAAAGACCAATGACAAGACCAATGGCTCCTCCAGAGCCCTCAGAAAAAGGTTTTCCCTGGCTTTGGGCTTCCTGTCTACTGGAATATAAGAGAATAAACTTAGCTTTGTTAAAGCCATTTGCTTGTGGTATTTCTGTGTGGAAGCACTAGATGATTAAGACAATGCTGTTGAATCAGTTCTCATTCATGGTGACCTTATATGTAGCATGACAAAACGCCATTCAGTCCTATGCCATCTTCATGATCATTGTGTTGAGTACATTGTTATGCAGTGTGTCAGTCCATCTCATGGAGGGTTTTCTTTCTTTCTTTTTCTTTTCCATTGACCCTCTGGATACTACATTATCCTAAATTTCTAACCCAACCCGTCTTTCTCTAACCAGTATTTTTATACTATTTTTCTTCACCCTCCTGGCAAACTTGTCTTTTGAGACTCCATTCCAATAAGATAGACCTAATGAAGAACTTAAAATGTTACCTATGCTAACAGATTCAGTAAGCCACAACACCCTAAACTGAATGGAGAGAATTCTAACGATTAGTGTGAAGGGTTTGGGAACACCTGTCTGAAATGGTGTCAGTAGGCCACCCCTCTCTCCTTGCATGGAGGTGACATCTGGCTCTACAAGAGGCTAGAGCTGGGGGTTGGTATAGCTCAGAGTGGAAGGGAAGAAACAGGAAGTACTGTCATAAAAATGTGGCCAATTTGTGTGACTGTTGATTTTTAGAATACATCCATAAAGCTTATAATTAGTCTAGTGCGTTTTGTTTCCTATAAAGGAAGCCAGCGCCAAGCCAAGTGCCATCGAGTCGGATCCAACTCATGGTACTTCTAATGTGAGCATCACCAGAGCATCTCAGAAGCCAACTTTACCTGAAGTTTTTCACATGATCTTCCACAGTAGTTAGTTCCAGAGCATTGTCTAAAGCACTCACATAGGAAAGAGCCTGTGTGGAGGAGCCCCAGTTCACATCTATGGATCAAAAACAAAATTGCCATAAAACGTATTGATCTTTCCCTTCAATACTGTGAATAGTTTTTACCGTCCATTGTCTTCTATGATTCCCCTGGATGCGTCAGTGGTAGGAAAGCAACCAAATTAGAGAAGATACAATGCAGTATTTCACAGAAAATGCATCCTGTCTTCTATGAACATTGAATCCTTACAAACAAGACTTCTTCCCAGCTTCACAACCCCAGAAACCTTGCTTGATGGGAGAGGTTGATGATCATTCAGCAGGCATATAGAACTAGGCAACAAGTCAGCCCATGAATAAATTCAAAAGCTCTTCACCAATTCTTTAACTGAAAAGAAAGTAGGTATTTCTATGTACGCTACAGTGCATGATAATCTTTATATTTTGAATAATAAAACTGAGTGAAGATATCTCAAGGTATCCATAAGAGAGTCAAGGTTCTTTAGGAAACATTTTATTTTGATTTTACAGTAGTTATTCTTTATGATATGATAAAAGAGGTAAGTACCACCATCCCTTGCTTTTTTAAAAAATAAATCTACAAATTAAAATGTGTCATCTGAATTTTATGAGAGGAAGTCCCTAGTAGGATTGTATAGATTCACCCTAGACAGCAGGTAAAGCCTATTCTCCCTGGCTTTGTTCTAGGAAAGGATAATTTCTGGAAATAAAGAAGACTAGTACTGACTGTTGACTATGAAAAGTCACTTAGTATACTGTAGGTCATTTTATTCTTGTATAAACCCTAATAGTCAGCTTGACACCTCTGTGTAAAAAACAAACTGTGAGCTGTATCTTACACCATATTAAAAAATAATTCAAAATTTATTATAAACCTAAATGAAAAGCCTAAATCATTCAAGCTTCTAAAAGAAACCGGAGAAAATCTTTGTGAACCTGGGTTAGAGAAAGTTGTCTTACATTAGACACACAAAGGCAAATTATAAAGAAAAAAATTAAAAATTAAAAGTTTCTGCTCTTCAGAACAAACTCAAAAAAAAAATGAAAAGACAAGTCATAGCCTGAGAGAAAATAGTTGCAAAGCACATATATGTTAAAGGATTCACATCCAGAATTGATTGACTAACGAGAATATAGGAAACTTTGGAAAAGTTGGAAATGTTCTATATCTTGAATGTGGAGGTGGTTACAAATTTGTCAAAACTTACAGGCTACATATCTAAAGAGGATAAATTGTACTGTATGTAATTATTTTTTTAAGTTGCTGTCAATTCTCACTCAGGCTAATCCTGTGGGTGTCAGAGTAGAACCATGCCCCATATGGTTTCCAATGGCTTATATTTTAGAAGTAGATCTCCAGATCTTTGTTCCATGGCAACTCTGGATGGGCTCAAACCTCCAACCTTTTGATTAGCAACCAAACACATTACCTATTTACGACACTCGGGACTCCATGGAAAGATACATGAAGAAATAAACAAAAACATAATAAACAAAATGATACAGATAAATCCAGTATCTTTGCTTTACAGCTGAAAGACTTTAGCCTCCCGGAGCAGGGGTGAGGTTGAGGGCAAGCAGGAGACTGGATCTTTCAGTAAGGCACTGTGGTCTTCAGCCTGTCCCTGATTTAGTCCATTCATTTCACTGGTTCCAAAGTAACATCTAAAGTTCAGAAACAGTTAGATTTCTCCCATTTGATGCGAGTTGTTAGTTGCGTTTGAGTCAGTGCTGACTCGTGGTGAATCCACATGTGACAGAGTAGAACTCCATAGGGTTTTCTTGGCTGTAATCTTAACAAAAGCAGATTGCCAGATCTTTTTTGTGTGTTGGCTTTGGCGACCACCAGGTAGGTCTGAACCACCAATCTTTATGTTGGCAGTTGAGTGCAAATCATTTGTGCCACCAGGGCCCGTTGAGATTCTTTATTACAACATTTGGGTTCCTTAATCTGGCCCCAACCTACCCTCGCAGGCTCACCTTTGTTTCTTCTCCCTCATAACCAAGAAATACGGGTTAAAGGCTTTGAGGTTTCCAAAGTATGTCATGATGTCATATATTCATGTGCTTCCTTGACTTCGCACATGCTTTTACATTGCCCTAAGATATCCTTCTCAACTCTGTCTGATCAACCCCTAGTTGTCTTTTAAAAAAACTAAAGATGTTTCTTGTTTATTCATACATCAAATATTTATTAAGACTCTACTGTGTTCTTGGCCCTGGCACACAACCCATGAACCCAGAATATTTTCTTGGAAAATTCCAATCAGTGTTAACTGCTTCCTCTTCTTTTCTCAGGATTTGGTTCATGTCACTATTATATTATTGATTAAATTATGTAACAATTAATTGTTACGTGTGTGTTTCTAAACTCCTTGAGAACAGGGATTGTACCTTATTCATCAGAATATTAAAGGCAGAAAAGGCTATAATGAAAAGCTTACGGGGTTTGATACCACATACACTCTGGTTAAAATATTAGCTCCATTACATCTTGTTACCTTGGCAAGTGGTAAACTCTTTGAACTCTGGTTTTTTCGTCTGTAAAATGGGAATAATGATACTTAATTTATAGTACTGTTGTTGAAGATTAAATGAATTCATAATTTATAGAAGGTGCTCAACAAGTTTGGCAATTACTGTTATTATATTGCATTATATAATTAATATTCACAGCACACATACAAGCTGCTCAATAAATCTTTGTTGACCTGTGGGTAGTTAGACCAGTGCTTTGCAAAGCCTACTCTATACATTCCCTCTTAGTTTACCTGGCTTCTTATAAGTCACATAGACGTAGAGGAAGAACTCAATGACATAGGTGATGACAGCTGCCCACCAGTTGATGACAAACATGACTGCACAGCACAAAACAGCTCCAAAAAGGGACACCCACATGTTGTAAATTCCATACGCAGGTCTCCATCCTGAAAATTAAAACATATATTTATGTACACTTGAAAGTCTTCCAGATCACAGCCATTGTAACACTTCATACAATTGCAATGTAGGCAG
Organism: Heterohyrax brucei; assembly: GCA_028571685.1. Classification (NCBI taxonomy): domain Eukaryota; kingdom Metazoa; phylum Chordata; class Mammalia; order Hyracoidea; family Procaviidae; genus Heterohyrax; species Heterohyrax brucei. Next base: position 3,155,285 of record CM053151.1, read on the forward strand.
CATGGCTTTCCCCTCCCTGACCCCCCTGGTATAAAGAATCAGAACTTTTAGGTCAAGTTCCTAATTCTATTAGCACTTTCCCAGAATCTTGAGTCCCCAGTTTCTTTTACGAAGGGACAGTTAGAAAATGCTAAACAGCTGTAAAAAGTCTGCTCAAGAGCCCTCCACATCTGCTTCATGGCCCCAGGTTGTCTTCCCAAACACTAGCCCTCAGACATCTGATTTCTCTACCCTGAGTAATTAAAAGAAAGCAGAAGGAATGGAAAGGGTAGAATCCAGCAGTTGGGAAGGAGGAACTCCCTTGTGGCCCAAGAGAGAGAAGGTTAACACAATGAATAGGCTTATTGTTCCCATGGAGAAAACAGGGCTTGAATTTTCGGTAGTTCTTCCATTTTTCTGTGAAGATGGAGATAGTCCTTTCAGAAATAATAACATACGGGATGAGAGGGAGAAATTTTTCTAGAAATGGCTTGCTAAACCCAATGTATTACTATGCCTTCTATTTCATAATGAAAATACTTCTCACAGGCCATGCATGCACGGGGTGTCTGTGTTTTGTTAGTTCCCTGCAAAGAAAAAAGCCAGGAGGCAGTATGGTTAGATGGGAAAGCTCTGATTTGGAGGGCACATTTGGTCTGTAGGTGAAGTTACATTCTAAATTCAGGTGCCAAAAGAAAGCAAGTTTTAAAAATCTTCAGGCGCAATTTCCTAAATGACCGCAAGATGGAAATAACACTTCAAGAATGTCTCTGGAAATAATTGTTTGTCTGAGTTTAGCTTACTCTCCCTCAGAGAGAGAGAGAGACAGAGAGTCAGAGCCACTCATCTCCTGGGTTTCGGTCTATGAGTCTCCATCTACACGTTTTTCTGGTTTCCCTCATCTCTCTCTCTCTTGTCCCTTCCCTTCCCTACTTCCTTTTTTACTCCTTCGCTCGCCTCTGTGTTTCTTCTTGTTATTCAAAACGGGGCACCACATGCATTGGAGGCAATGTTTCTATGATTTTTTTTTTTTTAATTCTTTGACTAGAGCTTTCTGTTTAGAAGAGCAAAACAAAATAGAAACAAAAAGATGTCTCCAAGACAAAACTACACTAACAACAATAAATTAGTCCTCTGTTATCTTCTGTGTCTATGTGGTCCTCCGGGCAGTAGTTAAGAACTCAGCTGCTGACCAAAAAGCTGGCAGTTCAAACCACTTTGAAAATCCTATGGTTCTACTCTGTTCTATAGAGCCTCTGTGAGTCAGAATTGACTCAATGGCAATGGGATTTTTTTTCAGCCTTCTTTGGTGGATAACAGTTTGCCTTCGTTCTATATTTTCTTTTAATTGCAGCAGGTTTTACAAAGGAGGCTTGAGACTGTGACTGGCTCCAAAAGTCTAGAAATGTGTCTATATCCTAGCTAAGAACCATCAAGAACTTTCTGAAAGGTAATAAGAAGAAGTCTCAATTCTGGTGAAAAGGCAGAAGAAATTCTACATGCTGATAAAAGCAAAGAAGTGCAGGACAACTAGACAGGGAGAGCTTCTTTGGTGTGAAGTTTTGAGTCACTTCGAACCATGGCCCAAGGAGTGTACTGAGGTCAGCAGCGGCAACATGACGGCGCGTGCTGTGAATCTGCACTTGGTAGGTTATTACGGGAAGTGCTCATCCTTCTCTTCTGCTCCATGAGCAGGAAACAAATTGATAGTAAGGAAGTTTCAAATATATACATCTATTCCACGTCTATGGTCACTTTCACCCTGGAAGTAAAAGTGGTGTTTTTCTACTGCTGAAATAAATGTGATTTCTCTTGCAATGAATAATCTATTGCTGCATAGGAAAATTGACTTCATGGTTGGTCAGAAAGGCCATTGCTCAAATGATTGTTTTTCTCTTTCGGAAGTCATCCCCCAACTCACCAAAATAAAATTATGTTGCCCACTAGGATATAAGGAAACACATAAATATTCTGGACTTTACACGGACTTACTTCATTTTACCGAGACAAATGTAGGCTTACCTGGAGATTTGGCGTAAGAAGCGTGGAAGCAGGAGAAGTTAATAAGTGCATATGAGGCCAGGAAAAAGTTGGAGATGATGGGGGCGATGGTGTTCAGTTCCGCTGGAAAAGATTCAAAATTAAGAGGGCAGGTGTGAGTGACGGGACCAGGCGCTGAACAGCCGTTACAGCCTAGAAGCTTGACTTTCTCTGGAAATTGAAAACATAGCTAGCATCTGTCAAAGTTTAAGAAGTTAGTAAGTTTTTTTTTTTTTTTTATGGCTGCATAACATACTCTTAACATACTATAACACACTCTTAGCCAGAATTTCTAAGTAAGGAGCCAGAAAATCTATCCATCAGAAAATCAACAATCAGGACTTCTAGCTACAGAAAATTGGAGTCAAAGTGGATAGAGGATTTCGGGCTAGGCAGATGATACAAGTGTGCTGTAGCTGGAGGCACCAAATCCTCTGTTGGTTAACTGCCATGTATACTGTCAAAGGAAACCCTGGTTGTGTAGTGATTAAGTACTAGGTCTGCTAACCAAAGGTTGGAATTCACATCTGCCAGCAGTCCATGGAAACTCGAAGGGGCAGTTCTGCTCTCTCCAATAGGGTAGCTATGAGTTCAGAACCAACTCAACAGCAATAGGTTTTCTTTTTGATTTTTTTTGGTTTATACTTTCAAAAGCCTCTGCGAGGTGACACATTAGTTAAGTACCAGTTATGAAAGAAATTTCCAACAATTTCTCTCTGACTTCCAGGACTCTTGTTAGCCATTTATACTTTTCTGCCTCTCTAAAGAGCTCCACCTTATTACCACCATGGTTAACTATGCAGTGTGATTTCATGTCAGCTGGATTCTTTACTGTGTAATATAAGAAATGCAGGTGGCAGTTGGTGAGATTATAGAACACAGATGCTAAGTAGGAAGTAGGCAAAAATTAACCAGTCACCATCCATTCAGTTCTGATTCACAGTGACCCCATGTGTGTCAGAGCAGAATTATGCTCCACAGGGTTTTTGATGACTGGTTTTTCAAAAGCAGATCACTGAACGTTTCTTCTGAGGTGCCCTGGGTAGACTCACACCTCCAGTCTTTGCGTTAGCAGTTAAGTGTGTTAGGTGTTAGCACTGTCCAGAAGTTCCTAGGCAAAACTATCTGCCTGCAAGCTTGAGCTCTGAAGCTAGTCTTCATTGCTTTCAAAGCTAATCTTCATTTTTAAAGATATTGCTTAATTTTATAATTTTTAAAAAGAAAACGGGCTATTTGATCACTAAAATACAGCATAGGACAATGAGTTGTCTTAAAAGTTAAATTACACAATTGAGGCACCTCTGTATGTAACTACTTTGTCTTTCAAATTAAAAATAAGAAAAAAAACTAACAAACCATAATATTTTTCCCTCTCCAACTCTGTAAAAAGTTGGTAAGGATTCATGAATCACAGTTACTTCCTCCTCAGTGGGCCTGAGATTTTGCAGTGATGTGAGCACTCATCATTTGGCCCCATTGTGCTAGGGAAGGGTCACTGTAGGGACCAATATCCTTCATCTTTTTCTTTTGATATGCTCACCAGAAAAGATGGTGCCTCAGGGAGGAGCGAGGAATGTCCAGACTGAATTAGATGAATGTGCTTCTCCAAGATTAAGTAGGTGCTTCTATCTTACTAAGGGAGAGAGAGCCAAGATTGCAGTACAGTGAAGTGATTCTCAGACACTGCTGTGTCTACATATCTCTTAAGGAGCTTCCAAAAATGCAAGTTCCTTATCCCCAGTGGTTCAGATTCAGTAACTCAGGGATTGAGCCTGAAAAACTTGCACTTTAACAAACACCTGGGTGATTCTGATTTAGTGGTAGGTGGATTGCATTTTTGAGCAGCACTAACTGCCAACTAAATTCTCCTGCTAGCTGCTAGCCCAGAACAAGTAGCAGCTGGGGAAAACTTTGGTCTTAGGTAACACTGGGCAGGCTGGAGGAAGGGTTCACCTGCATTTCGCTAGGTGGATTTTTAATTCCCAGATTGAAAGAAAAGATTAAAATCCAAAGTCTCAAAATCTCAAAAGGTCTGCTACACACCGGGATTTCCTACTTCCTTCTTGGACAGACTCCAGTGGCCCCAAGTGCACTATTAGACATAAAATAAATAATTTCTCAAGCTAAGAAGAATGGCCTATCAGTAATCAGTATTCTTTGGCTTTCAGTGAGAACAAGAAAACTACAAACCAATAAGAATGAAGGCCATAGCAATAGCAAAGGTGAGGAAATATCCTCTCAGGGGCTCGTTGTTTTTCCCATATCCCTTTGCAAAGAACTGCAGGGCTTTGTAGATGTTGTCCTTGCACAGAGCCTAACGAAAAAAAGAGAAATCCGTCACGTTTATGCGTTGCCATTTTCCCTAGGTGACTCAAACAAGAAGATTTGGGGAAAAATTAAGTGGCACACAACTGTGAGACACAAGTTAACACAGCAGTTTGTCAGTCTTTATATTAAATGAATTGATCTTGAATATGTGGCAGGTAAGCATTTGAGCCAGATGCAAACATTAAACTGTTTCAGAAAATGATTGCCGGGAAGAACGAGTATTTCAGGTCGATCCACGCTTGGGGGCAACAGCAACAGGGGAAGCACCTACTCTTGTCTTACCTGGAACACCTTGGGTGCACTGACGAGGGAGGCCAGGGCTGAGGAAAGTGTTGCAGAAAAGATTCCAGCAGTGATGAGGGGACCAAACCCAGACACCATGCTCATGACCTTAAGGAAGAGAGGTTGAAATGAGGAGTCTCTTTTGGCCGTCAGTGAAAAAAAAAAAAGGCCAAATTCTTATGCAAATGATTCCCTTTCTACATTGTGTATATGATCTGGAGTCTTCTTTTTAGGCTAATTGCCTCTAAACAAGTTTGTTTTTTTTTTTCTGCTTTATTCTCGAGTTCTCACGACTTACATTTTCAGAATGGAAATGGCCTTTTTTGTTGTTTATAAAGATCACAAATGCTCACTACAACATATTGAAGATACTGCATACAATAAAAGAGGAAGTCATTTTCAAGGATTTTTGACATCATTTTCCTCTTCTGCTCTGGCGGTCACATGGTTCTTTGATGATGGGAAACCCTATCTGGCAGAAAGTGTTTTTAAATAAGGTTTGGGGAATGGCTCTGCTGTTCACCAGCCTCTGGAAAGACGTTTTTCTTCCTCCTGCCATAGAGGCTTTTCAAACCTTTGCTTCTTCTGTGCTCATAATAAATAAGTTTAGATCCAAGACACAATGAGATTCTATCAATTTAAGCCATATTTTGGAATAATGGCTTAGGCTAAGTTAATGGTCTTTGTTGTATTGTTAAAATCGATGACAAATTTGTTTCTCCCGCTCCTCAGTCACTCTCAAAAATTAACATAGTCCTACGGTTGTCCCAACTTCTCTTGTTTTCTCACCCTCATTTACTTTCCTCTCTGCCATTCATTAGAAATCCTGGTTGCAAAGTGGCTAAGCATTATGGTGCCAACCAAAAGGTCAGTAGTTCGAATCCACCAGGTGCTTCTTGGAAACTCTATGGGGCAGTTTTACTCTGTTTCGTAGCGTGGCTGTAAGTGGGAATCAACTTGATAGCAACAGGTTTTGTTTGTTTCTGCCTCTCACAATTTCCTTTTGACACTGTTTTTCTGGCATGCCAGTGCCACATCATAGACTTTTCCTGAGGTTCATGTATGAAATACATTTCAAGTGCTGACTAATCCAGGTTCAAGTTCCTCCTTCTCTCCACCAAGAAATCTTGCACTGATTGGGTAACAGAGTGACAGATAGAGATAGTAACCTCTTCCACCACATGAAATGTAACCACAGTATTTGCCACTACTTGACGCCTGATGAACACTTTCCCTCCACTCAACTTCTAAATTCAAACCGATCAGTAAGCAGTTAGTTGCATATAAGCAAATTTTGTTACACCTGGTTTTCTAAAAATGAAAACAGTAACAGTAAGTTAAAGTGCAAACCTGGAAATTGTTCATCAGCCCATACTGACATGGTTCATGTAGACATCTCGAAAAGTCGTAGCCCAAGCCACAGGCTGCTGAACCATTGCAGTTCATTCCAGAGATGATGGTGTCATTCACACTCCCAGTGGCATCTCGGACCACACAGGCCCCTGCAGAAACAACCGTGATTTGCTGTTTCTTTAAAATGATTTTGCTATAGATGAAGGGATAAACAAACTGTGGTATATTTACACAAGGGAACACTACGCAATGACAAAGAACAATGATCTTAGGAAACATCTCATAACTTGGAGTCATCAGGAAGACTGAGTAAAATCAGTGAAATCAGACAGCTGTAAAAGGACAAATATTGTGTGAGACCACCAGTATAAGGACTTAATAAAAGGTTTATGCACAGAAGAAAATAACCTTTGGTGACTACAAGAACTACAAGAGTGGGGAGGGAGGGAGGGAGAAGGGAATTCATAGATTAGATAGTCCATAGGAATTGAGTTAGATGAAGGGAGTGACAGTACGCAGCAGAAGGCAGGGTACCACAACTGGACTACACCATAAGCTCAAAGGTTTTCTAAATACAACCCAACATTTTAAAGGACAAAGTATCAGGGACAAGTATCTGTGGACCATGGTTTCATGGGACGTCGAGGTAGATTAGCCCAACCACCACCAATGAGTGCCCTGACAGGGAGCACAGCACTAAGTACCAGAGGTAGCAAGAGAAAAAAGGGGGGTGGGTGCAAACCTAGAACTCTATTAATAATAAAGACCAGACTTGATACTCCAACAGCCCGGAAAGTCCCTTGGGAACCTGGCCCCGGACTTGCTGCTAGCCCAGAGCTGAAACCAGTACTGAAGACAACGTTGCAGACTGTAATTGGGCTGAACTATAAGACAAAGCATGCTGCAAGTATTGTGCGTACCTCTTTGCTTAATATATATTCACATATATGAGGCTGTCGGACTAGCTCCTTTCTAGAGGTGAGAAGGAGAGGTGGAAAGGAGGGGACAAGTGTTGACTGAATTAAAACCGGAAATACAGAATGAAAAGAAGTGTGCTGTCACAGAGTGCAGAAAGCAGGTAAGGGTTGCATGGATGTGTGTGTTTGGGGTTTTGTATGGCAAATTAACCTGGATTGTAAACCTTCACTTAATCACATTAAAAAAAAATGGTTCAGTTAAGGTTTTTTTTCTGAAAACATACTTAGCCTACTAAGCATGCTCTTGCATTGCAAAATCTTCCTCAGATGTGTTGGTAGCTAGGTCACCATCCTCTGGCGTCCCTGCCTACCAAACTGCCTTGGGCTGTTGACCTCTCTCTTCCTACCGGCCTCTGTAAGACTGAGGCTCAGTCTTATTTCCTTCTCCCTCAAGCTGCCTACAGCAGTGCCTTCTCCATAATGTGTATTCCATTTACATTTCTGACTTAGCTATACCGATGGGGCATTTTTCAAGTGGAAGGATTTATTTTTTCACCCTCGAGGAAACCAAGGAATGGCATTATGAATTCTAGAAATGGAGAAAATTGAGCCGTTGTTTTCAACTACTAACATTACTTGCGTAATTTTTTAAAGTTATAATTATATTTTATATATAATTTTAGTGATTTAAATAATGAGAAAAATGGGGATAAAGTATTATGAGTTCGTGGATAATATTAATGGTCAAATAATAAGCCAAGTGCCAAGTGCCATCGAGTCGAATCCGACTCATGGGGACCCTAGGGGCCAGGGTAGAACTGACCCCCAGAGTATTCAAGGAGTGTGTTCCATTCCTTCCTTTTATACATTTGGGTATTTCTATTATTTTCTTTTGTAAATATTTTATGATGAACATCATTATGCACAGTATTTTTCTCTGTATTTCAAAATATTCCTCTCAGATTCCCAGAAATTGAATTATAAACATTTTTTAAAGTCTTGGTATATATTTTAGCCACTGACTTTCTGTATCAGTTTCTGTGACTGTAATCTCTGCCATTATGTAAAACTGATAGGATCATTAAAGTATAGGAATATATGTGTAAAACAAATGTTAACTTTTCTAATTGCTTGAAGAATACAAACTAAATGTCAAACAATAAACCAGTCATTTTGCTTTTCACATTCAGATGGGGTGGCTTCCGTTCCCTGGTAATCAGTCTAAGACAAGTCTCCAGTGATGTGATGGAAACTCAGGGGAGCGCTCACTCTTAGCTGCTGAACTTAACATTCTTTGCATCTGGGAAAAACTTGAAAATCACAGACTCTTTAAATGGAAAGAGCCATTTAAAATAACCACTGCAAGAATTCTTTCTCTTACAGCCACGAGAGGTGCTCAGCCGAGCTCTGCACAATGCTAAATGCTTGGAACTATGGATTATTTGTTACCAAATGGTACAACTCCCATTCCACATTTAGTTTTTGACTCATCCTTTCGTGTCAGCTTATTTTTCTGAGCTGTATATTTTAACTTCTGCCTGAGAAACCTCCCAGATCTGCAGAAACCAGGCCTTGAGGCAGAATTTGCACTAAGGACCCCACTGGCCCACCACTACTCCTTTTGCTCCCCCGGGAAAGAATAGAAATATTTTACCACCTCTGGTGGCAAAAACAGGAAGAGTCTCTGTAGTCAGGTTTGTAATTTTGCCTGTTTCCTCATTTTTATTTCATTTGAGAAAGAAGATCATTTGGGAAATTTAATTTTAAGTACTTTCAATGTCTTTAAAAGTGTCAGTTTCCTGCAGCATTATAACAAAATCTCTTTACTTGTAATTGAACTTGAAAATGCCACAATACAGTTAACAACCTGACCAAATTTTCTCAAATTACAGGCATTGAGAGAAGCAGAAATCTTTCCGGTTTTTTTTTTTTTTTTTCCTCCACCTCCAGTAATCAAGTCAATATATATATTCTTTTCTGGTTTTCTTTTCAGTAAGCAGAGAATGACTTAGCCATCTCCTTGGTAAAATGGCCATCCAGCTCCATAGTGGTCCAACTTGGAACTATGTTCCCTACTGTGTACTGAAAGGGGGTTTCTTCTCTGAATGCTGGGAAATGCATTTCTTCCTCTTGTACGATGCCATGAGGTGGCCGTTAACCGGGAAGAGGTATGGCTGCAGGCAGCAGGGGGAACCATGGTCAGCCTCAGGAACAGCAAGTAGGTACATGTACTTTGTGCTCACTGAGCATTATGGGGCTAGCCATCAGCACTGCTGAAAGCTGACTGTTACTCTGATTTCCCGCCAGCTGTGACAGTGACATGCCGTATTCAGGATAGCGGTACAAGGATGAGCACAGTTGCCAGCTCCAAATCTTTTTTATTTTCCTAGGGCTGTTCCCCACCTCACCCCAGCCTTTAGGTTTCTTTCTTGCTGTGTTCCATGCACATCTCCAGGGACAAGGAAATTGGTGCTTTCTCTCGAAAATCAAATCTCTTACTATCAAACGGACTTAGACTCATGTCGAGTCTATAGGACAGACTAGAACTTTCCCATAGGATTTCCAGGGCTGTACTATTTACAGACACAGACTGCTTCATCTTTCTATCACAGGGAGGCTGGTGGGCTCAAACCACCGACCTTCCAGTTAGCAGTCAAGTGCCTTAACCACTGTACCACCAGGGTAGCTTTCAGAGCAGTGGGATTATCCCTTGGAACAGCAATATGGGACCCCTTTGTGTTCATGTACTGTTATGGATTGAATTACGTCTGCCCAAAATGTGTGTCAACATGATTCCCAATACTGCGTGGTTCTCCACCATTTGGGGATCTGATACAATTTTCCTACATATTGTAAATCCTAACTTCTATGATATTAATAAGGCAAGATTAGAGGCCATCGTGTTAATGAGGCAGGACTCAATCTATAGGAATGGGTTGTATCTTGAGTCAATCTCTTTTGAGATATGAAAGACTCAAGCAGAGACTATAACACCAAGAAAGAAGAACCAGGAGCATCACATGGCCTTTGGACCTGGGCTGCCTATGCTGGGCGTAGGCATGTACTCAAAGGAAGGTTGATGACAAAGACCTTCCCTGGGAGCTGACAGAGACAGAAAGCTTACCCCTGTGCTGGCATCCTGAACTCAGACTTCTAACCTACTATACTGAGAGAGAATAAATGTCTCTTTGTCGAAGCTATCTAGTTGTGGTGCTTCTGTTACAGCAGCACTAGATAACTACAAGGTCTGACAATTAAGTTCGTGAACTTAATTGTTCTATTGCTATATACCTCATTGCTGAATATCACTACGGTCATCTTCAAAGTACTCCCCTTGGGAAGCTATGCACTGATGTCATTGCCTAGTCTACCATTCAAAGCAATTTTGCAACTCTTTCCGGAGTGGCTATTGCACATGTTTGGCACAGTGGCAAGTTGACAAACTTCATTGTACAGCTGTCTGTGAGGGCGTTTGCAGCCAGTAAACAAATAACTGTATTATAACGTCTTCCTGACTCACCTGGTCTGGCCCCCAATGACTTATTTCCCTGAAGATAAAGGAAATATTGAAAGGAAGACATTTCAATGACATTCAGGACATCAAGGGTAATATGACAACAGCCCTGATGGTCATTCCAGAAAAGCAGTTCCCAAACTTCTTTGAAGGGTGAACTAGGTGCTGGTGTAGGGGCATAGCTTCCCAAGGGAAGTTCTTCAAAGGTGACCATAGTGATATTCAGCAATGATGTATGTAGCCCTTTTTCAAGGATGAGTTTGTGAATTTAATTGGCAGTCTCATAAGACAGGAAAAATGGCAATCTAATTAGCTCTAATTCTAACTCTGAGTCTCCAGGTAGTATATAAGTTAATGTATTGGGCTGCTAACCAAAAGACCAGAAATCAAATCCACCTACAGGCACCTCAGAAAAAAGACCTGGTGATCTGCTTCTGAACGATCAGCCACTGAAAACCATCTACAGCACAATTCTATCCTGACTCACAAAGGGTAGCCATGAGTTGGAATTGACTCCCTGGCAACTTGTTTTTAGCCCTGACCTGAAGACCTGGCTTACAGCTGAATTATATTCAACCTCTAACATATCCAAACCATAAATTAAGTTACCAAAAAGAGAACTCAAAAAGTTGCCTTAACTAGAATAAAACAGAGTTGAAAGTTCTGGTTGCAGTATGGTAACATGATATAGACTGTAAAATTGTTCTTAATTCACAATAAAAGGGAAAAAATATTTTTGAAAAAAGTAGCCTTAAAAAAATTCTACCTATGATCCATTGAAAGCCCATAGGACAAACAGAATCTGGACCTCTTGCAATTCTAACACTATACGAATGCAACTTACCTACACAAATGGCAACACCTATGTACGCCACGGTCGTGATAAAAATAGCCAGCATGGTTCCTCGTGGGATGGCATCTTGGGGATCCTTCGGAAAAATAATGCGGAGGTAGGTGAACAGAATGTGGAAAAGAAAACAGATCACTTGGAGTTATTTCTGCATTTTCAAATATGTAGGCCACCATTCCTGAGGATAGTTCTAAAGAGAAGATCAGGCAGGCAAGTGACCAAGTGGAGAACTGAAGCTCTCTCAGACAAAACAAGGTTTTTAGCATGAAGAGACAGTTCTATAAAACTTTGTGCTGGATGCAAGAGATCTCTAACTTTCCAGGAAGAACACGTTATAAGCAAGTATACTGCCAGGATTATATATTAAGGCCTCCACTTTCCGTTTATCTCCTGTAACTTCCATGGGGATGCAGCAAACCTCAGAGTATTAAGGGAAATACACAAATGTGTGGCACACTGACAGTGTTCATGTTTGTACATATTTGTTTTCTGTTAAGTTGCCTTAAAAAATTACTTTCGACTGAGCAGAAAGGATGATTCACTATACTCTCTAATCCTTCAAAGTCCCCATTTGTAAATTTAGCTCAGGAATGACTGCAGTCATTTAATTTTTATGAGCAGGCATAAAGAAAGGGACAGGCTCAAGCCTGTATTAGAAAATGTCTTTTTTCTCTTGCTTATAAATGTACATACTGAGTTAAGCTCACATTATGTATAATATACCATTTTATATCCCATTTGAAGCCTAAATCATATCACAGTAATTCTCAAGGATCGTAACTGTTCTCAAAAATTCTTTCAACTTAATAGTGACTATTAAACAGTGATTTTAATGTACTCATTTCTTATACAGGACAGTATCTGGCATGTGCTAGGAATCAATTCATATTGAACTGAGAGACCCACAACTTCACTAGGCCTCAGTCTACCCAAGGAACCCTAGAGGCACAGTGGTTAAGATTTTTGGATGCTAACCCAGAGATCAGCAGTTCAAACCTCCCAGCTACCCCACAGGATAAAGATGTGACAGTCTGCTTCTGTAATGATTACAGCCTTAGAAACCCCATAGGGCAGTTCTACTCTGTCCTATAGGGTAGCTATGAGTCAGGGGCAATGGATTTTAGCATCCCCACCCCAGCTTTGGGCATGAGCCTCATCAATACAAATAAGCAATCAAGGAAGTAAAAAAAAGCTTAAGCATTTTTTACACTTGAATCTGCTGTTCACGTTTATCAACAAGGGGAACTCACAGAAAGTATGGGCTCACTCTGACAGCTTGAAGTGATAATTAAACCAAGTGTATCTACCCAACATGGGAGTAAGTCATCCCCTAGAATGCCACTCTGTGGTCTTTAAGTCCCTTTCTCTCTTCCAGGGGAAACCTCAGTTCTGATGCATATCTACTCAGCTTCTTCCTTCCAAACTATGGCTCCAAAAAAAATGAGTGAGGCAGGTGTGTGCCAACTGAGCAGTATGTGGAGGGGAGAAGACAGTCATGGCCCCACTCAATCCCCCAAGTTAATGCTGTATTTCAGAGTTTTTTGTGTTGATTCGAGACTTCTTTGGACCAGAAAGGAATGTGAAGTGCTGATTCAAATGGGAAGAAAGAAAATATAAATTTATTTAAGAGCAAATGATGTCTTGTACCTAAAACCCCCAAACTTAATTATTTTTAGAACTATGCACTACAAACTCTAAAATTACTTGAATAGAACTTACATGAACCTAACATCACCCTAAAAAATTGGTATGCCAGTATTTTAAGATATGACCATTTATTCACATTGTCCAGTCTGGCTATATTCACCCTAGACAGGGCTCAGGAGTTGAAAAAAACTCTTATTCTTAGTTTTCACTCTGAATCTCAGTTCACATCTCTAAGGAGAACTCTTAATCTAGCCTTTCTTCTTTAAACATTATATGTTTTTCTTGAGACAGACTATAAGCAGTCTGTTAGGCTGCTGTGTTTTCAGTCTGTCAACCACATCTTAGCCTTGCGTCACTGAAATCACAACTTAATTCTCTTGATTATGTCAGTATTTCTCAGATCTTTTCCAGGCATGTATTTACAGATTGGAATACGTGTGGTTTTAGCAAATAGGAGGTTCAGGATTGGAATTTGTAACATCCTCTGTGCCAACTCTTGCTCACTGTCACTAGCAGCCTGAAGTGCTATCTTGGGAAAGATTGGAGGCTTTGAGCATGAGCTCACATCTTGCATAACCCTACAGTGGGTAAACAGTAAGTATTTACTAAGTGGAACTGAATTTTTTGATTATCTTTAGTTTCATACTCAGAGAGAGATAATAACTATTAGTAGTTAAGTACTGTGCCCTTTTCCAACATATATTCAGTTCTCAGTCCTCAACATGCTTAACCACTATGGCTTTTGTTCACATTAATTACTACTTCTCAAAGCACCCTCCTTTTTTGACTTTCATAACCGCACTCGCTGTGAGTTTCCCTTCTCTCTTAGATAGCTCTTTCTCTTGCTTCTTAATAGATTTGTTTTCTACAATTAATATTTTGATTGTCTGTGTTGCCCCGATGCTGCCTTGGTCTTCTCACCTTCCTGTTACAGATAGCTGGATGAGTTATCTATGCCCATGGCTTCCGGTTCTGTTCTAGCCCCCTTGCAGAACTCCAGACTCAAAAATCTAGCTACCTATCCACAACAGTTTCATACTGGTGTTCCTTTACTATTTTAACATCAATTGCTAAATCTGAACTCATTTTCCTCACCTACTACGTGAGGAAATCACATCAGTCTACTAAGCTGATGTGAAATCAACTCAGTAAATTGCAATTGGCATTCAAAGAACACATAGAATGGAAGTAATGTGAAAATATCAGAAGATAACACTTGTGACAAAGCAATGTTTGGGAAAAAATTTGTGTATGTGCACGGGGTTGTGATATACGTTTTCTTACTTACAGTCATAATAAAAAAACTTCCTTTCCCATTCTTCTCTCTGTTGTAGCTGACTACTTTCATCTATTTTTCCTGCCATGGCTTTAATTCAGGCAAGTATCATCTCTTGTCTGCACTATTATGATATTCTTTAACCGATCTTTGGCCTCCAGTTGTCCATTCCATCCTTCACAGGCTGTGGGAAGCCTCTCTCTACAACACACATCTGATCATGGCATTCCCTTCACTGACCTCCTAAGAGTCTCTACCTCCTTTGGGGATTATGTCCAAACTCCATTTTCTGTAGTTTAAAGGACTGCCAAGTTCTATATGAGAGAATAAAATAGTGTGTGTATTTAAAGTTAAGTTCAATTGTAACATAACCAAAGTACTTTTAAATGGAAAGATTGTAACTTTTTATGACAATAGTAATGATCACATGAACCCTGAAAATCATGATAGGCCACTCCATGTGCTTTCTTTTTATTACTCCCAGAGTGCCCAGGGTATATAGAACATTCTTTATAAATATACTCATTAATGTATTGGTGAAAAGATCTTATTTGTATACTACACTCCCAACATAAAGTCACACTCATTAGCAATATCTTTCTCTGCATCTTTTCAGACCCTATTCCCTCTGTTTTGATGTCGCTCTCCTCTTTATCCTATTGATAAATTCTTACTCATCGTTTGAAATTTGGACTGACCCTTTTCTGAAAGCTTTCTCTTCTTCAGAGACAAGCAGAGTCTTGGCTAACACAATGTGCCTTGCAGTTCTCATATAAATGGAGTTCCTCATAAATATTTATTAAATGAGTTGATCTATCTATGACTTTAATTGACATGGCAATTCAGAATGAAGGGCTCTTTGCCGTAGTTTTTTTTCTCTCTCTCTCTCTCCCTCCTGAATGTTTCATTCTTTCTTGAATTATGTATTCAAAAGAGAAAAGATGATATTGGTATTTTTTTCACTGAGCTGTATTTATTAAGATGGAAACATAAAACACTAGGAATGTATTTTGCTTTTCCGGTATCACTGAATAAGATTTCTGAAAGAACTAACTGGACTTAAGAACCCAAATCTGCCGTTGAAAGTGAGATTTGTAAATACCCAGGAAACCTTGCAAAAAATCTACTGTTTTGAAATCAGCAGAGAAATACGATCACTGTCTATCTCTGTAACAACTTGTTCTGTTCACCAATCCCACCACCAGGATAACAAAGCAGGGAAACAACATACCTCCAAATCTCCAGAGATGTTGGCACCAGCAAGAATTCCAGTGGCTGCTGGGAAAAAAATGGCAAAAACGGAGAAGAAGCCTTCTCCCTTTGTGAAGCTTGGCCCAAAGTTTTCTGCAAATATTGATGCTGCAACACAAACAATGAGCAAATTATCACGTAGTCTTTCTCCTAAAGAGATAAACTTTAGCTTCTACAACCCTAAATGTCAGTGGGATCCTATATTCTAGAAGGAATGAGCTTGAAGATGTTGGTGTGCTTCTGATAAATACTATGTAGAAATATATATTACCAAGTTTTAGATATCTAACTTACAGCTCTGAAAAAAATCAATAATTTTTGTGCCAGTGGAGATCCAGGCTATCTAATTTCTGAAAGAGGAGACAGATTTCCCAACCCTCCCCCCCCCACACAACTGCATTCTCACACACACAAATACTTCAAAGCATTAACACAGTGCTTTTCTTTTTTTTTTTAATGTAGAAGAACTTTGTGGGTTGGGAATACCTTAAATTTTTGCTACTTATGGTACTAGCCTCCCCCAGATTTTGCCCCTAGAGACTGAATCTTAGATTCTTATGTCAAATTCTGGGGGGAATATTATAGTGAGGGGCTTTGATCATAACAGTATCTCACAGGTTAGTATGACAGGACAGTTGCCACCATATTTCTTAAGTGAAAGGAAACAACCTAGAAGAAAATCAGAAGAGCAAAAGAAGAAAGAAAAGGGAATGAAGAAAAAAAATAAATAAACCACAGAATCTGAAATGCAAAATAAGAAAGTAAAGTTTAAGATATCAGAAAAATATGACAAGTGTTGGAAGGAAGCCAAATGATGTTAACATTTAGACAGAAGACCATCTTCAAAAAGAAAAAGAAATAATTTATATGACATAAAAAGTAAATAAATATTGACAAATGAGTAAGTCATGAAGGGAATTATCAACTTAGTAGGGGGATTCTTGAAACAACTAGAAAGAAGGTTGGGAAAGATTGGGGAGGTGGAATAAAACGGAAGAGAGAAGTCAGATCTCATGCTCACCGTAATTACTACAATATACTATATTATGTAATATCAACATTTATGCTTGAAAACTTTAGAATATTAATCAACTAGGCAATGCTTAGCAAAGCAAGGTACAGAAGTCCAGCAGGAAGAAGAAAACAGCTATATGCTTGGCTGAAAGTCGCTGCAGTAGCTGAGCCAATGGTCCAGGCTCTTTTCCCTTCCTGGCATGTGCTCTATTTCTGCTATTTGAGAGCAACAAGAGTTTGTCCAGCACTTTAAGTGTTACAAAATGCCTTCATATTCACCATCTCATTTGATGTTCAAAATCCTCTCTAAAGAAAAATTCTGAGATCCAAACACATTAGGTCCATCTGGTAAGCAGCAAGGTTGAGCCTCAAACCTGGGTCTCCTGAATACAGACTCAGACTCTTCCCTAGACCATTTTTGGGTAAAGTGATAGGGAAGGGGTGGATGTCCATGGAACCTTTTACTAAAAGGCAGCCAATTTGCTACAGTTACCTTGGTAATTAAAGAAGCCTCTGGACTTCTTCTCGTTGTTGGATGGAATGACAGTTCCAATGAAGAAATTTGCAATAGCAACAAGAAGAATGATCAGAAGAATCACTTGAGCCTGGAAAGATCAGATTAGATTTGTGTAATAAATTATGTAAAAAGATTGTGTAACAGGTTATATAAAAGACATCAGATTAGATTTCCTTAACAATTTATTCTTTAATTATAAAAATCACACATATTCACTTGAGGAAACCTCTAATTATTCCAGTTAAGATTCTGGCACACAACATATGGTCACATATGTTAGAGTGGGTAATATGAGCATCTCTATAGAATGGCATCTTAATAAGTCTTATTCTACCTGGGTGAAGATATTAGTACATTTCCAATGGGAGCATGGGCTTAGGTTATTTGACTTTTTAATAACATTTTAAGCAGAACATTTTAAGAACATTTCCAACAGTAGGTGGGTAACTACCACAGAGACCCTAAGAATGTAAATGCAGCCCAAAGTTTTAACACTTATACTAGTTGAGTCCTTTTCAGGCAGAGCACCTATGGATTCTTCCTTTTCCGAGTGCTAACCGCAAAAAGCGGTAATGAGAACACAGAATGATTCATAGAATTCCCAGCATGCCCAATGCACATGACAGGCTGTTAACGTGACCCAGCAGAAGTGGTCTACAGTGTGACCACCGCGTTGGTCTTCCCTCAGTCCGTCCAACATGCCCAAGTGTTTACCGGTTTGGTACTTCCTTTGCCTGGGATACATTTCTCCCTACTGTTTGCACGGCTATTTTCTTCCTCTCATTCTTTAAGTCTCTGTAACCTCCTCAGAGAGGACTTTCTTGACCAGTCAATTTAACATTAATGGAAATATTTACTGAGGGCTTATAAAATGATAAATGCAGATTTAAAATGTTATAGTCTGTCAAGATCACTAATGACCTTATGAAGTAGGTATTATTATTTCCATTTTTTCAAGATAAGAAAATTAAGGCACAGAGAGGTTAGGTTTATGCAGAACAACACAACTTTAAACACAGTTGCATCCAGAAAGTCTGAAGTCTGACTGCACAGATGGAGCTTCAAATACCACACACTACTGCCGCTAAACGATACTGCTTCCCTGAGTGTGCAAGTCAGCCCTCTGCCGTTATTTTGTCCGTGGCTTATCTATTTCTTTTACAACACTTATCACAATTTCCTGTTCTTTATTTAGTGATTTACCTGTGTATTGCTCATCTTCCCGCGAGACCACATCATTGTCTTATCAGAATATCCAGAAAACAGTAGGCATTTCATCATCTTTGTTTAATGTTTGAGTGTATAATCCATAAATAAATATCATATAAGAATGTTTTCTGTGACTTTATGTAGCGACAGACATTGGCCATATTTTGGTTTTTGGTGACCACCTGAGACTTAGCTACTGTGTCTCCAGGCATGTAGGACACTTTCCTTTTTCTTTTTTTTTTTTATTGTGATTGAGTGAAAATATACCATCCAAATTAAATTTGCATGCCCACCCATCTGCAGCTCCTTCTGCTCTCCTTGCCCAGTGACGGCACACTCCTCGATTTGGTTCTATCTAGTCATTTATCCTCTTAACAATCTCCTGTCCCATCCTCTGTACGCTCTCCTCTCCCTTGTTGTAAGAAGCCAATAGAACAGCATCCTACAGATTCATGCAACCATGAAGTACCCACAACATATGGTCACATTGTGTCCCAGAGTCCGATGCCTTCCAACTGAAGAGTTGACCTCAATAATGTTTTCTGGTCAGGGCAACAGCAGGTTGAGGGGCTGTGCTCCCAGGGTCAGCCCTAGGCCTTCAGACCATCAATTGTAGCCTTTTAGTGGAGTTCTTGAGGTGGAGCCATCTTTTTCTGATATTGTCACTGGGACTCGACATTATGTGCCCCATCATGGCTGTTTTTGCTGGTGGCTGGGCACCATCTCTTCTTCTGGTCATATGTTGATACAGTCACCCATTCACATGAGTCCTTTCATCTTCTGGGCTCTTTTTCTATGTCTTTGTTGTCCTTGGTGATTCTCTGTTCTGGCTGAGATGGGACCATTTGGTGTACCTTAGATGGCAGCTTGCTAGCTTTTAAGACCCCAGACACCACTCACCAATATGGAGTGTAGAAGACTCTTAGCAATAGGCTAGTTATGCCAATTGTCATTGATTGTCCAGTTATGGACAATAACTAGCAATTGGCTAGTTATGTCAAAAGTCCCTTGAGAGCATGGTACCCAGACATCTGCCCCTGCTACTCTATCCTTGCAATATTAGTTTAAGATTAGAAGAGTTTTCAGTTTCTGTTGATCTTTTTCTTTTAATTTATTGTGACTGAGTGAAAATGTACATTCCCATATAATTTTACATGCCCACCTATATGCAACTTCCACTGCTCTCCCTGCCCAGTGACAGCACACTACTCCTCTCTGCTCCATACATGTCTCATCCTCCCAGCAGTTTCCTGTCCCCTCCTCTCCAACCACTCTCCTTCCTCCAGCCAGAGGTCAGCAGGATGATATCCTATAGATGAATAGAACCATGAAGTGCATCCAACATACGGTAACTCTGCATCGCCAAGTCCAATCCATTCCTGTCCGACGAGTGGACCTTCATTATGATTTATGGGCAAGGGCAACATCAGGGCCAGGGGCCATGCTCCCAGGGGAACCCCGAAGACGCTGGACCATCATTTGTGGTCTTTTAGTGGAGATCTCAGGGTGCACCCCTTTTTATTCCTGTGTCGCCACTGAGATTCAGCGTTGTGAGCTTCATCGTGGCTATCACTGGTGGTTGCCGGGCACCATCCAGTTCTTCCAATCCCAAGTCAATGTAGGCACCCACTCATGTGGGTCTCTCTATCTTCTGGGTTGTCGTTACCCTACATCATTTTGGTCCTTGGTGAGCATCCGTTCCTGCTGAGTTGAGACATTTGCTGTGCCCTCGGATGACAGCTTGGCAGCTTTTAAGACCCCAGACACCACTCACCAATGTGGGGTGAAAAGAGCCCTCTTACCAAAACACTAGTTGTGCCAATTGGCCTTGATTTCGCCTAAGAGCATGGTCCCCTGCCCCCTACCCCAGCTACTCTGTCCTTGCAATATTGCGTTAAGATGAAAGGACTATTCAAGTTATGTTGAAGTCCACTTAATATTGTTCTTGTTTCCAATGTGTGCTGTCAACCAAATTTCTACCAACTATCTAATCCAAACCCTCCTCCCTCGCCCTCCCTTCATCCCCTCCTTTGCAGCCATCAAAGAATCTTTTCTTCTATACATAAGTCTGTTTTTGAGATCTTATTGTAGGACTCTCATACAATATTTGTCCTTTTGTCACTGACTACTTTCACTCAACATAATGTCTTCAAGTTGAAACCAGGTTATGAGATGTTTCCTGGAATCATCATTATTCTTTATCACTACATAGTGCTCCATTGAGTATATATACCATAGTTTATCTACCTGTTCCTCTGTTATTGGGCATCTGGGTTGATTCCATCTTTTTGCTATCATGGACTGTGCTGCGATAAACATTCTGGTGCATGTGTCCGTTGGTGTGAATGGCCTTGATTCTGTAGGATATATTCCAAGTAGTGGAATTACTGGATCAAATGCTATATCTATGTCCATTTTTTTAAGGAAGTGCCAGATTGCTTTCCAAAGAGGCTGGACCATTTTGCAACCCTACCAACAGTGTAGGAGAGTTCCACTTTCTCCACAGCCTCTCCAGTATTTGTAGTTTTGTGTTTTTCAAATCATGGCCAACCTTGTTGGGGTGAGATGGTATCTCATTGTCGTTTTGATTTGAATTTCTTTAATAACTAAAGATCGTGAACATGTCCCCATGTGTTTTTTGGCAGCCTGGATCTCCTCTTTAGAGAAATGTCTGTCCATCTCCTTTGCCCATCACTTAATTGGATGATTTATCTTCTTCTTATTGATATTTTGTAGTACCTTATAGATTATGGAGATCAAGCGTCAGTCTGAAATAAAATTGTCAAATGTTTTTTCCATTCTGTAGGTGGCCTTCTAACTCGTGTGATAAAGTCTTTGGATGAGCAAAAGTGTTTGATTCTTAATAGTTCCCATTTATCTATTTTCTCTTCTGTTGATTGTGGTTAGTTTGACAGATTTTGAAGTCCGTCAATGTTGTGTATTAAAACTTTCATTGTTGTTCCTACCTTTTCTTGGATGAGCTTTATTGTTTTAGATTTGATATTTAGGTCTTTTATCCAGTTTGAGTTGGTTTTTGTATAAGGTATAAGATATGGATCTTGTTTAGGGTTGCCATGAGTCAGACCTGACTCGACGGCACTTGGCTGGCTTTCAATTTATTGCAGATGGACATCCAATTTTGCCAGTACCATTTGTTGAAGATACTGTTTTTACCCCAGTTTAATGTCTTAGGGCCTTTGTCGAATATCAACTGTTCATAGGCAGATGGTGTCATCTCTGGGGTCTCAGTTCTGTTCCATTGATCCATCTGTCTGTTCTTGTACCAGTACCAGGCTGTTTCGACCACTGTGGCAGTGTAGTATGTTCTAAGCTTGGATAATGAGAGGCCTCCCACTGTGTTCCTCTTCTTTAGTAGTACCTTACTTATCTGGGGCTTATTCCCTTTCCAAGCAAAATTGGTGATTTGTTCCTCCATCTCATTAAAAAATGACACTGGAACTTCTATTGGGATTGATTATATAAGTAGATTGCTTTGGGTAAAATAGACATTTTCACAATGTGAAGTCTTCCTATCCATGAGCAGGGTAGGTTTTTCCATTTATCTAAGTCTCTCTTAGTTTCTTGCAGTAAGGGCTTGTAGTTCGCTTTGTAAAGGTCTGTTATTTCTCTGGTTAGATTAATTCCTAGGTACTTTATCTTCCTAGGGGCTATAGTAAATGGTATTGATTTGATGATTTCTTTATTAACAATCTCGTTGTTGGTATAAAGGAATCCTACTGATTTACTTATGTTTATCTTATATCCTGAGACTTTGCTGAACTCTTGTATCAGTTTGAGCAGTTTATTTATAGATTCTTTGGGATTCTCTGCATATACAATCATATCATCAGCAAACAGGGAGATTTTGACTTCTTCTTTGCCGATGCAGATGGCCTTTATTTCTTGGTCTAGTCTAATTGCTCTGGCTGGAACTTCTAGTACAGTGTTGAATAGGATAGGTGAGAGTGGACATCCTTGTCTAGTTCCTGTTCTCAAGGGAAAGTCTTTCAGTCTCTCTCCATTCAGCATGACATAGGCAGTTGGCTTTGTATAAATGGCCCTTATTGCGTTGAGGAATTTTCCAGCTATGCCTATTTTGCTAAGAGTTTTTAGCATGAATGGGTGTTGGACTTTATCAAATGCCTTTTCTGCATCAATGGACAAAATCAATTTGATCTTCTTTCTACTGTGTGCTCTCACTGCTTTCACCCAACCAAATTTTGATAAACTGTCTAATCTATGATCAGCCCTTCTCTCTCCCTCCCCTCTCTTGCAGCCATCAGAGTCTTTTCTTTTGTACATGAGTCTGTTTTTAAGTCCTTGTAGTAACGGTTTCATACAATATTTGTCCTTGTGCTGCTGCCTGCTGTCACTCAGCATATCTTCCAGCAAGATTATGAAACAAGATTATGAGATGCTTCCTAAAAGTCATCATTGTTCTTTATCATTGCCTAGTGTTCCATTGAGTATATGTGCCATCATTTGTTTATCTATTCATTTGCTGTTGGACATCTGAGTTGATTCCATCTTTTAGCTATTGTGGACTGTGCTGCAATAAACATTGTGGAGATTATGGAGATCACACATTGGTCTGATATCTAGTGCCAAATATTTTTTCCCATTCTGTAGGTGGTCTTTTAATTCTTTTGATAAAGTCTTTGGACAAACAAGTGTTTGATTCATAGCAGTTCCCACTTACCTGTTTTCTCATCTGTTGATTGTGCTTTGTCAGATTTTGAGATCTGTCTAAACTATGTATTAAAACTTCCAGTGTTTACCCTATTTTTTGTTCCATGATCTTTACCATTTTAGGTTTGATATTTAGATCTCGACTCAATGGCACTTGGCTGGCTTGGCATTCAATTTCGGTTAGTTTTTGTGTAAGGTCTGAAATATGGGTCTTCTTTCATTTTTTTTGCAGATGGATATCCAGTTTTGTCAACACCATTTGTTAATGAGACTGTTTTTACCCCAGTTTACAATCTTATGGCCTCTGTTGAATATCAGCTGTTCATAGGAGGAGGATGGCATTTCTGGGGTCTCAACTCTGTTCCATTGGTCTGTTTGTCTCTTTTTCAGTAGTGCTTTGTTTACCCGGGGTTTCTTCCCTTTCCAAAGAAAGCTACTGATTTGTTTCTCCATCTCATTAAAAAATGGCATTGGTTTTTGTATTGGGATTGCACTGTGCATGTAGATCGCTTTGGGTAAAATAGACATTTTCAGAATGTTAAGTCTTCCTATCCATGTGCAGGGTAGGTTTCTCCATTTATGTAAGTCTCCTTGGTTTCTCGCAGTAAGGTCTTGTAGTTCTCTTTGTATAGGTCTCTTATTTCTCTAGTTATATTTATTCCTAAGTATTTTACCTTCTTGGAGGCTACAGTAAATGGTATTGATTGGTGATTTCTTTTCTAATGATCTCTTCATTGGTATAAAGGACTCCTACTGATTTATATATGTTTATCTTATATCCTGACACTTCCCTGAACTTTTCTATTAGTTCCAGTGTTTTACTTATGGATTCTTTAGGATCCTCTGCATAAATAATCATATCATCTACAAATAGGGAGGTTTTTTTACTTCTTCTTTGTCGATGCAGATACTGTTTATTTCTTTGTCTTGCCTAATTGCTCTGACCAGAACTTGTAGTACAATCTCGACTAGAAGTGGTGAGAGCAGGCATCCTTGTCTAGTTTTTGTTCTCAAAGGAAATTCTTTCAGTCTCTCTCTGTTCAGAATGATGTAGGCAGTTGACTTTGTGTAGATGCCCTTATTGTGTTAAGGAATTTCCCTTCTATTCCTATTTTGCTGAGAGTTTTTAGAATGAATGGGTGTTAGACTTTGTCAAACGCCTTTTCTGCATCAGCTGACAGTATCAGGTGATTCTTACTGTCATAAATTGAATTGTGTCCCCCAAAAAATATGTGTAGCCCTGTGCCTGGGCAATGACTCCCATTATTTTATGATTGTCCTCTATTTTGTGGTTTTCCTGTGCTGTGAATTAAAGGATTAGGGTGGGACTGTAAATCCCTTCAGAAGATCATCTCCCTGCTGCACTGTAAAAGAAGTTTCCCTGGAGTATGGCTTGCACCACCTTTTGTCCTTTCATCCTACAAGAGATGAAAGGAAAGGGAAGTTGAGAACAACAGAGAATTTGGAACCTCACACTGTCAAGAAAGCAGCACCTGGAGAACAGCACATCCTGAAGGAGTGAGGTTCCTGCACCAAGATTCTCCCTGGACAAAGACTGATGCAATACTGGACTTTCCTCCAGAGCTGACATGGGGGAAAGCCTTCCCCTGGAGCACACATTCTGAATTTGGACTGTAGCCTACTGGACTGTGTAAGAATAAACTTTCCTTTGTTAAAGACATCCACTCTGTGGTATTTCCCTGTTTTAGTCAGCTAGTGCTGTTCTAACTCTTATCTTTTGTGTTATTTATGTGGTTGATGACAGTAATTGTTTTTCTGATGTTGAATCAGTCTTGCATCCTTGGTATGAATCCAACTTGGTTATGATGAATTATTTTTTTGATGTGTTGTTGAATTCTATTGACAAGGATTTTGCTGCAGATTTTTGCATCTAGGTTCATGAGTGATATTGGTCTGTAATTTTCCTTTTTTTGTGGGCTTTTTCTCTGGCTTTGATAACAGGGTTATACTGGCATCATAGAATGAATTTGGGAGCATTCCACCCCTTTCTATGCTGTGAAATAGTCTCAGTAGTATTGGAGTTAACTCTTCTCTAAAAGCTGGGTAAAATTCTCCAGTGAAGCTGACTGGGGCAGGGCTTTATTTGGTTCATGGTTTTTTGATGACTTTTCAGTCTCTTCCTCTGTGATGGGTTTATTAAGCTGTTCCACTTCTCCTTGCAATAATTTTGATAGGTGATGTGAATCTAGGAATTTGTCCGTTTCCTTTAGGTTTTCAAATCTGTTGGAGTACAGTCTTCCATAGTATTCTGTTATGATACTTCTGATTTCAATTGTGTGTGTTGTGACATCTCCCATCTCATTTCTTATTCAAGTTATTTGTTTCCTGTCCTATTTTTCTTTAGTAAGTTTAGCCAATCGTTTGTCAATTTTGTTGATTTTTTCAAAAAACCAGCTTTTGGTTTTGTAAATTTTTTCAGTTGTCTTCTGTTCTCTAATTTGTTTTATTCTGCTGTAATCTTTATTATCTGAGGACACTTGCAATTTCATTAATTACTGTACAAAGTTAGAAGGGAGCAAAAGTCATGCTCCCCATCATGCAGAACATTGCTAGTGGTTTTACTACAACTATCTAAACCCAGACAGTCTCTGGCTTTGCGGCCTACATGTCCTCATGTTTATTCTTAAAGTAATGGTTTTCATGGGGACACTAATGAATAGTTTTCACCTCTAATGCTCTCTCCTGACACTGTCACCCTTTCTTTTGGGCTTCAGCTGCCACAGTCAGTTAGAAAGGGAATAGATACTAGGGAGTTGTTTGAAAGGTAGCTTTCCAGTATACACCATTGCTATGGGTGTAAGTGTTCTTGGTGTGAAGATGGTAGCAATCTTGGCAGCTTCATCACTGCAAGGACTGCACAAAGAAGGCCAAAAGATAAGTTTATGCTTTGTATCATGACTTCCAGGCACTACCCTGCCCCTCTTACCACAGCAAGTAATAACAGTAATTCTTTTTGAATATGAGGTTCCCTCTATTTTTCTCTTTCTACTGTGATTTTTCTAGGGTCTGACCAGCAATTGTGGATAACCTTTTAAGAAATTTACCTTTGCTTCCCATTCCATTCCAGCTACTGAAATTCCTAAAAGAATCACCACTGTGATGGCTCCTATTATCCGGATGTCATTGACTGGATCCACCATCATTGAATTACTTTCCTGGAGGTTAAAAAAAATAGTAAAATGATTAGAGACACAGTTGTTTGGATGTATGTCTTATCATAGCATTTAATGACATAGCATTTAATGACAGGAAGATACACTGTGCACTGACACCTGGAGCCAAATAAGGTATTAAGAAAATGAAGTGATAGTAAATTTGAGATCATAAGGAACATAGTGTCATTTTTCTTCCTACAACAACAGGCCTTGGATGACCAAAGCTAGGTGTTGGAAATTTTAGTCTTGTTCTAGTCACAGTTTTTGAAGCTATTATTAAATGAAATATGTATAAAAGGTCTGGCAGTTAAGTTCACAAACTTAATTGTTCTGTGCTACATATCTCATTGCTGACTATCACTATGGTTACCTTTGAAGTACTCCACTTAGGAAGCTACGCATTGATGCCAGCACCTAGTCCACCCTTCAAAGCAATTTTGAAGCTCTTTCTGGAATAAGCATTGCACACCACAGCAGGGTGGCAATTTTGTCAAATTAATTGTATAGTTGTCCGTGAGGGCATTTTTAGCCAGTAAACAAATAACTGTTGGAACACCCTCTGTCTTCACCTGATCTTCCCCCTAATGATTTCTTTCTTTACCTGAAGATAAAGGAAATATTGAAAGGAAGACATTTTGATGACACTCAGAACATCAAGGATAATACGACGACAGCTCTGATGGCCATTCCATAGAAAGAATTTCCAAACTGCTTTGAAGGGTGGACAAGGTGCTGGCATAGGGACATAGTTTCCCGAGGGAAATTCTTCAAAGGTGACCATAGTGATATTCAGCAGTGAGTATGTGGCACTTTTTCTAGAAGGAGTTTGCAAACTTAATTGGCAGTCTTCATACACATGTATACTATGTTTTATTTCAGAGGGCCAACTGATTACATTGTGTGTCAGGGGAAAACCTAAAGGAATGAAAAAGAGTGGTTTCCAATGTGAATATTGGAAAGTAAGTGTTATTCAGTTAAATAACTCACTACAAAAGCCAGATAATGCATCTTTTGAAGAAAATGTACCTTGTCAACTATACAATACACCATTTATTCATCTAATTTCCAAATAGAGGCACTTTTAGTAATTGAACTGAGTGAACATAATCATTATCATGATTAAACTAGAGGTTAGTCCATATCCCAGTCAATTAACTTGCTTTCATACACCCCATCCTAGACTGGACAGCTAAACTAGAAATACCCAGTCTTTCACAGTGAGTTAGTTTAATGTTTGAACTACTAATCTTTAGAAATCTATAATCATAAGAGTATTATTACTGCTGATAATAAATAATCCCAATATGTATCTGATGCTTTGTGATATTAAATATCCCATGCATATCATTTAATTTCATATGTACTACATTTCTCTTAAAAAGAGAGAA
Source organism: Heterohyrax brucei (assembly GCA_028571685.1). Classification (NCBI taxonomy): domain Eukaryota; kingdom Metazoa; phylum Chordata; class Mammalia; order Hyracoidea; family Procaviidae; genus Heterohyrax; species Heterohyrax brucei. The sequence continues at coordinate 3,182,715 of CM053151.1, forward strand.
CAATGTTATCTCAGTTTTACAGACTCAGAAAGCAGAGTTCAGATAGGCAGATGGAGTGGCCCAAAGTCTCTCAGTTGGTAAATGTAGGAGCAAGACTCAAATCCACATCTTCTGATGTTAAGCCCCGAGCTGCTTCTACTATATTAATTTGCATTCTGAAGAATAAATCTATTTCTTCTCATATTGAACTAATGATATCCTCTAGTATCTTAAAAAAAGCAAACTGAATCCAACTGCACTGCTTGGCTTGAAAGAAAAACTTTTAATTACCTTAAGGAGATCTACTACCGTCTCAGCAAATCCCACCACATACATAGCAACAGCCACTGCATTGGCAAAAGCAAAGATCAAGCCTATTGACCCACCAAACTCAGGCCCCAAGCTTCTGGAAATAAGATAGTAGGCCCCACCTGAAACAAGAAAAGAATATGTTTTACAATAAGGAGACGCTAAGAGACTTAGTTTTAGTGATTAAATAATAATAAAATTCTGAGAACATTTGAGGTATCAGTAGTTATAATAAAAATATTACCACTTCCTAATAATCTTAGAGATCCTGTGTTACCTCAGTGAATAGCCTAGCCTTCCTGTGTTTACTGCACAATCTACAATAGAAGTATTCTGACTTAATAAAACCCACCACTGAAACACTAGTGTATACAAATGAGAACACAGCAAACTTTACAGAACAATCCATTGTTTTTCCAAAGGAAGTTAGAGTTCAAATCAATCATGCAACTAAAGAAAAATTTATGTACAAAATTTTCAAGGCCTAGGCAGATTATCAAATGAGTGAACTTTATCACTGTTTTTTTTTTTTTTAACTTTCTTTCTGGTTAATATATGTAAGTTTATCATTTATATCTTCTATATAAAATAATGTATCTGTATAAACTGTATATTTCTATCTATTTTATAAATAAGACTTGTTTTTCTATATTTTTAGCTCAAGAAGGTATGAATATTGCCAAATATCCATACATGTAATAAGGTGACAAGTGGGAAGAAAGGGAAGGAGGAAATGCTTCTCCTGTGGAGAAGAGAGTCAGTAGTGTTGTCTATTCATGTCTGTGTACCCCTGTAAATGTGAGAAACAGAACAGATGGAACTAGAGAGTATCCAAAGCAGGTTACTAAAGGAAAAACGAAAACAAACAAACAAACAAAACAACTTAGGTACTGAGAGGCCTGATGATCACAATTGTTGTTTGGTGCAGTAGAATTGATTTTGGCTCGAAGCAACTCCATGTAACAGGGTGGAACATCTTCCTAAGGGTTTTCTAGGCTATAATCTTTGTGGTGTAGATTGCCATGTCTTTTCTCCTGAAGGGCAGCTGCTGGGTTCAACCCATGGACCTTTTGATTAGCAGCCAAGTACTTAACAATTGCACTACCAGGGCGCCTCGATTATCACAGACCAGAGTAAATTCATGACCTCCTATACTGAGCTAGTCTTAGAGGTAGATGGAGTTCGTTAGCAGGGGAATGATGTGAAACAATGTACCTAAAAAATAAACAAACGATAACAACAGAAAAGTATGTTTTACAAAGAAGGAATTTCCTTCAGAATAATCCCTTTAAGGGGCCAAAGTCCTCTTTTAAAAAAGGTCACTAATTATCTGAATAGAGAAAGTCTCCATGACTTTTTTATGCAGAGTACATTAATCAGATTAGCTAGCCAGTGATTTAGATTTGGTCAAAATGAGAGACTGGGCAGAAGTTGGGGAAGGAGGAATAGGTGGGTAGGATGGTGTGCACTGAGACCCCAAGTATGGAGGTCTGGATAAGGTACACGTTGGTGGCTCCCGAGAAGTCAAAGTGGAAATGAGAGGGGAGGAAAGATGATGGAAGAATGATGATAATTGTTACCTACTTCATTTCTGTCTAGGCCCACCTCCTAGATGACTTGACAGTAACTCTTTGTATTTATTTTCTTTTGACCGTCTTCCACTCTGGTGGGCACTGGAAACACTGAGTTTGGGGTGAACACCCTGAGGAAGGGCATGCACAGGAGTGGTTTATTGAAAGGAAATTGCTTGTGTAGGCTGGCACTTCGAGAAGACGTGCAGAGGAGAACCAGCAGGGGCCAGTGGACTGAAACCGCATATTTAAGTGAAATGCTCCTTACCTTCCTCTTAGATACCTGGTCACTGTCCACTTTATAGTAATAGTTAATCACAGGAAATGAGTCAAAGAAGTTTGTCCTGGGGATCTCTTAATTTTAGTTGAGAAAAATTTTGCCTTCCTTTTCAAATTTAGAGTTGTCTTTGCTTTTTTTGTTGTTGTTGTTGAAATTTTGGGGGCTAACTGTATTCAGATTTTACTTCCAGCATTAAGAAAAAACTGTAGACATTAACATGTAACCCAAAAAATTTCAGTCACGAGGAAATTAATTGGCTTACCTCCTCTTACTACTCCATTTGTGCAAATAGCTGACATAGAAATACCTGTTAATGTTGTCACTACCACACTCAGTCCAATGATGATGACTCCCAGACCTGCAAAATCCCGCAAGAAAGACATTTGGTCCCAGTGCTGAGAGAGTCACCAATACTTAAAGAGACGTCAGGCCAAATCTCATCATGGAAGGATCAGCCTCTCCACGAAAAACCTGTAATGTTCTCCAAGACTCCATTCCATGAAGGTCTAGGAAGTACCTGAAACGCACTGAACTTTAAAACTGAAGCGATGTCCTGGAGTCATTTCCAAAAAATACCAGTATGAGGTGTATACAGTAGCCTTAAAAATAAAACATTAATCCAAGAAATTCCAGCATCTGGAAACCAGGACCTGAAATGCACCAGGGAAATCCATTAGAAAAGAGACGAGAGTTGACAAGAGTAGGCCTGTACTACACTTACTGTACCTTATGCTTTGTTCTTCATCCAGCTTATCCAAGCGGCTAGCCAGGCTTCAGAAACTTCAGGCTGCTTTCTTTTTCCCGTCAAAATGAGTATATAAATTTTTTTTGCCTACCCATAGCAAATGATGAAAGCATTAGATATCTTAGAGACTTTACCTCCACGAACAAACCCGTTAGTTGCTATTGCAGAAGTTGACAACCCAGTAATAGAAGTTACCATGGTGGAAAGAAGAATTATGAGCACTCCAAGACCTGTTAGTAATGAAAGATAAAAGAGGTTATATTTTACTTCCCTTCCTTGTATTCATTATTGCTGCAAACTATACTGACTTCAATTTTAGTTTTCATGTCCAAGCCTTGGGCCCCAACACGGTTGCTCTGTGCTAAGGAAAAAGTGGTAGGCTTGGCATAAAGATCAAGTCAGAGAACTCAAAATGGTGAAGGACAGTTGCACAATGCAGACACAACCTAAAATCCAGATCTAGAAAGGCAAGACTGACTCATGCTGGTGTCCTGGGAGAGAAACTTCGCTGGCTGTGAAGAGAGAAAACATGACGTTGACCTTTTCTCTTACTCCAGAGGAATCTGAACGAGAAAGCTAGGTGTTTGACGAAGGTGAACTCCTTCCCAGCTTTTCTTGCATCTCTCTTTCCTAGGAAAAAAAGGAACCAACTTGGATTACCTTTGAAAAATTCCAGAAAGTTCAGTGGTGAGTTATTTGAGCTTCTGCTGCCTTTACCTTACAAAAGATCATGTGGGTCATGAATCTAATTACCTCCTCTCACATATCCATTTGTGACAATAGCAGAGGTGGACAAACCAGTGATACCAGTCACTGTCACAGCTAAGCCGATGATAATCACACCAAGACCTCAGGTGAGAGAGGGAAAAATAAAGGTAATTAAACAGTGGAACACTCCACTAGGTCATTCACACAAAAGCTGTCAACTCTGGGGTAGTAACTCAAGAAGCTGAGACAAGCAATGTTAAGTTGCACACAACAGAACAACTAAGGCTGTTTAAAATTAATGTGACTAACGGACGACAACTCCCGTGGCTTCCAGCCGAGTGTGTGCAGTACAGCTAAGTGGTACTCAGCTGCCACTGCTGATTGCGCTGACAGGGATCACGATAGAGGGTCCCAGACAGAGCTAGAGAGAAATGTAGAACCAAATTATAGCTCACAAAAGGGGCCTGACAGAGACTAGAGAAACCCTGAGAGTACAACCTCCAGTCACCTTTTCAGCTCAGTAATGAAGTTATTCCTGAAGTTCACCCTTCAGTCAAAGAGTGGGCAGGCCTATAAAAAAATAAGACTTAAGAGAGCATGACAGCCCACAGGCAAGTACTAGGAAGCAGGAGAGGACAGGAAATCTGGTAATAGAGAGAAATTGACTTGTTCTGTAACTTTCGTCTGAAAGTTTACATTAAAATTAACATGAATCTCATTTTTAGATATGTTTAGATGCTTATAAACTTAACTAATCATTGGTCTATATAATTCCAAGCTGTTAATATAACTACAAATTAAATGTTTGTTTTTTCAGGAAACTATCTTGTTATGAACATTTGATTGTGTATGGGTGAAAAATTGCATGCAATACATAAAATTATTCATCTGGCAGAGGGGTAAGTGGGAAGATGGGTAACAAGGAAAGAATCAAACTGAACTACATTAATGGGGTCAGTAACTTATTGGCCACGTGACCTCTGACAAGCTGATATTTTCCGAGCAATGGAATCAGGAATGCCTGTGTCTAGCACAGTGCATATAACACAGTGAAAAATCAGTAGTAATGCTTTCTAATCATTCTGTGAGAGTCAAAATAGCTTTTTAAAAAAGTCATTGCCATTGAGTTGATTCCTACTTATATCGATGTATAGGTTAGAGTGGAATTCCGAGCTCTAATTCTTATGGTGTTGATGAAGAATATCGAATATACTGTAGACTACCAGAAGAAGAAAAGAAATCTGTCTTGGAGGAAGCACAGCCAGAATCCTTCTTATAAGCTGGGAGGGCAAGACTTTGTCTCATGCATATTGGACAAGAACATCATGTTTAGTAAAGTAGAGGGTAAGTGAAGAAAAGGAAGACCCTCAACAAAATGGATTGACCCAGTGGCTGCAAAGACGAATCAAGCATATAGCAATGATTGTGAGGATGGTGCAGGCGTGAGCAGTGTTTCTCTGTGCATCAGAACCAATTCCATAGCATCTAACAACAACAGCCTTTATGGAGGTAGACTGCCATGTCTTTCTCCCACGGGGCAGCTAGTAGGTTAACAGCCACTCCACCACCAGGGTTCTTACTCAAAATAGCTACTGTTTATCAAAAGCCTACGAAATGAGTGGCTCCTGGGGTCTTAAAACCAGCAAGCTGCCATCTAAGGAGCATTAATTGGTCCCTACCCACCTGGAGCAGACGAAAACCAATAATATCAAAGACATGAGGAAAACACAAGCCCAGGAGACAGAAGGGTCCATATGATTTGAACACTGCATTTAGCACGAGACCAGAGGAACGAGATGGTGCCCGCCAACCATCAAAGATTGCCCTGACAGGGAATACAATGTAGAGTCACTGAGATTGCTCTAGAAAAAGGGTATGCAGATCCAGGGCTCTATTAAAAGAGTTGGTGGTCTGACAACCTGGAGGGTCTCTTGAGAACACAGCCTCTGGACTTGCTGCTAACCTGCAGCTGAAACCAGTACTGAAGTTAATACCTCAGACAAAGACTGGACTAAAGGATACAGAGTGATGCAGGTGGTGTGTGTACTCTATGGTTTAGTGTATATATGAGGCTGTCCAACTGGTTTCTTTTTAGAAGGGAAAGAAGAGGGCGGAGAGGAAGAGACAAGCATTAGTTTAGTGGATACTGGAAGTAAAGAGTGGAAAGGAAGTACATGCTGTCACAGGATAAGGAGAAAAGATAGAGTTGTGTAGAGGCAGGTGCCAGGAGTTTTATAAGGAAAACTGACTTGGATTGTAAACTTTCACTTAATCGTAATAAAAAATTCAAAAAGCAAACGACATGATGAAGAAGTTCAATATAGAAACAACAACAACAAAAAAGACTACCAAAATGTTGGCAGTTCAAATCTACCAGTTGATCCTCGGGCACCCTATGGGTAGTTCTAATCTGTCCTACATGGTCCTATAGGGTAGAAATCAACTGAATAGCAATAGGCTTTGTTTTTAGTATGCATATATACAGTAAAACCTATGAAAGCTGGAAGCTGTGAAAGATGGAAACCTAACAGAGAAGGAAAGCTCAAATCGTTTTCACTAAAATGAGGAATAGAAAAGTAATAAGACTGCACCTTGCCAAAGGCAGAAAACTTGGGAGACCCTGAAACACATAGTAGGCCCATCAATTTCCATCTATCACAGGTTTTGCTGTATCAGGCTCTGTGTGAGATGTCATGGGAAATACAAAGAACAAACAGAATGAAGTAAAAACAGAAGCCCTCAAGGATCTTATGGCTCAGGAGGTCAGTAATTACAGTGCGAGGCTGATGTTTTTAGTTGTCGCTGAATTAATTTAGACTCATGGCACCTCCTTGTATTGTAAGAGCATAACTGTTTCACAGCATTTTCTTGGCCATAATCTTAACAGAAACAGCTTATCAGGCCTTTCTTTTTTGGTAGCACTGTATGGGTTCAAACCATATAAACCATTTCTGCCAGCTACCAAAGCCACTGCTGTCAAGTTGATTTCAATTATTAGCAACTCAGAGTAGAACTGCTGCCACAGGGTTTCCAAGGTAAGAAATGTAAATCTCTTGGGACCTAAGCAACTTGTGATGTAGGTCACACTGCTTCTCATGCTTTTCACACCCCTCTTCCCTTGCTGAAGGTTAAGCTCACCAGAAGCCAACTTGCCCCAGCCCAAGATCTCCAAGACAGAGAAGAACTAGACAACATTACTAGTTAGTTTTACCATTTGTGGGGAGGAATAAGGCAGCCAAAACTCATAATCCTGCTGCTGTAGCTTCTGTTACTCCTGGCTGCAGCTTCCTTCTGGCTGTATCCCCAGAATCTGAGCTTCAAAATGTATTTAGGTTTCTTCCCCAGAGTACCCCAGAGTGAGATGAAAATACTTGTATCTGTTTCTTTCCTTACCCCAAAAAGGGTACCCAAATTTGACCCAAATGATGACACAGTCAATTCATCTAACTTCAGGTTTAGAGCAAAGGCCAGTAAAACTGATGAAGAAACTGATAAAGTTATCAAGGCAACTTGGTCACCACAGCTTGAGGCCTGGGAAGAGTAATCACAGATACAATGCTTCCTTCCTGATAGTTGTAATGAGGACACAGCAATTCTCCTGGCTGTCTGGGCTACGGCTACATACACATAAAGATGTCCTAGCCTTTACTTCCGTCCTACCTCCATAGCTTTATCATACTTTCAGGAGGGAATCCATCATGCAGTTGCTAAACCAAGAACCCGGAATCGAGGACCAAATCATACCTTCCTTCCCCTCCCAACTATGACATCACCTCCAGCTTTTTGCCAATAAAAGGGACCCCAAAAATGTGTACAATATCCTTTTGCCACTTGTGAGACTGACACATCCCTCTCTGGAACATCCTTTCACTTAATAAAAGAAGATTGTGTGCCTCGGGGAGGGGAAGTCTGACCTACCACCCACTGGGAGAGCAGAGTTGCTAGCCCTATCTCCGGAGCCAAACCAGCTCACTAAGTGTCTAATCAGTTTCAAGATCTTTTCAGAGTGATAAGAGTTTATTACTCACTAAAGCATCTCTTATGAAAATTAAAATAATAATAATAATAATTTCCATTCAGAAGACAATCTACTAGACACCCATCTGCGTACACCATCACTCTCTTCTAAAGCACAAATGTCTACTTAAGTAAAAGGTCCTTATTAAAAAAGTACCTAAAAGAACAATAAACAGCTCAGCAGAGTATAGTATTCTTCATATTTTGCAGTTTTGCAATAAACATGAAAGTGCATTGACTGTGAAGAGTAATGAAAGATCTGATTAAAGTGCCCAAATAGGGATGTTAAATAAGTTGCATTAAAAAGAATTACTCTTGCCCTTGGCTTGTCACATACCACCAAACAAAATAATGCCTTTTGGTGATCTCAATAAGTTACTAAACTGCTCTTAAAAACTTAATTTTGCGTGAAACCCTGGAGCAAAAACTTGGCAATATTAGGACGCTGATTTTCCATGAGAAAGCATACGCTTATCTTGGACCCTGCAGCTATAACTATTCATTTGACATGCATCATAAAACTAGCAAACAGTCCTTTATCAGGATCATAGTAATTCCCAAACATGAAACAAGGAAAAGCTATAGCAACTGGTTCCACTTTTTCAGTTTATAATTCACACTTTTCTTTTTTGAGTTAGGTCTTCTGATGGCTCTGAATGTGTTTTGAGAAGCTAAGGCAATAAATAATGACTAAGTACTTTTAAATGTGAATCTAAATGTATTCTGGAGCACTCTCTGAAAACACATATGAAGGTTTCTATTCTTGATACTGACGATTCATACATCTTCTCTCAAATTTTAATCTACAGTTTCTGGATACACGTTCATATATACAGTGGAAACATCATTAATTTCTGTCACATTAAATTAGAAACCTTGATAAAATTAAATAAATTTTTCACATAAGAGTTACTCATATACTGTAATAAAACAAGAGATCTGCTAGGAAAACTAATACTTTAAATGGGATATAATATTTAAATATATCAAACAGCCAAGCCAAGTGCTGTTGAGTCAGATTCAAATAATCACTCAATAATTTCAGTATCTTCTACTTCCCACTTACAAAAATTAACATTAGTTGTTCAATCTATCACTTTAAGTTTGCACCTGGCAATACTTTATTAACCTTCATTTTGTTATTGCAGGTACATGAAAGTAACAAAATTATATCCTATTGAAAACATTCAATAATTCAGAATTTTTTCTTAGGCAGGTCACATTTTCACCAGCTTTTCTACAAGTTATTATGTTTTAGTAAGTTTTGGCAATAATTGCAAGGGCGACATTCTATGACAAATGAGGGACAAATGTCAATCTGTCCCAAAACATGAATATCATTATCTAAAAATGAACATGTCTTCATATTCCTGTACACTTACACTGTAGTCAAAGAATGAAATAATTATGTGATTGTTCACCTGGTTGGCAAGGTGAAAAATTCCAGTCTTGCAGAACTTAGTTCTTCTCATTTACCCTCTGACAAAGAGGCAAAGAAAAAGGAGCCTGGGTCTGAATCATCCCTGTGACTGTCTTCTCACACTTAGCATTACCGTTGCTGGTTGAACTTATAATTAACTTTGAAAATTGTTTAGAGGCCAACAGTGCTTACCAATTCCAGCTTCTCCAACAATCCAAGAGAGGCGAATGAAGAGCATGACACCCCAGATATTCAGCATGCATCTTACCTGTAGATTAGAGGAGTGTTGAAAGCAAAGTGGTAATAGAGCAAAACACAGCAGGTTGTGTAACTCTGTGGTGTTCAGGCCTTTTTAAGACTCAGCCCACTAGAGCATTTACTGGAGAGTAAATGTTTATTTGTAAACATAGGAGCTTTCTCACCAGCACACCTTTCACCCATCCAAACTTCACACCACCATGTTTATCGTCTTCTTCCTTGTTTTCAGTCTGTTCATCTCCAGGCATCCCTTCGCCATTGGCAACCCTGTCAGCTGAACTTGGAGGCACATTCTGCAATTTTACAGACAGGAAAAAAACAAAAAAAATAACCCACAGTATCGGTGAATGAACAAGTGTTTCCACAAAAGTTTCAAAGGCAAATCAGTACAATTGACACAGAACTTTAGAAGAAAGATAAAGCAAACATATTCTAGACATTTAATCAAAAGACTAGTTTTGGCCCTGGGAAATGACCATTTGTGAATGATTTTAGGCACACCAAAGATTAGGAGAGAAATCTCTCGGGGGGGGGGGTTGTGAACTGTTCATATGCTCAATGCTAATTGAAATGTTGGCAATTCAAGTCTACCCAGAGGTACTTTGGAAAAAAGGCCTACAGAGAGCAGAGGGTGGAGTCAAGATGGTGGACTAGACACACATCTCCTCAATTTCCTCTGAAAACTAAGGCCTGGATTGACAATTGAACAGAACACTCTGGACATCCAGGAAGCCTTAAGATATGTGTAGTCAGACTGGACTACACATGACTAAGCAGGAAACTACCTCTCTCTGACAAAGCAGAGCACACTGAACCCTGCTCCTGCTAACTAGTTGCATGAGCAGACTGCAGATACTGGACTTCTTTTCTTTATTTTTTCTTATCCAGAAAGCAGGGGATGACAAGAGCCAACAAATAATCTGAACTGCAGTGCTAAAGCAAACAGCACACAGCATAGCCGAGAGACAGTACATGAGACAGCCACATTTTGAGAGCCCAGTTCCTGACTGAAGGCACCACTGCCCCCCTCCACCCTCTATTTTCTGAGCTCTGCCATAGATTCTGCTGCTTTGCAACAGGAAGGGCAGCTCTGCCAGGATGCCATCTGGTCAGCTGGGAGGGAGAGTCACCCAACTGGAGTCCTCAGCAGGTGATAATTCCCAAGCTGAAAAGCAGTGGCAGTCAGGGAGGGACTTTTTCAGCAGAAAGACTGTGTTTAACACAGTGTTATGTTATGGTTAGGGCCCTGCTGACTATGGTAGCAAGGCTGTAACCCCTCCCTGCTTTACATCATAGCATCTAGGGACAGCCAAAGAGATGTTTTTGTTGTCAGCCAAAAGGCAGGGCCTGCCACACCTGAAGGTCTGACTGATTTTGGTAGCTGTTGGATAGCTCCTAAATTTTTAAAATAAGACTGGTAGAGAAATAACTGCTAGTGGCCTGTTGGCCTCTTTTCCAGCCTTTGCTGTCCCACATCATACAGTTGGTTGATGGCCCCCCTGTGACTCCATAAGTAGGGTGCCATCTTTGCTAGGTACTAGGTGGAGGCTTCCACCCCAAAGAGTCCATTGGAGTCAGTCACTAGAGTACACAGAAGCAGCTGGTGACCAACTTCCCTCTCAGAACTACAGCTCAGTTCCTGTTGTGATAACACCAGAGAAACTAAACAGCCTCTAGATGTCCCGAAGGCAACAATCTGTAGCTAACCATTTAAAGAAACAGCCTACCATAGCTCTGGAAAACTCCCAAAATAAAGAGTCAAAAAGCTTCCTAAAATCTTCCTAGATAAAGAAGGCATACTGAAACTACTGAAGATCAAGTACAAAAGAATTATATGTAGAACCCTCCTAGATATTAAACAAAGTGCAGCAGAGCAAAATGACCAATTAAGCAAACTATTTGAACTGATGAAACATCAATGATTTGAAATTCAGCAGATCAATAACAAAATTACAGAATTAGACAATTCAATCCAAAGCCAAAAGAGCAGAACTGAGGAGACAGAAGTCAGACTTAGCGACCTTGAAGACAGCAACTGACATCAGCATTTATGAGGAGAAATCAGAAAAAAGAAATTAAATAACTGAAGAAGCATTAAGAAACATGCAGGACTCTATTAAGAGGAATAATCTATGATTAATTGGAGTTCCTGAACAGGGAAGGATAGCTGAAAAACAGACAGTATTGTTGTTGAGTTGCTGACAAAAAAAGTCCATGAAGTTATGAAAGAAAAGAACATAGACACCCAAGATGCATATGGAATGCCACAAAAACTAGACCCCAAAAGAAAGACACCAACACATATTATAATCAAGCTTAATAAAAGGAAACATTAAACAGATTCTCTTAAGGTAGAGAAGCTCAAAACAAAGCTAACATTCAGTGGCAAACCCTGTAGACTTTTGTCTGACTTCTCAGCAGAAATGATTTTGACAAGGAGACAGTAGAATGACACATTCAAAGCCTTGAAGGAGAAAAACTTCCAACGAAAAATTATATATCCTGCAAAACTGTCTCTCAAATATGAACATCAAATTAAGACATTTGCAGATGAATAGAAGCCTAGAGACTGTATAAAAACCAAACCAAAATTACAAAAAATGCTGAAAGAAGCTCTTTGCTGAGAAAAACAAAAACACTAAATGCATGTTTAAGGAGTCAGTGCAGGACACAGCATCCAGAAATCTATGCAGTTAGGGAAGTCACAAAACTCAATCAAAGCTACAATATTAAAAGAAGACACCCAGTGATCATATTAGGAAAACCATGACACCTTCACACTATAAAGAGGGATATACTACAGTAGTTATAGTCCTTGCAGATGGAGACAAAGTTAAAAATATATGCAGAAATTTAAACATTAGAATATTAAGGGGGATTATAGGGGTAGCCACAAAGCACAATAACAATTCAACATATCAAAACAAGAAACATAATACAGGAGTCTCAACAACCACAAAACCAACACTGAAAAAGAAGAAAAGTAAACAAATAAAGAAGAATGACCCAGAACAGACTATTAAGAACATAGAAAACACCAACACAAAAATAAATACATCAAAATGGCAGCACTAAACACTTACCTGTCAATAAATACCCTGAATGTAAATGGACTGAGAAGCCAATGGACTGAACACTCCAATAAAGAGACAACAAGTGATGTTCTGGATCAAAAGACACAAGAAACACACTTTAGACTTAAAGATATGAACAAAGTGAAAATTAAAGGATGGAATAATACATACCAAGCTAACAATATACAAAGAAGGGCAGATGTGACAATACTAATCTGAGATAAAATAGATTTTAATGTAAAATCCACCATCGTGGACAAGGATGGTCACTATTACTTGCTGGACTTAACAATATTAAATATTTATGCACCCTATACCAGAACATCCAAACACGTTAAGCCCTGACTACCTTGGAAAGTGAGACAGATCACTCCACAATAATAGTTGGAGACCTCAGCACTCCATTTTTGGTAACAGACAGATCATACAGAAAAAAGCTCAGTAAAAACACAGAAGATCTTATTGCAACAATTAACCAACTAGACCTTATCAACATAAACAGAACTTTTTATCCATCACCAGGTAAGTATGCCTTCTTCTCCAGTGCACCTGGAACATTTTCTAGAATAGAACTTTTGTTAGGACATAAAGCAAAGCTCAACAAAATCCAAACCACTGAATCATTGCAAAGCATCTTTTCAGACCATAAAGCCATAAAAGCCAAAATCAATAGCAGGAAAAAAAAAATCAGAAATTGGAACTCATGGAACTTGAACAATACCTTACTCAAAAAGCTATGGGTTACAGTAGAAATCAAGGACAAAATAAATAAATTTATGGAATCAAATGAGAAAGAAGACACATCCCACCAGAACCTATTGGATACAGCCAAAGCAGTGCACAGAGGTCAATTTATCTCTATAAATGTACATCTGGAGGGAAGGAAGAACCCAAACCAAAGACTTAACCCTACAGCTTGAACAAGTAGAAAGAGAGCAACAAAGAATCCCTCAGGCACCAGAAGAAATTAGATAATAAAGATCGAAGCAGAACTAAATGAATTAGAGAATAGAAGAACAATTGAAAAAATTAACAAAACCAAAAGCTGGTTTTTTGAAAAGATCAACAAAAGTGACAAACAATCGGCTAAATTTGACAAAAGAAAAACAGGAGAGAAAACCCAAATAAGAAATGAGATAGGAGATGTCACAACAGACCCAACCAAAATCAAAAGTATTGTAACAGAATACTGCAAAAGACTGTACTCTAACAGATTTGAAAACTTCAAGGAAATGGACAAATTTCTAGATTCGTGTCACCTACCAAAATTTTCATAAGGAGAAGTAGGATAACTTAATAAACTCATCACAAAGGAACCGATTTTAAAAGTCATCAAAAAACTATCAACCAAAAAAAAGTCCTGGCCCAGCAGGCTTCACTGGAGAATTCTACCGTATTTGTAGAGAAGAGTTAACTCCAATACTACTGAGACTAATTCACATCATACAAAGGGATGGAATACTCTCAAATTCACTCTGTGATGCTAGTGTAACCCTGATACCAAAGCCAGAGAAAGATCCAATAAAAACAGAAAATTACAGACCAATATCACTCGTGAACCTAGATGCAAAAATCTCCAACAAAATTCTTGCCAATAGAATTAAACAACACATCCAAAAAATAAGTCATCATGACCAAGTTTAGTTCATACCAGGAATGCAATGCTGGTTCAATGTCAGAAAAACAATTAATGCCATCAACCACATAAATAACACAAAAGAAAAGAACCACCTGATTTTGTCAACAGATTTAGGAAAGGCATTTGATAAAGTCGAACGCCCGTGTGTACTAAAAACTCTCAGCAAAATAGGAATACAAGGGAAATTCCTCAATGCAATAAGGAGCATCTACACAAAGCCAACTGCCAACATCATCCTGAATGGACAGAGACTGAAAGAATTCCTCTTGAGAACAGGAACTAGACAAGGATGCCCGCTCTCACCTCTCCTACTCAACACTGTACTAGAAGTCCTAGCCAGAGCAATTAGACAAGACTAAGAAATAAAGGGCATCTGCATCGGCAAAGAAGAAGTAAAAATCTCCCTGTTTGCAGATGACATGATTGTATCTGCAAAGAATCCTGAAGAATCCATAGGTAAACTACTTGAGCTAATAGAAGAGTTCAGCAAAGTATCAGGATATAAGATAAACAGAAGTAAATCAGTAAGAGTCCTTTATACTAACAAAGAGATCATCAAAGGAGAAATTACCAAATCAATACCACTTACTGTAGCCCTCAAGAAGACAAAATACCTAGGAATAAATATAACTAGAGAAATAAGAGACCCCTACAAAGAGAACTGGCCCCCAGGGTCGTCATGAGTCAGATCCAACTTGACGGCACTTGGCTTTGGCTACAAAGAGAACTACAAGGCCTTACTGCAAGAAACCAAGGAGACTTACCTAAATGGAGAAACCTACCCTGCTCATGGATACGAAGACTTAACATTGTGAAAATGTCTATTTCACCCAAAGCAATCTACGTATACAATGCAATCCCAATACAACACGAGGGACTTTTTTAATGAGATGGAGAAACACATCACCAACTTTGTTTGGGAAGGGAAGGAACCCCGAATAAGCAAAGCACTACTGAGGAAGCGAAACACAGTGGGAGTCCTCACATCACATGACCTTAGAACTTACTACACTGCCACAGTAGTCAAAAGAGTCTGCTACCGGTACAAGAAGACACATATAGACCAATGGAACAGAGTTGGGACCCCAGAGATGCCACCATCCTCTTACAAAAAGCTGAGATTCAACAAAGTCCCTAAGATTGTAAGCCAGCCAAGCCAAGTGCTGACTTGACGGCACTCTGGGGTAAAAATGGTCTCTTTAACAAATGGTGCTGGCAAAATTGGATATCCATCTGCAAAAAATTGAAACAAGACCCATATCTCACACCTTACACAAAACTAACTCCAACTGGATAAAACACATAAATACCATGCCGGAATAAATAACGTCAACAATGGAAGCCTTAATAAACAGCTTAGACAGACTTCAAAATCTGACAAAGCACAATCAATGAAAGAGAAAATGATAAATAGGAACTACTAAGAATCAAATACTGTTGCTCATCCAAAGACTTTATCAAAAGAATTGTAAGTCCACCTACAAATATTTGGCTAATACAGGTGGGACCGATATCAGGTCTCCATAATCTACAAGGTACTGCAAAATATCAGCAAGAGAAAAGCAAATAACCCAATTAAGCGATGGTCGAAAGAGATGGACAGAGAGTTCACTAAAGAGGACATCCAGGCAGCCAAAAAATACATGAGGAAATACTCATGATCATTAGCTATTAGAGAATTCCATATGAAAAATACAATGAGATACTGTCTCACCCCAAAAAGGTTGCCAGTGATCCAAAAAACACAGAGCAACAAATGCTAGAGAGGCTGTGGAGAGTTGAAAACTCTCTTACACTGCTGGTGGGGTTGCAAGATGGTACAACCTCTTTAGAAAGCAATCTGGCACTTCCTTAAAAAGCTGGAAGTTGATATGCCATCTGATCCTGTAATTTCACTGCTTGGAATATATCCTATAAAATCAAGGGCGGTCACATGAACTGATAGGCGCACATGAATGTTTACTGCAGCACTGTCTAGAAGACGAAATCAACGCACATGCCCAACAACAGATGAATGGATAAGCAAACTATGGTACATATATACTCAGTGGAATACTAGGCAAAGATAACAACAGTGATGCTTTTCGGAAGCATCTCATAACCTGGTTTCAGTTCAAAGACAGTATGTTGAGTGAAAGCAGTCAGTGGCACAAGGACAAATATTTTATGAGACCCCTACTATAAGGACTTAAAAATAGACTGATAATACAGAAGGAACACCCTTTGGTGGTTGAAAGTGAGGGGAGGGAGGGAGAGGACTGGTCATAGACTAGATAATTGATGGAAATTTGGTTGGGTTAAAGCGACAGCACACAGTAGAAAGATGATCAACTTAACTGAATTTCAACATAAACTGAAAACTCTTCTAATCTTAAACCAACATTGCAAGGCTAGAGTAGCAGGGGCGGAGATCTAGGGACCATGCTCTCAGGGGACACTGAGGCCAACTGGCGTAACTAGCCTACTGCTAAGAGAGTCTTCTACACCTCATACTGGTGAGCAGTGTCCGAGGTCTTAAAAGCTAGCAAGCTGCCATCTGAGTTACACCAAATGGTCCCAATTCATCTGGAAAAATCACCAAGAACAACAAAGACACAAGACAAAAAAAGAACTGAGAGGACGGAAGTACCCATGCAAAACAATATGTGACCAGATGGTGCCTGGCCATCACCAAAGACATCCGTGATGGGGCACGTAATGTTGAGTCCCAGTGGTAACACAAGAAAAAGAGGGGTGCACCTCAAGAACTCCACTAAAAGACTGCAACTGATGGTCTGAAGGCTTGGGGGTTCCCCTGGGAGCATGGCCCCTCGACCTGCTGCTGCCTCTGACTAAAAATTGTTACTGAGGTAACCCTGCAGACAAGCATGGACTGAACTCGGGGACACAAAGTGACTATATGGTGTGTGTACTTTATGGTTCTATGCATCTATAGGATGCTGTCCTACTGGCCTCTTACTAGAAGGGAGAGAAGAGGGTGGGAAGGAGGGCCCAGGAGATTGTTAAGAGGATATGACATAAATATAACGCAAAGGAGGAGCGTGCTGTCACTGGGCAAGGAGAGCAGAAGGAGCTGTAGATAGGCTGGCATACAAATTTAATTTGGATTGTATACTTTCACTTAATCACAATAAAAAAAGAAAGAAAGAAAAGAGGAAAAAGATCCACCAATCTACTTCTGGCAAAGCAGCCACTGAAAACCCTAGAGAGCACAGTCTTATTCCAACTCCTGTGGGGCCACCATGAGTTGAAGTCAATTTGGTGGCTGCTCATTTTTGGTTTAGAGGTGTAGGGGACTGTAGAGGAAACCCGGGGCCAGAAGACAAGATACTTTGGTAGTTCTTCCATGGGTGAGAGTGTCTCTCCTTAGGTAAAATGGGCAGATTTAGATACACCTGTAACAGAAAAGGAACAGAAGGGAGATGAAGAGACACAGGGGAGGGAGGAAAGCCCTGCAAGAGTGAGTGAGGACTTCTGAGAAGGGTCGTTAGGACCAGAAAGCTAGCTCTCTCAGGAGCGCAAAGTACGTGGCCTCTCCATTAGCATATCTGTGCCTCCTTTTGCTCATCCAAAACAATGATGATGAAAATTTTCTAGTTACCTGGAATCTTTATGAGGATTCAGTGAAAGAACACAGGTATTTTCTAAGAAAAAAATTTAAACTATTCTAAAAATGAGGGTACTGCATGGTGAGAGAATGTTATTCCTATATTAGGAAAATTTTGGATTTGATATGCCTTTGCCTTATAATTTTTGAATGTGCTAGTACTGTACACCACCATTGCAGTTGTTATGGAGTCAATTCCAGCTCACGGTGACCCCGTGTGTTTAAGAGTAGGACTGTACTCCTTTGAGTTTTCATGGCTGTACCTTTTGGAAGCCGATTGCCAAGCCTTCTTCAGCAGCACCTCTGGGTGAGTTCAAACTGCACCAACTTTCAGTACCCCAATGCTTGTCCACCATGGAGTGTCATATGCCAAAAAAACCAAACCCACTGCCATTGAGTTCATTCTAACTCACAGCGACCATATAGGTCAGGGTAGAACTGTCACATAGGGTTTCCACGGAGGATCTGGTTGATTTGAACTGCCTACCTTTTGGTTAGCTGCTATAGCACTTAAGCATTACACCACCAGGGTTGTAGAAGATTGACAAATCTTTTGATGAACTGTTAGAAAGATTGACTAAGTAGAAATAAGTAGGCAGTATAAAGAAAGGTTAAAACCAAACCAAACCAAACCCACTGCTGTTGAGCTGATTCCAATTCTTAGCAACCCTGTAGGACACAGTAGAGCTGCTCCCCAGACTTTCCAAGGAGCACTTACTGACCCTTTGGTTAGCAGACATAGCACTTAACCACTATGTCACCAGGGTTTCCAAATAAGAGTTGACACCCTTGTCTACTTTTTTTATATGACCTAATTTTTTGAAAGTTCTTCTTTCTTAATCAGGTAGTCTGAATTCACTGAGGGAGGAATTAGCTCCAATTTCCTCAAGCTAAGAATGGCTCTCTAATTTCTCTTCTGAATACAACTTTGTATGATTTCAGATGCACCTATTTAAACCTAACTCACGACTACCTGGCTTGTTATTGGGTGGACTGCATCCCATAGAGCTCCCCAAAAGCAATATGTTCAGGTAAGAATTTTGAAACTATAAGGGTAGTCTCTTAGACTCAACACTTACTTACCATTATTATAGAATAACTTCTTTATTTAACTGGTTTAAACTGGTGTAAGCCTAGAATGATATCTTTTGATACTACCAGCAAGAAGGGAGCCCTGGTGGTGTGATGGTAAATTCTCCCTGCAAACCCTAAGGGGCAGTTCTACTCTGTCCTATAGGGTTGCTGTGAGTCCGAACCAACTTGACAGGACCTAACAACAGCAGCTACGAAGTCTCAGCCGAGTATATGTTGAAATAAATAACCACATCTACAATACAGCTTTTTTTCCTTTTCTTTTTTTCCTGGATGACTGAAGTTCTTTACCATTATCCTGGCCACAAGCAAGGACTCTCACCTCTTTAGGTATTGGTGTACTACTATTATACCCACTGTAAGTGACTCTAGTTGGGGTGTTTACTCCAGGTGGTTCTGAATTCTTGTAGTCTTCTTCCAGGATATCCTCAATGTCTATCTACATAAGGATTCCTCCTAATTTTCTTTTCCTAATACCTGATGGTATAGTGGTAAGTGCTATGTCTGCTAACCAAAAAGGTTGGCAGTTCAAATCCACCAGCCATTCCTTGGAAACTCTATGGAGCAGTTCTACTCTGTCCTATAGAGTTGCTATAAGTTAGAAATAACAGCAGTGAGTTTTTTATTTTAATTTTTTTTAAATAGAGTCTCTGTGAGTTGGAATCAACTACAATGAGTCTGGTGTTTTGGGTTCTTGCTCTGTAAGACTTTGTCCATGGTACCAGCACATAAGGAATAGCTAATGTAATACAGTGAGGTAAGAGTCACTGTATCACAAATTAACCGAGAGAGGGCAGTGTCAGAGGTTAAAAACCCACCCACTGCCATTGAGTCAGTTCCAACTCATAACAACCCTATGGGACAGAGTAGAACTGCTCCACAGAGTTTCCAAGGAGCACCTGGTGGATACTAACTGCCAACCTTTTGGTTAGCGGACATAGCACCTAACCACTGCACTGCCAGGGTCCTTGCAAATGCTGATCAAAGGCCTGCTATGTAGCAGGACATGCACAAACGGTTGTTGAAACCACAAGGTTGATCAGAGGACGCTCATCACTATCATTTAGGAGTGAATGACCTAGTTTCTCGTCCATCTTTGCCCCCTGTTTCTTTTCTCTCCTTTCCATTTTTGGCATTCCATTTCTCATTGTTTCTTCTATGCAGACCACACAAAAAGGGGGTGATAAAGGGAATGAATTTGAAGCCAGATCATCTTGTTATTTTCTGACAGTATTGGTGGAAAAGTAAGTGAAAGAGGAGATTGAAATTAATAGGTAAAAATTAGGTTTTTAATTACCGGAGAAATCTCTTAATCTTAGATAACGAAATTTGCACGGATAATTGAAAGTTACTTCATGTATTTATCCCAGTTTGAGATACGGGTAAACAAAGTCCAAAGACACTGAGGATGCACTGTCAGGGCAGGTGATTGTATACTAGCAGTGTCCAACAGAGACAGTTACGTCACAAGTGTAAGTGTGTAATATAAATTCTTCTAGTAGCTTTACATCAGCAAGTTTAAAAGATATTGGTGAAAATAGTGTTGATGATATATTTATCTTAGTCATATATAAACTATTATGATATTCACATATAATCAGTATAAAGATACGAATGTTGTATTTCACAATCTTTTTTTCTGCACTAAGTTTTCAGAATCCACTGTATCGTTTACACTGATGGCACATCTGAATTTGGACTAGCCATGTTTAACGTGCTCCATCACCACATTTGGCCCCTGGCTATAATTGGCCAATTTCAGATGGACAAAATATTTAAGGGCCTTTTTCACTTGCTTAAAGGTTCTATTTTTCTCTGAAAGATTTCTGTACACATAAGGCAGCCGAAAGGTTCAAATGTACCTTTCATTCTCCTTAACTGAAAATTGTAATCAAGCCAAGCCAAGTGCCGTCGAGTCGGAGTTAAATAAAGTATTTGTCCACATGTTCATAAATGTGGAAGAGATTATTTCTTTAGGAGATCATCAGCATTCTAGTTAGTCAAGAGTCCATGACCAGCAGCTACTCACTAAGGGAGAAGACAATTTCCTTTTCCTATGTTAAGTGAGGATCCCATGAAACACAGCCTTAGCCACTTTCTTTTCTAAAGCTGTCATGGGAACCGAACCTAATTTCTGGTTAGACCCGAACTTGAAGGCTTGGTCAGGAAATTGCTCTGCTCCCAGATGAACTGTGATGGTGACTGCATGATCCTTAAATTCAGATTAAGGAGACTACCAATTATTGTAAAAGGCATCTTCAAAGAAGGCCAAAGGAGGAGAAAGATACTTAAGTGTTCCCCTTAAACGAACATTTCTTTCTTAATGAATGCCCACTATAGTCACAGCTTAACAGTTTTTTAATTTGTTATTAGGACGTCACAATAAAATGCTAAAAACAAGGTTCTGCAACGGTATGGCCAAGAAACCATCATATGTGGAAGTTGGTAAAGCAATCAGTTTCCCAGTTACTCGAAAAGAGAATAAAAATGGGGTGCTCATGCTTCAGACAAAGAACGGACTTGCCGATGGGACACAGAGTGATGCATGTGATACGTGTACTTTATGGCTTAATATATATGTGAGGTTGCCCAACTGGCTTCTTTTCATAAGGGGGAGGAAACAGTAGAGAGGAGAGGACAAGTGCTGGTGAGTGGGTACTGGAAGTAAAGAGTGAAGAAGAAGAATGCACTGTCACAGGGTGAAGAGAGCAGCCAGAGTTGCAGAGAGGTGGGTGTCTGAGGTTTTATATGGAAAATTGACTTGGATTGTAAACTTTCACTTAATCACAATAAAAAATAAAAATAAAAAAAATGGGATGAACAAGTCTCTCCTTAAACCAGCTACAGTTTAAAATATTTTTTAACATATTTATACCACAGAGGGAACCCTACCCCTGTGCTTGTTTCTTTTGTTGGTTATAAATGTCTGACAGTAAATTTATAGGTACATGATCCATGTCCATTGCTTGTGCTCATGCAGGAGCCAAGAAATTTCCACACTGCATAAGCTAGGAGACTTGGAACCTGGTTTGGCTGTGTATTAAATCCAGCAAGTTACTTAACCTTTCTTAGATACAATCAATGAGGACAAACCCGATGGGTTTCTGAAAAATCTCATCTTAAAGTAGTTCGTTCTAAGGCAAAGTCATTTTTCTGTTTGCCGTCTTCCTCTTCAACATGGCAAAGCAAAACTTGGTTTCACTTTTTAATAAGTGCCTCCTTAATAAGCCCAAACACCAATTATAAGTTTAACTAATGTTCAAAGTTCTAAACTTGATTCAGGGCTGGAGTACGAAAGGACTTGAAGGCTCTGACCTATAACCAGGGTTTGCAGACTTCTGGCTGGTGTGTACTCTTGCGAGCAAAGTCTCAAAGACTAAAAATTTTATGACTGCTGCCCCAAACCAGTTTTTCCTTCACATTTAGAATTAATTTGTTTGCTCATACTCAGTTACCGTAAATGATGACCTGTAACCTTCCATAAATGCATTTTAAATTGTGTAGCTTTAGGGAACGATTATTTATTTACCAAGAGTTTAACCTGGGCATTAAGTATTCAGAGATGGTAAAATAAAGTGCTTTTTTTTTTTTTAAAAAAAAAAAGGAAGACCATTTAATAAAAGGCTTTCCCCCCTGCAGTATTGATAAACCGGTGAAGCTTCAATCACATGCAGTCAAAGGGGCAAATTCCTGATAGATAGTTCTAGGTGGAAGAGAAAATGATGAAAAACTAAATTATTTTACTTAATATGTAATGTAATTTTCAGACTTCATGAAAATAACAAACACCTTTCCAGGTATCATTAAAACTGAGGAAAATGAGTATATTTATTCTTTAAATTCCAACTAAGAAATATTTGCTATTTACACTCAAAATTTTTCAACTTTGGAGACTTGAATTTCAGATTGATAGGATTCTTAGACCATTCCTGAGAAGTAGTTCCATAAATATTTAGGCTTTTATGATCCCCTTGCTCCTATCATTCTATGCTTTTAATTATTGAAATATTCAAATATACACAAAAGTAAACAATAAAATATAGTAAACTCTATGTACCCATGACTCGTCTTTAACAATTATTAATATACAACCGTCTTACGTCATACATGCCCACCACTAGATTATTTTAAAAGCAATCCCGTTAAAGACCAGATGATTACTAAGATTCACTTCAGAAAGAAAAACATAATTTGAAACATTTTCACATCTTATTGATTGACATTATGTAAATTTCTATCCGTTTGTGATAAAGCCCACCTCAGTGTGTGTTAAATGATGAAAACGAGTTTTTCTGAAGTTAGTATAAATCATTATAGATATTTATAACTTACAATCAAAATGCTTTTCCATTTCTGAAAAAACACACAAATTGGCCATGTGTTAAATACTTTAGACTAAAAGTTAGCTGTGTTCAATTACCTAGCCTATAAAAAATAAACAGATGCTTAGTATTTTCCAAATATACCTTTAAGGAGACTCCCACTGTGCTCCCCATTCATCAGCGAATTATCTACCACGTGAAGTTAAC
Organism: Heterohyrax brucei; assembly: GCA_028571685.1. Taxonomy (NCBI): domain Eukaryota; kingdom Metazoa; phylum Chordata; class Mammalia; order Hyracoidea; family Procaviidae; genus Heterohyrax; species Heterohyrax brucei. Next base: position 3,205,943 of record CM053151.1, read on the forward strand.
CACTTTTTACCTTGTTTCAACAGACTGATAGTATTAGCTCCCACAGGAGCTGGACTTGAGTGCTGAGAAACTGGAACAAGCATCTCAATGAGCTCTAACTGCAGCTTTAATCCAAGAATATTTATGGGTGGTTTCCAAGCGTCCCTGGCCTTTAAGACATTCATGACCTCAATTTTACCATATACTTTACTGGGCTATAAGGAAACCCTGGTGACGCAGTAGTTAAATGATACAGCTGCTGACGCAAAGATTGGTAGTTCAAATCCGACAGGTGCTCCTTGGAAACTCTATGGGGGCAGTTTTACTCTGTTCTATAGGGTTGCTATGAGTCAGAACTGGCTCAATACCACTGGGTTTTTTGTTTTTTAGTTTGGCTGTAGATAGCTTGGAAACCCTGGTGGCATAGGGGTTAAATTCTACTGGCTGTTAACCAGAAGGTTGGCAGTTCAGATTCACCAGGCACTCCCTGGAAACTTTAAGGGAGCTGTTCTGTTCTGTCTACAGGGTCACTGTGAGTCAGAATCAACTCTACAGCGGCTTTTGTGGGGGGGACTGTATAGTTAGTTTAGGGATATCCCCAACTTGAATGCTCAAGTTCCCAGTGTGAACTTTGAAACTTTTTAGAAAGCATTATTTACTGCTGAAAATATTTGTAAGTTTTCATTCCTTCTTTTACAGAATATAAGTATTTAGTGCATGATTTATGTGGTTTAATGTTTGTTAGATTGACTAACAATACTGAAACCTGTTCTCAGAGTTGATTCCGACTCATGGCAACCCACATGTTACAGAGTAGAACTGACTTCTACATGGCTTTCTTGACTGTAATCTTTACAGAAGCAGATCACCAGGCCTTTCTTCTGAGGCACAGCTGGTTGAGTTCAAATTGCTAGTCTTTCTGGAATAGTTGAGCGCAAGTCTTTTGCACCACACAGGGACCTAGTTAGCTTCACCGCATGTCTTTTGCCACTGTGCATAACAATGCCAATTTGACTTATACAATAAAATTCAAGAGAGGTCAGTTAAACTTCTTTAACACACTTTATATAGCACCACTTGTAAATAAATACTCAATAAATACTTTTGATGATATTAATGAAAATAATAGAGATCTACAATTAATTCTTAGGATACTCTCAGAAAAAAGGAATGAATCAGGAACTCCTGCTCAGCCCAGCAAGACTGAGGTCCAGCATTCTCCATATCCATTGGATGAACAAGGAAAAAGTACCAAGAGGAGTATGCTGAAGCAGGACAATACTGATAAAGAGCATGGACTCGGGATATACTAAGACATGGATTCAACTTAAGTAGCCCTGTGACTTTGATCACTGGCACACTGGCTTTTCTGCATCTCCATATTCTCCTCTAAGACAGCCATATGATTCTGTAAAACCGTCACCATCTGTAAAATAGCAGGAATAATAGCACCTACCTTGAAGAAGGGTTGCAAGGACTGATGAGAATGTGTCAAGTGTCAGTACAGCAGCTGACACTTAAGAAAAAACCAACTAAGAGTTTATTATTAAATTGGAGTCACCCTTACTGTTTAGATTTCCAAATTACTTTTGGTTATTAACAACTTTAGTGACCACAGTGTGAATTCATGTTGTTGTCACTTTGAATCAGTCGCTATATGGTGACTTCCTTAAGAGTTATACTTCCATCTCCACTCTTGCAATATTTTGTACTTAGCATGGACTGTTGATTTTGTGACATCAGAACTCTGACTTTGATGGAAAGGCTATACATTTTCCTGAGTCTTTTATATCTGTATGTTTCTGGAACACTAACTGAAGTGGTAGTTAGCAAGGGTAACAGGAAGTTCTGCCCTGGTTAGCTCTGTAGTTAGGAACTGTATTTAGAAAAGTGGTAGCTAGAATTAAGTCTGGATACTTGAAACAGAATTCTGTTTACCAAGTAAAAACACTACGTCAAATTTTTACCAGATGTCTAATGATGACTAAAAATATTTTGACATGGGTAAAAATCTTCAAGATGTATTGTTTTGTAAAAAGAGCAATGTGCAGCACATAAAATATATCCTGATATGTATTTGAAAAAATACAAAGTTAACTAGGAATACAGATATTTATAGATATGTGGGTATTTTATATAAGCATAAAGAATTTCTGGAATGACTTACAAGTCACTGTCAGTAATGACTTCCCTGGGGAGCAGAACTAAAGATTTGAGTTAGAAAATATACATTTCATTACATGTTTTTTATAACTTGTTCAAAACTTTGAGTGTGTGCTTTACTTTTTAAATAAAAGGCTAGTGTATTACCATCATCAACTATTATTTATTGAGGTTCTACCCAATGCAGGCAATGTGTAAGACTTTATATGCACATAAACTGTATTATTAAAAAGCTTCTTGCAAAGAAAGCAGAAACCATGTAGCTTGTATAATGTTATACAGTAATTAAGAGACAGTGCCCTTTATTTCTGCTTGCAGCTGGAGTTTTCCAAATCCACCAGTCTTAACCACTAGTATAGGTATTTAGTTCTTTGTTGCGTACACAATGAAAAAGATTTTTTCAACTCTGATCTCAGTTCATTGTGATTACAAATTCTGCCAGTGGGTATCACTCTAGAGTTTCTCTTGAGGTAGAAACTTCAAATAACATTGTTCAAGTCTGTTTTTTTTTTTACCTATCAGGGCATTTTGTCATGGCTTTTTTTCCCCCCTCTTGACTTTTACATTATAACCAGGATTTGCACAAAATCTAGCAGGTTTCTGAGTAAATATGTTCTGGCATTCAGTATGAATACACTGTTGTTATATCACGGGTGGAGGCCTGATGGCTTAGAGCTTAAGTGTTCAGATGCTAATCAAAAGGTCTGCAGTTCCAATCCAGTAAACCATATTTGGATACATTAGTTATTCTTTCCAGCAAATAATTACATTCCAGTAAAAGATGATATTCATTCCAAAGCATGTTCCAGATGAGTATGAAGTCTGTCAACATATGTTAGAGAAAGTTATGTAAGAAGAAGTCTTCAATAGCTTCAGCGGATTTAGAAGCTTAGTGCTTCTAAATGATTTGCTACATGATTGGAAAAAACTCTGCCCAATGCTTCCAGCAGATTTGGGAATCTTGATTATATTCCTTAACTACTGAAAAGTTTAACCACTTCTGCTGCATCTCTCCTTAAATTCAATTTAGTCACTTTTATATATTTAAGTGGATTCAGGAGCCTCAGGCAAAGTTCTAAAGGGGAAGGAGTAAAATGCTGAATCTTATAAATCTCGATTTTTCTCTTTAAAGATTATGAAAATAATCCTGCATATCAAAGGCTGCCACCACACTGTGAACTACAGCAAGTGCAAGTGATTTTATGTTTTTACGATTGTCACTGCCATCGGACAGATTCCAGCTCACGGTAACCTCACCTAAGTCAGAACAGAACAGTGCTCCACAGGGTTCTCAATAGCTGGCTTTTCAGAAGAAAGTCAAGCTTTTCTTCTGAGATGCCTCGGAGTAAATTCAGACCTCCAAACGTGTGGTTAGCAGCTGAGCACTTTAACCGTTTGAACCACTCAGGGACTCTGGAGTCTTAATTCTAAGCTCGAACCAGCCTGGTGTTCAGTTTCACATCCTTAACCACAGTAAACTGAAAGGGCTGTAATTGAGAACAAAACGTGACACATTGCCAGACTTTCAGAGATGGTTCATTGGTTTTCTGTCTGTAGTTTGTCAACATTTGCGAAACGCTTTTGTGTGTTTCCTATCAACTGGTAACAAGGAACAGTTGTGTTAAGCAAAACGGCTGGTTTGGAATAGACCTCTTCATTTGAACTTTCCATCCATAGAATTATGAAAGACAAGGAGATCACCTGCAAGAGGGATAGAGGATGCTTACCTTTGCAAGTTGCTCATGTATTTCAAGCAGGCTGGGTCGCTTGACCTTGGGCCCACTGATGCTTCCAGTGTTGCGATAGTACTCGATCTTGGGCACAGCATCCATAGTGTTGTGGCCAAAGGTTTGTAGGTAGTATGTGTTTGTGTGAGAATCATATGCATGAAAACCGGCATCTACTTTAGCGGTTTCTCCACTTTGAAGCAAATTTTCATAGGATTTCTGATTCCCAGGCCTAAAGCTGATTCTGAGCTTATTTTGGGCTTCATCCCCAAAAGACGTTTCTTCATAATGTGGAGGGTCAGTGTTGTCACCCACAGCGGCACTGCTCTCACGGCTCTCATTTATGACATTAACCTGAAAGCGGGTGACATTACTAGGAACTGAATCCAGAAATATGTTGGAAGAGTTGTTAAGTGACATCTTCCAAGCGGACTTCTTTGGACTAAGCTCTCTACTTTAGGGTTGCTAAAGAAAATCTATGTATTTTTTCCTCTAAATAAACACTTATGTGGTTATATGAGGGAGCTCCTGGCTTTTGTTCTAGAAACACTCAGTAAATAGATTCTCAACACAATCTCTTCTAAACAATCTTCGGAATGTTCTTCAAGGCTGTCATTTAGAAAAACAATTAAAATTATTCTAAGTATACAAATATATTTAATGGGGAAGAGTGGGGGCATAAGGAAATAACTTTCTCTAACAAGACGTAACAATTTTAATTCATGCCACTATAAATTACATGTCCCAAAATAAATTTTAAACAATGAATTTCTAAAAAATAGTTACTCATCCTGAAAATTCAGTTACCTCAGCAGTTAAATCTAGTAATAAATAATCAGAGACCTGTTTTGACAAGCAAAATTCCAATGGAGTCACTAAAATGTTACTTGTGTTTATACTGTTTGTTTGGCCTCAGTGCCTCTGGCTTCAGTACAGCTTGAGAAAAGAAGTCAATTTACCAATACAGCACAGGAGCTGAAGAGAATATATTCTCAGTGTGAAACACATAGTTCATTCACAGCAAAATGCTGAAACTACAAAGTATTATATGATCGTAAGAAATGTACATTACACTGAGTAAAATGAAAAGAAAAACGCATTTTGAAAGCTTCTCAAAAATATTGCATTCTTGTTAGCTTATAAAAATCTATACATGTTCAAATAATAAATTTGTTCCTGAAACATTTTGTTACCTAAGCAACAAGCAAAAACAATCACATTTTGAAATGTAAATTAAAAAATGTTCCAGTCAAGATGATGCCCCTGTAAATTTTTGGATATGTTCCTAGGCTTTTGACTATTTCGTTCGCTCATACTTTTAAGTTTGCTTTGCAAATGCTATAAAGGGGGCTTTAAAATACATAAAAGCATTCTGGGTAAGGATATAAATTATAAAACTGATTACCGTTGTGCAGCCAGAGACAAAGCAGAACTGCCCCATAGAGTTTCCAAGGAGAAGCCATTGCATTCGAACTGCCAGCCTTTTCAGTTAGCAGCTAACCCCTTAACCAATGTGCCATCAGGGCTCTGGGATATAAATCACAGCCACTGATAAAGTTGTATGCTAAATTTAGGGAGAATAACCGTGCTCCACTAACTCCTTTTAATGAAACATTCTCAGTCCTCACTGAGTGATTTATACATGACTGTGTGATGAAGACACTACATAATCATTTTCTCAGTTCCACAGTATGAGGCCTCCCTAAGACCTTAGAATACTATTTCTTTATTGATACCTGAAAAATTGGCTCTTTAGAGACTGTTTTAGAAAGCTGAGATAAGTAAAAACTTGCCTCTCTCATGCAGTTATTCAAAGAATTACTTTAAGAAAAAAATTCTACTGTTCAATTTTTTTCTAGGGCAATTATAAGTAAAACTATTACTTATGCTTTTAGTTTTTACAAAGATCCCATTTCTCTACATAGACCTTGGCACTCTCTTTTCTTCCTCAATTCTCAGAACCCACTTTATGGCATAATATTAAGTGTGACTTTCCTATGCCCAGAAATGTTTAACTTACCACCCAGGAGTGTCCTTCTGAGGAAGCGTGACCCGCTTCAGCATCACTCAGGCATATATGGGGCACTTAGCTTTCAGCCCAGAACCTTAGGCTTCTTCTTATTGGTTAGAACCTTTCTTGAAAGAAATGACTGTGCAAAGATTGGCTTGGAATCATATCACAAACCCCACCCAGTCGTTAGCCCTAAGGAACCTTGAGCACTACGTCAACTACCAACCTTTAGTAAACCATTAATACTCTCAGGCAGGAAGTAAAAGAAAATGTCTTTAGTTCATAAAGTGAACTGGACTGCTCAGCAGCAATTATTCAATAAAATATGAACATTACTTCGGTTGTTTGGGGCTTGATAAATTGAATCCTATCATCTTATTGCAGGTAAGTCTTAGTGCTTATGCTAGCTGTTGTTCAGCATGTAACCAGAGAATTATATTTGAAATTATTTCATCTTGCTTATAGTAGGTATTACCTTGACTCTTCTCTACATAGGAAGTGGAAAGATTGAAGGTGGCACTAATGAGTTATTGAAAATGTCTTTACCTAGTGGGAAAACTGTTTCAAGCAGGGATCCAACTGTGGTAAGTTTTCCAGTGGCGCTTCTAAATGGCCTGTTGTCTCCACTGGCAAAACATTTGTATTAAATCTGATCTTTGAGTTCTGTTGAGGAAAGTTTCTCCTCAGATCTGTGAGAGAGCATAAATAACTTTTTCCTGCAGGTTCCATTATTGGTTTTCAATCACGGTGACTGAATGTGTCCCCTTCATGTCTTATGAGAAACGATCCAAGTGTTTTCCGGTCGAGGTAGTAGCCCAATTATAACACAGTGGCTAAGAGCGAAGCTCTGGAGTCGGAAGTCAGGTTCAGATCCGAGCCTTGCCACTTCCTTTCTGTGTGAACGCAGTCAAGCTTCTCAGTCTCCCTGTGCCTTAATTTCCATATCTGTAAAGTACAGATGTGGACAATGTTGACACTTGCTTGTTATACAATATTGTGAGGATGTTGTTGGGTGCCTTCCAGCCTATGTCAGCTCTTAACTACCACATGTGACAGTGTAGAATTGCTCCTTATGGGTTTTTTTGGCTGTAATCTTTATGGAAGCAGATCTCTTGGTTTTTCTTCCATGAAGCAACTGAGTGTGTTTGAACTACTGACCTTTAGATTAACTGTCAAGTGCTTAACCATTGTGCCATCAGGGCTCTTCATGTTATGAGGATTAGATGAGTGTATCAGGTTCAGAACATCACTGGCTCATACACAGCATTTGCTTCTCTTTTTCTTTTTTAAAACAGTTCAGCAAAGTTACCATGGACTTGTGACTTTCACTTAATCACATCCAAGATTCAGAGCTGAATCATTAGAGGCTGGATAGGCACTGGCACTGTGCCTCTTAAAAAGGGGAAAAGACAGTTTGATGAACAGGTTACAGGACAAGTCCGGAGGTGCTTAAATCCCTTAGACGATCTCAGTGACGTAGACGTCGTAGTTAGGTGAAAGTCACAAAGCTGTATCCGACAGACAGAATTTGTTGTGCAAACTGTTAAGTGCTCCACTAGTAACAGAAAAAAAATGTGGTTTGAACACACCCGGAGGAGTCTCAGAAGAAATGCCTGGCAATCTGTTTCTGAAAGATCACAGCCATAGAAACCCTGTGGAGCACAGTTCTACTCTGCAACACCTAGGGTAGAATCGGCTTGATGACAACTGTTTTTTGGTTTTGTTTTGTTTTGTTTTGTTTTATCTATAACACACTTTGCTCCTAAAGACTGTGAATACAAGCCACTTGTTTGTGTAACAAAGGGTTCTGATTACCCAGTGGAAGACAGTTAGGCATAGGAATTAGTCACTTCTCAGATTCATCTGTGTAGGGCTGATTGTTTAGATCAGAGAACAATGAGGATGAGCTGAGACCCAAAACAAGTCTTATTTCTCAGACCAGGACAAGACCTGTTGTTTTAGTTATTTTGGCCATCTCTAGCTTCCCTTCTGGGGTCCTGTTTGCACAGTGGTTAAGCTTTTTGCTGCTGATGGAAATGTCAGCAGTTTGAATCAGTAAGTAACTCCTTGGAAACTCTAGAGGGCACTTCTACTCTGTCCTATAGGGTTCCTATGAGCGGAGTCAACTTGATGACAATGGGTTTGGTTTCTCCGTTTAGTGTCCCTTTCTTCCACCCTTCCCCTAGTCCTTCTCTCCCTTTCAGGAGCCCCCATAAATAGTCTTTAATGTTTCTTCTCTGACAAACTGTGATGCCCCGAGGGTAGTCAACTCCTCCTTCACTGCTGACTGACTGCCTGACCCAAGGTAGTATGAATTAGTTTTAATCTTGGTGCTATGTCAAACGGATACTTTCATGCTAAACCTATTGTCTTTAACCACGAAATGAAAGTCTCCGTTCTCTTAATGGAAATTAACATAATTCAATCATTCAGAAGCAGATAGGAGATAGTTTGGGGGGTATGGATGAAATTCCACCATCTTTAATGACAGCTTTGACTGGTAAACTTGAGTTAGGCCTTCCCAATAAGTGGTGAGACAATGGTAGCAAGTCCTTCAGGGAGGTACAGTCTTCTGACTTCTTGTCTTCCTTGCACAAAAAGGACAGCTAGAAGCCGATCTAGCTGTGGTTTTCAACATCTAGAAGAACATATATTCCATAAATTTCCATGTGATATCCATACTGTAATCAGCCATTCATATCTTTTTGGTAGCTCTGAATTAACATAGTTGCTGACTCCTCCTTGCCTGTCTCTACGTAAAGAGTCTTCAATGAAGACCATAGATAAGGACACTTTTGATCCATGGAGTTCACAGAGTTTCTCTTTGGTAGGCCTGGAAATAATACGAAGCAGAGTTGATGATGTCTGGAAGGCTTGTGGAAACTGAACTTCCAAGAAAAATGCTCATATCTCCTAAAGTTTTCTTAACTTTTCAGTTTTAGGAGTCTTTCTTATTTTTGGAAGTATAGATATAGTCTTGTTGTGCTCTAGTCACCCACACTGAGGGTCTTAGTGGGAATGTTCCCTGGGAGACAAATGACACGATACGTCTGGTATCAGAATGTGTATCCTAGAAAGCACTGCAAAAGCCTGAATCACAAAGGAGATGCCTAGTATCCTGGCATATACAGCCAGCTGGGCTTGGCTCAAAGAGGCGTTCTTGGGCCAAATCACTAGCTGGCTATCCTCCTGCGTCTACTGGGAAAGCAATAGCCTCTGTGAATTTTATATTGGGTCCCAAAGATTCACGGCCAGCATGAATGTATTTTGAATCTGTTAGAAGATGGAAGGCACCAGGGAATCACACTCAGAGACTGGTTTGGGAGTGCCACAGACATGTGACATAATTATAAGACATGTAGGAATGCAGGGGGCAATGTACAGGGGTAGAGGCTGTTAGAGAGCAGTGACTGATGTGGGACTGTCACCTTCAATTCCTAATGCAACTTTCTCTAGCTTCGTGGCTACATCTCAACTTCAGTACCTCATCTTTGAAATGGGAATAATAATAAAATGGAGACAGCAGTTCCAGACTCACAGGACTGATAAGAGTGTCAAGTCATGTAATCAGTGGAAAGTACATAATTTGCTGTCAAATTCTCAGTAAATGTTAAATATTTTTACTCTTTTTTTCAGCGTGTTCATCAGTTTTGTGTTCTTAAGTGTCACAGATATTTTTGTATTTCTTTATGTGCTATTATATTCCTTCATTCAGTGAGAGTCACTGTTTCATAATTAGGAAGAACTTAAGAATCACGTGATTTGATTTTTCATTTCCAAAGAAAAAAATGAAGACTGGAGAGGATGAATGACTTACACTAAGTCACAATGCTTGATGAGGATAATAAATAATGATAGTAAGGCATGTTTAAATTAAGATTTTCAAATTGTTTTCATATTTCAGTTGGTCTCCCAACATCCCTCCAAGATACGCAGAATAGGTTTCTTTATCCTTGTTTTGCATACATGAAAAATAAATTAGGTAAGTATCTAGACTATAAAGCTAATTTTTGCCTGACTTAACTTTAGAATTCCTACTTTCTGAGTTTAGACTCCTACTCTGAGAATCTTCTCAAGATCTCTTAAATTCTCATGCATCTCAGCTTTGCAGGCTTCCTGGTTCTTGTTTGCAGGGTTCATAGAACACGAGAATATTGAAAGGGGTATTAAAAATCCTCTGTTATTAGTCAGAATCAACTTGATGACGGCAATAGGTTTGGTTGTTTTGGTTTACAAGCCCTCTAGTTAGCCCCCGTACTGAGGCAAACAGTGATTAGGTAACTTGCCCAAGTGCAGATAGCTCTAATAGTGGCAGAACTGAGAGTGGACTTCGCAGTTTCAGTACAGTGTTTTTCAACAAGGTCATGCTTGAAACTCACTTTTAAATTAACACTATTTATGAAAGGAGAGGGCTGTATCAGTACGAGTCAGGTGTACTTTAGACACCAAACTTCAGGATTTCTATTGCAAAATTTTTTTAAAATAAGACAGTCTAGAGGGGTTAGAGCTTTGTGAAATTTGGGAAATCTTATTGTGTCACTACAAGTCAGAACTGACTAGATAACAATAGCTACTTGTTTGGCTCTGAGTATCTAAGGTTTCTGAGGGTTTCTTTTGTTTTGCTCCTGCTTGTAAATCTTTTCAACCTATGGGCTGTTATTAAACCCATTGCTGGCCAGTTGGTTTCTGCCTCATAAAGACCTTACAGAGCAGAGTAGAACTGCCCTGTAGAGTTTCCAAGCAGTGCCTGGTGGATTTGAACTGCTGACCTTTTGGGTAGCAGCTGTTGCACTATTGTGCTATCAGGGTTTCCATGGGCTATTAGTAAGAAAAGCAGACTCTGTTTTTCCTTTGAGTTGAGGGCCCTAATGCATAAGATACCTGTTTGTTTAATGTAAAGGGGCCCAAGGTGGAAACGTGGATTCTTGACATTGTGGAAGTCTCCAGCATTGTTCATTCGCATAAGAAAGGAAGCAGAACTTTATAGGCTACAACATTAACTAGGGATAAAGATGGCACATCTAGCTGAAGGGATCTCTGCGTGCTGGTCATTAGAGGATGAGGAAAGTGCTGAACTCAGCACAGGGGATGAGGACAGCGAGGTGACTAACAGTGGGTTATCATTCACACAGCCAAGCCAACAGCATATTGAATAAATTAACCACAGACATTTATTGAATTCAGTAAGGGAAATGAGCATCTCCCAAGCATGCTCATGATAATAAGAAATGTCCTTGTATAACCATAAAAACCCGAAAGTCAGAAATCTCATGCAAGTGCATATTCAAATGTCCCTTTGTCGAACTCTTCAACTTTATCTTCCCACGTAGAGGAAGGCATGCTACTGTACGGGTCTAACAGGATTTTGAAGCATCTGATAACAAGAAGTCCCAAGAAGATACACAAAATCCCCACAAAAGCAAAGCCAGTTTTTTGCTCCAGCGTCAACGACGTCAAAGCAGATACTTCGTTGACACTCATCTTTGCTGACGAGTTGTCACAGTAGGTGCTACTCATTCTTCACTGTCTCACCCCTGCGGCTCTTCAGAATTCCTTTTGTAGTCACAGCTTGGCCTAGGTACAAAAGTGGACTCAATTCAGTTTTATCCATGTATGATACTGGCAGATAGTTATTTTATAAAATATGACATTTTTCAAACTCAGTTAACTTAAATCACAAAAGATATTTGAAAACATCCTTAGGTATGGATCAGAATCAAATTAGCACTGGAAATGCTACTTCTACTATAGAAATTACAGGATTGCTGTTGTGGGCACATAACACTGCCCACAGAGCCTAAAAATAAAACCAAGTATAAAGATAAATATTGAGTCTTAGAACTGATTCACTGTCAGATGGTCAAGTCACTACATCATTTACTTGAATTGTTATCTAACTGCCACTCATTTTTGCATGTGTGTTGTTGTTGTTAGTTGCTGTTGAGTTGATTCCAACTCACAGCAACTCCAAGTTTGTCATATAAGGTTTTCAAGGCTATCACATGTTGGAAGCAGATTGCCAGGCCTGTCTTTCCAGATGCCTCTGGATGGGAGAAATCACCAAAGTGTCAGCTAATAACCAAAGTGTTTAACCATTTGCACCACACAATCATGGAGTGTGAGCTGGTGAAGCTGTTTAATGTTTGTGTTTCAAATTCTGTCTCCAGAGCCATTTTATTTCATATGGAGGATTCTAATTCTTTTGAACAAGTGTACCATCTTCCACAACTTTTACCCTTTTTATTTTTACACATATGTGCTTGTATTTTCTTCTTTGATACTGTTTTACACACTAAATTATCAGTGTCTTAAAGAGAGAAAGTATCTTTTAAAATTATGTTAATACAACCAGTACCCAGCACAGCAGCTTGTACATAACACATACCAGGTCATTAGCTATCCCCTCACCATTTCCACTAGCTATCAGGGCATCTGATATTACAAACCTAAAATTCCAAGTTTAACAACATGTTTTCTGTGCAAACTCAATTTCAAATCGTCCACTTCCAACCAGATTTCCACTCCTAAGCAACTGTTGTTTAGAAACCAAAATGAAAGTATTTAAAATTATTTGTTGATTAGAAAGAAAAAAAAATTTCCCGTGTTGATGTCTTAATAGGCTAATTACCATACAGTGAAATCAAATGCTTACTAACTCCTAACCACTGTTCTTGAGAATACTGTCAACAAATAACCTGTCATCCATTGAGAATGACAGCTGGTTAGCATTTTCAGTGTTGTTTCTTCTGGTAATTATCAAGAAATATGTCTATTAAAATGACTGACACTAGAGTTTATTTTTTGGCCTAAACTTTCAGAAAACAACCAAGACAACACAAGGGATGTGGGTAAGAAAGGGGTAATTAATAAGAACAAGCCTTAATTTAAATGGGAATGTACATTTTCACTCAATCTTAATACACACACAAAAAAGAACAAGTCTTGTAGCTTTCAAAACTATTCACTAACTAATACATCAACTAATTAACCAAATCAAGATTTTATTTTATAATTGATTTGCATTACACAAGAGGTCTATCTTCAAGCCATAAGTGACTGTAATATTAAATGCATTCTGAAGTATGTGAGTTATTTGATTTTTCCATTTTTAAAAAAAAGAAAAATAAATGTTTCAAACTCCAATGTTAAACATCTTTCTGTCAAATAATTTTTCTATTTTTCTGATGTAGTAAGTATGGGATGGAAATCTAGTAGTTAAGCCCTTGGCTGCTAACAGGAAAGTTGGCAACGTGAGCCCACCCAGTGGTCTGGGGGAGAAGGACCTTTCAATCCACTTCCATAAAGAACATAGCTATGAAAAGGGTATGAGAAGGTTCTACTCTCTCACATGGGGTTGCTGTAAGATAGAATAATCTCAACAACATCCAACAACAACAACCAGTTTTTAAGGAACACTCAATTGGCTCAGAGTTATCTTTCTGAACACTGAGCTCTTGTTGCATTATCTGTCCTATAAAAGGCACAGGAGGCTAGGCAAAATATCTAATGACCCCAGGACTTAACTAGAAATTTTCCTCTGACTATATCTCTAAATGTCTTGATTTTTCTCAATTAAAGGCCTTTAAAAAATCTATATACTCTTTGCTTAATTTAACAGATAAACTGAAAGGAAGGATGTTTATAGAATGTTGGACCAAGTATCTGTCATGTAAATGATTCAGCCAAATAACTTATTCACTTTAATGGAGGGGCGGGGGGGGGGAGGGGGGAAACATGTGCATAAGAGGAAGCAAGAAGCCTAGTTTATAGGTTGGATGGCTTCACTGAGAACTGCCCTGGAGCTGTCAGCAGACAGTCTTCAGCTGTCAGCTCCTTCCATGGATTGCCTCAACAGCAGAGAGCTGCCTCACCCAACATAATAGCCCTTCCCAAAGATGACCATATTCAAGTGACAAACTGAAAGTAGAGTAGAAGACCTGGCTACCTTGACCCAATGGGGCACCTCTGAAGGACTGTTGTAGCTCTAGATTTCTGCCATGGGTCAGCCATGGTGACCAATGAGTTCACATCACAGCTCAATTTTGCCCACTCCTGCTTAATTCCTCCCTTTTCCATAGCTCTTGATTCCAAGTACATTCCTTAATAAACATCCTGCCATGAAACTGTCTCAGAGTCTGATTTCTAGGAAGCCCAGTGTGTAACAATTAGTGTCACAAAAATTAAAATGTGCATAGTTTTAACTATCTGTACAATGTTTCAGTTAGTTTATTTCACCATCATGTAGAAACAGACTAAATTGTTTATGATACAATTATGACATTATCTATATTTATTTGGGTGTTCTTTTAAATCACAATATAGACACAGATATAGAGAGGGTCATAACTTTTTATCCATTTGAGTGGTTAAGTTTGCTAGCACTTGGCCAGTGATTCAGCCACTATGCCCTGTCGTTCTTATTAAAACTCATCTAGCAACAATTACAAAAATTAAGAGGCATTTTTAGATATAACAGTGAAACATTTGATTGTTACTACAAAACTAAAATGGTGTGTTTTCATAATTAGAGGTAACAACCTCTTACATTACAATTTATCAAACATAGACCAGATAATTCTTCACTACTAGACTCTCTGAGGATATGTGAATTAATGAGCTCTATTTTTAGTGAAGAAATAACTACTTCTCAAGTGGTTACCACAGTTCCTGGCATATCATAGGCACTTAATAAATATTTTAATTGAATTTAAATTTGTTAAAGAATGTAATTTTTTATTAATAAAGTGCTCATTTAAAAAATCTAATTTTTAACATGAAACCATATTCAGTTAAAAAGGAAATTAATAAAAAAACTTTTATTTCATTTCAAAATGTGTCTTTAAATTATACAGCAGCTCATTGAGATTTTCAGTGTTTTTATTGTTTCCTATCAAATTGTGTCATAACAATTCCCAGGAAGACTCACACAATCTGTAGTATTCCAAGAAAAACAGGATGTTGTTGCTGTTACCAGGTGTCATCGAGTCATTTCCACCTCATAGCGACCCTAGGCACAACAGAAAGAAGCACTGCCCAGTCTTGCACCACGTCCCCAATGGTTTTTATGCTTAAGCCCATTGTTGCAGCCACTATGTCAATCCATCTTTTTGAGGGTCTTCCCCTTTTTTGCTGACCCTGCACTCTATCAAGCATGATGTCCTTCTCAAGGGACTGATCCTTCCTGACAACAGGTCCAAAGTATATAAGATGCAGTCTTGCCATCTTTTCTTCCAAGGACAACTCTGGTTGTACTTCGTCTAGAACAGATCTGCTTGTTCTTTTGGTGGTCAATGGCACATTCAACATTCTTCTCCAACATCACAATTCAAAGGCATCAATTCTTCTTCTGCCTTCTTTGCTCATGGTCCAGCTTTCACATGCATGTGATGCCATTGAAAATGCCATGGCTTCGGTCAGGTGCACTTTAGCCTTCAAGGTGACATCTTTATTTCTCAGTACTGTAAAAAGGTCCTTTGCAGCAGATTTCCCCAGTGCAACACATCTTTTGATTTCTTGACTATTGCTTCCAAGAGCATTAATTGTGGATCCAAGTAAAATGAAATCCTTTACAACCTCAATACTTTCTCCATTTATGATGATGTTGCCTACTGGTCCAGTCATGAGGATTTTTGTTTTCCTGATGTTGAGGTTCAATCCATACTAAAGACCCTTGATCTTCATCAGTAAGTGTCTCAAATCCTCTTCACTCCCAGCAAGTAAGGTGGTGTTATCTGTATAACGCAGGTTGTTAGTGAGTTGTCCTCCAATCCTGATGCCCTGTTCTTCTTCACACAACCCAGCTTCTTGGACTATTTGCTCAGCATGCAGATTGAAAAGGTATGGCGAAAGGACACAACCCTGATGCACACCTTTCCTGACTTTAAACCATGCAGTGTCCCCTTGTTCTGTCTGCATGACTGCCTCTTGATCCCTATACAGATTCCTTAAGAGCACAATGAAGTTCTCTGCAATTCCCATTTTATGCAGCTTTAGCCATGATTTGTTACGATCCACATAGTCAAATGCCTTTGCATAGCCAAGGAAACACAGATAAATATCTTTCTGGTATTCTCTGCTTTCAGTCAAGATTCATCTGACATCAGCAATGACATCCCTGGTTCCACATCCTCTTCTGAGTCCAGCTTGAATTTCTTGCAGTTCCTTGTCAAAAAAAAAAAAGCAGATGCTTTTGAATGATCTGGAGCAAAATTTTACTTGTGTGTGATGCTAATGATATTGTTTGGTAATTTCCACATTCAGTTGGATCACCTTCCTTTGGAATGGGTATAAATATGAGTCTCTTCCAGTCAGTTGGCCAGGTAGCTGTCCTCCAAATCTCTTGGCATAGATGAGTGAGCACTTCCAGCACTGCATCCATTTGTTGAAATATCTCAGCTGATATTCCATCAATTCCTGGAGCCTTGTTTTTTTGCCAGTGCTTTCAATGCAGCTTCAGTTTCTTCCTTCATTACCATTGGTTCCTGGTCATATGTTATCTCTTCAAATGGCTCAATGTCAACCAGTTTTTTCTGGTATAACGACTCCGCGTCTTCTTTTGATGTTCCCTGTAGAATCAATCCTTCACTACTGCAACTTGAAGGTTGAGTTTTTCTTCAGTTCTCTCAGCTTGACAAATGAAGATCATGTTCTTCCTTTCTGGTTTTCCATTTCCAGCTCTTTGCACATCTTATTATAGTACTTTATTTTGTCTTCTTGAGCCAAGCCAAGCCAAGTGCCATCGAGTGGGATCTTCTTGAGCAGCCCTTTGAAATCTTATGAGTATTATTCAAACTCATACATCAAACACTAAGGCCAAAGATGAAGAAGTTGAAGATTTTTACCAGCTTCTGTAGTCTGAAATTGATCAAACATGCAATCAGGATGCATTGATAATTACCGGTGACTGGAATTCAAAAGTTGGAAACAAAGAAGAAGGATCAGTAGTTGGAAAATACAACTTTGGTGTTAGAAATAATACCGGAGATCACATGATAGAATTTTGCCAGACTATCAACTTCTTCATTGCAAATACCTTTATAAGCTAACACAGACAGCGACTGTACACATGGACCTCACCAGATAGAACACACAGGAACCAAATCAACTATATCTGTGGAAGGAGACTATGGAAAAGCTCCATATTAGCAGTCAGAGCAAGACCAGATGCTGACTGTGGCACAGATCATCAATTGCTTATATGCAAATTCAAGCTGAAATTGAAGAAAATTAGAACAAGTTGACAAGAGCCAAAGTACGACCTTGACTATATCCCCCCTGAGTTTAAAGGCCATCTCAAGAACAGATTTGATGTGTTGACCACTAATGACCGAAGACCAGAAAAGCTGTGGAATGACATCAAAGACATTGTCCATAAAGACAGCAAAATATCATTAAAAAGACAGGAAAGAAAGACCAAATTGGATGTCATAAGAGACTCTGAAACTTGCTCTTGAATGTTGAGCAGCTAAAGCAAAAGAAAGGAATAGTGAAATAAAGGACCTGAACAGAAGATTTCAAAGGGAAGCTCAAGAAGACAAAATAAAGTATAAAAATAAATAAAGAGGATATTTCCTAATAATCTCGTAAGTTTCTTCTTATTGTCTAAGGAAAATATTATTATGGCTTTGACTACCAAGAAGTAGACAGTTAAATTTTGTATACAGTTGAAGTAACTTAAGTTAGCTTAAGATTGATGGTATAAGTGTCCCTTTTTCCTCCTGCCCTTTCCCTCTCCATTGTTTAGCTGTTGCAGTGACCCTTAGCTAACTAGAGTACTCTAAGACACTTCAAAGGCTTAGAGGATCAGGCAGGGATATAAACAGCGAGTGAATATGTAACATCACTACAATTGAATAAAGTCACTGTTCTTTTACATTCATCTTGGCAGACAAGATAAATGGCTATTTTGTGTTTTTAAAAATAATTTATAAGCACTCTTTGGTTATCTATTATTGGCACAAATATAGGAGAAATGGATCAAATGCTGAGAAATGAACAAAATTTTAAAGGAAGCTGAAAAGACTGAGTGATCTTAAGGTCACGTACAATAATGAAGATAATAACAGTTATTCACTGAAAAAATTCTCATTGAGTATCTATCCTAGGGGGTGACATACAGTGGTGAACTAGAAAAAACAAAGTGCACCTACCAAAACAAATGTTGTATCACAGAAGAGACAGACCAAATTATTTTTAAAATAATCTTTCAATAGCTATGGATCTTTATCAAACCCCTCAAAAGCAAACAAACAAAAACACTGCCATCTAGTTGATTCTGGCTCATAGAGACCCTACAGGACAGAGTAGAACTGCCCCATAAAATTTCCAAGGAGCACCTGCTGGATTTGAACTGCTGACCTTTTGGTTAGCAGACATAGCACTTAACCACTATGCCAACCAGGGTTTCCTGTGTATCTACAGCTGTATCATATATATCTACTTATTTTGTCAGGTAGTCAAAAATGCTTTGAGAGAATGAAAAACACGGGGAAAAAAATGTTGGTGGTTAAGTAGCACTTCTTTAGATAAAAAGTGAAGTGCTCTGTAGGGAGACAACATCTGAGCAGAGAGCTGAAAAATGTTGAGGATGGAGTCCTGAAAATATCTGGAGAAAGAAAATTACAGGCGTAGGAATCAGCTATTGCAAAGGCTTTGAGGTGAGAGGATTTCGTATATTATGTGTTCAGACGCAGAATGTGATCAATAAAGGATTAAGCCTACTGCTTGTACAAGAAGATTTCACGGAGTCAGATGACTAAGACATGGCAGACTTAAGTAATCTATGCCAGCCTTTTTTGAATAGTCTTTACAGATGATAAAACAAACAAACAATGTACTAGGACAAGAATATAGCAGAATAATATTTAGCTGTATAAAATCCCCAAATTCAGATGCTTTATAACTTGAAGATAAAATTTCAAGACCCTTGAGAATTTATTGCCTATGATGTTACTGTGAGAATTACGGAAACGAAAAGACAAGCACCTCAATTTTCAAGACGAGGAAGCAGGAGTTGTGAAAATTACGTTTTGGACTTGAAATTTACCTTTGTTGTCAATTGATAATTAATTATTTAAGAGATAATTTTTCAGCACTTAAAAAACTATTAAAAAATCAACATTAGTTTAATAAGAAACAATAACAACAACAAGAAAACCAACCCACTACCACCGAGTTGATTCCAATTCACAGAGACCCTATAGGACAGAGTAGAACTGCCCCCATAGTGTTTCCAAGCAGCACCTAGCAGATTTGAACTGCTGACATTTTTGGTTAGCAGACTTAGCATTTAACCACTACGGCACCAGGATTTCCAGTTTAATAGGAAGTAATGCTAAATTCACTTCCTTTTTGTAAGTTTACTATTAATATTGTGAAATAACAGAGAAACAACAGACATGGTTTAGCGATTTCCTTAACGCATTTGCAAAGTCTCCTGTGTGAGGAAGATGGTGAGATACACCTACGGAACGATTCATAGTACACTGTTCTACAGTCCTGAGGACTCATCTCCAGTGCAACATCACAAAGGTTGAGTCAGTTGATAATGAGACACAAGTAGACACAGATGTGACAAAAGGTATTACTGTGTGAAAGAAATAGTCTGTGTGAGAAGCAGTGAGCATCTGGGCTAGGAAGTACACGCATGAAAGACAGTGGTGCATTTCAGAAGTGTGTATAAAGATAGGAGGGATGGAATTTGGCAAGATAGAGTGCAGAGTTCCACAGAAGGAAAAACATCAAAATGGATTCCAAACTATTGGGCCTAAGTAAGTGTAAAGATAGTGCTTTCATTATGCAAAATAAAGGAAACATGAGCAAAGTATTGATTTAGAAATCAAGTGAAGAGCTTAGTCCTGGGCTTGCTGAACTTGTGCTTGTGCCTGTCTCATAGTAGACACTCAACACACAGTTTTAAATAAAGTAATGCAAGTGATTTTGTCTGGCATAAAATTGCTTCTTGGGAGCACAGTTTAAGGGCATTAATGTTACATACAGTTTGGGCAGAAGAACGTTCCCAGGTTGGAGACAATCTGGTACATAGAGACATTTGCAGATCAAAACTTAAGAGAAGTAAATAATTGCTGAGGTTTCTCAGAAATGTAAGATCAAATAAAATGATAGCTGCACTGAAATACCCGAAGTCCTGTTTGGTAGGAAGGAATATCTGGCGGTGTAAACAGTTAACATGCTTAACTGCTAACCTAAAGATCAGAGGTTCAAATTCACCCAGAGGCACCTTGGATGAAAGGCTTAATAATCTACTTCTAAAAATTCAGCTACTGAAAACTCTAGGGAGCACAGTTCTCCTCTGACACACATGAAGTCACCAGGAGTCAGTACTAACTCAATAGCAAACGGTTTTTATCTTGTAGGAAGCCAGGTAGACTTGTTCCACGTTGATCCAGACCGCAGTTTTATTGCCATTCCATTAAGTCACTATTTGACATTACCTCAAAAGACTGAAGATGGATGAAGGTTAGCAATTATCCTCAAAGAATGCTTCTCTCACAAGGAAAAAACAGGATTTCCTACAGGATTTTATAGGGGAGTGATGAAGGGTGTAACTAAAACTGAGGCAGAAAGTTCACCTGAATCAAAGGAAGCTAGGGATTCTAGAAGGAGTCCTTGGTAAACCACCGCTAAATTCTGCAGTGGAGATAGGAACTAAGCACTGAAAAATAGGGCCTTGGATTTGACATTCAGAATATTTTCATCATCGTATTAATTTCAGTCGAGTGCTCAGGAGGGACAGTAAATGAAAGGAAATTTGTGACTGGATAGGTGAAGAGAAAATGGAATCACAGTTGGAAAAGGAAACTTGACAAGAGGAAGTTTTACTTGTACAGAATTTAATGTTAATACAACTAGATCATTAGAAGAATTATCTTCAATATTAAAAAGAATACTAAAATCAAATTGATTCGGACTCATAGTGACCCTATAAGACAAGTTAGAAGTGCCCCACAGTGTTTCCAAGGAATACCTGGTGGATTCAAACTGTTAACTTTTTGGTGAGCAGCTGCACACATAATCACTGCTTCATAAATTTATGCAAGCTTCATAAAACTATGAAATTTTCATTTCTGATGAAAACTTGGGTTGGGAAAGAAGAGATGTTTATTAGTATCTTAAAGAACTTAAAATGTTTCTATTTATCTTAAACTTCAACTTTAAAGATGAAAACAAACTGCAGGTCAGGGGACCAACTCAAACAGCAGAATTCAAAGTCCGGCAGAAAAGCCTGGCGGTCACTGTGGCCTGCAGCTGTATAAGTCAATAAAACAAACAAAAAAAAAAAAACAAAAAAAAACAAGCAAGCAATTGCCTAACAGTTTGCTTAGCAAATAGATGCTCTTGGCATTTTCAGGATTAAATTTTTCAAGTATTTGCCCAAACTTTCTATTTCACTTACTGTGTGGAATGAACAACTTGTCGCATTTCAACATCAGATCTAACTTGTTCTGAGAACATACTGCTAAGTGTGCTGACTTCTATCCCTTTCTGTTGATATAGAGCACATTAAAATATAAAAATACATCAAATAAAAGTCTCTTGTTGTAATACTGTTGTAACACTGATTTCCTTATAATTAATAAAGTATCCCAAACTTGAAATTTGTATAAAATGTAAATTTTCACTTTTTTCTAATCCCAGGACGAGATGGGAAAAATCAACAAGTTCCAACACAACAGATGTCTTAATGTGTGTACTGAAAGAAAACACGTTCTTAATATCTCATTTACTGGGAAATAGAAATAGAAATAAATATGAAAGACATTTAGATCATGTAGTTACAAGGACATAAACAGACTCATAAGAGGGAAAAAGAAGTTGAGAAAAAAGAAACATAATTTTTTTAAGACTAGAATATAAGATTTGGCAATTTGGTGGCAGTACAATTATTTTAAATATGCTGAATCACAAAAAATGGACAAAATTACCAATGCCATACAGTTTAAACACCAAGTTCTGTAAACATTGCAATTAAAGTGTTTAAGTACACTTCTATAATACTTCTCAAGTGATAAAATACTGTATCAAGCTATATTCACTGGAATAAATGTTTAAGTTCTTTAGAAACGAGTAAACTGAACTGAAAAGATATCATTTCTTTTCATGGAAATTGTCCGGCACTGGGATTTCTAAATCCTGATGAGTCATAGGATTGGACCAAATGTATATCTATGAAGCCAAAAGGCCTGAATCTTAACAAGTTGCTTCATTGTTAGCAACCAATATGTGGAAGGCGGGTGGGGAAGAAAGCATTTCTGTAGTCAGTCATACAAATCATATCACATCATTGTGAGTTGTTAAATAAAAATAACATTATCTTTTATACCTGATACGTAATCTTTCATATGCTAGAATGTTGTAGGTGATGTTTATTTCTTCTGTGAAATACATTCACTGATTAGAAGATACAAAAATTTGTTCATCAAAGGACAATTACTTAATTTGCATGCAACCGTGTGCAACTGTAGAAGCCATACTGACAAATATTAGTCTATTAAAAGAAAGAACTTGCTAATTATTTTAATCAACAGGGTTTTTCCCTCTTATTTGTCTACTAATGATATTCTAAACAGTATCTCTGAAATAACAACTATTAGAGTGGAACATGGTGTTCTAGATAAAGAGTATTCTAATATAGGTCATCAGATACAAAAAGTCATGATGCTAATAAGACTCAATTTCATGAAATGAGACATATGCGAAAACTCAAGCTTAAAAATCATGAGCCCTCTCACACATCCACACACCAAATATCAAGGTTATTAAAGCCCTATTAAAAGGAAAGAGGGAAAAGATGCATTATCAAATTCACATGTGCACAGAGCTAGTTAATCATTCGGAAGGGAATATGCTGGAATCAAACGAAAACCCACAAGTACAAACCTAGACGTCTTCATCATGATGAAGTAGATAAATTTCAGGGCTTCACAGAGATCCAAAACCTTGGGCTCTGCAGAATCCACCCCTTAAACCTTCAGATCTCCGTCTTCAGAGTATGTCCCTCTTAACAGACTATATGGATGCTGGTCATGGACTCTGACATTCTTTTCCAAGCCCTGAGAAACCTGGTCTGAAAATTACTCAAAACATCTCACTAAAGGAACTAGACCATGATTATCATTCTGCCTGGTTTGTCTCCAATTCGCTTTCTCGGTACTAAACCGAAGCAGCTTGGAAACTTCCTTCAAAATATGGGAGAAATACCAGCAAGCTGACCCCCACAGGCTAGCTACATCTTTGTTTTAGCAGCAGCAGCAGCGGCAACAGCAGGAGAGGAGGAGGAAGAGGAGGAGGAGGAGGGCTTTTTCCCCTTTCAAATCTGAAACAGCCAGACCTGAAAGGCTTGCCCTCCCTTCGCCATCCACCCCTTTGCTTTAGAAATACAAGTGGAGAGTGAAGACTGCTTCTCATCTGGACATGCACTGGAACCCTGCCAGTTAACGCAGAGAAAGGGGGAGAAAGTTTCTTCGCAGACAGCAACGTCTCACCTTCCATGCTTGTTGCCACGGAGAGGAAATCCAGGGAACAGACTTAGGGTTGGCAGATTCGTCTGCGTTCGTGGACCGGCTCAGCAGGAGTGTAAGACCACTTGTCTTAGGAACCTGCGTGGCTGGGGCTTTCCTTTGACCTCCGTGTGAACACGCCTGCATCAGGCGTGCCTGAGCCTGGGTCTTTACAGGAAAGGGTGCGTGAACTTCTTCCATATGATGGTGGGTGAATGTGGGTGTTGGGGGTGTGTGTGTGTGATCACGCACGCGCGTGCACGTGAATGTGAGAGTGTCTGGCCGTGTGTGGGAGGCAGAGAGGAGGTGGGAACTGAAAAGGGGAAGGGAATCGGCACAGCAGCAACAGGCTCTGGGTATCCCTTAGGTCCGATAAAAAGAAGAGGAAAAAAAAAAAAAAAAAAGACAGAAGCCCATTTCCGCCTCTACTACATCCTGAAGGTTAGCAATCAGAGTTCATCACCATCGTGGCTTGCCAAAGGAGTGAGGGTTTAAATTCTTGCCCAAATCCTTGTTTTCCTGTTCTTGCTGCGTTCTTAGCTATGCCCTGAGCGTTTTGCAGTGCTTAGTGACAAGTCTCAGCGGAAAACCAAATGCTAAATTCATAGGTGTTCATCCATAAGGGAAAGATGCACTGGGGAGAAGGAGTGAAAGATGTCATGATGTAACAGGAGACTGGATGGTCGTTTGGACTTCTTTCCCCATACTTTTCCCTCTTACCTACAGAAACCCAATCGTCTCTTTGAGACGCCTCGGCGCTGTCCATTGTTCCGAAATATTGCGTAGCGTGAACTAGCTCCCAAATACTTGCTAAGGCAAAAAAAACACACAACCCAGTGGCAGCGAGGACTCTCTGATAAAGTCCGTTTGTGGCTGTGAGGGACATTTTATAATCATTTTTTAATACCTAGATTCCAAATCTAAACGGCCTTGAAAGCAAAACAAAACAGAATAAAAGTAGTGACAAAATTCTCTCCCCTCAACTTTGAGAGTCTGATCATTTCTCCACTTTAGTTATAACATTAAGTTAGTTCTGTTCTGTTTTTGTGCTGTATCTGGATCCCACAACTTGAAAACATCTGTAGATTCCCTCCAGTCTTAATTATCACCTTCTAAACTATTAAACTGTTCAATGAGAAAAATGGAGATGCAGAGTTGGGTCATCTTTCATGTTAAGAAAAAAAAAAAAATTCCTGAGAATACATGATGTCAATGTAACCAGATGTGGTTATAGTTCAACATTAAAGTGAATACAGTTCTTCTGGTTGTTTATTTATTAGTTTAGAAAAGCTCATGGCATTGCTAAATATGTGAAATATGTAACTGGAAGTTCATGAAACAATTCTGCTCAAGTAACAGTTACTACTTTTAATTTAAAAATCCTAACTTATAGGTGAACTACTTGGACACCTTGGAAAAGGATGAAGCGAGTGTCTTTTTACAGTGATATTTTCATAGTCTTGGTTTTATTGATTCTTTTTCTGATTTTACCTTTTAAAATTCTGGTAGTGCACACACAGCAAATACAACATTTCATCACTTTCTATATGTACGTTTCAGTGACATTACATTCTTCGTGCTTTTGTTGTTGTGTCTGGTAGCACATATAGCCCATCAAAAATCGTAGATCTCACAGTTTTGTCCCTACATTTTCTAGTATGAACTTTATGGTTTTGTGTGCCAATTATGTTCTTTGATCCATTTTTATTTATTTTTTCTTTGTATGATAAGTGGGTTGGATCCAGGTTTATTTTTCTGTGTGTGGATATCCAATTTTTACAAGCACTATTTATTAAAGATACTCTTTATTCCCCACTACATGAATTTAGTGCCCTGGTAGAAAATCAGTTAACTATAGATGTATGGCTTTATTAACTCTTTGCTACAAATCACACTGTTTCTTGAAATTTAATATGTATATGAATCCCCTTTGAATCTTGCTAACAATGCAGATTCTGATTCAGTAGGTATGGGATTTGGACTCATACTCTACATTTTTAACAATCCCCAGTGATGCCAGAACCTAGTAGCCTGGGGACCACACATACTTCAAGTAGCATGATGCTACAGACACTGTATTCTGGTAACACAGACACTCATAGAGTATGGGAATGGAGGTCTTTTTTAAAAATCTATTATTATGTGTACGTTTGTAGTCTTTTGCAAGAATAATATGTTCAAATCATTTCAGAGGTTAATCAGTAAACTTTTGTACAATGTTAACAAACTATTATAAGTTTAATTAACTGATTTTTTATTTTTCACATTTTTTGGCTCATGGTCCATAGTGTCATCATCTATAGCGTATTCTGCAATCATCCATTCTTTTACAAGTTCAGCTCAAAGTAACAGAACTAAGTTACAGGATTCTAGTGCTGATGTGTATGGGTACCACTCCAAGAACTGATTATCAGGTTTAGAGATTTTAGCTTGTTGTTTTATGACTTTAAGTATGGTTCTATGATAAGTGCTGATAAAATTTTTAAAATCAGGATATTACCAATCTAATTTTCAGTCCACTTAGAAGGTGGGATAAGACCATCTTTTCTTGACCAACTTGTGTGAATGCTGATCTGGCATGCCCTTATATACATACATTTAGAGACTAACGGTTATTTTGGAAGGTTTTCTGATTTTTATTTTAATTCATTGCCTGCATCATTTGATAGCATGCAGTAACTGCTTTTGATATAAGATCAAAGGGAAGTTTTGACTATAAGTGAAGCTCCTTAGTGTTACTTTTACAGGACCCTGAACTTTTTCAAGCTGTATGACAGGTGGTGGTGCTCTGAAAAATCTGTAAAGTGATTCATTCAGGAAAGCATAATGGATTAAAAATCCATATGTTCCCCTTCCTTTGTGGATGCTGGGATGCAAAGATCAATGAGATTTAGTCTCTCCTGTTGAGGATATACATTATAGAACAACATGACCAGTTCTACAAAGTTCTGTAGAGGCACAGAGATTAATACTATCTATATCTGAGTCTCATTGCCAAGGAAGTGATGAAGAATTTCACAATAGATAAAACTCGGAATACTTGCACTTCAGGTCCTTGCCAGTGTCTACTGCCCAACTTTTAAAAA
This sequence comes from Heterohyrax brucei, assembly GCA_028571685.1. Taxonomy (NCBI): domain Eukaryota; kingdom Metazoa; phylum Chordata; class Mammalia; order Hyracoidea; family Procaviidae; genus Heterohyrax; species Heterohyrax brucei. The sequence goes on from CM053151.1 coordinate 3,232,428, forward strand.
ATAATAATTTTTTGAAATATATGAATGTGCTTCAGTACATGTGGTTAGCCCATGCTCTTAGATACTGTCTGATTTATTTTCAGAGCAATCCAAATGGGGAAATATGTGAGTGACATAGTGTTTAGACCTCTCTCAAGCACAATTGCTTTACTATGCAACTGGCTGTATATTTACTATATGGATGTCACTAAGGACTTGTCCAACACATCACTTAGTGTCTGTCATGGGTTGAATTGTATCCCCCCCAAATACCTATAGTGATTTGGCTAGGCCATAATTCCCGATATTGTGTGAAGTTTCTATATACTTTAAACCCTGCCTCTATGATGCCAATGGTGAAGGATGGGCAGCAGTTGTGTTGGTGAGGCAGGACTCAGTGTGCAAGATTGTATTGTGCTGTGAGGCAATCTTTTGTGTCATAAAGGAAAGGGAAGCAAGCAGAGAGGTGAGGATCTCATACCACTAAGAAACAGTGCAGCTTACAAGCAAATCCTTTGGAAAGGACCTGAGTTCCTGTACCTTAGAAGCTCCCAGTCCAGAGAAAAATGGACAAGGACCTTCACACAGCCAGCAGAGAAAGTACTTCACCAGAACTGATGCCCTGAATTTAGACTTGTAGCCTCCTGGACTGCAACAAAATAAAATTTCTTTTTTTAAAGCCATCTACTTGTGGTATCTCTATTATGACAGCACTAGATGACATAGATACTGTACCTTATTTGGCATCCTTCCATAAACATTGCTTTCAATACAGCTTTAAGAATTAAGCTTGTGCATCCCTCTTTCATCCTTAAGTCATCCCAAATTGATGTTTTCTCTCCCTATTCACAATGTAAATCATGCAAGTGATTACTTTCTTGTTTTGCTTAATAGGAATCTTAGAGTCAAGTTAATGGCTAAAACTAATAACTTTGTATGACCTTAAGGCCTTTATATGTATGTTTTTTCTTGATTGCTTTGACTACAGTTTTGTTTTCTTGAATAATGATATAGTATTTCTTTTAATAGTCTAAGTTAATAAATTTTTTCTTGTAAATTGCCTCACAAAACCAGAACTGGAGAAAATAAATAAACAAAATTTTCTACTCTTTTAGTAAAAAAAAAAAAAAATGATTGAGTCTATGTGGTTATTTCAAAGTTATTTTTAATAGGATACTAAAATACAGGGGCAAAGAGAAAGATTCAATTAGCTATGGAGAGAAAAATCTAATTTAGTACACTTAAGTGTTAAAATGGAAACCCTGGTGATGTAGTAGTTAAATGCTATAGGTACTCACCAAAAGGTCAGCAGTTCAAATCCACCAGCTGCTCCTTGGAAACTCTATGGAACAGTTCTACTCTGCACTACAGGGTCACTATGAACCAGAATCCACTCGATGGCACTGGGTTTGATTATTTTTAGTGTTAAAATGTTAACAGTGAATGCAATTTTCAACTTGTACAATTATGGGTCAGTTTAACTTCCTAAAATTTAGTTTTCCTATTTTTTTTTATTTTTTATTTTTTATTTATTTATTTATTTATTTTTAATGTACTCTAAACAAAATCAGAAAAACTAAACCTGTTGTCTTCCAATTAATTCCAACACATAGCCACAGGGGCTCCTAAATTCCAGTAGTTACCATTTATTGTAACAAGGTAAATTTAGATCATTAACACTTTTGTTCTCTGACGTAACAAGAAGTCCTAGTCAAGAGACAGTATATTAGAACTTTGCTGGTTTGTGATTAACACTTTACCTGCTACCCATAGGTGAGCAGCTTGAACCCACCAGCCACTCACTGGAAACACAATGGAGGGCAGTTCTACTCTGTCCTATAGGGTCCCTATGAGTTGGTATTGACTCTGTGGCAATGGGTTTTGTTTTTGAGGTTTGTATTTTTTTTAAGTTGGAATCTGGGAAACAGGACAGCCCTACTTTATGAATACACTCTAGAATGAAGGCATCACAAATAAGCTGAAAGCAAGCATTTCCTCTAGTAAGTCAGCCCAGGATTCTTTTCTGCAGAGATTTTTGTTTTCTATGTATTCTCACTGCCCTTCTTACTGTTGGTTTCTTGCTTTCAAGTTTTGTGTAATGGGATCACTTATTAAATTTATTAGGTCAATATGTAATCTTCAATTTTTCAGGTAAATCTATATCTTGTTTGAATGAAGCTTGGCTATCCTTCCTAAACTAAAATATTTGGGTTTTGCGGTGACATTTTACTTAAAATGTTACTATTTTACTCAGACACAATTGTACCCTAATATTCAAATGCAAGACTTTGCAAGACAAATTACTTTTGATATAATTGGTTTTACAACTAATCCAATGCTTGTCTTCAAAGGATAATAAAGAATTAACTATACTCAAAAATTATCTTTTTCTTTTTAAACAATATATCCCTATTTTGAGGCCTTAAAAGTTAGCAAGTTCACATCTAAGGAGCATCAGTTGGTCCCAACCAACCAGAAACAGATGACAACAGAAAACATCAAAGACGTGAGGAAAAATGAGCCCAAAAGACAGGAGGACCCATGTGACTGGGAGACTATCTCAGCATGAGGCCAGGAGAACCAGATGGTGCCACCACGAAACACAACCCTGATAGGGGACACAGTGTAGAGTTCCTGCTGCAGCAGAAGAAAAAGGGGGGTGCAGATCTAGAACTCACTTCAAAGACCAGACTTGATGGTCCAGCAACCTAGAGGGTCCCCTGAGAACATGGCCCCTCGACTTGCTGCTATCCCAGTACTGAAGCCAACACTGCAGACAAAGAATAGACTGTACTTAGGGACATGGAGTGATGCATGTGGTGTGTATGCTTTATAGTTTAATATATGCATATGACGCTGTCCTACTGATGGGATTTCTTTCTAGAGGGAAGAGGAGAGGGTAAAAAAGGAGACAAGTGCTGGTTGAGTGGATACTGGAAGAGTGACAAAGAAGAATGTGCTATCACAGGGCAAGGAGAGCAGATAGTTTACAGAGAGACGTGTACTTGGGGTTTTATATGGAAAAGTGATTGTGAACTTTCACTTAATCACAATAAAAAAAGTTAAAAACTGTCTCTCTAGTTTGAGTGTCACTTTTAGCTAAGAATACTCCTCCTCCTGCCTTCCCCACCCCAACTGGACATGCGAGCTTCAAAGACATCAACAACCAAAGTAGCTGACACACCAAGCCTACTTGGTTATATCAAAACAAAACAAAAACACAGGATACAGTAAACAAAAACAATAATAACTTACTGATGTCTCAGAGATAACAGTCAATATCAAGCTATATAAAAAAGCAATTCTATATAAAAAAGCAAGTCAAGATGGTTCCAGCAAGCAAGCAAAATAATGAACCAGAAAATCTTCCAGAAGAAGATAAGCCAATGAAACTAACAGAGAAAGAATTCAAAAGACTAATACACAATGTGTTCCAAAACATCAGGAAGGAGATCACACAAAACTCAGACCAAGCCAAGGAACACCCAGATAAAGCAACAGATGAATTCAGGAGAACAACACAAGAACAAAACAACAAAATAAACGGGCTGGGCAAAGGGGCAAGGCCTTCCAACCAGCCCTGAGTTCCCAGCGTCTGGGGCACAGCATTGTTGAATGCCACAGGAGCGGTGGTGTAGTTGAGGACTCTGAGGTCTTGCCACTGAGCATAGCGTGATGGGAGGTGGGCAAGGGGAATGAAGCACTTCTGTGTTGTGAGGCTCTGGAGGGGAGGGATTATTTTGCTTCTTCACACTATGGGTTAGAAACTTGCACTTAACTTTCACAGTCTGGTGCCTCTCCTGCTTCATTCTGGAAGTGCATGCGGATTTGCAGCTGGTTGGCTGCAGTCAACGTGGTGACATTACATATTATTGTTTCCCTCAGTCAGTACGCACTACAGAAACTCGGCTAGCAGGGCACTGGTATTCCCTCTGCTGGAGCTTTTCCATTTCCCCTGCTGTTGAATGTCTCTCTCTCAGTCTGCCATTCAGGCTGGTTCTTCAGCTTTATATTTCACAATTAGGGTTTTTACATTTTTATATTTCTTAGATTTACTTATTTTTTCAGGCCTTTGTTAGAAGAGGGATGGCAGGAAATGTCTGCATGTCCCCTCATCTTACTCTTTCTCCCAGCAGTGTGACATTTTCTGCTTCCAGCTGTCACAAGTAACGACAACCAAAGTAACCATTTGAGAATCAAAAGTTTCACCCTCAAACCTCTTCATTCTTTTTCTTATCAAGTTCCATGCTTTCAGGAGTCTGCAGGCAAATTCTACTTCTGATGCCAACTGTAAAAATGCCATGGTGGAGACACTGTCTCACCTTGTCTACTTCACAAGAAGGAGGGAGGATCCAAATCAACAGCCTAAGGCTGATTCCTATGAAGAAGAGGTCAGACATGCCCTTCTCTCTGCCATCTTTACCAACTCTAACACCAGCTGTCCTTCCCATGGCACTCTACTTCTCTGCTGATTAGACAATTCATTGCAGTGGCCACACAGAACTCACAGAAGATTCTCATGATTATGGAGTTTATCAGGAACATAACAGGTTACAATTCAGCTTCTGCAATACTCAGGATACAGCTCTTTGATCAGGGCAAGCTCCTTCCAGCTGAGCCTGCAGACACACCTCTCTGGCCCTGCAGCCTCTGCCCTGCCCTGGCAAGTGTTAAGTGCCCTGAGCCACCCTACTGTGCCAGTAAGTTTCCTACCTGAAGCTGCTCGGCTCTGGCACCGTCAAGTCGGCAGACCTAGCTTCACCAAGTGCTCAGAGACACTGTCAAGAAGTCTTCTGTCTGAGGGCACTTGACTTTCTCACTCTATTTGCTGGGCTGTCGCCTGTTGATCTCCTCCCCCTCCTGCCACCATTTCTCTGCCACTGCTTCTCATCATCTGAAGTGTCACAGTTCTCTCTCCTCCTGTCTCTGTCTCTCTCTTACTTTCCTGGTTCCAGTAGCTTCTCAGCACATAGGCCCTAGGTCCAAAAGATGTGTTCCACTCCTGGCTCTTCTTTCTCTGTAGTGGTAATATCCTCTTTTTCTACCTCTACAATGGCTTACTTTAAGCCTAGGGTGATGGTAAAACTGACTAATCTCTTTGTTAGGATTCCATATTCTTTATTTGAATAGTCCCATTCAATCATTATGTTTAAGTCCCAAAGACTATGGCTAGAAGAGCCATATTATGTGGTTTATTGCACTGTAGTATGCAAATTCAAAGAGTATTAATTGAAATGCTTGCTTTATACTAATTCCTGTTGTTAACTTAAAAAATTAGTAGTAGTAGTAGTAGTAACATCATTCTCATTGTACAATTACCACACTTGGGACAACAGATTTCTCAGAACAATAAATTATATTGTTTAATTCATGTTCTGTCCTGTATATTTGATGACAATCCAACAAATGATGATGATGGAGATCATATGAATACTACTGAAAGCTTATATTTCCTACTCTCGCTTACTGCAAGAAAGTGGCCTTTTGACTATGCCCTAGACAATAAGATACAAGCAGAAATGTTGTGAGAAACATGGAATTTCCTTAGAAGGAACTGACTTACCTGGGAGAAAGATCTTCTTGTCTTCTTTTGCCTCCTCCTCCTGCCCAGTTGGAATGGACAAGTGATGTCTGTAGCACCAGCAACCATGCGGGAACACAAAGTGACCTTGTGACTGGAAGCTAAGTACTGAAGATGGTGGAACAGCTGACGAAATTAACATCTCCAATAACACAGTGTCATGGATTGAAATATGTCTCCTAAAAATATGTATCAATTTAGTTAGGCCACAATTACCAGCATTGTGTGGTTGTCCTGCATTTCATGATTGATTGCAGTTTTACATTTAAGGGGATAGTAGTCTGATTATAACACCTTCACTAGGGCCACACCCTTGATCCAATGGAAAGGAAGTTTTCCTTGAGTGTGCCCTGTACCACTTCTTACCTTACAAGAGATAAAATGAAAGGGAAGCAAGCAGAGTGGGAACCTTATGCCACAAAGAAATCCTAGTCAGTAGCAGAGCACATTCTTTGGACGCAATGTTCACACATAGAAGTTCCTAGTCCAGGTGAAGATTGATGAGAAGGCCCTTCCTTCAGAGCTGACAGAGGGAGAAAGCCTTCCGCTGTAGCTGATGCCCTGAATTTGGACTTCTAGCCTACTATACAGTGAGAAAATAAATTTTGTGTGTTAAAGGCAGCTGCTTGTTGGTATATCCATTAGAGCAGCACTAGATGACTAAGATACACAGTAAGGCCACTGTGACTCCCTACCTCCAGATTTATTTTCAAGAGGAAGAAAAACATTTCTGTACTGATTAAATTGCTATTAATTGGTGGGTTTCTGTTATGCAAGCTGAATTTAATCCTGGTAACTAGTATTTTGGACTGAAATGACTGATTTGCTTCAACATTTTCTTCCATACCATGGTCATACAAACGTTACTTTAAAAACATTTTTCTAAAGACATCATGTACATTGCTTTTTGTTTGCACATTTGCTTTGTGCTGCAGAACACTACTCATTTGATATCCAGACTTCCCTTCTTTCTTACTAACAGAACCAGTTTTGTTTAGTGTGGCAACATGTCCAGCTAAAATATTGGGAATGAGCACAGGTCACAATTCTATATTTCTAAGGCGAAACATCTTCAGAATTCTGGGAGGATCTTTGCTTTCCTGATAAATTCTTTGAAAGTCTTCCTTTTTGTGAGACTAGAGAAGTCCTTTGCTTTGCATCTTTCTTGTGAGACTATGGGGTACAGAATCATCCTGAAACCACCACGAGAAACTACACATGTGTACAAAAGCCACAAGCTAAGGATGACAAAATAGAAAGTTAGAAGACAGAAACACTGATGACCTCACAGAACTACCATATAAGCCCTGGACTGCCTTCATCCAAACTTCTTCTTTTGGGAGAAAAATAACTTCTATTACCTCTTTAGGCATTGTTGTTGAGTTACTGTTACGTCACTTTCAAAATTCAACATGTTACTCTATTCTTTTGATTTATTTAGTGGTATCACTAGAGTTGGTGTCACCTGGTGCAATAATTTATAGTTTCAGTCTCATGAACCTCCTCTTGTACCAAGCCATCCAGAATCCTCAGTAATATTTTATGTACTGACATAACTCATAAATCAGAATTCCCTATTACTCCCTCTTTCCTTTAATTCCACTCCATTCTCAAAAAAGTTATAGGTATAGGTTCAGAAACACTAATTTCCAGAATATAGTAGCTAGAATACCAGAAAAATTGGCAAAATCGGTGACTATGTAAACACTAGCAGCAACAAAAAAAAGAACACGTAGTGTGTATAGATGGAACCCAGTGATTCAAAGCATCATTGGAACTGAGTAATAATAACAGCCTGACTGGAGCACATTAGCTTCAAAAAGTAAATTAGCATAGAGTTTTAGCCTTGTAGATATATTGATACATGTAAGGTGGGCTTACAAGGTATGTTTTTGTTGTTACAACTAATTGCAGGGATATTTTCTTTAAAGCTGATAAATTTCTGCAGAAACACTGCAGAATCATTTTATAGGTTGGACTGGAAGATAGGAAGAGGGAAACCACCTCTGTCAGAGGCAAGGTGGTAAAACATTGAGTCCTGCTTCTGCTGGTGCATTGCTTGAGAGGGTTATAGATATGGACATCTTTGTTAACCGAGAGGCTGAGACTGGGACTGCCAAGCCTGTGAGCATGGCACGAGCTGGCTACTACACTGAACTGCAATGCTTAAGTAAACAGCATATCCTGGATGAGAGAGACTGTGCTTGGGACAGCCACATCTATAGAACCCAACCCAAATGCAGCTGCTGAGTGAGGGTACCAGTTCCCAACCCTGCCTCTTCTGTGAGCTGCACCATAGATACTGCTGACTCAGTGCAGGAAAGGCAGCTCAGATGGGATGCCATCGTGGTCAGCTTAAAGGCAGAGTTACCCAGCCTGAGGTCACACCTGGGGCTAATTGGCATGCTGAGCAACAGTGCCTGCCTGGATAGTACTCCCAGCAAGAAAGCTGCTTTTAAGATGAACATCCCTAGGGATCATAGTGGGGGCAGGTAGCCGACTGCAGCATTATCCTGACATCTCCCCTCATACTGTCTGTGAACAGCCTATGAGACTATGTGTGTCATCCAGGAGGCAGAGCCTACCACCCCTGAGGGCCTGGCTGCTTTCAGCTGCTGCTGGTCAATGCCACTCTCTGCAGAAAGGCAGATTTTGCATAAAGAGCAGTTAAAGACACAGCAGTGACTAGCACCTGAGTGTGGTGGTGCCATTTCCATGATACTTCACTGAGCCACTTGATAGCATCATCACTGACAGCCCCTCAGAGACCGTGTAAGTATAGCACAATCTTTACCACCCAGGAGGTGGGGCCTGCCACCTCTGAGGGCCTGGCTACTTTCAGCTGCTGCTGGACAGTGCCCCTCTCAGCAGAAAAGCAGTTTTTGAAACAAACACATCTAGAGAATGCACCAGTCCCTGGAAGTTGAGTGTGGTGGCACCCTTCTCTCTTCCCTTTCCTGGGCTACATCATAGTCCCAACTGATGTCATGACAGAGAGTCAGCACAAGTAGCTCACTACTTTCAGCAGCCAAGAGATGGGGCCTGCCACCCCTTGGGTCCCAACTGGGGTCAGCCACTAAGCCGAGCGGCATTGCAGGGCTTAGCAGCATCTATATTGCCAGAGAAGCAATAAAAGGGTCAGCCGCATCCAGATAATGCACCGGCAGCTGGCAGCCAAAATTAGCAATTCCCTTACTGACTGATTTTGTAGAAGCATTACACAGCTCTCGTTGGCATAACACTGGATAAAGTGAACGGTTTTGTGAAGGTGTGAAGATAACAATCTATATCTAGCTATTTAAAGAAGCAGACCAGAATGGCTCTAGCAAACTCCCAAAATAAAGAATAAAAAACTTCCTAGAAAAGAAGCCTTTCTGAAATTGTCACAGGGACAATGCAAAAGAATTATGTGTAGGGCCCTTTTATAGATTAAAAAAATCCAGCAGAACAAAGTGAAAAATTAAGCTGTATGAACTGCTAGAATATCAACCATCTGAAATCAAGTAGATCAATAATAAAATTACAAAACTAGACAATTGAATACAAAGCCAGAAGAGCAGGACTGAGGAAATGGAATACAGAATTAGCAAGCCTGAAGATAAAGCAACTGACACCAGCATTTTTGAGGAGAAATCAGATAAAAGAAACAAGAAAAATGATGAAGCATTAAGAAGCATGTGGGACTCTATCAAGAGGAATGATCTACAAATAATTGGACTTCTTGAACAAGGAGGGACAGCAGACAATACAGAGAGAATTGTTGAAGAGCTACTGACAGAAAACTTTCCTGACATCATGAAAAAAGAGAACATAGATATTCAAGATGTTTATCAAACACCACAAAAACTAGACCCTAAAAGAAAGACACCATAACATATTATAATCAAGCGTAATAAAATGAAACATAAAGAGAGGCTCTTAAATGTAGCGAGCCTTAAAGCAAAACTAACATACAAAGGGAAGACCTGTAGGCTGTCCTCTCACTTCTTGGTAGAAATCATGCTGGCTAGAAGGCAGTGGGATGACACATACAAAGCCTTGAAGGGAAAAAATTTCCAACCAAGAATTATATATCCTGCAAAATTCTCTCTCAGATATGATGGTAAAATTAAGACCTTCACAGATAAACAGAAGCTTAGAGACTGCAAAAACCAAACCAAAACGACAAAAAGTACTGAAAGAAGCTCTTTGTTTAGAATAACAATAACATCAGATATATACTTAAAAATGCACTGTAGGACACAGCATCCAGAGTCCTATTCAGTTAGGAATGACACGAAGCTCAATCAATGCTAAAATATTAAAAGTAGGGAACCAGTGATCTCAACATGAAACCTATGACATCATCACACTGTAAAGAGAGATATACTACAGTAGTTATAACCCTTTCGGATGGAGAGGAAATTCAATAGATATATAGAAGTTAAAGACTGGTTTAAACTTAGAACATTTATGGGGATCAAAGGGGTAACAGCAAAGCAAACTTTGTGACATATTGAAACAAGAAACATAGGAGTCTCAACAAACACAAAAGCAACACTGAAGAAGACAAAAAGTAAACCCTTAAAGAAAAATGACCTGAAACAGAATATTAAGAGGAACAAAGTAAACATCAACATAAAAATAAAAGCACCAAAATGGTAACACACACCCTTCAATAATTACAATGAATGTAAATGGATTAAATGCTCCAATACTAATCTGAGATAAAATAGATTTTAATGTAAAATCCATCATCATGGAAAAGGACAGTCACTATTTATTGCTGAAAGTTCAATACATAGTTTATAACAATATTAAATATTCATGCATCCAATACTAGAGCATCTAAATATGTCAAACAAATGCTGATAACATTGAAAAATGAGATAGATAACTCCACAATAACAGTAGGAGACTTCAACACTCTATTTCCAGTAATGTACAAACCATCCAGAAAAAAAACTCAATAAAAATATAGAAGATCTTATGACAATCAACCAACTGGACCTCATCGACATGTGCAGAACTTTTTACCCAACAACAGATAAGTACACCTTATTTTCTAAGGCACATGGAATATTCTCCAGAATAGACAACATGTTAGGTCATAAAACAAGTCTCAACAAGATCCAAACTATTGCATTATTGAAAAGCTTCTTCTCAGATCATAAAGCCATAAAAGTTGAAATTAAAAGCAGAAAAAAACATAGATGGAAATTTGAACTCATGGAAACTGAACATTGCTCAAAAATCCATGGGCTATGGGAGAAATCAAAGATGCAATAAATAAATTTATGTAATCAAGTGAGAATGAAAACACATCATACCCAAACTTACAGGATGCAGCAAAAGCAGTACTCAAAGGCCAGTTTATCTCTATAAATGCTTACATGCAGAACGAAGAAAGGGCCCAAACCAAAGACTTAACTCTACAACTTGAACAAGCAGAAAGAGAGCAGCAAGAGAACCCCTCAGTCACCAGAAGAAAACAGATAATAAACATTAGAGTAGAATGAAATGAATTAGAGAATAGAAAAACAATTGAAAGAATGAATAAAACAAAAAAACTAGTTTTTTGAAAAGATCAACAAAATTAATAAACCATTGTCTAAACTTACAAAAGAAAAACAAGAGAGGAAGTAAATAACTAGTAAGAAATGAGACAAGAGGTGTCACAACAGACCAAAACATAATCAAAATTATTGTAACAGACTACTGTGAGAAACTGTACTTGAATGCATTTGAAAGCATATGGGATACAGACAAATTTCATCTACTAAAACTAGAACAAGGAGAAGTAGAAAAACTTAATAAGTCCATCACAAAAGAATATATTGAAAATGTCATCAAAAAACTTCCAACCTCCAATCAAGAATTACATATCCTACAAAACTATTTTTCAAATATGAAAATGAAATTTAGACCTTCTCAGATAAACAGAAACTCAGAGACTTTGTAAAAAACAAATCAAAGCTATAAAAAATATGGAAAGAATCTCTTGGCTGTGGCTTAGAAGAACAGAACCACTGATTTTGTATTTTAGAAGAGCACATCATCCAGAATCCTACTTAGTTAGGGAAGGCTCCAAATTCAATCAAAGCTTTTATACTGAAAGAAATAATCCAGTGATTATCATGAAAACTATGGTGCCATCATATTAAAAAAGAGGGATGTACTATAGTTGTTATACTCCTTCCAGATGGAGAGGAAGTGAACAAGACTGGTAGTAACTAAAATTGGGTTTATACATAGTTTGTTAAGGGGGATCACAGGGGCAGCCATAAAGTACGACAAAGATGCAACATACCATATCAAGAAATGTAACACAAGAGTCTCAACAACCACAAAACCAACTCTGAAAAAGGTGAAAAATCAATTCACAAAAAAGGATGTTCCAGAACAGATTAATAAGAACAACAGAGAAAGCATCAACACAAAAATAAACATATCACAATGGCAGCACTGAACACACACCTATCAATAATTACATTGAATGTGAATGGACTGAATGCTCCGGTAAGGAGACATGGAGTGACAACTTGGATCAAAAGATGTGACCCATCCATATATTACCTACAAGAAACTCACCTTAGACTTAAAGATAGGAAAAACAGAAAATTAAATGATGGAAGAATATATGACAAGCTAACAATGAACAAAGAAGAGCAGGTGTGGCAATTCTAATCTCAGATAAAATAGATTTTAAAGTAAAATCCACGGTTGTGGACAAGGATGGACACTATTGCTGAAAGTTTCAGTACACAAGCAAAACTTAACTATATTAAACATTTATGCACCTAATATTAGAGCACCTAAATGTGTTAAAGAAACACTGACTGCACTCAAAAAGGAGATGGATCACTCCACAGTAATAGTGGAAGACTTCAAAACTCCACCCTCAATTTTGGACAGATCACCTAGAAAAAAAGCTCAATAAAGATACAGAGGTTTAGTAACCAACTAAACCTCATTGACATAGGCAGAACATTTTACTCATCAGTAGACAACTACACATTCTTCTCCTGTGCACATGGAACATTCTCCAGAATAGACCATGAGTTTGGACATAAAGCAATTCTCAACAAAATCCATACCATTGAATTAAGGCAAAGCATCTTCTCAGACCATAAAGCCATAAAAGTCAAAATCAATAGCAGAAAAAACAGAGAGAAAGTGGAACTCTTGGAAACTAAACAACACCTTGCTAAAAAACCATGGGTTATAGAAGAAATCAAGGATGAAATAAAGAAATTCATGAATTCCAATGAGAATGAAAACACTTCCTACAAGAACCCACGAGACACAGCCAAAGCAGTTCTCAGAGGTCAGTTTTTATCTCCACAGATGCACACATCTGGAAGGAAGAAAGAAACCAAATCAAAGAACTAACTCTACACCTTGAACAAGTAGAGAGAGAACAACAGAGGAACCACTCAGGCACCAGAAGAAAACAGATCATAAAGATTAGAGCAGAACTAAATGAATCAGAGAATAGAAAAAAAATTGAAAAAATTGAAAAGACCAAAAGCTGTTTTTTTGAAAAGATCAACCAAATTGACAAACCATTGGCTAAATTTACTAAAGAAAAACAGGAAAGGAAACAGATAACCCAAATAAAAAATGAGAGGGGAGTTGTCACAACAGATCCAACAGAAATCAAAAATATCATAACAGAATACTATGAAAGACTAACAAATTTGAAAACCTAAAGGAAATGGACAAATTCCTTGATTTGTATCACCTGCCCAAGTTATCACAAAGTGAAGCAGAACAACTTCATAAACCCGTCACAAAGGAAGAGCTTGAAAAAGTCACCAAAAAACTACTACTGAGACTATATCACAGTATAGAAAGGGATGGAACACTCCCCAATTCGTTCTGTGAAGCCAGCATAACCTTGATACCAAAGCCAGGGAAAGACCCAACAAAAAAGGAGAGCCACAGACCGATATCACTCATGAATCTTGATGCAAAAATCTACAACAAAATTCTTGCCAGTAGAATACAATAACATATCAAAGAAATAATCCATCATGACCAAGTCAGATTCATACCAGGGATCCAAAGCTGGTTCAATACTAGAAAAACAACTAATGTGATTAAGCACATAAATATCACAAAAGACAAGAATCACCTGATTTTGTCCACTGATGTAGAAAAGGCATTTGATAAAGTCCAACACCCATTCATACTAAAAATTCTCAGCAAAATAGATATAGACAGAAAATTCCTCAATGCAATAAGGGCCACTTATACAAAGCCAACTACCCACATCATCCTGAATGGAGAGAGACTGGAAGACTTTCTCTTGAGAACAGGAACTAGACAAGGATGCCCACTCTCACCTCTCCTATTCAACACTGTACTAGAAGTCCTGGTCAGAGCAATTAGACAAGACCAAGAAATAAAAGGCATCTGCATCGGCAAAGAAGAAGTAAAAATCTTGCTATTTGCAGATGATATGATTGTATATGCAGACAATCCCAAAGAATCCATAAGTAAACTACTCAAACTGATAGAAGAGTCCAGCAAAGTCTCAGGATACAAGATAAACATAAGTAAATCAGTAGGATTCCTTTATACCAACAACAAGACTGTTAATGAAGAAATCATCAAATCAATACCATTTACTATAGCCCCTAAGAAGGTAAAGTACCTAGGAATAAATCTAATCAGAGAAATAACAGAGCTTTACAAAGAAAACTACAAACCCTTACTACAAGAAACTAAGAGAGACTTGCATTAATGGAGAAGCCTACCCTGTTCGTGGATAGGAAGACTTAACATTGTGAAAATGTCTATTTTACACAAAGTAATCTACTTATATAATGTAATCCAAATACAACTTCCAGTGTCATTTTTCAATGAGATGAAGAAACAGATCACTAATTTTGTTCATAGAGGGAGGAAGTCCCAGGTAAATAAAGCACTACTAAGGAAGAAGAACACATGGGGAAGCCTCTCACTATCCGAATCTATTACACTGCCACAGTAGTCAAAACAGCCTGGTACTGGTACAGAAAGAGACAGATAGGTCAATAGACCAGAATCGAGACCCCATCTGCCTATGAACACTTGATATTCAACAAAGGCCCTAAGACATAAAACTAGGCTAAAAACAATCTCTTCAACAAATAGTGCTGGCAAAATTGGATATCCATCTGCAAAAAAAGACTCACATCTGACACCTTATACAAAAATAACTCAAACTGGATAAAAGACCTAAATGTTAAATTGAAAACAATAAAGCTCATACAAGAAAAAGTAGGAACAACAATGGAAGTTTTAATACACAATGTAGAGAGACTTCAAAATCTGTCAAACAAACCACAATCAACAGAAAACAGATAAATGGAAACTATTAAGAATCAAACACTTTTGCTCATCCAAAGACTTTATCACAAGAGTTAAAAGTCCACCTACAGAATAGGAAAAAATATTTGGCAATTACATGTCAGATTGACATCTGATCTCCATAATCTATAAGGTACTACAAAATATCAATAAAAAGAAGATAAATCATCCAATTAAGTGATGGACAAAGGAGATGGACAGATATTCCTCTAAAGAGGAGATCCAGGCAGCCAAAAAACACATGTAGACATGCTCATGATCTTTAGCTATTAAAGAATATTCAGATCAAAACTATGATAAGATACCATCTCACCCCAGCAAGGTTGGCCATGATCCAAAATATGCAAAACAACAAATGCTGGAGAAGCTGTGGAGAAAGTAGAACTCTCCTACACTGTTGGTGGGACTGCAAAATGATCCAATCACTTTCGAAAGCAATTTGGCACTCCCTTAAAAAAATGGATATAGATATACCATTTGACCCAGTAGTTCCACTGCTTGGAATATATCCTGCAGAATCAAGGCCATTCACACCAACTGATATATGCACATGAATGTTTACCTCAACACTCCACAACAGCAAAAAGATGGAATCAACCCAGATGCCCAACAACAGAGGAATGGATAGGTAAACTATGGTATATATACTCAGTGGAACACTATGCAATGATAAAGAACAGCAATGATTTCAAAAAAACATCTCCTAACCTGGTTGCAACATTATGTTGAGTGGAAGTAGTGAGCGACAAAAGGCAAATATTGTATGATACCCCTACTACAATAAGAACTCAAAAACAGACTTATGCATAGAAGAAAAGACTTTTTGACAGCTGCAAGGGTGGGGAGGGTGGGAGTGTGAGGGGGAGAGAGTTTAGATTAGACAGTTGATAGAAATTTGGTTGGGTGAAATCAATGACAGGACACAATAGAAAGAAAAACAATATTAAGTAGACTTCAACATAACTTAAGTACTCCTTCCATCTTAACCCAATATTACAAAGAAAGAGTAGCTAGGGTGTGGGGCTGGGGACCATGCTGTCAGGGGAAGTCAAGGCAAATTGGCACAACTAGCGTTTTGCTAAGAGGACTCTCTGCACCCTACATTGGTGAGTGGCGTCTGGGGTCTTAAACGCTGCCAAGCTGCCATCTGATGGTACAGCAAATGGTCCCAACTCAGCAGGAACAGATGATCACCAAGGACCAAAACTACATGGGTGAAAGAGAATCCAGAGGACAAAGAGACCCACATGAGTGGGTGTCTAAATTGACTTGGGATCGGAAGAACCAGATGGTACCCAGCTACTACCAGCGATAGCCATGATGGAGCTCAGAAAGATAAGTCTCACTGACAACACAAGAATAAAAAGGGGTGCACCCTGAGATCTCCACTCAAAGACCACAACTGATTGTCCAGGGACTTTGGGGTTTCCCTGGGAGCATGGCCCCTGGCCGTGATGCTGCCCCTGCTCAAAAATCAAAATGAAGGTCCACTATTCGGACAGGAACGCGTTGGACTTGGCAACTCAGAATGACCATATCTTGGGTGCTTTTTACGGTTGTATGCATCTATAGGATATCATCCTGCTGACCTCTGGCTGGAGAAAGGAGAGTGGGTGGAGAGGAGGGGAAAGGAGACTGTTGGGAGGACAGGACATGTAGGGAGCAGAGAGGAAGAGTGTGCTGTCACCGTGCAGGGAGAGCAGTGGAAGCTGCACATAGGTGGGCATGTAAATTCATATGGGGATGTACATTTTCGTTCAATCATATTAAAAAAAAAAAACAAAAAAACAAGCAAACAAAGTCCTGTCCTAGATGGCTTCACCAGAGAATTTTATCAAACTTTCTGAGAGGAGTTAATTCCAATACTACTGAGGCTATTTCACAGTATAGAAAAGAACAGAATACTCCTGAGTTCATTCTGTAAAGCCAGCATAACCCTGGGATACCATGTCACCCTAACGATACTGGCACTAATTCAAAGAACACAAAATAACAGATGTTGGATTGGTTCTGAAGAGACTGAAAGTCTTACGCACTGCTGGTAGGAATGTAAAATAGCATAACCACTTTGGAAAAGTATATAGCACTTCCTTAAAAAGCTATAAACAGAAGTACCATATGAACCAGAAGTTCCACTCCTAGTTCTATACCCTAGAGAAATGAGAGCCAAAACATGAACAGACTTATGTACATTCATGTTCCCTGCAGCACTGTCAACAATAGTAAAAAATGTAAACACCTTAATATCTATCAACAGATGAGTGGATAAACAGGTTATGGTACATACACACAATGGAATACTATGCAGTCATAAAGACCAATCATGAATCTGCAAAACATCTGATAGCATGGAGTAATCTGGAAGGCAAGGTGCTGAGTTAAATAAGTCAGTCAAACAGGGATGACATCATATGCAAGTACTGTTTATGAGAACTCAAGAAAATATTTATACAGAGAAAAAAAGCATTCTTTTGATGGTTATGAAAGTGGAGAAGAGGACAGAGAAATCACTAATTAGATAGTAGCAAATCTCAACTTTGATGAAGGGAAGGACAACACACAGTCCTCGGAGAGTCAGCTCAACTGGACTAAAGACATTGAAGTTTCCTAGACACATTCACTTTGAGGAATTGAGTAGCTGGGCCTGGGACTTTTGGACTAAGGATATCTAGGTCAGTTGGCTTATTATAGTTAATAAAGAAAATGTTCTATGTTCCACTTTGGTGAGCAGCATCTGGAACCTTAAAACCATGTGAGCAGTCATCTAAACTACGTCTGTTGTTCTCATCTCAACCAGAGCAAGGGAGAATGAAGAAAAGCAGATACAAGGAAAATACTATCCCAAAGGACTAAAGGAACACTTGAGCTTGAGACTCCATTAGCCTGAGGCCAGAAGAACTACTAGGTTCTGGTGCCGCTAACTTTCTTGCAATTCTTGTCCTTTACCTCTCAAGAATGAACAGAGAAGTTACAAACGAGCCTTTCTACACAAACTGGGCTTTTTCAAGAGAAAAAGAGGCCTGCACAAGGCAGAGATGGAGAAGGCCTGGTGGGCAATGTTAGCCTCCAATTAGCTGAACAACGGATTTGTCTGAGTTGTGTAGATTTTGTCTTGAGAATGAGAGAGGTAGTGTTAGGGCGCCTGTGTGCTTGCAAGTGGGTTTCAAGACAGTTTGCGTAGTGAAATCTTTTGGAACTTCTAGGAGGACCTTAGACGTAGTGTTCCACCTACGCAGTTTCAAGGTAGCTTCCATGGTAAAGGTTTCTGGGGCTTACGGCAGGACTTTCGATGTAGAATTATGCCTGTGTGGTTTCCTGGTCTCTTGGTTTGATTCCCCAGTCCTGATTGTACCCCTTTGACAACTTTCCTAGCATTGTTTACTAAAAGGCATTTGCATAAAAAGGCACCTATGAGGTTTCTAGTTTTATTGTCCCTATTGTCTAAGTGTGGTTCTCGGCATACTCTTTTACTTGAAAGTCATTGAAATAAAAGTAATTCAGAGACCTCCTGATGCCCTGTCTCAGAACTAGATGGCCCTCAGCTACCGCTAATGACCATACTCACAGGGAGCACAACAGAGTTCCAGATAGAGAAAGAGAAAAATGTAGAACAGAATTAAAATATACATAAGAAGACCAGACTTAACTGTCTGACAAAGACCAGAGGAACCCCCAAAACTGTAGTCCCAGAACACTGTTAAACCAGAAGTGAACTGCTCCCAAAGCCTATTTTTTAGAAAAAAATTATACAGAACTATAAAGCAAAAGTTATTACACATGAGGAATCTGCTTTTTGGTTCAATCAAATATACTATATACCACACGATATACCACCTGTCTAAAGGCAGGATGAGAAAGCGAGAAGGGTGCCTTAGTCATCTAGTGTTGATATAACAGAAATACCATGAGCGGATGGCTTCAGAAAGAAAAATTTTATTGTCACAGTCTGGTAAGCTACAAGTCCACTGAATATGAGAGCATCTTGTAGTAGGAACCTCGGATCTAAAAGATGTGCTATGCTCTCAGTGCTGTTTTCTTGGTGGTATGAGGTTCCCAACTCTCTCTACTCACTTCTGTCTTTTATATCCAACAAGCTTGTAGATTGAGTCCTGCCTTGCCAACACCACTGCTGCCCATTCTCCCTCATGAGCATCATAGAATGGGAATGATGGCCCACTTAAATTGATACACACATTTTTTGGGGGGACACAATGTAACCCATGACAAAGAGGACAAGAAGGCAAGAAAGGACACAGGGCTTCAAAAAGTGGACAGGTATGTGTGCTGTCACATTTTGGAGATCTGCAACTAATGTTGAAAACAATGTGTGCATAATCTTTTGAATGAGAAGTTAACTGGAGCTGTAAACTTTCATCTAAGACACACGAAAAGATAATGTTGTATTGTAGTTGAGGGGAGAAAAGGACCGTTTGATTGATGGGGGGCCAGGGGCTACTGGTTCTACTCAGCAGAGGCCTGAGGCCATGTGTATACGAATGCAAAGATAGTGGATGGGTGGAGAACATGAAACTACACAGTTTTTAAAAAGGGTTTTATGTGTTTATCTGAATGTACTGTGAATATTGATCGTTTCTCCTACTCCAGTGCGGTAAGGCACTCCAAAATGTATGGTGGAAATGAATATTGATAGTACAGATTACAGAGAGAATGCCACACTGCCTTCAGCCAGTACTTGATGAGATATGCTAAAAAGAGAACTAAGATTTGGATCGGAAAAACACAGGCTTTTCATTGAAAGCCAGTTACCGTTCGTACAGAGTGTGGGCTTTAGTTGGAAATTCGAGCCCTGCTCAGCATTTGAGTTTGAAAAGACAGGCAGACTCACCCAAAACTGCTGGGAGAGGAAAAGATTTGCGTATAAAGGAAGGATCTGCAGGAAAAACTGAGACTGTTTCCAGAAAGTGGGTTGCCTTTGGGCTCACTGAGGTGGGAAAAGTCCATTCCCATGAGACCCTCCTCCAGGCTGAGAGTTCAAGGGAGCCAGTGACAGACAGCTTGGTCCGCTCACTTGTGTGGCTACCTGGATCTACTCATGAGCAGAAATGGGTGAAGTACAGCAGTGAAGTGATGGCCTGAGTCTGGATATGTTTCGTTGATATTTATTGGCTCAGTCCACCGGGGTTAGAGATGAGAGAAAGACCGAGGAAGAGCTGGCTGGTCTACAGGGCTGTAAGGTGTATGTGAACTCCTGACCCTACAGCTGATACTCATTGTGACCTAGCTTGGAGAGGTAAGGATGTATCAACTAGCACTTGTCTGAACAAAGTGAAAGATGTTTGACACTGGGAGCTAGTGTAGGTTGCTGCAATTTCATAGCTTGCTCTGGGCTGGATTTTGCTTATGGATGCAGGCATTCAAAGTTCCAACCAGAAAAGAAGATTCTTCAAGACTAAGAAATGTGCTTGTCTTCTCAGGGTACTGGTTTGATAGGGATTGCTACTTTAAACATTGGCTACCTAAAACAGGGTGAGATAAGACATGAAATGGCTGTCTTCCGTGCTTTTCTGTGTGTGCTTACACTCAAAATCAAGAGGAAAGGAAGGATCCCCGCTGGATATATTCCTGTCTTCCGGACAGACTTGGGGGAGAGAGGTGGGGAAGATGCTGATAAGATTCATCTTTGAAAGATAACTGTTAATGGAGTTGTGATTGTGAAAACTAACTATAGGCGTTGTAAATGTGAAGAAGTAGATTAATGGGAAGCACAGATTTAGTGGAACACAGGGGCAGAATCTAGAGTTCCTTAAAGGTTTTATTATGTGATACAACAGAAGTCTTAGAACAAGGGAATGAACTTTTCTTAGTTAAATTTTATCACATGTCAGAAAGGGCCAAAGACAAGTTGACTTTTGGAGTAGATCAGATGGATACCTGCGGAAGAAGTGAGAGGTTAGTGTTATTGGGCAAAGCTCCAGAGTTTGTGCCACCTGCCACTAAAAAAACCAATCACAGAGACAGGTGTCTAGACGGGTGATCAAAAGTTTTATTTCCATGTTGCCAGCACACAGGGAAAAGGTATCATTTTCATTCTCAAAGCCTGTTTGAAACCATCAGGTGACTTCAGGGCTTTTAAAGAGGGGCTACATGCCCTGCCATGCAGTGCCAGTACAGGGGCAGGTGTCAGGGAAAACCAACAAGAGCGTTTTGGGGAAGGACATCCATCTTGGAGCAGCCTCAGGAGTCTTGGGGAGATCTGCACATCAAGAGCTGGGCTCAGGAGGATGCTCTTGGTTGTCACCTGAGGCAGGGGATCCTTGAAGTGGCACCCGCCCAGGTAACCTCCATTGTCTGATGTTCCTAAAGAAGCTGTAGAAGGCTGCAGAGATTTTGTCTCAGTGGCTCTTATGAGTTAATGTAGATTTCCCAGGCCAGGTAGTCCTAGGAAGCCAGGAATTTTAAGGAAAAACAAATGAAGAATTAATCCTGACCACTTGTCTCAATCTTTCCTTTGAAAACTGGGCCTGAAGGCCCTGCCCTAGTTTCATTAGTGCCTGAGTAACCTCACACTTATGACTCTTTTGCCTTGTTGAAGGACTAATCGTTAACAACTGCTTTGAACTGGCAAAACAATTGGGAGAAGGAAGTTAACCCTTCAGGTATGAAAGGGCTAATGGCTAGAAGAGCCAGAGAGTGACCTTTATTCATAATGTATTATTTAATACGGGCCTTCTAGCTGTGGTCTTTGTGACTCACACACAGTGGTTGAATGGGACTACATAAGGAAGGTCTAGGGAACTGTGAAGAAGGGATCAGGCAGTTTTGCCATCCCACTAGGCTTTAGAAGTGAGAAAAGAGGATCTCATCACTGCCACCAGGAAAGAAGAGCCAGGAATGGCTCTTTTGGACCTGGGACCCCTGTGCTGAGAAACTCCTGGAACCAGGGGAGAGACAGAGAACTGTAACATCAAAGAAGCAGTGGCAGAGAAACCGTAGCAGCAAAATTAGCAGACCCGCAGAAAGCAGCTTAGCAGACGGAAAAAACTAAGTGACTTTGGACAGGAGGCTTGTTACTGGAATATGGTGCCTCTTGGTACTCGGTGGAGCTAGGTTGTAGACCAATGGAACTCGAGCTGAGTGCCTTTGAGCCCATGCTAACTGTCAAAGGGGAGTCTTGGGGCATTTATTTACAGTTCCAAAAGAACTTTGTAACACTTGCCCAAGCATGGCAGAGGCTGAGTGCCAAAGAAAGGTGTACCTGCAAGCACAGCTCAGAAGAGGCTATCCTGATCTATAAAATATATATTGAGCATTCCTGAACCTGAATTGTAACCTTTTACTTACCTAATAAACCCTATAATCATGATTATTTGCTGAGACCCATCACCCACAGAAGCCTCTGTAAGCAAAGTCTCACGCCTATGTGATGGTGGGCGGAGGCATCTCACCCTTGGCATATTTCTGACCGTGTTCTCCCTGATGATATTTTGTACCCTAATTAAACTTTCCTCAAAAATGCCCTCTTATCTCCAGGCATAAGGATCAAAGAAGAAGGGTTTTACAACCCCCTCGGGTTAATGAATTCCAACACAGCACACCCAGCGCGGGAATACTGAGGCCGTCCTGGCTCTGCTTGCTTCCCCCAACTGCACTTCCCCCTCCACATGTGAAACACAAGATTACACGAAGGCCCTGGGAAGCTTCCCAAGGACAACCCTCCACACAGCCCTTAGAAATAGACATCCCACTCCCTATATCAGGAAAATAGATAGGCTCCCAAGTTCATTATAATTGGTATGACAAATGAGTAAATACTAAAGAAATATCCTTCTTAGAACAACCTAAGGGTGGGGGACAGTGGACGCTTACTATCCTCACAGGAAGAGATAAGAATAAAGGAGGAACACAGAGAGACAGCAGGCTTTGGATGAGTCTACTCTTCTTTCTGTACCCTTGACCTCCAGATATGAATACAGCTGATTGAGCTCAAGGCATGACTTTGTTTTCACTGTTAATTATCACCACAATATACTTGCCTCGGGCCGTTATCTAAAAGGCCTTGGTAAGTAACATGAAAAGAGACCACAAGATGTCAGTTTCTTACTAGTCAACAGCTTATGTGGCAGAAGACCAGGGTGAAATTACGTCACCTCAATTGATTATAAAAAATAAAGAAAGCCAGGTCCTAACGGACAGGCTGCTGTTCCCCAGATTCCTGGTTGTCTCAGTCTCATTTTTTTCTTTCTTCCCTCGCCGACGCCACCCACCCCTCTGTGATCCCAGACCCTACCGGGTCTGGCTCCCGGCAATTATTGTCTGTGAGTTCTGTGTGGTCACTGCAAAGAATTAATAAACTCAGGAAAGTAGAGAGTGTTGTGGTAGGGATGGCTGGTGTCGTAATCAGTAAAGATAGTCGAGGAAAGGGGCATGTCTGACCTTTACCTCAAGGGAATCAGCCTTAGTTTGCTCATCTTGATTCTCCTTTCTCCTTGTGAGGTTACAGGAGGTCAGACAACACCTCCACCAAGACATCTCTACAGATACCAAGCCAGCCAAGCCAAGTGCCCTCGATAAAGATACCAAACAGAGGATAATTTAAAAAATTACCATACAATACCTTTGGCTTTGGACAGAGTTGGCCTAATTCATGGAGATTGTTAAAGATTAGGGGAGCAGTTACTCCTACCTGAAGGAAAAGATTCTTAGCAATCCGTTTTTCCGATCAGCCTTTTAATGTAATTTTCAGGGTGAGATTGAGGGGGAAAAAAAGGTGATTTACATTTATAAATTTTGATGTTAATATAAAATTGAGACTGAAACAAACTTGGGCATTAGAGAAGCCTTTATTTTTCAAAGGGAAAAAGTCTGTCCTGAATACAGCTTACAAAAAATAAATAAATAAAAATGCTATTTGGGCAAAAACATTACAGGTTGAAAGATGAAACAATTATCTAAGGAACTGAAGCACAACCAATGATGTTATCAGAATCATTGAATAATTGAGGGGAGAGTGGTGTTTCTGCCTGAAATTTGGGGCCTTAATTTTTTTTTTTTTTTAAATTGTGATTAAGTGAAAATGTACAATCCAAGTCAGTTTTGCATGCATGCCTATCTGCAGCTCCTTCTCCTTCTGTCTCCTGGTGACAGCACCCTCCTCTTTTTTATTCTATAATTCTAGTATCCTCCTAACAAACTCCGGTCCCCTTGTCTACACTACCTCTTCTCTACCATCTAGAAAGACACCAGTAGGTCAGCATCCTATAAATGCAGAGAACCATAAAGTACCCACACTATATGGTCACATTGGGTCCCTGAGTCCAGTCCATTCCTGTTTGAAGAGTTGACCTCAGTAACGTTTTCTGGTCAGGGGCAGCAGCAGGCTGCTCCAACTCCCAGGCCGTTGGACCATCAGTTCTGGTCTTTTAGGAGAGTTCTTGAGCTATACTCCTCCTTTTCTCCTGTTGCCGGAGGGCCTCTATGTTGTGTACCCCGTCACGGCTGTCTTTGGTGGTGGCTGGGCACCACGTGTTTCTTCTGGTCACATGTTGATACAGTTTCCCATTCACATAGGTCCTTCCATCTCCTGGCTTCTTTCTTCCTTGTGTCTTTGTTGTTCTCCGTTATCATCTGTTCTGGATGTGTTGGGACCATTTGGTGTACTTCAGACGGCAGATTGCTAGCTATTAAGACCCCAGATGTCACTCACCAGTATAGGGTGCAGAAGATTCTCTTAGCAATAGCCTAGTTATGCCAACTGGACTCGATGTCACCCCCAAAATTTTCCCCTTAATTCTAAACTTCATTTTGCTAGTGGACATCTTTCTACAGGATGTATTTTTGGAAAGCTAAATGTCAAAAAATGGACTCCTAAATTGAGCAGAGAAATAGAAAAGGGTGAGGGAAGAAAGAGAGAGAAGGAAAGACTGAAAATAGTAAGTACTTGGCATTAGTTGATTATCAAAATACGATTACACTTTCACTCTATTAACAATAACCAATATTGATTTTTTAAATCATAGGATGAATTTCTTACAAAAAAAAATACATCTGGATTTCAAGTATCACCCATAACCAAAACAAAACCCAGTGCCACTGAGTCGATTCAGACTTACAGTGATCCTATAGGACAGAGTAGAACTGCCCCATAGAGTTTCCAAGGAATGCCTGGTGGATTCGAACTGTCAACCTTTTGGGTAGCAGCTGTAGCACTTAACCACTATGTCATGGATTGAACTGTGTACTCCCAAAAATATGTGTAGCCATGTGGCTGGGCCATGATTCTCAGTATCTTGTGACTGTCCTCCATTTTGTGGTTTTCCTAAACCATATGTTAAAGGATTAAGGTGGGGCTCTGAATCCCTTCATAGGATTACCTCCCTGCTCCACTGTAAAGGGAGTTTCCCTGGAGTATGGCTTGCCCTACCTTTAATCCTTTCATCCTACCAGAGATAAAAGGACAGAGAAGCCGGCAGAGAATTGGGAACCTCGTACTATTCAGACCTGAGGTTCCTGTGCCAAGATGCTCCCTGAACAAAGATTGATGTAATAACTGGACTTTCCTCCAGAGCCGACAAGGGGGATAGCCTTCCCCTGGAGTGGACACACTGAATACGGACTTCTAGCCTACCGGACTGTGTAAGAATAAACCTTCCTTTGTTAAAGCCATCCACTCTGTGGTATTTCTGTTAGAGCAGCCCAGCTGACTAAAACACATTATGTCACCAGAGTAAATGTTGTGGAAATTTAGGTTAAATTCTTAGATAAATGTAATGGTCTTTCTTTTTTCTCTCTCTCTTACCCATGCAACACACATTGCCATTTGTTAGAGAGAAAATTAAGTGGTATGTGAAGTTGTACTAGTAATACGTTTTGTTTGGTGGCAAGGGACAACACTTTTGCAGTAGGGAGATAAAACTAGAGTATTACTCAAGAATTTCTCAGCATGCATATAAAGGACTTAAAAAAGAGGAAGGATAATTTAGAAATTCAATGTGGCAATAGAATCCTAATAACTAAGTTTTAGCATTTTTTGCAGATTTCACTAAGCTAAACACAATACTAATGGCAAAGAAGAAGGAAAGATTAAAGTACACAACAGAGGAAAGACAATGGTAAGGAGGAATCATTTTCTTCTCTTCAGAAACTGCCCCAATTCTTTCTTTTAAGATTTGGTTTTGGCATGAGTCCCATTTTGATCCCCTTAGTAGGAACTGACCTTTGTCCTTTCTGCATCTATGGAGCTAGACACGGGGTATGAGAAGAAGCGAGGCATTTGTCTCAGGCACAAAGTTGGAAGAAGCATCAAGATCTCAGTAACCAAGAGAAATAATATCTTAATGCAAGATTACAAATTGGCACACTATGGTATGTGGGCTTTCTCCTGTTTTTATAAACACAATTCTAATAACACTTAGTTTTTATCTCCATGATAGCACTCAAGTAGAACTTTTGTGAAAGCCCTCTCCCATCTTGACCATGCTCATTTCTGTATTCCTCACGCACCTACTACTTCTGCTTTAAGCATAAAGCCCTCTTAATAAATACTGAATCTATTGAAGGATTTTGCGAGAATATACTGTACTCTACCAACCAAACCAAACCCACTGCCACTGAATCAATTCTGACTCCTAGTGACCTCATAGAATGGACTAGGACTGCTCCATAGAGTTTCCAAGGAGCACTTGGTGGATTTAAACCACTGACCTTTCGGTTAGCAGACATAGCACACAACCACCGTGTTACCAAGGTTTCCAATCTGTGCTAACGAAAAACAGCGAGGAACACTTGGAAGTACTTGTAATTCAGTATTACGGGAAAATCGTCCTCCTTTTCTTTAGCTAAAATCCTGCCCAGCTTGGACAGCTAGGGAATTGTAATATTATTTTATATTTGTATGGCACTTTCCCCTACATAAAGTGCTCACATTTAATCCTCACCTGGTACCATAGTGGCTAAGAGCCCTGGCTGCTAATCAAAAAAGGTCAGCCGTTCAAATCCACCAGGCACTCCTTAGAAACTCTACGTGGTGGTTCCACTCTGTCCTATAGGGTCGCTGTGAATCGGAATTAAGTAGGTACCCATGGATGTTGCTGTCGAATTCTTCTCAGTAATTAAGAGCAATGGCTGCTAACCAAAAATGTTGGCAGTTTGTATCCACTGGCAGCTCCTTGGTGCAATTCTACTGTGTCCGGTCAGGTCTCTGCCAGTTGGACTGGATTCAACAGTAATGGATTTGGTTTGGTATTTGGCTTATCCTTCAAAGTAGGTGTTACTTGTTAGAGATTTTCTGGGTGCAGTGAGTTTCGCTTAGTCGAAAGTATGTAGAGGAAAAAACAGAGGAGGAGAAAGAAAAGGAAGAGTTTATTTGCCTCCCAGGCGACTTTACAGAGTTCTAGGATGGGAGTCTGTAGAACCGCGCGCTGGCACGGGGATTGGGGGTTTATAAAGGGGGCAGGCGGACCTTAGTGAGGACAGTGCTGAAAACAGTGCCCGTGACTATGAGAATGGTATCGGTGGCAAGTAGTCTATGGGGTCGTGGACGATTAAAGTTACTCAATTAACATAAGGGGGCTTCATTTCAGTGGAGTTGAGCCTATGGGAAAGGAGTGATAGCTATCTATCGGCCCGGGCAGATCGTCTCCTTTGAATGGAATTTCAGGAATAGCTGGCAGATAAAACGTTGTGACTCAGGCCAGGCCGCTCAGGGCATGGTAGGGGAGGGGGCTTGGGTGTCAGCCTAACATTATTATCCTTACGTAATGCGGAAGGACTGAGAAGGTAAGTGCAGAAAGAGGAGTTACAGGCAAAAAGTGACAGAGCTAGGGTTGTAATCCAGGTTTTCAGTCTTAAAATCAAATACTCTTTCTGTTACTTCCAGGACTAAAAGAAGAGGAACAATTTATGCAGCAACCACGGAAGCATCTGGTGTATCTATGGCACAGAATCTACGCAGCATTCTAACAGCAGTAGTTTACCATATAGTCTCTTCATGATTACAATTGCTCTGGTGTGTGTTTCACGAAGTAACTGACTCCTTCAGGAACAGGATAGACAGTAAGAAGCGACATATTCAATGCAAAAGGTCAAAGGGAAATTGAGGAAATGATACGTTTATTCCTTGAGTATTTGTTTCTAAGTAAAATTTTGCGATTGCTCTGTCTGATAGTCCGAAGCACATGACCATGCATGCTTCGTTCTTCCCTGTGAAAAGAAACATTTGAGGAAGACTTGGCTTGGCTTTGAAACCTTTAGCTGAAAAATGTTATTTCAATGTGAAATACCGTTAATACTCAAGAGTTGAGAGTTAAGTTTAATGGATTTCTTTTTCATCCTTACGGTAAAAATCTACGACTGTATTTTAAAACTCCAAGCCAAGCCAAGTGCCGTCGAGTCGGATCCGTAACTCCACATAGTAATTAAATTCGGTTGAGCCTATAACTGGTTCAAATATAACTTCCATCAGCATACATTAAATATATAATCAAAACCCCAAACGTCCGTTGTTAGCCGAACTAGCCGATTCCTAAGGAAAATTATAGATTGACGCCATTGATTGTTGCCCAGAGAATTAAAAAACTTCAAGGTTCTTTTATCGGGTGACAGACAGCTAAGTTTTAGGGATAGCTTTACCCTTGTGAACAACCCGATGTCAAAGAAATCCCAAGTCACTCACTCTGGTGAATCGCAACCAGTCGTGGCTATCGAATGACCAGAGGGTGCCTGAGCATTTGAATCAGAAGCAGTGATTTGTTTGCATCATCCGCTGGATTGCCAAGAGAAGGATTACGATTTGCACACGTCTTAGAGAAGAACAGTGCCCTTCTCTAACTTCCAGTGCCCCTGTCTGCAACGAATTGAATCGTCCATGTTTCGAAGCTCCGAAGGCTGGATCCGTGGCGCAGACGTCTGCAGGCGAAGGCCTCGTTGAGCGCCCAGCGGCAGTCGGGATCGGCAGACGGGAAAGCGGCCCCCGATCGGGGCAGCGCCCGGGTCAGGAGCCGCGCCCGGCCGCCGCCGCGCCGAGCCCCGCCCCCGCGCCGAGCCCCGCCCCCGGCAGCCCCGACCGTTGGACGCCCCGCCCCCGCGCCTCTTCCCGCCCCCGCCCGGCTCCCTCGCGCTCCCGGCCGCCCAGTCCCGACTGGTTCTCGCGAGATCCGGGCGGTTAGCGCTCGGGGCCTTTTCAAATCGGAATCCGTTACCGCTTCCCCGGCCGCCGCCATTGTCGCGCGCGGAGTTGTCGGCGCAGGCGGTGGAGGCGGACGCAGCGGCCTTGGGATGGCGGACGCCGACAAGCCCGAGGGGCCAGGCCTAGCTGGCGACGACAGTCCGCAGCAGCACCCCGCGGAGACGGCGGGCGAGTCGCGGCGAGAGCTGCACCCCGCCGAGCCGGAGAAGCAGCGGCCTCACAGCGGCAGCTCCAACGGCGTGAAAATGTATTGTCTTTTTCTCGGGGACCGGGCGAGGCGGGGGCAGGGCGTCGGCCTCGGGCAGCGGCGCCAGTCCGGGCCTCGACGGGGGGACGAGGGCCTCAGGCCCCCGGCCGCTTCCGGGTGGCTGGGCGGCTGAGGGAGCAGGTGCAGCCGGCCGCGCCCCGGCGGCGCTTGGCTCCTGGGCCGCGTGGCCGGAGGCCTGGGTCGGCGGGCCGGCGCCATGGGCGGCTGCAGCCCGGGCCGGAGGTGGCCCCTCTTCCCTGCTTCCGCAGGAGGGCCTCTGGGCAGCGCTCCCGGCCGTCACGGTTGCCGGGAAAACGGCCCCCTTTACAGGCCCGCCGTGAGTGCTCCTCACTAGGCAGGATCCGGGGATGACATCATAGCACGCTTCCTCTGGCCCCCGAGAGCTGGTCCAAATGGAACCGCCGCCGTCGCCGGCTGCGTCCTCAGCTTGTCCAGGCAGGGGTCGGTTCTGCTTGGTGAATCTGTTTTCACTTGAGAATCCGTAGATAGTGAAAGGAAGTTTAATAATACGCTGTGAGACTGAATTCGTTGGATTATCCGTGAGTTAGTTAAAGGAATTTTGAAAAGGGAAAGACGCACTCTGAGTTGTTGTTTTGTTCCAGCCTCCCTGTAATGTTTGTCAGCTGTGCGGGCCGAGTGTAGAATTACAGCTCATTGTGATGGGCTGTTCTTAAATATGGTATAATGGTAAAATGACATCTCTTCAACTTGGAAAAAAAAACTACTGTACTGTTGAAGTTGTAGCTCTCATCAGTGTCTGTAAAGAATTCAGTTGACTTGAATACATAGTAATTTTCTGGTTACAAGGAAATATGAAAATTGCTTTCCTTTGTTCTTGTCATGTGCTTAGAATGTGGAGTCAAGTATTTATATTCATATGCCAAGCCCTTTTAATTCACATTTGAAAGGACACTAGTAATTTAGTGAAAACATCCTT
Source organism: Heterohyrax brucei (assembly GCA_028571685.1). Classification (NCBI taxonomy): domain Eukaryota; kingdom Metazoa; phylum Chordata; class Mammalia; order Hyracoidea; family Procaviidae; genus Heterohyrax; species Heterohyrax brucei. The sequence goes on from CM053151.1 coordinate 3,262,672, forward strand.
TTCCTTAGTTCTGTGTCGGAGTAAAAGGCGGTGAACTTCGGCTCACACATGAAAATAGAAAAGGAAAGTGTTGTTCTAACTTTTCTCTGTGTGAAAATATTGGAAATAGTCTCCTGAAGACCTGGACCAGGGTAGCTGATGGCAGATGAGGTGGTAGTTGGAAGAGTGATTGCTTTTAGATCAGAACTGTAGATCAGATGATACGGACACTCTGGCTCTGGAGTGAATTTGAATAGGACAGGCAGCGTTTAGTCGGAACGGGGGTCCAGGTGTGGGCGATTGGCGCTTAGTGGAGTTTGTTCCAAAATGAAAGGTAGAGCACTTCATTAACTCAGGAGCTGGGAAATGAGGGAGGTGCTTTCTACCATGCTTGCCATTAATGTGGGGCTTCAGGGGTTTGGCCTTAGAAATAGGATTGAAAAATGGAGGAACAGTCAACTTAAAATATGGGCTTGTCACCCCCTTCTCATGATAAAACATTAACTACTTGCAGGAAATCAAACTATAGTTGGATATGATGAGTGTAGTAATAGTGTCAATATAGGTGAAACTAATACCGAAATTTCTGTAAGATTTGAAGTCTTTCAGTCTCTGTTAAACTCCCATGAGATACACCAAAACAAAAGAGGGGTGGTGGGGAAAGAATCATTTTCATTTTGAGGAAGAGGAAGCTGTAAGGTGAAGAAACAAGAAATGTTATGAAGATACTAATGCATATTCTTTCCGTATTTGTTTATAATTCGTTTTCATTCCATCCTCTTCCCCCAGTTGGAGAGATGTATTTACTATCGGGGGTTCTCGCACTGTTGCATAAATTACATACTGGTCCAGCATGGGTCACTCCAACTGAGTAATAACTAACATTATATGTATTATCCTAAACAATTTTTTCTTGTCTGTGTTTGGATTGTCACCCAATAGGCATAGTTACCAACCTAACATGTAAACCTTAGGTTAATTAGCATGTTTTCAATGGTAAGAATTTAGAGTTGATCGTAATGACCAGAGTGCCTTAAAATACACAGTGCTTAGAAGTGAACATAATGTTGCTTGTCATCAAGATCGAAATGATTTTGTTGAGTTATTCCATAGTCATTGAGGACAGAGACCATTACGTCTTGCTTTGTACTCCAAGGTCTAACACTAAAAAGAGTATATTGAAGAAATGCAGAAGTGAACTTCTATGGTCTTGAATCTCATATATAGAGGATTTAATTGGTGTGTTTATATCTGGAGTTAAGACATTAAATATCTCTTTTCTTAAGCCTTGTTTATTCCTTTATGCCAAAACAGTATACTAGTTCTCCTTACAAATGCATAGGAGGAAAAACAGAATTATCATTCTTCGGTATTTGTGTGATTAAGCAACATCTTAGAGTATATGGAGAATGAGAGTTATGTTGAGTACTTGTATGAAATAACAAACATTGGAGCAAAGTGAAGTGTTCAATAGTAGAGGCGTAATTTTGTATCGTTTGAAGTGAAGGAATGAAACTGGATTTAATTTAGGGTCTCATACTAGATGAGGTCTGCTGGTTAAGGTTTCAGACATCCTAGAAAAAGTGTTACATACCTCATAGCTGAATATCACTGTGGTCACCTTTGAAGTGCTCCACTTGGGAAGTGATGCACCAATGCCAGTGCCTAGTCCACCCTTCAAAGCAATTTTGGACCTCTTCCTGGAATGCCCATCAGAGCTCTTGTTGTAGTACCCTTGATGTCCTGAAGGTCATCACAATGTTTTCTTTTCAGTATTTACTATATCTTTGAGTAAAGAGAAAAGTCACTGGGGCCAAATCAGGTGAGTAGGGAGGGTGTTCAGTACAATTATTTAGTTACTGGCTGAAAACTTCCTCACAGACAGTTAGTTACACAGTTAAGTTCCTGAGTTTGCCACCAGAAAGAGCTCCAGAATTCCTTTGAAGGATGGACTAGACACTGGCATTGGTGCATAGCTTCTCAAGGGAAGTACTTCTTGAAGGTGACTATAGTGATACTTAATAATGAGGTATGTAGCAGTTTTTCTAGGATGAATGAAGTTCGGGGACTTAATTGCTGGCCCTCGTAGTACATATTTTTTAAACCCCACGTTAAAGTACGTTTCTTCACTTGATACTGGATTTTGATTTTTTGTCCTCATAAATTTTTTATACTTTGGGTAGACATGCCAACCAAGCCAAGTGCCATCGAGTCGGATCCGATAGACATAATTGAGTCTTAAAGAATAGATAAAATTTTTGTGACTATTGTAGAGTAAGTACAGTATAAGAGAGGAGTTTCCCTAATGAATGGTTGGAGAATTCTGGGTTTAGTACCGATGTTTTGAAATTATGCAGTATCGTATCCCAGAGGGCTTTCACATATTAAAAAAAAAAGTTCTCTTTCGTACTGTAATTGTGAAATAGATACAGAAATTGAGTAATTATAATTTAGCTACTTAATGATAAACCATCCCTCTAGCCACTAAACTGATAGGCTTTTCACACGTACTCTTAATTTGTAAGTTGAAGGTGAACAGTATTTTTAAGATGCCTCTAATTGGGGAAAACATAGAGAAATTGCAGTGTTTTCACATAGCTTCAATAAATACATAAATATATAAAGAGGATACCCCGCATGATGCTATTTTTTAATGGAATTGTCATTGTTGTACATAAATACTTACAACTTCTTGTAACGCCCACCAGATCAAAATTAAAAGAACATTGCCAGTACTTCAAAACTGTGTAATTCTAACAATTGGTTTCTTCTAGGAAGAAAATAGGCAGAGAGGAGTTTAGCCTGGAGACTGTATAGATGTCAGCTGACCTGCTGGGAGGTTTAATTAATTTGTGTAGTAGGCTGAATTCATGGAAGGTTTATCAAATAACAAAAACCTTTTTTTTTTTTAAACAAACAGTCAGCCTACTTTGAGGGATTAAAAAGAAGAGTTTGTTCTTGTAGCTCTTTATACCTAGAACCTAGAGAAAGGCCTGTATGCCTTTTGGCTAATTGAAGACATTTTCAGACGTTTCCCTCTAGTCAGACAGGTAGGTAACTTGATACAGTTGGAGAGGGAAGGAGTGGGAAGACCCTTTCCAGGCAAACATAAGTTGTTTTCTTTCATCTTAGAGCTGTGCTGATTCCTGCTTGGAAGAATAATGTCTAGAAAGTTCAATGTTACGTAACAAGTGGTTGAAACAGAACTTGGCTGTGGAATGCCGAAATGTATAGAATCCCAGAATACTTGGTTTAGAAGCTAATTTAGAGCCTGGGTTGGTAGATAGAATAATCTCAAAAGTTTTAAGAAATTCTTAATTCTGATTATCCTTCCCAGAGATTTGTATTAGTTTATATATTTAAAATTTTGCTTTAGAAATATTTACTTTAGATTTACTAGCATAGTGATTTAAAAGACGTGTTAAATCTGTTTAAAAAAATTCCTCTGAAAAGTAAATTACATTTTTCTTGATAAATCCAGATTTTTTATCTCTAGCATTTGTCTAAGTATATACCTGTATCTACTGGATGGTTGGTAGGTAATACATGTCCTGTACCTACTGGATGGTTGGTAGGTAACACATGTAATCACATGCATTGTGATTACAACCTTCTGTACTAATTATTTTCTAGTTAAACTAAAAACAAAAACAACCCAGTGCTTAGGAGCTGATTCTGACTCGTATCAACCCTGTAGACAAAGTAGAACTGGCCTTGGTAGTATAGTAGTCGAGTGCTATGGCTACTGACCAGAAAGTCCACGCCACAGTTCAAATCCTCCAGGTGCTCCTTGGAAACTTCGTGATGTAGTTCTCTGTCTATAGGGTCAGTATGAGTCGGAATCAACTCAACAACAGAGGGTTTTTTTTTCCGCCCTAGTTAGGACTTCATGAAATATTAAATTCATAAAATTCTGATTTGTCTGGCATTTTAAGTACTGGATCCCCCCTCCACCAGGTTAAGTAGTACTGGTAATAAAATGATGTAGAAAATGTTCAACATGAAAACTTGAGAGTGCCTTATAAATCTTTTATGTTGATCAAAATTGGGGCTAGAATGAATATGAGAGTCTCTGTGTGTGTGTCTCTGTCTCTGTCTCTGTCTGTCTTGGAGACCTGAAAACGATACGGGATGGTTCTCTGTACTGTAGGATTGCTGTGAGTTGGAACTGAATCAACAGTAATGAGTTTGGTTTTACATGTGGAGCCCTAGTAGCACAGTGGTTAAAAAGCTGGGCTGGTAACCCAGAGGTTGAGAGTTCAAACCCACTATTGGCTCTGCAGGAGGAAGTTGTGGCAGTCTGTTTCCATAAAGATTTGTAGCGTTAGAAACTGTATGGGGCAGTTTTACTCTGCCCAGTAAAAACCAAAAAAGAACAAACCCCTTACTGCCAAGTCACTTCCACTCTGACCCTGTAAGAGTGCTGGAACTGCCTCCAGAGTGTTTCCAGAAAGCAGCTGGTAGATTTGAACTACTGACCTCATGGTTAGTGGCCTGTCTCTTAGCCTCAGTGCCACCATTGTCTCTCTGTATAGATAGATATAACTGTATGTGAATGAGAGATAGATATAACTGTATATAAATGTGGAAACCCTGGTGGCATGGTGGTTAAGTGTTATGACTGTTAACTAGAAAGTCAGCAGTTCAAATTCTCCAGGTGCTCCGTGGAAACTATGAGGCAGTTCTACTCTGTCTATAGGGTCGCTGTGAGTTGGAATTGACTTGGTTGTGGTGCTGGTGGTATATAAATGTAGATACATAGATAAATTTATATGTTTGAATTTTTTTAAGGAAGGGAAGAGGAAAGACTTGAAGTTCTTGAAAGCACTTATTAACTGCTAGTCTTTAAGAGATAAATGAACTTTTTTTAGGGTGTCTTTTATAACTTAGATTTTTCGTACAGTTATGAATGAGGCCCAGAAAATTAATTCTGCATTAAAGATAGGGTTTTACTTACCATAGGAATAAAATCACTTGTTTTTCCTCTTTGCTAAGGTCTAATAATATTTATTAAAAAGCACAATGGGAAAAACTGTGTAATTATTTAATGCCGTAACTATTTGCAACATAAGATAAATGAATATTATTAAAGAGAAGTTTGCTAATATACCCAAACTCTTGCCTTGAAACAGCATTGAGTAATTTCAGAGCCGGGAGGCTGAGTGTCCAGCTGCTTTGCTGAGGTCTGTGTTAGCAGAATGATTGTTAGCAGAATGATTGGCCATTGGACCCTACCGGAGGTGTTTCTGAGGACAGTCCTGGTGATCTGCTTCCAAAAATCACTCTATTGAAAACCCTGTGGAGCAGTTCTACTCTGTGCACATTGGGTCCCAATGAATTGGAATCAACTCACCAGTGACTTAACAACAACAAATCTTGCTGGAGTGTTGTGTGAAGTGAGAAATAACGCAGTATTTATTTGACGTAGACAACCATTCTTAGAAGCATAACTGATTTTTCTTTTTAATTTGTAGGGAGAATGATGATTCAGTAAGAGAAGAGAAACCTGAGTTAAAAGAAAAGTCTACAGGAAGTAAGAAGGCTAATAGATTCCATCCTTATTCCAAGGACAAGAATTCAGGCACTGGAGAAAAGAAGGGTCCAAATCGTAACAGAGTTTTCATTAGCAACATCCCATATGACATGAAATGGCAAGCTATTAAAGATCTAATGAGAGAAAAAGGTAACTGTCTCTGAAATAACCCACTTCTTGGACAGTCATCGTGTAGAAAGGGTAGGAAATGAAATGGGCTTTTTTATTCTTCTGAGCCACACAGACTCAAAACATAATGTATTTTTGTTTCTTGACACTTGGATTAATCATATTCCTCTTTCACTCAACACAATCTCATTACAACATAGTATGGATAAATGAAGTATTTTTCTTTTTGCCATTTTAGAAGAATAGTAGTGAGCCAGTATATGTATGCCACCAAGACTTTTGCTAAAGAGATTGCTTTGTCTTGTTGAAGTTTTTATAGATTTTTTAAAGGACTATTTCATTAGTTAAGAATACATTTGTGTGTTATAATACGATTAATAAGGTATTTTATTTTTTATTTTTTATTTTATTTTCCTCTAAAAGCTGTTTTGTTACTATCTTGGTGGAGTCTGGAATCTGGCTGTGGAATTCATTTTGTTTGCATTGTCATGACTGCCATGATGCTGTCTTTGCAGAACCTGAAAACCTTCATCTTTTATAGGGTTGGTTTTGGGGAAAAATAATTTTAATACTTGATTTTGTAAAAGTTAGTTTTGTTATCTCTTGACAAATTGCAAACTATGTACTTGGTTTTGAGGCTGTTTTCTTCTAATAAATAAAAAATATTTGCAGTGGTGTATCTGTTGTAAGGTGACAACTATTTGATTGGTTATATTCATTGACTTTATTTAGAAAGTGTGTGGCTTGCAGTGAAGCATGATTTGTAAATTTAGTATTGATGGCAAACATGATTGAAGACATTCAGGTAGAAAGTCACCTTAAAACAGCTGTTGTGTGTAGGCTGACCAAAGTTATTTGAAAAGCGCTAATGTTGATGTTTTTAATATGATAGGCTAAGGGACCATTTGTATGTATATGTGTATTTGTTCACCAACTATATCATGCTGGCCAAAATATGATCTGTAGTATGAATTAGGTTAATATAGTTGTTAGCTTTTTTAGAGAATGTGGATGATGTACATTTCTGAAAATTAGTTAAATTTACATAGCCATTGATAGGAGGTATGTTGGTCTGGTTTTGATTGTTGGTGAATAATAGGTGCTTTTCTGTAGAGTTGTGCAGAGGTGTGCAGTAAAGCAAGATACTGGTGTTTAAATGTATTGTTTCTTGGTATTTTCCTTTTGTATGTCTTATGTAGTTGGTGAGGTTACATACGTGGAGCTCTTTAAGGATGCGGAAGGAAAATCAAGGGTAAGTGCTGTGGGCAATAATCTGCTAGAGGTTTAAAAGTTCCTCAGCAGTTTACTTTTTGTATAATACTTGTACCAGTTTTTGGAAACTTAAGTTTCATTTTGCTTTAATTTATCATGCAAGATTTGAGGCTTTGTACTAGTAAGCCTGACATTTATGCAGACCAAACCAGCTGCCTGGAAGGGATGGATTTTTTTAACGGCCCACAAAGGGCATTCACTTTCCCAATGCTCTCAGGTAACGCTTCTTAGCGAGTAGATTTTTTTTGTTGTTGTTGTTGTGTTTTGATGTCTTTAAGAATATTTTAAAGTCATGGAATTGATAATGCTATGTAAGATTAAGTTCTGTGAGAGGCCTATAGTTTAAAGGTGTTAATTCAGAATGTATGCTGGAAATTTACTGAAGGGCTTAATTTGGTAGTCTGCAGGGTTACATAAGGGGCAGTTCTCTGACCAATTGGTATGAATAATACTGACAATTAAATCAACATGGAAGGAACTGGTTGACAGCAGATTTTGACTTTTAGCGACAAGAATTCTCAAAGGTGTCTAATAATAGCAAAAACCAGTTGGGTAGATAATAAATACTTGGTCATCAGATGGCACATTGAACAGAAATAATCACAAGGAATTATTTTAAAAAGGTTGTACAAATTTGTTTCTTTAGCACAGATGATCTTTTTATGTACTTCTACACTGGATGCTATTAAATGTGTGCAGCCAGTTTTTTCTAGCCGAGAACTTCGTTAAAAATGAGATTAATATCTGTTTTATATTTTAATAAAAATTGAAGAATATATGTAATCAGAACTATTGTGCATAGTACATCTTCTGAAAATACACGTGGCTTTATAAATATGATTGGAACCTTTACCTCTTTTGATTGAATTTGTACAATGATACTTCATTGGTTTAACTCAAAGAGAAGTCATCTAAAAGTAAAACGTGCTCCACAGTTGCTAAATTCTAGGGTTTGAAGTTGATTTTATTTTAATTTACAGAAAATTTATGGTTTCTTGTCCGTTATGTTGTAGAGGTATAAAACATTAAAAATGATCTCATTGGTTGCTCTTTAATGACTGAAGTGTTAGATTCTACCTTTTAACTTCATCTACTGATCTAAAAATGTTTTTCTTTTGCATATGTTGACAAATGTACCTGGATATAGGGTTGTGGGTAAGAATTTTTCTTTTCTTTTTCAATTTAAGTGTCTTAAGTCAAATTTAAACTTCTCATTGGGAAAAAGCCTTAGTCCTTAAAGCATTTCCTCTCAATTTTTTCCTCATTCAGTGTGGTTGAATTCAAAGATGAAGAATTTGTAAAGAAAGCACTAGAAACTATGAACAAATATGATCTTAGTGGAAGACCTCTAAATATTAAGGAGGTAAGATTTCTTATTGGAAGTGGTTTAAATATTTGACTGTCAGGACATATTTCCTTTAGGTGTTCATTCTTGGTAAATGTGTGTGATAACAAATAGTTTTTTGTTTGCCCTTAGGGAGTTATCCTTATATGTTTGATTTATTCCAGATAATTATAAGCAGAGATGCATAATTAAAATATGTGTAATTTAAAGGACCCAGAAATTTGAAACTTGAAATTCTGACTTCATTTGGTTAGGCACTTTTAATTTTCATGTATTACAGTAATAGCTGAGAAATACAATAGATATTTTAGTATTTGGTAATGAAATGCTGCTGCTTTTAATAATGTAACTATTACAGATTTGAAGAAAATTGATGATCTTATTTTATAAAGTTAAGCTAGAAATTGTGACAGATTAAAATGTAAGAGAACTTACAAATCTGTTAGCAAAATTTATAACTGAATTTTGGAATCTCCTGAATGCAAATGCCCCTTGTATGTGAAAGTATAGCAGTATAAATACATGCACTGGAATTGTCAGAAGAGACATGAAATATTTATAATTAGCTGTAATTTATCTAGGAAGTGATTATCTTGGATAGTCATTTTCGTGGACTCCTTTATTTTGTGTTGTTAAACCTCTGAGTTGTTTGATCATGGATCATTTCTGCACATATCCTTGATAACGTCTATTTTACAAAAGGTAGAGGACTCTTAAGAATCTCTATTGCCATGGATGCTTGTCTTTGGTTGTGCAGTAGTACTGTTAGCATTGGCATTTAACTCTCTTTAGCAGTGATTTGAGTCCCGGTTCCCTTACCTTCTAGCTGTGTGATTAGGCGTGTTATTTAACTCCTCTGAGTCTTGGTAATAGGTAATACTACTGACAGTACTTAACCCAGTGTAGTTTTTATGGCAAATTAAATAAGATTCATGGTAGAGAGCTCAAGCTCTGACATATGTGAACCTTCCCGACCTGGGCAAGTTACTTAAACTCTGTTCCTTTCTTTCCTTATCTGTAAAATAGGAGTAATAATAGAACCTACCTGATAGTGTTGTTATACAAATTTAAAGAGTTAATATATATAAACCACTTAATAAATGTTAGGTAGTTATTATAATTGTAGTATTATAGGAAGCATGTAACATTTTACCTAAAATACTGTAGCTACGTATGGTTAATTAATAATGATAATCATGGTGGTTGTTTTTGTCTAAGTTGGGATTGTTAGTGGTTGTTAGTCTTTTGTTCCTCTGTGCAAAGGCTAGTGGTGCTAACACATAACAGTATCACAAATTCCTTTTATCGGAGTTAGCACAAATATTTTTCTAACCCTGTTTGAACCTAGAGTCTTCTTTGGGTTTTCCCTATTTACTGAATTTTTTTGACAGGAAAGTAGAGAATTGGTAAGGAAAGAGTTTAGACTGATGAAGTCTGCAGCCCATTGATAGTTCTTAGGATTTATGGTTATGTTCAACATAAGAATTTATGGTTCTGTTGAGCATAATCATTTGGTATTCAGGTGATGACATGTTGTGTGTGTGTGTGTGTGTGTGTGTTTTAATGGAAAGTTTCTGTCTGCATTTCACTTTATGGAGTTAAGTGAAAAATGTGTTCAAAAATGGCTGTTTTTTTGCCTAAAGGGTAGTTGTCATATAAAACAAATGTACTTTAAAAAAAAGTAACAGTAGTGCTCTTCACTTGAATACTTAGCTTTCCATTGTCTTTTTCTCCCAATGATAACGATCATTGTTGATGAAGGAAAGGGGTGAGAAGGTGGATAATTGTGTTTTCTTTAGGAATGAAACTAATGGGTCAGGATTAGAATAGCTCCCTCTTTTTTCACTGCGGTATCCTTGAGTCTTATAATGGTCTGTTACAATGTTGAAAAGCTTTGAATTTGTCTGAGTTGGATGTTGGGGACATCCAGTGATGAAAATTCAGCATTTACTGAATTTTGTATGGAAAAGAACCTCAGGAAGCAGTACTTTGTGTCCAGTATACTAACATGCTGGTGTGAGGGCAAAATTAAACTGATTTCAAGGTTTTAATGGCTTCAGTGATGGAATGCAGTACTTAACTGATACCTCTGGAGACAAAATCTTCCATCTAGCCCCAGAGTTTTATGGGACCCAGTTTTCTGGGTGAGAAAAACAGAGCTCACTGAATCTTTAAACCCCAAAACCCACTGCCATTGAGTCTGTTCCAACTCATAGCAACTCTAGAGGTCAGAGTGAAACTGCTCCATAGAGTTTCCAAGGAGTACCTGGTGGGTTTGAACTGCCTACTTTTTGCTTAGCAGATGTAGCACTTAACCCACTATGCCACAAGGGTTTCCACCTGAATCTTTTAAGAGGATCAATAATTTGAGCTAGATAGGATAGCTACTGTAGAATTTGAAGTTATTTTTTTCATTATGTGTATAGTTTGACTGATATATCTAATAGCATTTGACATTTGTTGTGTGTTGTAGGATCCTGATGGAGAAAATGCTCGTAGGGCATTGCAGCGAACGGGAGGGTCGTTTCCAGGAGGCCATGTTGCTGATATGGGATCGGGGTTGATGAATTTACCACCATCCATTCTGAATAATCCAAACATTCCTCCTGAGGTTATCAGTAATTTGCAGGCTGGTAGACTTGGTTCCACAATTTTTGTTGCTAATGTAAGCAAGCTTTAGTCTAAGATTTTGCCATTTGGGACATTGAGCTCTAATTAGTTTATTTCATCAGATGAATGGGTTGTAGGTGTATAGACCATTTGCTTGTTTTAAACGAAAGTGAAATGAAACAGTAATGATTGTAGACTCAAATCCAGTTTAAGTCTTTATAGAGTGTAAATATCTGTTCAGGGTTTTTATTAACTGGAGAATTTATAAACTTATTTTAGCAGTTCTTAAAATTTATGTGCTTTTGTTAGTATGGCTAAGTGGATTTTTGTATTTTAGTTGTTAATTGTGAATATGCGTGTTGTAATTGGTTTGTGATTTTCTAAGGTTTTCGAAATTTTAACTTCTCTCAGTAAAGGTAGAAGTATAATTTTCAAGTGTAGAAAACAGTATTGAGCAGTCAAGAGACAGAACTAAAAAAAAGGATAGTTAACGTAGATGTGGCTTAACTTATTTTAAAATGTTTTTATTTGAACATCATTGATAATACTGTGAAACAAGAATTACAGTCATTCAGTTTTGAGAGTTGAGAAAAGGTCTTTTGTATTCTTTATAAATGGGAAATGAATTTTTGTTTCCATTTTCTTGGTATGTAACTTTACAAAATTTATTTTAAGCTTGACTTCAAAGTTGGTTGGAAGAAGTTAAAGGAAGTGTTCAGCATAGCTGGAACTGTAAAGCGGGCAGATATTAAGGAAGACAAAGATGGCAAGAGCAGAGGAATGGGCACAGTCACTTTTGAACAAGCAATTGAAGCAGTTCAAGCAATTTGTATCCTGATTTATATTTTACCTTTAATTAATGAGGTTGAAGAAGCTTGATGCCGTTTTGTGAGGGTTACAGAATTTAAGTTTGCTGACTAGCAATGTAGTTTAGAACTTGACTTTGCTATAATGTACAGACCTGGTAAGAACTTTTTTTTTCACTTTCCCTGCCCACCTCAGCTAACTGTGTGTATACATATTTTTGATAGCTATGTAATGCATTGTATATTAATGCAATAAATGAAGTAGTGCTAGTTTTCTTTTCTCTTTCAGTAGTTAGATTAAATGATTTCATTTCATTTATAAAATTATAAAACAAGATTTTCTGTTGAGTGTCTGGAACAGGCTGATACTAATAAGTAAAATATTGAAGATGGTAATTAAGATATTAGAGAGATTAGAGATATTAAAATGAGTGAACATTCGTTTGTGTTCCAGTATAAATTTACAGTCACCTGAACTGACTTTCCTTGACTGAATCCACAGCTATGTTCAATGGTCAGTTTTTATTTGATAGACCAATGCATGTGAAAATGGTGAGTTCACATATAGTACTTCTACCCTGTCTTACCTGCTCTCTGCATTAGTTTTTTTTTTTTTTTTCTTTTATATATTAACTGTATAATCAACTTCTTTGAAATTAGGATGACAAGTCTGTCCCTCATGAAGACTACCGTTCACATGATAGTAAGGCACCACAATTACCACGTAAGTAAAAGCTGTTATTGGAAGTTATGTAGACTCTCTTTTTCAGCATTATTATGTACTGAGCAAGCTATGTTTTTGTGCCTATATCTTAAGTTGTTTACAGTTAGGTGTTAGAAGCTATGAAGTTAGTTTGGCATGATTGATTAGGGAGACTGAGAAAATAAATGTTATGCATCGTTTTTTTGTTTTTGGTATTTTTTTCCTGATCATAAGAGTCATACAGAATTTGGCAAATTCATACACAAGCAGAAAAAAGTCCCTTGTAACTTTCCGCTTGTGGGTAACCACCATTATAACAATTCTGTATGTTTTCTTCCACTTTTTTTTTTAACATAGTTAATGAAGTACCAGATAAGTTTGTTTTTGAACAGTAGTGTATAAACAATTTTTTTCTCTTTTTATTATGATTGAGTGAAAATGTGCGTTCTCATATAAATTTGCATGCCCACCTATATGCAGCCTTCACTGTCCTGTCTGCCTAGTGACAGCACACTCTCCTTCTTTGCTCCATACATGTCTTATTCTCCCAACAATCTCCTGTCCCGTCCTCTGTACCTACTCCCCTGCCTCCAGTAAGAGGTCAGCAGGATGACATCCTCTAGATGCATAGGACCACAAAGTGCACACATGATATGGTCACTCTGTATCGCCAAGTCCAGTCCATTCCTGTCTGAAGAGTTTTTATGATTTATGGACTGGGGCAGCATCAGGGCCAGGGGACATGCCTCCAGGGGAACTCCGAGGCCCCTGGACCATCAGTTACAGTCTTGTAGTGGAGATCTCAGGGTGTACCCTTTTTCATTCTTGTGTTGTCAGTGAGACTGAGCTGGGAGCTCCATCATGGCTATCACTGGTGGTGGCCAGGCACCATCCAATTCTTCTGGTCACAAATCGATCACCCACTCACGTGGGTCTCTGTCTTCTGGGTTCTCGTTGCTCCATGTCATTTTGGTCCTTGGTGATCATCCGTTCCTGTGGAGTTGGTACCATTTGCTGTGCTCTCACATGGCAGTGTGGCAGCTTGTTAAGACCCCAGACGCCACTCACTGATGTGGGATGCAGAGGGCTCTCTTAGCAAGACGCTAGTTGTGCCATTTGGCCTTGATTTCCCCTGAGAGCATGGCCCCCAGCCGCTCGCTCCAGCTACTCTGTCCTTGCAATATTGGGTTAAGATGGGAGGAGTAATCATATTATGTTGAAGTCCACTTAATATTGAGCTTCTTTCTGCTGTGTGCTGTCAGATTTCATCCAACCAAATGTCTGTCAACTATCTAATCTAAACCCTCCCCTCCCCCATACCCTTGCAGCTGTCAGTCTTTTCTTCTATGCATGAGTCTGTTTTTTAAGTTCTTATTGTAGGGATCTCACACTGTTTGTCTTTTTGTCACTGACTGCTTTCACTCAGCATAATGTCCACCAGTTGAAACCAGGTTATGAGATGTTTTCTAAAATCATCGTTGTTCTTTATCATTGCATAATGTTCATTGAGTATATATACCATAGTTCACCTATCCATTCCTCTGTTGTTGGGCATCTGGGTTGATTCAGTCTTTTGCGGTTGTGGACTGGGCTGCAATAAACGTTCGTGTGCATCATGTGTCAGTTGGTGTGAATGGCCTTGATTCTGTCAGATATATTCCAAGCAATAGAATTACTGGGTCAAATGGTGTGTCTATATCCAGCTTTCTAAGGAAGTGCCAGATTGTTTTCCAAAAAGGTTGCACCATTTTGCAGTCCCACCAACAGTGGGACTCCACCATTTGTTGTTGTGTGTTTTGTGGATCATTGCTAACCTTGTTGGAGTGAGATGGTATCTCATTGTAGTTTTGATTTGAATGTCTTTAATAGCTAATGATCGTGAGCATGTCTGGATATGTTCTTTGGCTGCCTAGATCTCCTCTTTAGAGAAGTGTCTGTCCATCTCCTTTGCTCATCGCTTAATTGGAAGATTTATCTTTTTCTTGCTGATATTTTGTAGTACCGTATAGATATGGAGATCAGATGTCGATCTGACATGTAGTTGAGAAATATTTTTTCCCATTCTGTAGGTGGCCTTATAATTCTGTTAATAAAGCCTTTGGATGAGTGACAGTGTTTCATTCTTAGTAGTTCCCATTTATCTATTTTCTCTACTGTTTGTGGTTTGTTTGATAGATTTTGAAGTCTGTCTACGTTGTGTATTAAAACTTCCACTGTTGTTCCTACTTTTCTTGGATGAGACATATAAACAATTTTTCATGTTAAAAATTCTTCCAGTGTGTTTTTACTGCTGTATAATAGTCCATTTTACGGATGTTCCGTAATTGTTTTACTATTATGTATATTTAGGTGTTTTAACTTCTTTCCTTTAATAGCCAACGGAGTAATTCATGTCTTTTAGGATACAAATCTTTGGTATGTTTTTGGTTATTTCCTTAGGAGGTGCCACTTGCCAGGTTCATACTGCTAACATTTCGGCTAGTAGATGAACACTTAACCACCTGTGCCACCCAGGGACTTTTTAAAAATAGATATGCAGAAGTAGATTTACAGGTGTGCCTGTTGAATAGTATTATCAGATTGATTCCCAGGGAGTTAGAATACAGTGTATTTGGCATTTCAGCACCTCATCTACTATGTGGTGATAATACCAGTGTCTCCTCCTTGGGGTTGATGTGAATGTTACATTAATATGTCAGAATAGTTCTGGCATAATACAAGCACTGAAGTATTATGTTTTTCTTACTGCTTTATTTGTACTTTTTTAGTTACTGTAAAATAGTTAGGTATGCAGAACAAAAAATGATCACTGATGTAGCTGTCATATACAATGGTTGTGTTGGATTATTTTTTTTCATTTAAAACAAGAAAATCATACAGATAAATTGGAGATGCCCTCTTCTCCCTACTGTCAGCTCTGACCAGATAACTTTATTGAGAGGAAACAACTTAAGAATTTAGTGTTTATCATTTAGATGTTTATAATTTAACTACATATTTTCACATGCATAAATATTTTATGGAATTACTTTGCTGGCTTTAAAATTTAGTGTGAATGCTATATTGCACACATTCCTTGTCGTGCTCCTTTTGGTTTAATATTTTTAAGATTTGTTTGTGGTAAAGATAAAACTCTGGTTCATTTGTTTTAACTGCAAATAACACATTTTACCATTTCCTGTTTTTTAGGTTATTCTGTTACTATAAACAATACAGTCAACTTTCTTGTTTGTCTCCTTGTTTGTATGTATCTCGAAGTAAAATTCTTGGTTTTGAACATCTAGAAGTTTATGTGTATCTAGAAGTGAAGTTCTTGTTCTTGCGCATCTAAACTTTGTAAGATACTGGCAGAATGCTCCTTAAAGTGGTTGTACAGATTTATACTCTATCTCCTGATTTATGAGATTTTTCTTTATATTTTTCAGGACTCTTGAATAAAATGCTATCATTCCATTTGCATTTGTGTTTTCCTTTTCATTTTCCTGGTTACTAGTGAGCTTGAACAGCTCTTCCTGTTGTTGTTGGTTATTTTTTCTGTGAATTAGCTGTTGACTGCGTTTACTCCTGTGGCGGTTTATTTACTGACGGTCTTACTCGTTTCTAGGCGCTCTCTGTGTATTTGGAGTGCTTGGGGTGCTTTCAGTTGGGTTCTACCCACGTGTCACTTTTCATTTGTCTAAGATGTCTTTTGTACAGAGAAGTGTTAACTTTTTTGAAAATTTTTTATTTACTGTTTTGAATTGAAAGTTTACAGTTTGACTCAGTTTGTCATACAAAAAGTTAACACTCTGTTATGTGACCCTGGTGCTCTCCCCACACTGACTGCACATTTCTCCTTTCTCCTGTGTTTCCTGTGTTGGTTGAGCTACCTTCTGTCCCTCTGTGCCTTCTCATCTGGCCCCCGGACAGGAGGTGCCAGGTTAGTCTCCTGTAACTACTTAAGCCAAAGAATCACAATCTTCACCAACTTTGAAATGGAAGACCATTTCAGTCTTTCAAGGAGTTGGTTTTAGGAAGGTTTTATTTCTAGGCTAACTGTCCTGGGGCCATGTCTTCCAGGGTCCCTCCAGTCTGTCAGGCCGTCAAATCTGATGTTTTCACCAGAGTTCAAGTTCTACACCTCACATTCCTCCTGCTCCAGTGGGAATTGACTGTTGAGATTCCTGTCAAGGCAGTCATTGGTGATAGCCAGGCACCATCTAGCTCTTCAGTCTCATCCTGATGTAGTCTTTGGCTTATGTGGCCCTTTTTGTTTCTGTGGCGTGTATTTGCCTTATGTCTCTGATGTTGTTGGTTCTCCTTTGGTCTGTGTGAGTTGAGATCAGTTGATGGTGTGTAGATGGCTGCCTGCTAGGTTTTAAGACCCTAGATACCACTGACCAGGATGGGATGCATAACATTTTCTTAATAAACTTTGTTTTGCCAAATGACCTACATGTTCCCTGAAACCAGGGTCCTCAGGCCCCTTCTCCTCTACTGTGTCCCTCAAAGTGTTTGGTTGTGCTTATAAAACGTAGCTTTTGGTTTAGTCCAGTTGTGATGACTTCTGCTGTACTGTGTGTTGTCTCTCCTCTCACCTAAAATAATTCTTGTCTGCTGTCTAGTTAGTGAATAATATACTCCCTACCTCCTCACCCTTGTTAACTGTTAAAGACTGTTTACTTCTGTGATTAAACCTTTTCTGGTGTTCTTATAATAGTGGTCTCATATAATAGTTGTCCTTTTGCAGCTGACTAATTTCACCCCTGTTGCCTAGTGGTCAAGTAGAGTGGCTGCTAACCAAAAGGGCAGCAGTTCAAGTGTGCCAGGTGCTCGTTGGAAACTCGACGGGGCAGTTCTACACGATACTGTAGGGTCACTGTGAGTTGGAATTTACTTGATAGCAGTAGGTTTAGTTTTTTGGTTTTAATTTCACTCAGCGTAATGCTGTTCACCTTCTTCCATGTTATGAGATGCTTCCCCAATTCATCTTTGTTTATTATCATCATGTTGTATTCCATTGTGTGAAAATGCTGTAATATGTTTGTTCATTCATCCGTTCATGGGCATCTAGGTTCCATCTTTTCGCAGTCGTGGACAGTGCTGTAATGAACATTGGTGTGCGTGTATCTTTTCACATGACATTCTTATTTCGCTGGATATAGTCCAAGAACTGAGATTGATGAGTCATTTTTCTCTTTCTAGCTCTTTAAGATGTGTTAAATTATAATGTTAAATTTGTTAGCCTTTTCCTTTTGGGTTTCAGCTTTTTGTACCTGTTTTCATATATTCACTTTTTTTTTGAATTGTGTTTCACGTTGAAAGTTTATAGTTCCAGTCAGTTTATCTACAAAGCCTTACATGTACTTTGTCTTTTGAACCTAGCTGCTCTCCCTACACTGTGACAACATACTCCTCTCCTTCTACCCTGTATTTTCCGTGTCCGTTTAACCAGCTTTTGTCCCCTTCTTCCTTCTCATCTCACCTCCGGATAGGAGCAACCAGTTAGTCTCCTGTATCTACCCAAGCTGAGAACACACGATTTACTTTTAAGTTAGCGTCTTCTGATTTTTAGTACATTTTAATTTGATATGTGTGTATGGTTTAAAGCAGTGATTTGTTTTTTCTCGTGAATGATAGTTTCAGCTCTTTATGTAGAATATTCTCCAAGGATGTGTCTTAAAAAGTTCTGAAACATGTATGAACCTGTATGTATTAACATACTGCCTTAATTACCAGCTTTATATGAAGTCTTGATTTTTAGTAGGTTCCACCCTCCCCTCCTCCTACCGCCTCTGTTGCTACTACTCCCTCCCATGTTCTTTTCCTTCACATTATTGGATTATATTTGGCTATTTGGTCTTTTATATGACTTTTAGGAGGTAAATATTTTATGTTCCATTATAAGGCTTGTTTTTCTTTTGATTGGAATTGATACTGTTACAGTTTGGAGTTCTGTCATGATCTGTTGTGTGGCATATTTTAATAAATATTCCGGTTGTGCTTGGTGAGTGCAGTGTCCTATGTATGTTCATTAAGACAAGTTTGTTAATCACTTAAATTAGCTTGTATCCATACTGATGCTTTTGTCTGCTTGTGCTGTCAGTTACTGAGAGAGTTAATTCGGTATGGTAAAATGTCCCACTAGGATGATGATTTTATCTTTTTTCTTTTTATTTTAATGTCTTGATGTTTAGAATTGGTATATTTTCTTAATGAGCTCCATATTTTATTATTATAAAGGGAACTTGCATATAGTCAATACTGTGATTGTTCCATCTAGTACTAAGTAGGTATGATAGCTTTGTTTACAATTGCTTGATAAGCTTTCTTTTATATTTTTACTCTTTTAGGCATGCTACTTTTAAGCAGCATTGTAGATGTTACTGGATTTTTAAAAAGTTAGTCCTGCAGGCTTTTCCCTGAAAGTGAGTTAGTTTAGTCACATTAATTTTTTTATTTGGCTTAACTCCTATTATTTTGTCTTCAGTTTTTGACTTTTTTCCTCCAGGTGGCAATCTTCTTCTCCTTTTTTTAAAAAAATATTTTTTTATTGTGATTAAGTGAAAGTTTACAATTTGAGTCAATTTTCCATAAAAAACCCTAAGCACTGACCTCTCTGCAATTCTAAATGCCCTCCTCACCCTGTGACAGCACTCTCTTCTTTTCCACTCTTTACTTCCAGTGTCCATTCAACCAAACACTTGTCCCCTCTTCTCCATCCTCTTGTCTCCCTTCTAAGAAGAGAACAGTTGGACAGCCCCATTTATATATATATTAAACTGTAAAGTATGCACACTGCCTGCTTCACTCTGTGTCCCCAAGTCCAGTCCATTCTTTGTATGAAGTGTTGGCTGCAACTCTGGGCTAGCAGCATGTCTAGGGGTCATGTTGCCAGGGGACCTTCAGAGTTGCTGGACCATCAAGTCTGGTCTTTTAATAGAATTCTTGATCTGCACACCTCTTTTTCTTGTGCTACGTACGTCAGGGATTCTACATTCTACACTGTATTCTGTCAGGGCCGTCTGATGATGTGTGGGTACCATCTGGTTCTTTTGTTCTCTTGCTGATGTAGTCTCCCAGTGATACGGATCCTTCTGTCTTGTGGGCTCAGTTTTCCTTGTGTCTTTGATGTTCCCAGTTGTCATCTATTCCAGCTGGGTAGGGACCCGTTGATGTCCCTCAGATGGCAGCTTGGTGGCTTTCAAGACCCCAGGTGCCACTCACCAATATGGGGTGCAGAGGGCTCTCTTGGAAAAAGACTAGTTATACCAGCTGACCTCAGTGTCCCCTGAAAACATGGCCCCCAGACCCCTGTGCTTGCTACTCTGTCCTTCGAAATGTTGGGCTGAATTTGGAAAACCTTTTAGCTTATAGTGTAGTCTGTTTATGCTGACTTACCTGATTTCTCCTGCATGCTGTCACTTCCTTCACCTAACTGAATTCCTGTTGACTAATGTACGAATAGCTGCCTCCCTCCCCCCTCCCTTCCTCCCCCCTCCCCTTCTAGCCGTCAAAGAGTACTTTCTTGTCCCCCCCCCCCATGACATTATTTATTGGTGCGTAATACTCTTAACCGTCCTCACTCCTTGGTTGGGATTGCTTCAGAGTGTGTTCCACAAGGTGTCCCCGAGTTCCCTGGTGTGATTGGATTCAGTTGCCCACAGCAGTAGTGGGCTTGCTCCTGTATGTATTCTTCGTTGACTTTTTCTGTTTCTTCTTTTTTTTTTTTAATTCTGATTAAATGAAAGTATACAATCCAAATTGGTTTTGCGTGCCCACCTGTCTGGGAGTCGTTCTGCTCTCCACACCTGGTGACAGCACACTCCTCCTTTTCACTTACAGTTCTACTATCATCTTAACAAGCATCTGTCCCCTTCTCTCCACGTTCTCTCCCGTCTAGAAATAGACCAGCAGAACAGCATCCTATAAATGCATAGAACCGTTAAGCATGCATGCTGTGTGTTCATACTGTGTCCCAAATCCAGTTCATTCTTGTCTGAAGAGTGGACCTCATTACTGTTTTTTCTGGTCAGGGACAGCAGCAGTTTAGGGGTCATGCTCTCAAGGGATACTCTGTGCTGTTGGAGCATCCCTTCAAGTCCTTCAGTAGAGTTGTTGGGGTGCACACCCCTTTTTCTCATACTGCCTCAGGTACTCTGCATTTTGTGCCCCCATCATAGCTGTCTTTGGTGGTGGCTAGGCACCGTCTGCTTCTTTTGATCTCAGATTGATGCAGTCTTCCAATTGTATGGGTCCTTTTGTTTCCTGGGCTCTTTTTTCCTCGTATTTTTGTTGTTCTCGGTGATCATCTGTTCCAGATGAGTTGGGACCATTTAGTGTACCTCAGATGGCAGCTTGTGAGCTTTTAAGACCCCAGACACCACTGACCAATATGGGGTGCAGAAGACTCTTCGCAGTAGGTTAGTTGTGCCAATTGGCCTCGATGTCCCCTGCATACTTGGTCCATGACCCCAGTCCTTGCTACTCTATCCTTTTAAATAATTGGATTGAGTTTGGAAAACCTTTCAGTTTATGGTGAAGTCCAGTTAAGTTGTTGTACTCTCTACTGTTGGCTGTTCCTGCTTTCACCTAACCAAATTTCTATCTACTAATCTGTGATAGTCTCATTCTTAACATAACTTCACTGTTTTATGAATACTGCTTTTAAGCAGCACTGTAGATGTCATTAGATTTTTATAAAGATAGTCCTACAGTCTTTTTCATGAAAGTGAGTGAGTTCACATTAATTTTTTTATTTGACTTAATTCCTATTATTTTGTGTTCAACTTTAATTTTTACAAGTATTTTTCTACTGTCTTTCCTTTCTCTATTAGTGTTTATCCTACATAGGTTAATATTTCTATTAAAGTCTGACATTACTAAAATTATTCTATTACCGAATAGTACAAGTGGCCTTTGAATGGAGTAATTTCGGTTACCTGACTGAATTATATGCTGTTTCACTACCATAGTCCTATTGTTTTGTCAGTTCTGTTGTTGTTAGGTGCTCTTGAGTTGGTTCCCACTCATAGCAGCCCTTTGTGCAACAGAACAAAGCATTGCCCAGAGTTGCTCCCTGCACATAAATGATTGCAACACTTGAGTTCATTGTTGCAGCCACTGTGTCAGTCCATCTTGTTAAAGGTGTTCCTTCTGTTTCCTGACTCTTTACTTTATCAAGCTGAATGTCCTCTGGGCAGTGATCCCTCCTGATAACTTGTCCAAAGTGTGTAAGACCTAGTAGTCTCACTATCCGTGTCTCTAAGGATCCCTCTGGCTGTGCTTTTTCCAAGACAGATCTGTTCATTCTTTTAGTAGTCAGTGGCATCAGTGCTTTTATTCATCTTACAAATTAGACACTATCATTGTCATTTTCTTACTTCATTTCTCTGCCTTCACAGACTCGGGCATTATCTTTTTTGCTCTTGAATCATATGTTTTACAAAAGCTTTAATAGGGCTCTATTTTTAGCAAATTCTCTTAATTTTGTCTAACTGTCTTGAAAGGTAGATTCTACTGGTTATGTAAAGATTGATAGTTAGATTTTCTCAGCACTTTGTAAATATTCCACAACCTTCTCGCTTCAGTTATTGCTCCTAAGTCTGCTGTCAAACAGAAACGCTGGTGGTATAGTGGTTAAGTGCTGCCTCTGCTAACCAAAAGGTTGCCAGTTCAGATCCACCAGGCGTTCCTTGGAAACTGTGGAGCAGTTCTACTCTGTCCTTTCGGGTCATTATGAATCAGAACTGGCTTGTCAGCAGTAGGTTTGGTTTTTGGGTCAGTCAAACTGTCATTTATAGGTAATTTCTCTAGAAGAGCTCTGGTGGTACAGTGCTTAAGTGTTTGGGAGCTAACTGAATGGTCAGCAGTGTGAATCTGCCAGCATCTTTGTGGGAGAAAAGACCTGACAATCTGCTTTCATGAAGATTACAGCCTAGGAAACCTTAGAGGGCAGTTCTGTTTTGTCCTTCAGGGTCTCTGTGTGTATTCTTTATTGACTTTCTTCTCTTTCTTTCTTGTTTTTAAATTGTGATTAAGTGAAAGTATACAATCCAAGTCAGTTTTGTGTGTCCACCTATCTGTAGCTTGGTCCTGTGAGGTATTTGGTTCTATGTAAGTTGCCCTGATTGTGGCCTCTGTGCACTGTGTTGTCTCATTGATAAATAAGTATCTTTTCCAGTTGTGTTTAAAAATGCCCACCACCAGCCATGTATCTGCAGATGAGTGTGTTCTTTATACCCTCCCACACCTCTTGTCGTATTATCTAGCTTTGTATCTGTTTGTCAGAATTGAATCTATAGCGCACAATAGAAGTTGTGTCAGAATTGAATCTGTAGCACACCACAGGATGTTTTTGTATAGCTGATTCGAAGATCTTGTCTTTCCTATGCAGTTTTACTACATTGTGGGTATAGGTTACTATTAGGTGGACTTGCACAATCTGAGGTTCTTTTTATTTTCTATTTAAACTTTTTTTTTGTTGTACATTAGATGAAAGCTTAGCATAACAGATTAGTTTCCTGTATGTACAGAAAGTATTCCGTGACCTTGCTTCTATCCCCCACAATGTGCCTACGTTCCATTCCTGTCTTAGGGTCCCCATTTCCATTTGTCCTGAATTGCTGCCGTTTCCTGTGTTCTCTTCTTTGCTTTTAGACAGATGACCTTTTTATCTCGTATAATAGATTGTTTAAGGAACATATTCCTCTGGGGTGGTGGTAGTTATTTTATGGGCCTATCAGTGATTTAGCTGATGAGTGGTCTCCAGTAATGGCTTCGTTTCCAATTAAGAGGGGTGTTCTAGGGCTATAGTCTTGGAGAGCCATCCAGTCTGTATCAGAGCAGGGAGTCTGTAGTCTATTTTGTGAGTTTAATTTTTTTGTTCTGCAGTTTTTTCTCCTACCTTGTTTTCCCTCTGTTGTGATCCTAGTCAGAGCAAGTTGATGATGGTAAAGGGCACCATGTTGTTCTAGCCTTGGAGTTTTGTAGGCTGGTGCTTCATGTGGCCCCTTAGTCCTTTGGACTGATTTTTCCTGGATTGTAAGAGGCTGATAGTTGTACCTTATGCAGCTACTTGTAAGCTTTTAAGACCTCAGATGCTACTCAGCCAAAGTGGTATGCAGAACTTTGTCTTATGAAGTATATTGTTCAATTGATGTAGATCTCCTCTGAGTTTGTGGTACCTTGCCTTTAAGCCTAGGAACTTGATCCTTTGAGGTATTTGGTTACATAAAGGTTACCCTGACTGTGGCCTTTGTACACTCTGTTCTTACTGATGTATAAGTATCACTTACAGTTGTGTTTGTAGAAATACACACCACCAGCCATGTGTCTGCAGATGAGTATGTTCTTTATACCCTCCACGCGTCTTGTTGTATTATCTGGCTGTGTGTCTGTTTGTAAACTGGTTTTTGTTAGTGCTGTTGTCGCAGGGTTATGCTATGGTAATCACTGCTGTTGTCGTTTGCTGTCGCGTTCCTGTCCGCGGCCTCCCGCGCCTCGGTCATGTTTTGTCGACTTCCCTATATTGTGTATTATCTTTTCCTTCAACAAAAAATAGTAAATATTTTCTATTTGATAATTTTCCCTTCTCCTCCCCGTCAGTCCACCCCAATCCCTGATTACCTTTTTGTAAAGTTTTTTTTGTGTTTTCCTGTGTGTAAACCTTTTCTTGTTTCT
Organism: Heterohyrax brucei; assembly: GCA_028571685.1. Taxonomy (NCBI): domain Eukaryota; kingdom Metazoa; phylum Chordata; class Mammalia; order Hyracoidea; family Procaviidae; genus Heterohyrax; species Heterohyrax brucei. Next base: position 3,286,710 of record CM053151.1, read on the forward strand.
TTATAATGGTGATATCCTATAATATTTCACCTTTTATGGTTGACTCATTGCATTCTATGTAATATCTTCCAAATTCATTCATGTTATGCCATGTTTTATGGATTCAGTGTTATGCCATGTAATTGCTTAGCATTCCATTGTGTGTATGCAGATTGTTAATACGTTCGTCTGTTAACGAGTGCTTGTTATTTCCATCTTTTGATATTGTAAATAATGCTGCTGTGAACATGAGTGTATGTATACTCATGTCACAATTTTTGTTTCTTTAGGGTGTATATCTAGGAGTTGGATTGCTGGATTGTGTAATATTTCTATTTCTAGCATTTTGAGGAAGTGGCATACCATTATCCAAAGTAGTTGTACTGGTTCACATTTCTACCAGCAGTGTAGAAGATGTGGAGTCTCTCCACAACCTATTGAACATTTATTTTTTTTTTGTTTTTTTTGGTTAGTCCTAGTAGTGTTGGGGTGAGATTATATCTCATTGTATTTTTGATTTGCGTCTCTCTAATGGCAGGTGGAAACCCTGATGGTGTAGTGGTTATGTGAGGTATGGTTGCTGACTGAAAACAATAGTTCTCATCTACCAGATGGCCCTTGGAAACTCTCTGGGGGCAATTCTCCTGTATCCTATAGGGTCACTGGGATTCAGAATTGACTCAACAGTAGCGGTTTGGCTTTGGATAATTGGCTAGTGATTGTGAGCATTTCTTTATTTCCTTGTTCGTAGTCTCCATGTCATTGGTGAAGTGTCTGTTCATATCCTGTGTTCAGTTTTCATTTGGATTGCCTTTTTGTTGAGCTGTTGATGTTTTGTATGGATTTAGAAGTTACAGTTTTGTTGGATATGTCAGAGCCAAAAATTTTTTGCTGGTCTGTAGTCTTTTGCTCTTTGGAGAAGTCTTTGGATGAATGTGTTTAATTTTTATGAGGTCTCATTTGCCTAGTTCATTTTCTGCTGTTTTTGTATTTTTTGTTATGTGTGGTATTCTGCTTATATATTAGGGCTCCTAGAAGTGTGCATATTTTTTCTTCTGTGGTCTTTATTGTTTTAGGTTTTTTATTCAAGTCTTTGATCCCATTTTGAGTTAGTTTTTATATATGGTCTGAGGTATAGGTTGCATTTCAATTTTTTTTTTTTTTTTTACGGGTGAACAGTCAGTTTTGCTAGTACCATGGGTTAAAGAGACTGTCTCTTACCTATTTAATGGGCTTTGGCCCTTTGGCAAAGATCAGCTGCCCATAGGTGGGTGGATTCACATCTGGGTTTTCAGTCCTGTTCCCATTGGTCTGTGTGACTCATGTTGCCGGTACTGGACTCTCTTGACTACGCGGCTGTGTGGTAGACTCTGATAACCAACCGGTAGTGGGGGTCTCCTGCTTTTTTGTTCTCTGTTAGTGCTTTCCTTAGGTGGGTCCTCTTTCCTTCCATATAAAGCTGGTGATTAGTTTTTCCATCTCATTAAAGAATGCTTTTGGAATTTGGATTGGGGTTGCATTATATCTGTAGATCACTTTGGGTAGTATTGACGGTTTCGGGATGTTGAGTTTTCCTGTCCATGAACATGCTATGTTTTTTCATTTGTGCAGACTTCTTTGGGTTTCTTGCAGTCGTATCCTGTAGTTTTCTTTATATGGGCGTTCTACATTCCTGGTTAGATTTACTCCTGAGTACGTTATCTTTTGAGGAGCTGTTTTAAGTGTTACTATTTTCTTGATTTCCGTTTTGCATTTTTCTTTGTTAGTGTAGAGGAATCCACCTGCGTTTTGTAAGTTGAACTTTGTATCCTGCTGCTTGGCTGAATCCTTCTATTAGCTCATTAGCTTTGCTGTGGAATCTTCAGTTTTCTTTGTGTAGGATCATTATCATTTGTGAATAGGGAAGGCTTTACTTCTTTCTTAGAAGTGTAGGTACCTTTTTCACTTTTTATTTCCTTATTGCATTAGCTAGGACTTGTAGCACAGTGTTGAATAACAACAGTGATAAAGGGCATCTTTGTCTGGTTCCTATTCTTCAGAGGAATGCTCTCCTTTATTGGTTTTGTAGTAATAGCTTTTATTGTGTTAAGGAATTTCCCTTCTGTTCTGTGTTGCTGAGAGTTTTTATCAGGAATGTGCATTGGACTTTTTCAGATGCCTTTTCTGCCTTGAGATGATCGTGTGATTCTTTATTTTTCTGTTGAAATTCATTGATTTTTCTAATGTTGAATCATCCTTGCGTATTGGGTATTTATGAATCTGACTTGGTCACAGTATTTAAAAAAAATTTTTTTTTTGGTTTTATTGACTTTTTGAGAATTTTTTCGCACCTGTATTTATGAAGGGTATTGGTCTGTGATTTTTTTTTTGGTGGTAGTGTCTTTTCTTGGCTTTGTTACAAGGTTTATGCTGACTTCACAGAATGAATTCAGAAGTATCACTTCCTTTTCTGTGCTGCGAAGTACTTTGAAGTGTTACTTGTGTGAGCTCTTCTCTGAATGCTTAGTACAATTGTCTGTTAGGGTCTGACTTTCAAGATGCGATGCAGATTCTCTTGAAAGTCAAGTTTTATTAAAAATGTGCCCAATAGGAAAAAGCCCGGTGCACCAGGGACACACTCCAGACTATGCAGAGCAGGAGGAAACCCCAGGCTTCTTTAGCCTACAGTATTTAAGCCATGAAACCGCAAAGTAGGGAGGGGGAGCTGGCTTTTGCATTGATTGGTTGAGGCCATATGGAATTTCTGCAAGTAGCAAAATGTGGTCGTTAGCAAATGTTTTAGTAGATTGTGGTCAAGGTCTAGGGGTCATTTGCAAGGCTGTCTCCAGGCTTTGTCTTGTGACAGACAGATGTTTTGCAAGACAAAGGTGAGATTACTCTATGGTATTTGCTGCTATTAAGTTGTTTCCTGGGGCTTTCTACTTATATATGTCTGGGTCTAAGAGGTACCTATTTTGTATTGATGTGTTGTAATCTATTTTACCATGTGCTATTTCTTTATGGATACATTAAAGCATTTTTATTCAGTGTGATTATTGATAAATGTGAGTTGATCGTTGTCATGTCGTCCCTTTTTATGTGGTAGTGACATTTTCTTTGTTTCTTTTGTGCTAAGTTCTTGTGGATTTTCTTTCATTATTGTAGATTTTTTGTTTACTGAGTCTTTATGATTTTCTTTTATTTTGATAAATTTACCCTTATCTACCTTAGTTTGAACCAGTGTTTTTATTATTTTATATCACCTTTACTTCCCTGTCTGTTTGAAAGTTTGTATATACAACCCTTTTTTCCCTCTTGTTTTGATGATGATGTTATTTATGGATTGGTATCTCACATTCTGTTTTGAATCTTTGAGCTTTGTTTTCTTTTTTCAGAATTGTTTATGTGAGTTGGTATGTGGTGCTCTGTCATGTGTCCAAGTCTGTGACTGTTGTCTGATGATGGTGGATTTCTATCTGAAGGAAAGTTTTGTCTGGGTTTTACAGATTCCTTTAGGTTCTGTTTGTTTGGAAATGTCCTAATTTTACTATCCTTATTTGAGAGATAGTTTTGCTGTAAATATATTCCTTGGCTTGCAATTTTTTTTCCCCAAAGTTTTATATATGTTATCCCATTGCCTTTTAGCCTGTGTGATTTCTGCCAAGTAATCAGAGCTTGGTCTTCCTGATTTCTTTTTGTAGGTGATTTTTTCCCCCAGCTGCTCTCAGGGTTCTCTTCTTTATCTGTGGTTTTCTGTAAGTTTGATTATGATATGTCTTAATGGCTTTCTTTTGTGGTCTGTCCTGTGTGGGGTTTGTTGAGTGTTGTGGATGAGTATCCTGTCTTTCATAACATGGGAACAGTTTTCTGCCAACATTTCTTTAACAATTCTGTGTGTTCTAGCTCTCTGATCACATTTACATTTTTCCTCTTAATAGTGTCCAGCATAGTTTTAGGTTTTCTTCATTGATTTTTCCCCAAATTAGTGTGAAAGGACTTGTCTTCAGTTTTGCTAAGTCTGTCTTCCCATGTTTCAGTTCTTCTGTGACCTACTATTCAACAACTGTTTCTGAAATTTTATTGTTAATCTTTTGATTTTTGGTTGTTTCTGTATGGTCTCTGGTATTTTTATTTTGTTCTTTTGTTCTCATACTGTTTTCGTGAATACTACTTTTTGATGTGTGCTTTCTTGTATTTTGTCTTTGTTTTCCTTGGTTTTGTCTGTTCACCTTGATATCTTGGAGAGCATTGTATGTTGGTATTTTGAGTTCTTTGATCTCTTGGAGAGTCTTGTATGTTAATATTTTGAGTTCTTTATCAGGTAGTTTCATTGTCATTTTTTTCCTCTGGAAGATTTTCCAGTGCTTTTAGTTTGATCACTTATTGGCAGTGTCTTGGCCTGCTTCCTTAATGCTATTTGGTATTGTCAATTTCCGAGGCATCAGAAGTTGTTAAATATTTATTTATTATATATTTGTTTGCTTCATCTTGAAGTTTTGTTTTGTTTTGATCTGAGTAGGCTGGGTGTGTGTGCTGCTTTGGTGTCTAATCTAGGCCTTATGAAGTTCTCATCTCCTGCCTCCAGGTGGGTGGAACAGTGATTGGGTGGGTGTGGTTCTTTTTTTGTGGGTCTGGGGCTGCTAAGGATGTAGTGACGTTGGTGGTGAGATGGTATATCTGCCTTCATGAAGTGTTGATTCTTTTTAGTGAAGAACAATATCAGATATGAAACTAGGGGTGCTTGGTGTACACACCAGTTTTGGTGATTGTCAAAAATACTATTGTTTCCACTTGGACCACTTTCAGGGACCGAGCTAAAAAAGATACTTCCTTTGAAGTAATGAAGTCATGCTGGTCTTGCTGTTATTAGTGCATGCGGGTGGCAGTGTTGATTCATTGGTATAATTCTTGCCTTTCCTGTGTGACATAAAGTCTGATTCCTGGCTGATGTATCTCGTGTACATTCTTATGTCAGTGGAGGCTTGTGTGTTGCCGTGATGCTAAACAGGTTTCAGTGGAGCTTCCAGACCAAGACAGACTAGGAAGAAAAGCCTTGTTATTTACTGATGAAACTGAGCTTATAAAAACCCTATGGATTGCAGCAGTGTGACTGATAACTGATCATGGGGATGGTGAAGGACTGGGCAGCATTTCATTCAGTTTTAAAGAGATAGAGGAAAGAGAAGCAGGCAGAGGGTGGGGGCTTTATACTACCAAGAAAGCAATGGTGCGGGCACAGCCCATCCTTTGGGCCTTGGGTCCTTTCACAGAGAAGCTGTGTGTCCAGGAGTAAGGATCGAGGGAATGATGAGAAGGCCAAGACAGAGAGGGCTTCTGGAGTGGACACCCTGAGTTTGGACTTCTACCCTGTTTTCTATGTTTCCTATGAAGAAATAAATTTCTCTTGGCTAAAGTCATCCTCTGGTATTTCTGTTACAGCAGCACTAGATGACAAAAACATATACCATTTGCGCTGTTCACTGTTATGTGCCCATGGAACACCTTAAGAGTAACTATTAAGATTTTAAGTGATTCTATAAATTTGCAGAAGATGGAGTATTTACATATGTGTGCCATGTGTGGTGGTGTTACTTGCCATTGAGTTGATTCTGACTCAGAGTGACCTTACGTGTGTTGTAGAATTGCTGCATCATGTTTCATTATGTATTATGCTTTAAAGGAAAGTTTGCAATTCAAGTTACATAAAGTTATATACACATTGTTCTGTGACCCTAGTTCTTCTGCCTAAAATGTGAAAGGACAGACCTCCTTTCTACTTGTATTTCCTGTGTCCATGCAACCAGCTCTTGACTCTCTCTGCCTTCTCGTCTTGCCTCCAGGTAGGAGCTATGTATTTAGTCTCATATATCTACTTGAACAGAGAAGCACACTTCACAAGTATTGTTTGTGTCTTGAAGTCCAGTCTAATCTTGTCTGAAGAATGGGCTTTGGGAATGGTTGTAGTTTGGGGCTAGTAGAGTGGGGGATAGGGGTGATGTCGTTCAGGGTCCCTCTCATTTCAGTCAGACCATTAAACCTGGTCTTTTTACTGGAATTTGAGTTTGTACCCACTTTTCTACTGCTCCGTCAGGGACTCTGTTGTGTTCCCTGTCAGGGCAGTTGGTGGTAGCCAGACGTCACCTAGTTCTTCCAGTCTCAGGCTGATGGAATTGTCAGTTTCTGTGGCCCTTTCAGTCTTCTGGGCTCATCATTTCCTTGTGTCTTTGATGTTCTTCGTTTTCCTTTGTTGCAGATAGGTTGGGGCCAACTCATGCATCTTAGATGGTCCATTGCCATCATTTAAGACCCCAGATGCTGCTTATCAAAGTAGGATGCAGAAGATTTTCTTAATAAACTTTGATATGCCAGTTGACCTAGATGTCCCTTGAAACCATGGTCTCCAGACTATAGTCTCTGTTACAATCTCCGTTAAAGTGTTCAGTTTCATTGAGGAAGCTTGTTAGCTTTGGGTTTAGTCCAGTCTTGCTGATGACTTCTGCGTTATGTGTTGTCCTTCTCTTCAGTGAAAAGCTTTCTTGTTGTCTGTGTGACTACCCACCTTCTCCCTCCCTGCCCCCCTAACCATGAAAGACTATTTTCTACTGTGGCTAAACCTTTTCTTCAGTTCTTACAGTAATGGACTGATACATCATTTGTCCTTTTGCGGCTGACAGTTTCATTCAGCATAATGCCTTCCAAATTCATTCATGTTTTGATATGTTTCGCAGATTGATTGTTCTTCATTGTTGCATAGTATTCCATTGTGTGAATATACCATAATTTGTTTATCCATTCATCTGCTGGGGGACACCTACGTTGTTTCTATTTTTTGCTATTGTGAACAATGCTGCAGTGAACATGGGTGTGTACATATCTATTATTGTGAGGGCTCTTATTTCTCTACGATATATGCCAAGGAGCTGTATCCTGTGATATCTCTACCTTTTTAAGGGAATGCCAGATTGCTTTCCTACCATTTTATATTCCCACCAGCACTGTGTAAATGTTTCAGTCTCACTACAGCCTCTCTGACGTTTATTATTTTGTGTTTTTTTGGATTAATGGTACCCTTGATGGGATGAGATGATATTTCATAATAGTTTTGCTGTGCATTTCGCTAGTGTCTAATGATACATGAGGATTTCCACACATATCTGTTAGCCCTCTGAATGTGTGGTGAAATGCCTATTCATATCTTTGGCTGATTTTTTAATTGGGTTGTCTTTGTTGTTGAGGTTTATGTTGTAGATTTTATGAACAAGACTGATCATATTTGTCATAGCCTCCATTTTTTCCCAGTCTGTAGGTTGTCTCTTTATACTTTGGGGGTAAAGTCTCTAAATGAGCATGTGTTTGATTTTTAAGAGCTTGCAGTTAATCTAGTTTCTCTTGTAGTGTTTTGTGAATTGTTAGTAATATTTTATGTTCTGTTTATGTCATCTATTAGAACTTCTAGTGTTTTCTGTGTTTTTTCTTCCATGATCTTTATCATTTTAGATTTTGTATTTAGGTCTTCAGTGCATTTTGAGTTTTTTTTTCATGTTGTGAGGTATGAGGCTTGTTTAATTTTTTTGCAGATGGGTATTCAGTTATGCCAGCATCGTTTGTTAAAGAGATTGTCTTTTCCCTGATTAACGGACCTTGGGCCTTTGTCAGATAACAATTGCTCGCTGGTATATGAATATATGTCTGCAGTCCTCATTCTGTTCCATCTCTGTATGCATCTGTTGTACCAGTGCCAGGCTGTTTTGACTACTGTAGTGATATAAATGATTCTAAAAGCAAATAGTGTGAGGTCTCCTACTTTGTTTTTCTTTTTCAGTAATGTTTTTCTGGGGTCTTTTTCCATTTGAAGTTGGTGATTTCTTTCTCTGTCTCATTAAAAAATGCTGTTGGAATTTGAATCAAGATTGGAGCACAGTTGCAGTGTATCTGCAGACCATTTTGGATAGAATAGAAATTTTCACAGTGTGGAGTCTTTGTATTCATTAGCTAGGTAGGTTTCTGCATTTATGTAGGTTTCCTGCAGCAGTGTCTTGTACTCTTTTTTTTTTCTTTTCTTTTTTTTAAATATATGTGTATTTTGTGTCTCTGGTTAGATTTACTCGTAAGTATTTTATCTTCTTGGGGGTTATTCCAAATGGTTATGATTTGATGCCTTCCTGTTAGATGTTATTTTTGTTTATGTAGAGGACTCCAGCAGATTTTTGTATGTTTATCTTGTATTGTGATACTTCTTTGAAATCTGCTATTTCTGGTAGTTTTCTTGTGGATTATTTGGGGACCATGTCGTCTTCAAACTGAGATACTTTTACTTCTTTCTTACCAGTCTGGGTGTCTTTACTTCTTTTTATAGCCTAATTGCTCTAGCTAGGATCTCCAGTGCGTCCTTTTCTGGTAACCATTCTCATGGAAGGTGCGTTCAGACTCATTTAGGATAAATGAGTTGTTGGCTTTGTATAAATGCTCTCAATTATGCTGAAGCGTTTCCCTTCTGTTCCTGTTTTGCTGAGAGTTTTAGCATGAGTGACAGTTATTTTACATCACTTGATAAGAGCATATGGTTCTTTTCTTTTGTATTATTTATGTTCTGGATTATGTTAGTTTTCTAATGACTGACCATTCCTGCATACCTTCTGTGAATCCCTCTTCATCACAGTGAATAATTTTTTTGATATTTTGTTGATTTCTATTGGGTAGAATGTTGTTGAGGAGTTTTGCATGTATGCTTATCAGGGATGTTGGTCTGTAACTTAGTTTTTGTAGTATCTTCACTGGGTTGTGATTTTAGCATTGTGCTGGCTCCATATATAAGGAGCTTAGGAATATTCTTTTCTGTGCTCTGCAATATCTTTAGTAGTAGTGGTGTTAACTTGTCTCTAAAAGTTTGGTAGAATTCTCTAGTGAACCCATCAGGGCTAGGGCTTTCTTTTTTGGGGGGTGATCTTTAAATGAGCTTTTTTATAGGTTTGTTTAGTTCTACCTCTGCGATGTGTTTATAAAAATTTGTCCGTTTTCTGTAGGCTTTCAAATCTGTTTTAGTTTTTCATAGTATCTTGTTATTCTTTTTTGAGTCTAGTCTCTTGTGATATTGCCCATCTGATTTCTTATTCAGGTTGTTTGCTTCTTTCCTGTTATTCTTCTGTTAGTTTGGCCAGCTGTTCACCAATATTGTTGATCTTTTTGGAGAGCTAGCTTTTGGTTTTATTAACTCTTTGCATTGTTTTTCTGTTCTCTGTGCATTTAATTCTGCTCTAATTTTTACTATTTGCCTTCTTTTGGTGCTTGAGTGCTTCTTTTGCTGCTCTCTTTCTGTTTGAGTTGTGGTATTAATGCTTTGATTTTGGCCCTTTCTTCCTTTTGAATGTGTGCATTTACTGGTATAAATTGACCTCTGAAGCACTGCTTTTGCTGTGTCTCAAAAGTTCTGGTAGGATGTGTATTCATTCAGATTTAATTCTGTGAATTTCTTTTGTCCTCTCTTAATTTCTTTTAATAACAGAAGGTTTTGAGCAAGGTGTTGTTCAGTTTCCATGAGTTTGAATGTTTTGCATTGTTTTTTTCTGTGACTGATTTCTACTCATGGCTTTATGGTCTGAAAAGATGCTTTGTAATATTTTGATGCTTTCACTTCTCTTAAAGCTTGCTTTATATGCTAACATGTAGTCTTTTCTGGAGACAGTTCCTTGTGTGTGGCTGCTCTTGGGTTGAGTGTTCTATGTCTATGAGGTTAAGTTGATTGATTGACATTTAGATCTTCCATGTTTATATTTAGCTTCTTTCTGCATGTTGTGTCCTTCACTGAAAGTGGGGTATTGAAGTCTGTTATTATTGTGGAACTGCTTCTCTTTTAAATACCATTAAGAGTTTGCTTTATGTATTTTGGATCTGTGTCATTTGGTGTGTTAATGTTTAATAAGGTTATGTCTTCTTGGTGTATTTTCTGTTTAATCGTTGTGTGGTGTCATTAACCTTTGCGGTGATGGATTTTACTTTAACATCTATTTTGTCATAAATTAACATAGCTACTTCTGCACTTTTTTTGTTGTTAGATTGAGAATTGTTTTCTATCCTTCAAGTTTTTGTTTGTGCCTTTAAGTCTAAGGTGTGTTCTGTAGGCAACATTTAGAGGGATCCTTTTTTTTTTTTAATCCTGCTACTGCCTGGTGATTGGGAGATTCAGCCTGTTTACATTGAGCACAGTTATTATGAGTTTATTGCTGCAATTTTTTTGTGTGTGTTGTTGGTAATTTGCTCCCCTTCATTTTCTGTGCTGAGTTGTTTTTCTGTATTTCCTTTTCATCCTTTTCATTGTTGCTGATTTTGTATGCCCTGAGTTTTTTTTCTTTTGATGTGTTGCATTCATTATTAGCTTTCTGTGTGGTTACATTAATGTTTATGCCTTTTTTTGTAAGCTTGAACCAGTCTTTAATTTCTTTATATCACGTTGACTTCCTCTGGAAAGACTATCACTACATTGTTTAGTCCCAGGTTTTTTTTTTTTTTTTTTTTAATGTTGTCATCTTTTACATAATGACATACCTATTTCCCTATTTTCAGTTTTTAGTTTTGGTTTACTTTAGTGATTTTCCTATCTTGTTAACTGGTTGATGTATCCTGTGCTCTAGTCTTGAGTTGTTACGTTATGTTGATTTTGTAACTGAAGGAATCATTTTGTATTCTTATAATTAACTATTGTAATTCCCAAAACTTTGGAAATGTTATCAGGAAATGCCCAATTTCACCATCATGTTTGAGAGACAATTTTGCTGGGTATGTAATTCTTGGCTAACAATTTTTTTCCTTTAAGGCTTTATGTGTGCCGTCCCATTGCCCTCTTGCCTCTATGTTTTCTGCTGTGTAGTCCAAACTTAATCTTATTGACTGTCCTCTGTAGATGACTTTTTGTGTTTTTCTGTAGCCAGTCTTAAAACTCTCAAAGATTTTGGCAAGTTTGATGTTAGTAAGTTTTGGTATCATTCTTTGGGGCTCTACCTGGTGTGGAGTTCGATGAACATCTTGCAGAAATACCTTCTCACTTCTCACGGTATTAGAGAAGTTTTCTGCCAACCAGTATTCAGCAGCTGTCTCTGTATTTTCTTTTATTGCCTTGCCCTCCCCCATTTGTAAATTATTCCTTTTGATAGCCAAGTGCTGTCGAGTTGGATCCAACACATATCTCATATAACATAATACTTAGGTTTTCTTTAAAAATTCTTTTATCTGATTTTTTCCTCAAATAAGGTGGTATCAGGTGCTTTATCTTCAGTCTCCCTGATTTTGATTTCTGTAGCTTCAATTCTGTCCTTGTGACTTTTTGTTGAACTGTCTAGTGCAGAAATTGTTAATCTTCTAGATTTCTACTTGCTGTCTTTGTGGAAACCCTATTGGTGTAGTGGTTAAGGGCTGTGGCTGCTAACAAAAGTTGTGCAGTTAAAATGCACACACTCTCTGGGGCATTTGTATCCTATAGGGTTGCTATGGATTGACAGTGAGAGGTGTTTTTTTTTTTGGTCTCAGTAAATTCTTGTAGTCTGTTTAGTTTGTTGTTATACTTTTCTCTAATGTTCTTACGTTTCTGTGTTGCTTTGTTTTTTTCCTCCATGGGTTTGTTCTGTGTTTTGACTGATTCTGCTGTAGAGGTATGTATGTTAATCTTTTGTATTCTACCTCTGGTAATTCTAGGAGCTTCTCTTATCTGGAGGATTTCTTGATTTTGTTTTTCTCTTGGGACCTTGCTGAAGCCATCATGGTCTGCCCTTTTATGTGATTTGATATCGACTGTTGTCTCCAAGTCATTGATAAGTTTATTGTATTTGTTTTATTTTTTTGCATACTGTGTCCTAGCTTCTTGTTTTGATATGCCCAGAAAGGCTGCCTTTGTGAGCTAGTTTGATGATTGGCACCTCTGAAGCTGTTGATGTCTTTCCCCAGTCTGTTCACTTGTCTTGTGTGGATTTAGCTCAGGTTTCCATGTAGCTGGTCACCAAGTGTGTGGTGTGTGCTGTCACCTACAGTACTGTATGGACAGGGGTCATTGGTGTAGACACTGGTATCTGGCTGAAGTGTGGGGTCACACATTGTGCAAGGCAGGGAATTGCTAGCCACCTGAGTGTCATTGATGAAAGCATATTCCTGTTCCTAGAATGAGTAGGTGGGTGGGTTTTGTATCCAGACTATAGGCAACCAGTGCTGTTGGCTGTAAGGACTGGGATGCACCACTTATTTTTGGACTCCTGTCATGGGTACCCTGGTGGCATACTGGGTTAAATGCTATGTCTGCTAACCATAAGGTTGGCAGTTCAAATCTACCAAGTGTGCCTTGGAAATTCTATGGGGGAGTTCTCCTCTGACCTATAGGGCCACCATGAGCTGGAGACCTGTTTGACAGCAGTGGGTTTCTTTTTGTAATGGGTCAGCTAGGTGGCATGGGTGGAGCCACCAGTCCTTAGACCCCTGATATGTATAGGTGAGAATCTTGCCAACTAGAGTAGTGTCAAATGCCATGAGCCTGCCTCTCCTCCATATAGCTGACAGAGTTGAAATTAGAGTGTAGGCATGTACCTTATTGTACTGTGCCTATGAGGTCCTTTACTGTTCGAGTGACCTACATAAGTCTTCTCAGAAGTGAAAGGCATCCAAAGTCTGTGGGTCCCTTTTGCCTGTGCCTAGGCAAGGGAGCTGTTTCTGCCCTGAGTTCTTGGCTTTGGGGAGCTGGTCGATTGATTTTTCTTATTTATTAATTTGTTCCCTCTCCAAGACTTGGAGAATGGCTCAGTGTGTGTGGCAGGTTCTACTTCTGGCCTAGGGCATGAAGCAGTTTATTAAGCTGACTCAGACCCAGTGCAGAGTGGGGAGGGGGCAGGTAAATGGGAGAGAGATTTTTCCAAAAGGGGTGAGTTTTTGATCCGAGCAATAAGTTAGATACAGGTTATTTTTCTTTTGCTGACCGAATGCCAGTTTTCACTGATTTGGAGGTATGAGTAGACTCTCCACTGTTTGGTCTCTTCTTTTGTGAAAAACCTATTCCAAATGCCACTGCTTGTATATGTGCTGGCACTAGCTAGTCTGACCTGCAGGGTGGTGGTTCCTGCTGGATCAGGTCTGGCAACTCCTCGCACCTTCTTAACTGTCTCTCCCTGCCCCTGCCACTCAGTCTGATACTTTAACTTTGCTTTTGATTCTCAGGACTCTTAGAGAAGTTTTTTTGGGGTCTTTTTTATAAAAGGGACCACTGGAAGTGTCTGACTGTTCCCCTGTCTTTGCCTTGCTTCTTTTCTATAGTTTTTATGACTGACTTTTCAGAACAGAACCTGTTTACTAGGTGCCTCTTGGTGGGTTCAGACCACCAGCTTTTTGATTGTTGGCTCTGCCCAACGATTCCTATATGTAAATATAATATTGTTAAAATTCTTCTTTAGCTCTATTCGTTATGCCTTTTAAGTGGAGTGTAAAACACTTCTCATTAATACAGTATCATAGTGAGGCTTGACTGTGCTGATTTCTCAATGAAAGTGAGATACAGTGGTTATGTAATTTGAAAAATTTTAGATACCTGAAGCATATAGCTTTTTTTAATTTTCGAGTTAGTTACATAAAGGTCTTGATAATACTGTTTTTACTTGTGTTTCAGGTGGTCTTGGAGGCATTGGAATGGGACTTGGTCCAGGTGGACAGCCCATTAGTGCCAGTCAGTTGAACATAGGTGGTGTGATGGGAAATTTAGGTTCGAGTGGTGAGTAATCTTTCTTGTTTCTTTTCAGATGGTTTCTTTGCTAAATAAATAATAAAGCTTATGTTTACTAGTCTGTAATGCTTTTTAAAAAACCCACCCATTGCCACTGAGTTGATTTTGAACTAATAGTGACCCTATGGAACAGAGTAGAAGTGCCCCATAGAATTTTCAAAGCTGTGATGTTTATGGCAGCAGACCTGCAGATCACTAGTAGATTTAAACTTGTGGCCTTTTGGTTAGCGGCAAAGTGCTTTATCAGCAGTGCTGCCCAAAACTCATTGCTGTTGAGTTGATTCTGACTCACAAAACGAAGTTACTGAACAGAGTAGAACTGCCCCATAGGGCTTTAGTGGGTTTGGACTGTCAGTGTCCTGTTGGCAGTTGTAGCTTTCAACCACTGCACCACAGGACTCTGTAATAGTTTTTAAATGACTGTTTTATAGTTGGATATATAGGATGCCACTTGAATGTGAAAAAAGAATGAGTAGCTGACTTGAACGAGTGTGGGTGAAGGTCATGCTATGTTGTGGGTAGCTGTTTAGCACAGTGGATTTTGAAATGTCTTTAAAGCAAAGAGAGAGTGCTTTATATAGTGCTTTGTCCGGCAGGAATACCATCCAGGAAATGACTCAGATAATGTGTCCTATAAGCAGTTGAAGTGTGTGTGTCTAATTAGGAAACTAGATTTAAGGTAGTAGCTGTTCAACCCTCCTCTGGATTAATTTAGAGTTTCTTTGGCTTGGTTGGCTTGATTTTCCAAATTTTTGCACACGGTACTCTTATACATTTAAAAATGGTAGTGGGTACCAAAGTACTTTTGTTTATATGAGTATATTTATCAGTATTTACTGTAATGAAAATTAAAACTGAGTTATTTAAAACTATTCATCCAGTATGTACTATTCAACCAGTATTTACGTATGTATTTAAAAATAGTAATAAACCCATTATGTAATTATCATTAAAAAAAACATGAATGGGAGAGTGGCTTTGTTCTACCTTAAGTGTTTGGCTTAATGTGAAACAGCTGTGTTATAGCTGCTTCTGTGTTCACGCTGTTGTGATACCCTATGTACATGACGTAGTGTGAAAAATCCCCTTATAAGACTGAATGAGAGTAAAACAGTCAATGTCTTAATATTGTGAAAATGGCTGTGACTTACTGAACCTTTTAGAGTCCTCCGATAACACTTTCAGAATCTCTGTTTAAATTGATGAGTTTTTTTTTTAATTTAATATGGCTGAGTGAAAATGTACCTTCCTGTATAAATTTACATGCCCACCTATATGCAGCTTCCACTGCTCTCCCTGTCCGGTGACAGCCCACTATTCCTCTCTGCTCCACACATGTCTCATCCTCCCAACAGCCTCCTTTCCCCTCCTCTCCACCCACTCTCCTTCCTCCAGCCAGAAGTCAGCAGGATGATACCCTATAGATGCATAGAACCATAAAGTGCATCCAATATATGGTCACTCTGCATTGCCAAGTCCAATCCATTCGTGTCCGAAGAGTGGATGTTCACTATGATTTATGGGCAAGGGCAGCATCAGGGCCAGGGGCCATGTTCCCAGGGGAAGCCTGAAACCGCTGGACCATCAGTTGAGGTCTTTTAGTGGAGATCTCAGGATGTACCCCTTTTTATTCTTGTGTTGCCAGTGAGACTCAACTTAGTGAGCTCCATCACGGCTATCACTGGTGGTGGCTGGGCACCATCTGGTTCTTCTGGTCCCAAGTCGATGTAGGTACCCAGTCATGTGGGTCTCTATCTTCTGGGTTGTCTTTACCCCATGTCATTTTGGTCCTTGGTGAGCATCTGTTCGTGCTGAGCTGGGACCATTTGTTGTGCCCTCGGATGGCAGCTTGGCAGCTTGTAAGACCCCCTACTTTTGTTGAGATGCTCTAGCTATGCTTTACATTTTGAGGGTAAGTATGGTAATCCTTCAGAACCAAAACAGGTGATTAGTTTTTTGTTTTTACCCTTAGCTTGTCATGCTTTCTACCCAAAACACAAGCTATTTTTATTCTTTACTTTTTTTTGCTGCTCCCTTGGCTTTCATAAGAACCCTGTGCACATTGGTTAAAGTGGTTGGCTGCTAACAGAGTGGACATTAATTTGAACCTACCGTTAGTTCTACAGGAGAAAGATGTATCAGTCTGCTTCTGTTAAGGTTAACAACCTTGGAAGCCTGGGCCAGGGGGTAGCTCTGCTCTGTCCTAAAGGGTCACTGGGAGTTGGGATCAGGTAGTTGACAGTGGATTTGGTTTGGATTTTTTTAGCTTCTGTGTTTAGAGGAGTCCTTACTCTTCCAGCTTGATAATGTAAACCTGCAGTGGCATTTTTTTGTCGCTGCTTGAAAAAAACTGATGATGGCGATACTTCTGTGTCTGTTCGGGATAAAAAGATGATTACGTAGGCTTAGATACTCTCTTAACTGAATCCTGTATGGCCGACCAGTGAATTTTGCCTGTTTTTGTCTAGTAAGTATTCGAAGAGGCATGACTAGACCACTGCTGTGGCCCAGGGCTTTAAACCATCCCTCCCGCACCTCGTTTCTTCTCTAGTGTTCCATTGTGGCTAGACTAATGGTGCTCCTTGATCTCTATTTTGCTATACTGCGTTATGTCATTACTTAGTCATAAAAATAAAATTTACTGGAAGTACATACTGTGTATTTTATTTGAGGTATGGGAATGGATGGTCCAGGTTTTGGAGGAATGAATAGAATTGGAGGAGGTATGTATAAGCATTTGTTTTTTGTGTGTACCCATCACAGTTTTTTAATGAACTGGAAACCATATCAGAGAATTCCAAGGGGAAAAAAAAGTCATGGTTTGTTTGTTGGTTCACTTCCTGAGGACTGTGAGCAGCGATTTAGCCTGGTATATACTTAAGGGAACATGAAAGGTGATAAGAAGTGACCCTGCACGGTAGGGAGGATGAAAAGCTTACTGGTGAGATAACATTGACAGCTGACAGTCTGATTGAGTGTTCGTCTTTGCTCCATAGGAATTGGGTTTAGTGGCCTGGAAGCAATGAATAGCATGGGAGGATTTGGAGGAGTTGGCCGGATGGGAGGTAAGTAGATGTATTTAGTGGCATGTGTGTGCTCCATTTAGTTTCATAGAGATTATTACAGGATTAAGATCCTCCTACTCCCCTCATCCCAGACAAATTTAGAAATAGGTACTATAGATGCCTTCAGAGGGCATATGGGCACTGGAGACATAGGGGACTGGTGTGGCAGGGATGGAGCAATGTGGATGGTATGTGGCTTTTGCTATCTTTTCAGTTTAGATATATTTCTAAATGACTGTGTATTGACGTACTTGAAAAGGTTTAATTTGTTGTACAATTTTTTCAGAGCTATACCGTGGTGCAGTGACTAGTAGCATGGAGAGAGATTTTGGACGTGGTGATATTGGAATCAGTCGAGGCTTTGGAGATTCCTTTGGTAGACTTGGTAGGGCTGCATAATTCTTTTCTTTTTGCAGATTATATTTTTCAAAACTTGTTGCTCTTTTTTTGGGAAAAACTAGAAATTTATTATGTTTAATGCAATTACTGGAAACGCTGGTGGTGCAGTAGGTTAAGTGCTGCATCTGCAAATCAAAAGGTTGGCAGTTCAAATCCACCAGGCACTCCTTGGAAACTCTACAAGACAGTTCTACTCTGACCTATAGGGTTGCTATGAGTCGGACTCAACTCGATGGCAGCGGCAGTGGGTTTGGATTTTTTTTTAATGCAATTACCTAATGACTCTGTTTAGGGATTTTAATATACTAGCTCTTTTTCAGTAGCTTACATATTTGAACTGTATTTCCAGAAGACAATATTGGGCACTTACTCTGCATCTTCTGAGAGCGTAGTGTTGGGAATTTTAAATCATGGTTATTTAAATTAAATGAGCATATTGTATTTCCATCCTTGTTTAGGCACTGCAGTGATTGGAGGGTTTGCAGGAAGAATAGGAACTTCTGACAGGGGTCCAGTAGGTTCTGGATTAAATAGGTTTAAATTTTGCTAGAATTTATTAAGTAATGATTTGAGTGCTTGAAAAAGACTTTGCAAGAGTAGTTATTGTAGTATAGCAATACTTTTTCTTACATGTTAGCATCTTTCATCATCTGGAGAGGCTTGGACATTTCAACTCAGGCTTAGTGTTTGTGATCACTGTGTGAGCTTTCCAAACTGAATTGTACTTTGACGTTTATAAACTAACACCTGAGTGTCTATTAACCGTTAGCCAATCCAAGAGCCTCCTTTCCAGCTAAACACAGTTTGGGGATTTTTCTGATCATGTGTCAGAAATAACTTGCTGTGCCCCAGCTTTGTTTCATTGTTTAGTTTCTATAACTAGTGTGTATAGCTGGTTAATTTTATCTCCGAGCATATTGTGTCTGTTGGTAGACACAGTGAATTGTGCTAGATATCACACTTGTAGAGACCTTGTAAGTTTGAGGGTGAAAGTTGAAAGAGGTTCTTCCACTTAAACCTTTCTCGCGAAACAATCAGTATTGGCAGCACTGAGGAATGCTGAATTTCTTCCATCTTTTCATTACCACATTTTAAGGCATATTTAAGATGAAAATAGATGTCAGAAGATACTCTGAAACTTGAATGTCTAGTAGTTAGAAAGCAAGGAAGAAGTAATGAAGTAAGGGGTCTGAACAGAAGGTTTCAGAGGGCAGCTTGAGAAATCAAAGTGAAGTATTATAATGACATGAGGAAAGGGAGACAGAAAATTAAAAGGAAAGAACATGCTTTGCATTTCTAAAGCTGAAAGAACTGAAGGAAAAATTCAAGCCTCAAGTTGAAATAGTATGAAGGATTTGGGGCAAAATATTAAATGATGTAGGAAGCATCCATAGAAGATGGAAGGAATACAGAGTCACTAGACCAAAAAGAATTGGTTGACATTCAGTCATTTCAGGAGGTATGCCATGTGAACAGGAACCAGTGGTACTGAAGGAAGAAGTTACTGCACTGCAGGTATTGGCAAAAAACAAGACCCCAGGGGTTGATAGAATACCAACTGAGGTATTTCAACAAACAGATGAAGTACTGAAAAGTACTCACCCATCTATGCTAAGAAATTTGGAAGACAGTTACAGGGCCACCAGACTGTAAGAGATCTATGTTTATGCCTATTCCCAAGAAGGATGATACCACCATATGTGGAAATTGTTGAAGAGTATCATTAATACCGTGTGTGTGTAAAATTTGCCAAAGATCACTCAAAAGCAGCTGCAGCAGTGTATCTATAGGGAACTGCCAGAGAGTCAAACCAGACTTGGAAGAGGATGTGGAACCAATTGTATCATTGTTAATGTTAGACGGATCTTGGCTGAAAGCAGAGAACACAAAAAAGATGTCTACCTGTGTTTTATTGACTGTGCTAACTTGACTCTGTGGAGCCTAACAAATTATAGATGACATTGCAAAGGATGGGAATTCTAGAATTCTTTAGTTGTGCTCATGGGGAACCCGTACGTAGATCGTGAGTCAGTTGTTGACAAAGAACAAGGGGATTCTGCGTGTTTTAAAGTGAGGAAAGGTATGTGTTGTGACTGTATCCTTTCACCATACCTGTTCAATCTGTGTGCTGAGTAAATAATCCTAAAAGCTGACTGTGTGAAGAATGGGGCCTCAAGATTGGAGAAAGAGTTATTTAACAACATGTGTTATGCAGATGACACAGCTTTGATTTCTGAAAGTGAAGGGAACTTGGAAGCAATTAATGAAGGTCAAAGACCACAGCTTTGAGTATGGATTACACCTCAACATAAAAAAAAAAAAAAAAAAAAGAAAAAAACTTTACAACTGGGCTAGTAAGTAATCATCATGATAAATGGAGGAAAGATCAAAGTTGTTGAGGACTTTGTATAACTTGAATCCACACTAGACACCCTGGAGGCAGCAATCACAAAATGAAAAGAAGCATTGCATTAGGCTGCAAAACACTTCTTTTAAGTGTTAAAAAGCAAAGATGTCTCTTTGAAGACTAACCCAAGCCCTGGTGTTTTCAGTTGCCTCCTATACTCACGAAAGCTGGGTGATGAAAAAGCCAGCCAGCCGATGAAAAAGGAAGACTGAATAAGAATTGATGCCTTTGAATTGTATTGGTGAAGAATATTAAATATATCATGGAATGTCAAAATGGCAAAAATACCTGTCTTGGAAGATGGATAGCCAGAATGCTGCATAGAGGCAAGGATGGTGAGGCTGTGTCTCACAGATTTGAACTTGTTGTCAGGAGGGATCCTGTCCCTCGGGAAGGAAATCTTGCTTGGTAAAGTGAAAGATTAGGGTAAAACTGGGAGACAGTCAACAAGATGGATTGTCACAGTGCCTGCAACAGTGGGCGTAAGCATAACAATGATTGTAAGGGTAGCACATGACTGGATAGTGTTTCATTCTATTTATTGTACATGGAGTGGCTGTGAATCGGAACTGACTTAACGATGGTACCTAGCAACCATAACAGTTCTTCAAGCTTCAGCACATGGTTTAGTTTTTGAGTACTGTTGTTTACTGAACTACACATGTCACTGTGAGTTCTCTTTATTTTGTTGACATTTGTTAATTGATGAAACTTCACCTAGAGGAAATACAGCCTACTTGAATTAAGAGTGAATTCTAAAATTCCATTAGCTGAAGACAGCTACTTTTCATTTTACTTGGCTCCCCATTTTATTATTTCTGTCACCATCTGTATAGTCTTGACCATTTTCTTGTGAAACCTTGCTTTTTGACCTTTTTTTACCTTAATATTTATGTTTATTTCCCAAATTTTGTATTTGTTATTCATAGAAAGCCATTTGAAGGGGGATGTTTATATTTAGAAGGTTTATATGTAGGGATATTAGGTACAAACTAAAATGGGTAACTTTTGAGACTGAATAGGATTGATACAGTATAAAGGGCCAGGAGATGGAGTCAAATTGTCAGAATGAAGTAGATACGAGCTATGAGCTCTGTGGTTAAAGAGGAGTGATTCCATGTCTTCTATTCATTTCAGGTATTATTGAGCTTGAAAGTTATGTTCTTATGTCATTATTGAATATTGATAGAAGAAATTGTATAGGAAACAGAAATGAAGATACTAAGATGAAAAGTAAGCTGTAGGAAGGGAATATTACATAGCATTGCAGGACATCAACATTTGATGTATCTGAGTTGTAATCATTTGAATTTGTCCCCATAGATCTTTTTTTTTAGCAATTAGTAAGTTTGGTGTATTATAAGGCAGTAAAAATGGAGGTTTAAAAATAAAAAAGTGTGTTAGAATATTTTAGAGTTAGTATATACATTATTTGCAAGAATTAAGATTTTTCAACTAATCACATGTGTATCAGGTTAAATTCTATTCCTTTGAAAATTATTTCATTGTCTCAATGGAAGTAATTTTGCATATTTTCTGCTATATGAATAAAATGATTTTTCTCTCCTTTCTCAAAAATGATTCTTTCCTTCCTCTTTCTTCCTTCTGCTCTTAAAACAAAAACACCAAATTCCCAATCCTCCCTCCTTGTCTCTGAAATGCAGGTGGTGGAATGGGTGGCATGAACAATGTGACTGGAGGAATAGGGATGGGCCTGGACCGGATGAGCTCCAGCTTTGATAGAGTGGGACCCGGCATAGGAGCTGTGTTGGAAAGGAGCCTTGATATGGAGCGAGGATTTTTATCGGGTCCAGTGGGAAGTGGAATGAGAGACAGAATAGGCTCCAAAGGCAACCAGATATTTGTCAGAAACGTAAGCAAATAAATGTAAAATATTCTTAAAGTTATTTTTTTCCCTTTTTTCTGTCTGTTACTAATGCCTCTTTTTATTTTAGCTGCCTTTTGACTTGACTTGGCAGAAATTAAAAGAGAAATTCAGTCAATGTGGTAAGTATATTAGTGACTATAGATAGATGCGTTGATATTGACTATGGAAGAAAAATTGGTTTTAAGATTTTTAAATACTATTTAGACTTTTACCAGTCCAGATATTTACTCCTGGATTGTGTGTCAGGTTGAATTTCACTTTGAATCATGGAATTATTTTCTGTCCTCTGACTTACAGCCTGCAGACTACTAAACAACAAGGGAATGAGGTCTAGAGCAGGGCCTGTGGTTGTCTTTTGTGCTTTAAGGAAGGGGCTTATTTTATTACCTGCTTTTTTTTTTTTTAACGTTAATGTGCCATCTTTGCATTTAAAAACAGTTTTTCTCATGGCTAGTAGTAATGAATGGCACATCTCCTTCCTTGTTTAGAGTGTGGTGCCGTGCGGTGCCAGTGCGATCCACTGAGACGCTGACATCCAAATGACACACAGTCAGTAGGCAGGGCCCACTCTGCATACTCTGTATTCCTGCCTACACAACACAGGAAACTTAGCTGGTGGCATAGATCCTGCAGCAAGAATGCCTTAAGCATAGATTCTAAAAGAGTCTTTTGTGTACTCAAATTATTTTTTGTTATAAAATGTCTTAATTGATAAAGTTTTCACTTTTTAAAAATTCTTTTTTGTGATGATGAGAGTAGTGAGTATGAGTGCACAAAATAACAGTTTCTAGTATTTTTCGGCTGTTGCATTAGGTTCCAGAAGTTACAATTGCAATAGAAAATTATGCAGGTAGCATATAGTAATAATAAAAAAGTTAATAGAGGTTTTGGAATAGGTCTGTTATTTTTTGAGTTTGTAAAGGAGATGAGTTTAGTATTTGTCCATGAAAACAGTATTTGTGGCTACTCTCAGAGGTGCTGTTAGTACAGTTGCTGTATTCTCATAGTACTTTATGCTGATTCTTGTAGCTTTTTATTATGCTATAATTATTTGCTCATGGTTTGTGCTTCTTAGATTGAGCCTCTTAAGGACAAGAATTGTCATCTTTTTATCCTAGCACCTGTCATTGCCTCTTAGTTTTTCTTGGTATCAGAAGTTCTTTTTCAGCCTGCCCAAGCCACTACCGGGCCTTAGGCCAGTGAAAGGCATTTTTTTTTTTTCGTATCATTTTTTTTGAGCCTAAAGTGAGTATATCCTCTTTCTTGCTTCTTAGTGAACAGTGTAGTGGTACTCCATTTCCCCTAAATGACATCTGCCAGTAGATGGTTCTGCCAGTGAGCTCCCTCCTTATAAAACGTCTCCAGTGTTGCCTGTCCTTCAAGGCAGTCACAAAGGAAATGTTGCTGAAAACTATGCAGGGAAAAATGTTTGCACATTTCCCCAAATGTAAAAAGATAAGAAATAAGTGAGTATAACTGTCATTCTCTGATTCTGTCTTATCATTCTAATAAGCCTGAAAGGTAATTGTTTGGATCCTAGGCTGGTAAGAGTCATGTTTGTCCTATAGCAAAATGGGTATCTCTTGTGTCCTGCCTTATGTAATGCCTTAGTGACATGCTTTTTCATGGAGGTTGATGATTTGGCTAGAGTAAGTAGCCATACTATATATACATTAACTGACTCTTTCATTTGGCCGCTACACATTAGTTCAGCTTGTGCGTTACGAGGCCATCTAGACAGTCTTTCGAACTTGCTGCCGTATTATGTATTTACTGTAGCCGTATTCTGGTCCTTTGGTTCAATATGATGAAGTGCAAAGAAATCCTAGTCTCAGCTGTTCCTGCTATAAACCATGGAAATCAAATACAATTTTATCCCACTGATTCCTGTTATTTTTATATCAGTATCCTTGTTAAATGTAGAAAATGAGTCTTGTAGATTTCACCTGTTAAAGTGCTTGGTGCTTCAGGCATGATTACCCATTGCTGTCAAATCATTTGCAACTCATAGTGACCCTACAGAAAGAGTAAAACTGCCCCGTAGAGTTTCCAAGGGGTACCTGATAGATTGAGACTGCCAACCTTTTGGTTAAGCAGCCATAGCTCTTAACCGCTATGCCACCAGAGTTTTCCAGTCATGACTAGTACAATTTTAAATCTAAAATAACAGTAACTAGTAATGTATTCACAGTAAACATAACATGTGAGAAGCGTTCCTAATGTCACTTTCTTTAGTTTTTAAAGAAGTACTCTTAACTTGTGCCATGGTATCATCATCCACCTTTCTCCTGACAGATGTTTGATTTTGCTTTTTTCTTCTGGGGCTATGTTATGTCGGGGCTATGTTATGTCGTAGCTTCACTCAGGCAGTACATTATAAATGCTTTGGTTTGGTCTGTTTTTGTATAGGCTTTTATTTCAGCTTTTCCCAAAGTGTATACTCTACAAGGTTTTAATAGACTGGGTTAAATAAAGTGGAAAAGTTTCTTTTACTGCAGGGTAAGTCATTTTTATTGCTAGTACATGTGACATCAATACATTTGATTATTCTGTGATACTATCTCATGGCAGATGGTTTTATGTAATACTGTTGGTAAAGTAGCAGTCTGTTTTTTTGTTTTTCTGTACATCATGAGTTCAGTAGATACTTGAGGCAATCCTCAGAGCATGCAAAAAGCTAGGTAGGTATTATTTTAATACATTATTTGAAGCTCGTATTTCCCCTTAAATTATTTATCACTTGAAAATATCTCATTTGGTGTTTTCACTGGATTTGGAAGAAACATAATCTTACAGTGTTTTTGCTTCCATCCCACCAAGTAACATTTTGGGCAGTCTAGCCATGAAACAAGTATCCCTGGGTCACTCTAGCCTGAGTGTCTGAATGATTATAAGAAGGGCAGGATATCTTAGCTGAGGGCCTTGTCAGCTGGAAAAGCCTTAGGATCATTGTGAAGTCAGGCATTTATCTGCGTGTCTGGGTACTGAGTCCTTAACTGAGGAAGACCAGAGAAAAACACAAAAAGAAAAACTTGTCCTAAAATATTAGGGGAAAGTATGCAGTTACTGCTTTGAAGGTTTAAAGACATTTTCTTGGCTTGAGTGAACCTTACTATTGCTAATAAGCCCATGGTGGGGTATTTGTGCTCAGAAAAACCATGATTAGATAAAATTTGAATAAGGAGAAATCTTTAACCTTTTTTAAGGTTAGAGAATTCTCCCTAGTCCTCTTCAGAATCTCTGTAGAGTAGCTGTTTACCAAGCAGGGTATACTTTTTAAATTGAACTTTTCTCTCAGACACAACATTCAGGATAAGAAAATTAGGCACCTCTGTCTTTAAAGTTTTATTTATTTTTTAAATCTCCAGTTTCCTCTTACCATGTTTATTAGAAAATGTGACTACTGTGTTTCTTTTTTTTTAGTTTTAATTTATTTTTTAGTAGTTACAAGATTAAATGTTGTTTTGTTTGGATCTACTTTAATCATAGTAGTATTATTTCTTTGGGGGAATTAATGTGTTTTATGTCTTCTAGAATGCAATTGAAGACTGCCTGGCTTACGTTACAGCATCATGGTTTTGTCTCAAGATGACATATATTATGTTAGGTCATTTGATAGTACTGAGTAGGTGAGACACTGACTACCTGTTGGTTTTTAAAAAAAATGCAGTAGTAAAAGATAAATGAAAAAAAGTAGAAAAGTAGTTTAGGATGTAGACAAGAGGTCATTTTTAAGGCTTAAATAGGAAAAAATATCTTTTACATTGAGATTAAAAGTTGTTCTGTCATCTACAAAAAGCTTATACTATTTCTTGTCAGGCCATTACTATTTCTCCTCCTTTCCTACAGAGAGCTAAATGTGTCTTGTTTTCTGATTTGGTTGCCAGATTAAAAGTAGTCCATAGTGGTCTGATAACTATAATATTTGAAATTCTCCAGTTTGATTTGTTTTACATATATATCTAAATGGGAGAGAACTACCAGAACCTATGACCTGCTTGAAATGGTTGATCATAGTATGCCTTGGATAGTCCGTCCACGTTACACATATTATTTATTAATGTGTATTTTTGAAAGTTCCACTTTTGTTCTCAAGAGCATTCTGCTCTGGATGGTTAATTTTGTGGCCATCTTGTATTTTGATAAATGACATTGACTTGCTTCATTTTTCAGTCTCTAGAGTCAGTAGTGATCTTAACTGTGTCAAGAACAATTATCTTATTTTCCTCCTGAAAGAAGCCCTGTTGTGTTATTACCATCACCGTTTTTACCTTTATTGATTTAAATAGATGATTTTGTGTTCATGACTCTTTTCCATAACTTATTGGTATTGCTGTAAGACTTGGAGGTAAAATGACACTGAATCAATGACTTTGGCACTGTGATTGAAAAGCAGAATAATAGGGCCTTTTGGAACTTGGTAGAAATATGATTTTTGGGAAGTTGCTACTGTTTGCAGGGATGAGGGAGTGAAATGGGGGATAGAAAGGAAGGGAGACTAGGGAAATAGAAAGGGACAACTGGATTCTAAAGATACTTGAGGTTTGTTTAAGTTTGTAAGTTGATTTTCTGGTATAGTGACTTGGTTGCATTTTATGTTGATTTGTCTTAATTGCTAATAAAGTTGACCTCAGAAACCTAAGGATTTAACATAAAAACTAAAATATATTAAATTCTAAGCAGATTTACACTGATTTGAATTTTGCAGATTCTAGTATGTTTTAACATTCTAACATTTATTACTTTGTCTGAATAATTGTATTCAGGATATAAAATGATAATGCTTATGTAATGTGCTATTTTTTTTGAAATCATAATTTTAAAGTCTTTAGCCATCTTATTTAAGACTTCAGTTGTCTATAAGAAAATTTCAGATCTGTATAGTGAAACTGAATCTAAGTTGATTGTAATTTTTCTTTCACAGGTCATGTCATGTTTGCAGAAATAAAAATGGAGAATGGGAAGTCAAAAGGCTGTGGAACGGTCAGATTTGACTCCCCGGAATCAGCTGAAAAAGCCTGCAGAATAATGAATGGCATAAAAATCAGTGGCAGAGAAATCGATGTTCGCTTAGATCGTAATGCATAATTTCACACCACGGTTAGAACATTCCTACATCTGTTTTGCTGAATCTCCTAGTAAAAGTCATTTTTTAGTAATATTGTATGCTTTCAAAAGCTGTAAAAATGAACTTTTAAAATTCCCACCAGCTTTTAACAGTATAGTGTTGAAAATATACTGTGATTTTTGTTAAATCTCAAGTTTGGGTTTTTAAAGACAGAGAGTCTGGTCATTCAGTTTAAATGAATGGTTATACTGTTTTTAATTAAATAAGCATTTCTTTGTTATTTCCAGTACTGCATAGTGGGATTTATTTGTTCAAGTTTCTCCTGCTTTTATCAAGTTACTGTAAGGTAAAACATAGATGCTTTTTTCAGGACTTCTGTTGTTCGTACATATGTAGTTGTCCTTGAAAAGAAGGGCTCAGGCAAGTTAGTTTTAAGTTGCATTTCTTTGGTGATTAAAAAAAAATTACTGTAAATTTTAGATTGTGAAATTCAGGATGTTTTTATTGGACTTCAGTGAAGAAATGAGTTTGTTCTCCTCCCCACCACTATTCACATTTTCTACATAATAGTGTTAATTATCAACCTCCACAGCCCCTTATTTTCTTATTTCCAATAATTCCAAGTTCATACAGGACTGATAGTGTAGCAAGCCCAAGATATAATAATAGGCAGAATATTCCCAACTTTCTGTCTAGTTTCCAACCGTTGATGTGAACTGCCAAAAAAAGAAAAATAATTGAAATGTTGAGAGAGATGGTTACGTAAGTGAGTCCTCTGCTGTTCACCTCTACAGGAGCTGTTGCATTTACAAATGCAGATTTAATAAACCACGGAACACCTAGGCATAACATATCAAACACGTTGGATCCCACGATGTTAGACATTGCCATATCTCCTTTTCCTGCAAAAGAAAAGCATGTTGTTAATTTATGCCTACTAGTGCTGTATTTTATTAATAAGCTCCATAGGAAGATACACTGGGTACATTTTTTCTTTATTGGTTTTGGAAAGTTGTCTTAGTGCAGAAGTCTTACTGCATTTGTATTTTTAAATTTTTCTCTGGTTAAACATAACCAAAGTTACATATAATAATACATGGTTAGTATTTAAAGTCTTAACACTTATTTATCGAATAACTATTTATTAAACCTTTTTTCCATAAGGTATGTAGATTACTTGTGGCTTTTCATTTTAATTTAACACGGTTAATTTAGATTTATTGTACATTTCTTCAGAGTGTGTTACTGGGGAAATATTTTTGAAGTTAACGTTTGCTCATTGCATTTCAGCCAGACTTTTACAAAGTTCTACTGTAGCTTGAGGGACATACTTCTTACCCTTTCTTGCAACTAACACACTTGCAATTGTGTCTGGTATGCTCGTTCCTGCTGCTAATAAAGTGAGGCCCATTACTGTATCTGGAATTTCTAGTGTCTCCCCTGTAAAAAACAGAGATAGTACAAGTTACCAATATTGTGTATTCAGTAACCATCATCTGCAGTTAGTTCAGATGTTTCCTCTCTGAATAGAAAGGAAACAGGCACATTTAGATTGCAGAACCAATGTATGCTTCTTTTTTAGCTGGCAGAATTTGCTAAAATGGTTGGTAAGTTGTATAGTAGGTTTTAGTGACATATATTGAAGGACATTTAATGGCTGAAATCTTATCCATTAGTAATTCCCCTGTCTGATATAGTCCAGATTGACTCAGAAGCACACAGCAACTTACACACACTTAACAGGAGTTTGGCTATCCATTGTGGCCTCCTTAGAACTGCTGTTTCCTACGTCCTCATGAAACCAATTGTTCTGTTTAAAAACTTTTTTTTTTCAGCCAGCAGAGTGCTGTCGAGTCGGATCAGATATTATTTATCGCTGTCTTTAAGCTGTGTGTGTTAGCATGGTACACCTTTTTTAAAGTCTCATTAAGTGGTATTCCTTAGTGTTTGGAAAAGCATTGTAAATCTCTGAGGATTCTCCTTGAGTCTAATATATAACCAGAAAAAAAAAAAAACAAAACTCCCTGCCAATGAGTTGATTCTGACTCATAGTGACCCTGTAGGACAGAGTATAGCTGCTCCATAGTTTCCAGAGGAGTGCCTAGTGGATTCCAGCCTTTTAGTTAGCAGATGTAGCACTTAGCCACCATTCCGTGAAGGTTTCCTTGCAGTATATAGCTGCAGTTTATTAATATGTCTCTTAAATTTGATGTCAGTTCAACATTTTTCAGAAACAGGTTCATTCTAGGAACCAGAATTGGGGAAGTTAAATGATAAAGAGTACATGTAATTGCTCTTTTAATGCAATTGAAAACTTGTTTTAGAAATTTTTAAGCTTTTTTTTTTCTTAAAATATCACTTGAAAGACCTAATTAGGAAAATAGTATATTTATTTCTGTGTTGATATTAGAATTATAGTTGGTTGTTACTTTGTTACTGCCCTTGCCAAAGTACATATGTACATAAATAACACCTTTAGTTTTCATCTTGGGAGGGAAAGGGCTATTCCATTATCTGGTTTTGTTTTCCTAATACCAGCTATGTTTCTGACTTAGAGAATCTTAGAAAGATTTAATATGAAAGCTAATTGGACTTAAAAACAAACAAACAAACAAAAAAACTCAGAAAAATAACCATTTCACTTTTTGTTACCCTATTCAAAGACTTGTATAAGAGATCAGCAATTTTTTTGTTGTTGATACGGGCCGGGTAGTAATTATTTTAGAGTTTGTAGGCCTGTAGTCTGTCTTGCAACTACACAGCTTTAGAAATGTAGCTTTTAAGCAGCCTGGGTGATATGTAAATGAACGGATGTGGCTCTGTTCAGTAGCACGTTGTTAACATAAACAAATTGTGGGTGATTTTGGGAACACCCTTGGTAGTTTCCTAACCCCTGATGTTAACTCAGTTAATTCAAGTTAAATCTTTTTATAGAAATTCCTTATGTTTTTGTTTTATGTTAGTTTTTCCTTTTGGTACTAGAGCTGATTATGATGGCCCAGCAGTAACTAAATCTTAAAAGTAGTAGAACACTGAAATGAAAGTTCATTTAATACTTTTCTTTATTCTTACTTCACATTATGCTTATATTGTCATATTACAAAGGAAAATAAAATGTCTAGTTAAATAGTAACCACCCGTAATTTTCCAGAAACATTGGTACTTTCATACTTTTCATTACCATTATGAAACAATTCAGTGTATTGCATGTTGTGAACCTTATCTAATGTGATTTAATTATTTGCATAGTAGAACCGCATCCTGTCAATTAGATTTCATTTGTAAGATGACCGACTTACACTTCTGGGCCATGTAATAGTGAGATGGTAGTTGACATGTAATACACAACTCACAGAACCTGGATGAGCTTGCTGTTATGGAAGCTAAATCAGTGAGTAGTGTTTTTGTAAACAGCACTTATCTTCAGTCTTGATGAAAAATAATTTCACCTCCTTACTTTTAGTGAACATATGCAATTTGCTCTTACACAAAGCTGTTTTCTTTTTAATTGTGCAGCTGTATTTACCATACTTACCAGTTATTGTGACCATCCAAACCAGGATGTACGTAAATGCAGATATCCATAATGCAGACATGAAAAATGTTATCACAGAATAGTTTTTCCAATTCTTTCTTCTACAGTCTGGCGTGGTTAGAAAAAGTAATGTAATAATTGGAAGGGATAATACCCAGAAAATTCTTTTCAAGTCTCCTTCAGGCATGTTGAAAACACTTGGTGGATCTGTTGAAAAATGAAACAATTTTGAGTTTCCCCAAATGGCCAGTGAAGTTGAAAATGACCATTTAGAAAGCTGTGTAGAAATAAATTAGCTGTATCAGTTTTTAAAAGGCTGTTTAAAGCCTTTGAATAACTTCATTACTGATGTTACTGGCAGAGAGAAACTGAGATTTTTGAGCAGAAAATTCAGCGTTTCTTAGTTTGGGGCCCTAAATCCGTACGAGTATTTTGGGCCATTCACTAAAGATGTTAGCTATAATGTTTATGAAGTACCAGTTGAACATCTCGGTTTTCTACCATGTGGAATGTCTGCAGCATCTTTTTGCTTACAGGAATGTGGCATGGCTTTTGACCTCTTTGCTATTGAGTCGATTCTGACTCTTAGTGACCCTGTAAGACAGAATAGGACTGTCCCCCATAGGTTTCCCAAGAAGCAGCGGACACATTCAAACTGCTGTCCTTGCAGCCAGCCTGTTAAAGCGCTGTACTGCCGTGTCTCCGGCCGCCCCCACTGCCGTCTGCCTGTAATCTCTCTCTCTCTCTGTGTCTGTCTCTTGTCTGAGATAATGCATCCTTTAAAAAACAAAACCAAACCACCTCAAACCCTTTGCCATGAAGTTGATTCCAAATCAGCAACCATGTAGAACAGAGGAAAACTGCCCCTTAGGGTTTCCAAAGAAGGGTGGCTCAGAGCCACTGATCTTTTGGTTAGCAGTTAATTTCTTCAAGAACTGCACTACCAGTGCTCCAAATGCATGGTTAGGGAGTATAAAAGAACTACAGCATAATCTTTTTATTAAGTTATGTGTTTCATAGTCCATTCTGTTGGGTTTTTTTCTGACATGTTTCATTATTGTATTGATACACTTAATTCAGAATTCACTATAATTCTTTGACACATAATGAAATAGAAACTAGTAGATAATCTATAATGTAACTTAAAAAATTTAAGTGTGTTCCTGTATTCAGTTTAATAAAGTGGAGGAAGACAGTGATGATGAAAATATAATGGATAAAAATAGGAATTTGAAATTGTTTTACAATTATAAATATGCGTGTTGATAATCACATTATGTAACTAAGTTTAGCAAAATGCCTCATGCAAAAGTTTTCCCAGCCTTACCTAATGGGCCGTTAACTAATATTAGATGTAAGTTGATTATAATACAAGCATTTGGGCTAGTTCTTTTGAGTTTCTTGTTACAAAATTCAACTTGAAGCATACCTCTTATATCTAAAAGACTATAAACTTTGTGAGGAGGGAGAAGTCGTGTTTTAATTTTTAAAAATAGTAAATTCAGCTAAGCTTCAGTTTTTTTAAATTGTGATTAAGTGACAGTATACAATCCAGATTAATTTTGCGTGCCCACCTATCTGCACTTCCTTCTGCTCTCCTTGCCCGGTAACAGCACACTGCTTTTCATTCTGTACTTGTATCTTCTTAACAATCTTCTGTTCCGTCACTAAGTTTCATTTCTAATGTACTTAATTAAAATTAGAATCTGTTTCATTCAACCACTGCATGAAAAGTGACTTTGAAATTTGTGAAGTTTGTTTCTGTGTATAGCTGAATTTGACTTCCTGCTGAGCATTTTAAACTAAATGCTTGCCTATTGCTTCGAGCATCATGTTTAGAACTGAACTGTTTCTTTTCCCTCAAACTAGCCACTGTTCCTGAATTCCAAGTTTTTATAAATGGTTTCACCACTTTCACAGTCAGTTATAACTGAGTTACCTTGTACTGCTCCCTTTTCTGTTCTCATTTAGTTCCTCAGTTGCCAAGTGCTCTGTATTGTCTCACATCTCTTCTTTTTCTTTGCACTGCTTCTACCCTGTAGGCATCTACCAAATACTTCAGCCATTATGAGTCTTTTGCAGGCTTCCATGTCTGTTATTTCTCCTTCTCTAAACATATTTCAAGGTAATAGTCCTTAAAGTGTATTTCAAATCATTTCTCTGCTCACAAGTATGAGACTCTTCCACCAGTTTCTTAGAGTCTTTCTAGTCTCTCTATGTCTGGCTGCCCTCTGTGCACTTATTTCCTGCCTCATGCTGTGCTCACGTTACACTAGTACCTGAACACAGCTTTTGCTCATGTTACTTTGGCCTCAGTCCACAGAATAATCTTTACCTTTGTCTGTCACTTCTACAGTAAAGAACTTCAGTATCTTAATTTAGTCATAAAATGTCATCAGTTAAAATATTACGTATTCACAGGTTCAGTTTAAATGTTCCCTTCTCCACGATGATCTTTGTAACCATCCTCACAAATTGTATACAGTCTTCTCCATTTACGAATCACGAGTGATTATACTTTTTTCATAAGTTTACTTGAGCTATTTTATTTTTCCCTGAGAGGTAGTCGTCATCTCTGCATCTTTATGGTGCCTTTACATGGTAACTACACAATTAATACTTGTAGAATTGAGATTTAAGTTTTTCTAGTGATTAGAGTTAATCATTCTGCCAGTCTACAGTAGGCAGGACATAGTTGTTACCTTCAGAAACCAGGCTAAGACCATGTAAACTCAAAGAAAGCTGGGAGAAGCCAGAATCTTCATGAAATATTCCGCTGTCAGTTCTTGATTGTCGATGTTTGAATAGTTGATCCTCGTCTTCCCATCCCATCAATGGCTGCTGTTCAGGTATTTCCTCCGTAGCTTTGGCAAGACAGGTACAGCAAGGACTGCATTTCTTTGTAATGTATTGGTTAATTTTGACATCAAAGCACAGCACCAAAACATATAACCCATATATCAGAAGCAGTAACATTCCTTCATACCTATAAATTAGAGAAATTTATGTGCTTTTAAATTAAAACGCAAGTCGTTTTGAGTTAACAGGTTTTGGACAATAATTTTTTAAACAAAGAAATCATGAAAACATTTTGTAGATTTCTCCAAACTTGTTTAAAATGTATTTATTGATACATGTTTAACGTGTTTTTCCTATATTGCAAAGAAAAGCTAGGAGTTAAAAAGTCATTGTCTTCATCTGTAGGTTCTTCCAAATTGATAGGAACAGAAAAGAATTATTGAAAATAATAACGAAGATTTCAGAATAGAAGCAAAGTAATGAACTGTTGGTTGCCGTCAGGTGAACTCTGAGTCCTGAGGGGGTCACGTATAACAGAGGGGAACATTGCCTGGGTCCTGAGTCCAAACTAAGGAATAGTGATGGGCATGGTCCACCTCGGTTCACTGACAGACTGCATTCCCCAAAGTATGTCATTAACACAGTATGCCTAAAAAAGGAGGGGAATGACCCAGACTTCTTGCCGTTGACTCAGTTCCAACTCGTACCAGCTCGGTGGGACAGTAGAACCGCCACGTGGAGTTTTCTGAGGAGCTGATGGATTTGACCTGGCGAGCTTTTGGTTAGCAGCTAAGCTCGTAACTGCTGTGCCACCAGGGCTCCTAACAATGTAAAACAAAAACAAAAACCCGTAGCCACCATGTTGATTCTGACTCATACTAACCCTATAGGACAGAGGAGAACTGTCCCATAGAGTTTCCCAGGAGCACCTGGTGGGTTGGAATCACTTAGTGTCAGTTTATTTTTACTGTGTCTGTGCCTATTTTCATGTTGGAATTTTCTTGTACAGAAATGAAAAAATATATATTCACAGTGTTAGGCTTTGGCTGGCACTTTTTCAGTTTCCTAGAGAGTTTTTCATAATGTAACTAAAATTGGCTTGTGTTTACAAGAAAGGGATTTTCTCACAAATAAAATTAGACGTCATATAACTCCAAACTGCTTATACTCTGATTTCCTGCTTGAAGATTTTTTATAGGCTTTTATCATAACATTGGAACCATACATTTATCTTTTTGCTAGTAAATCTGTGCTACATCTGAAAGGACAGAGTTGTTGATTTCCCTAGCTGGGGGAGCATTAGCTCGGAATACTTATTTCTTAAGAACAATTGCTGCATCTCAAGAGGATCCATTTTTGGTGGGGGAGAGATGATTTCAGATGATTCATGTAGAAGATGTGCTATGCTGGGTTTTAAGTTCATTGAAAACAGATGTTACGTAGAGCTGCAGCATTGTCATCTACAGGAGCGTCATTTACATTGTTTTCTGTTTGATGCCTTCTGGAGTGTGCAGCATACAGCGTGCATGGCTCTGTGTTCTGTGTTTTATTCCATGCAATGCCTAGTGCCGGGATAGATGTCTAGTGAATGTCTAGTGCTTATTAGTTGAAAAGTGTTAGTATCTGCCAACTACATCACCTTTCTATTCATTTTCTTGCCCCAGTTAGACAAAGGGAGATTGTAGAGAAAGTGAAGAATTTTTAGTGTGGAAACTTGGACATCGTTGTTTCGTGGAGGAAGATGCTCTAGTCACTCCTGTAAATGAGTCAGAACTGTAAGGACCTTGGTGGGGTTCTTGTACTTGTCGGCACCATCTCCTCTCTGCTGTCTGTGGCCACAGCCACGGCTCACTGAGGTAGAGGGAGCAGTAACCAACAGAAGGAGAAGCCACTGCTGGGGCCCTAACTGACAACAGGAGTTGGAATAGTTTCTGAATAAGTGTTGAACAGCCATTATCAGTGAGAGGGAAGAGTGCTTTTGCCCAGAGATGGGTGAGGGGTAGAAGGAAATGGTAAAGAAATGATAAACTAGGAAGAAAATCATAACCAGTAATTAGGACAAGGGTGTTAACTTAAGAGACCCACTGCAAAATGGGGCAAAGGTGGCGGTAATTGAGAACATGACTGAAATGGCATTTCTGCAAAAAACGAAGCTAGTGACCCGTCAGATATTTTATAAAGCACTCTGTAATTGTGTTTGGAAAAGTCATAATCATTTGAAGCTTACCAGTAAACTTGGCTGTCAAATATTATGCCAAGGACTGCTGCTACACTGATGGCATACGCTGCACAGTCTCTCAGTAAGGGCCAACAAGACAGTGTGGGAGCCTGTAAAATGTTAATTTACCGTCTCTGTTACAGTGCAATTTTTTTCTTCAAGTACAGTGCTTAGTTTAATACCAAAATTACTTGTATATTTGTAGCTAAATATTGCTATCTTTCGCATATTGCTTAGAAAAAAGTAAAGGAATTTTAAAAGTTGTGTTTCTAAACCTACACTGATTTGCATAAATTTGACCAAGAGCCATTTGTGGGTTAACTTTTAATTGAATACATACCCGTTTTCCTACTGATTAATAAATTTGATTGAATACATTATTAGTGCCTTGATTTTTTTGTTCTGGACTATAGTTGTATGTATCATTTGTCATGACAGTAAATTTTGTTGAATAAAGTTCTCACCGTGTTAGATAGCAAGCCACAGGCTGCACAGATGCCAAGGAGATTATAGATCGCAGATCCAAGAATGGTGCTAATACCAATATCTCCCTTTGTGACAAATACACCTGTGAGCAGTATAGTAGCTGTTAGTGTTGAGACAATTAAAATTACATGTAGTAAGCAAAAAACATAAGGAGCAATATTTACCTAGGAAAGCAGTAACTAATTCAGGTGCTGAACTGCCTGCTGCCATAAAAGTTGCTCCTGCAACACCCTGAGACAATCCAATGGCTGGAGACAAGTGGAAGAAGAGTTACATTTGGTAAAGTGATGAAGTGTATGTCTGTATAACAAAACACGTAAAAATATACCAACGCTGATTAATCTCAAGAAAGAAGTACGGGTTAAAAATGTGAAGGAATTCAGTGTCTGAATTCATTGCTTAATGCTTCTGTAGAAAGGGTAAGAAGGTCATCTAACGTGGAAGGAAATTAATGCACCTGCTTCTTCCTGTTGTGTCCTGAGTGCCATGATAGATTATGTGGAACCCAGAAATGATTTTTTTTTCTAGTTGGAAGGCTTAGTTGTAGGACTTAACAAGTATCAGTAGTATAATATCTTTTAATCTACACTGCTAATTGTTGAAATAGGATCTGAGAAAGTAAATTACAGTAATTTGAGAATCCTAACCTAGTCCTAGAGTAGGAAATACAAGAAAGTAAATTTATCATGATACCACTGTTGAAGTGATGTGTATCCCCCAGTCTTAGAAGCATGGAGATCTGTTAAAACTTCAGTGATTGACAGTTTTAAGGTTTTTGGCTCTTGCAGTTTGGAGCTAGGAGACCTACTAAGGAAATGAAAAGAGAAAGACATCTGAATAGGGAAGGCTGAGTTAAGGTGGCATCAGAATTCTCCAGATAGTTTTTATAGGTCAGCTAAAACCTAGTTAATACACAGGTAGCATGCTAAATAAAGGTTAACTTTTCCACCATAGGTCTCATTTAAGTTGGACATGTCAAGGTTCTGCAGTAGCTTGTAGGACAGAAATGTAGTCATTTTTGTAAAATACAGTATGCCACAACCATGAAAACGGAATAAAGTCAGAGGCAGATAACCCAGCAAGTAAGTGTCAAAGGCACAACTGCAATTAAGATTTTCAAGGCTCTTATTTGATGTTTATTGCTGTTACACTCTTGACTCCAGACGCTTGCCTTTTTCCCACATCCTCAAACTGTGATGCACTTGGCTAACTCACTATAACTTGTCAGTATTTCCTTATTTCTTCCTTGTGGGGACCAAAACCTCATATTTGTTCTCTGATTTACGTCGTTCTCTATGTATTTGCTTGGACATCTGCCTTTGACCTTACAGTATTTCTTGGTCTGGCAGACTGTATTTTACAAAAGTGTCTATAACTATTTCTGTGCTATATGATGCTACAGAACCTTGGCATTTCTGATTTAAAAAAGCGGTAAGCCTAGGTGAGTCTTAGTGAGTGCCATGATTAACAGAGTATGGTAGAAGTGACACTGATTTTTGAGGCCAATACAAACACTGATAAAACTTTCCCACATAATTCTCTTGGAACAGGCACCATGTAAGAACTCCAGCTACTCTGAGATCTGTACTTGGAGAGACTTCATAGAGAGGCAATACAGAAGTTTGAGAATCCCTGCATGCTGTTACAGCCCCCCAAATTGGAATGTTTCCAGCCCAGGTGCCAGACGTGAGCAAAGGAACTTTTCAGATGGTTTTAGCCCTATTTGTCAAACTGCATGAAACCCCCTGAGCAGCACTTGCTGAACTGAGCCCAGTCGGCCAAGGCTGAAGATAAGAGTGGTTTCTTGCTTTAAGCCACTCTGAGGGTGATTTGTTAACAGTGACAGGGACTGTTGAACTTTTACTACTTTTACTGGTTACCTGTACTTTCTCATGAGACACTTGTGCTGGGAACATAGTATGAGGTTGGGGAAATAAGATAAAGAGGTAATTATGTTAGAGAGAAGTAGCAAAAAGGAGGAAAAGCAGAGGGGGAGATTAGAAAGTCGTGGACTGAAATTTCAGACTGAATAACCATAAAAGAGTTCTTTAAGAAAGGAGCCTGATTGAAGACCTTGAGGTGAGGGAGGAGCAAGAGTGTAGACAGAATGAATGAGTGTGAAGGCGCTGAGGTGAAGCTAGCTGATCAGTGAAAGGAGAGCCGTAGGCGAAGAGATCAAAGGTACTAGGAAGCCAGCTCATGTGGGATTTGTGCACCCTAGGGAGCACTTGGACTGTGATGTTCAAGATGTGGGGGAAAGTTACCAACAGTACTGCTTGATGATACAGCCCCAGCTGTCCATTTTTTCTTCTGAACTATTGCAGAGGCCCACTACCACGTGTTAAGTCCCCATTATGTAAACCTCTTTTCAGGCTGGTGGGAATGTCTAATCTGGGTCTTCCGTCCTGTTCCTCGGTGTCTGCCTTTGGTCATGTCACTTGATGACTACTGAAGGGAGAGAGAATGACTTGTATAGTTTACATTGCCTAGCATGTCTGCTGTTCAGAGCAGTTGCTACTAATTACCACTCTGTTGCATGGAAAGGCCAACTGGCCATGAAATGTGACAGTAGAAGAAGATACGGCAGACTGCTCTGTGATTATTGTTTTAGGAATAAAATAACAGATTCAGGTTTATGATGCAGTTTCATATATATAGTTTAATCTCAACTATGCAGATAGGAGTATTATAAATGAGGAAACAAGTTCATGAGGTTAAGTGACTCAGTCACATGGACAGTTGTGTGCGGTCTTGTCGATTCTGACTCATAGCATCCTTACATATAGAACTGCACCATAGAGTTTCCTAGGCTGTAATCCTTGTGGAAACAGATTGCTAGGTCTTTTCTCACATGGAGTGGCCTGAGTTTGAACTGCCAATCTGTTGGTTAGCGCCTGAGCACTTAACTGTTGTGCCACAGGGCTGCTTGGATAGGAGGGATTTTCACTGAGGATTTTGGGGATAAACCCAGAATCTACTGATTCTAATCAAGTCCAATACTATTTCTACTTCAAACTCAAGAACAGTGCTTTAGGCAGACCAGTTATTACCCTGGTGTGGTTATTTTCTTTGCTGCTGGGGTACTGGCGTGTACCACCCTATTCTCTTCCTTCCTAGGGTAAAAACAGTTCCTGGGAGTCTGGAATATTTTGGAAATTTTCCAGCATAGTCCAGAGAATTCATGAATTTAATGATACTGGATATTATAGTGAATCCTATCCCCCAAATCAAATCAGGGTTAGATAGGACAGATACGAGACTGAAGTAACTGCCCACACTTTGTGCAGCTGAAGACTGGGTGACCAATCTTGACTTAATAGTAGATGAAAAATTCTTCATTTGAAAAACGCAGTTTCAATAGAGAGTTAAGGTATTGGACTGTTGCAAGGTAGGAACAATGGATGTTCCTTTAGAACACTTTTACTCTCAAGAGGCATTAAGAATAAAGCTTGTTGCTGCTCACTGGGCTCTGAGTATGAAAGGAAAGAGATCATGCACATGTCTAAAAACTGCACAGATATTTTGACAAGGTTACATCTTGAGGCTCTGAACGTATTTTGTAAAATGGCTTATACCTTTGAACTTGAGATTGGCTTTGTCTTCCCTGACTTTTGAGTCTCTTTTTTTTCTGCTGCAGTTTATTATTAAAAGATGTGTTGTTCTGGGTTTTCCACTGCTGTTACTCTTTCTTTCTTCACCCTTGCTCTAAACAAACAATCATGTATGCTTTACTGTGTAGTGGAAATGTCCAACGTATGTTTTCTTTATAGCTTTAAATATGATCACATTGTTTATATAAAGTGCTGCTTAATGGTAATGAGTTGATTCTTAAAATTCATCAAATTCTTAAATATGTTCTCTTTTCGTGGTGTCATGTTGGAAACTTTCTAACAGTTTGTGAAAGCCCTCTTTTGGAGATATAATGCAGTAGGAAGAGTATTAAACCAGAACTAAAGCCTGACTTCTGACCTCACCAGTAACTTGATAGGAGATTTTTAGCAAGTCATTCCCTTAAGCCTCATATTTGCCATCTGTAAAGTAGAGGATCAGACCTTATAATCTCTAAGGTATATTCTAATTTTATCAGTCCATACTCAGAATGTAGAATTTGAATTCTGTGCCTTCAGACTCAACACCTTAAATTGTTACAATAAGCATATTCCACTTGTACTTAAAAAACTTACATTACTGACTATTTAGAAAATAGAGGGGGAAAATAGAGAGGAAAGGTGACTTAGACTTGTACCATTATATTTTAACCATCGTTTCCAGCCCTTTTTCCCAGTGTAGTTAGTATAGTTACGACGGTAGGCTATATACAGTTTGTTGTCTTCTGACACAATTTAAGGAAATCTTCAGTGGTGGCAAAATTTCATGCCTTGTGAATAAATCAGAATTTTGGAAAGAACCGGAAGTCACACAGACAGAACTCTGGTGACAGAGGTGTATGGTCATAGTAAGCAGGGTCCAAAGTGAAGTGTGATATGTCACCTTAGATTTTTTATGATTTTCAAAACTGCTCTGAAATGAATTTCTAGAATTTTTCTTTTTCCTAGAAATATTTTGAGTGAAGTTAGCATCACTAGAGTACATGGCCTCCCAGTAATACATGGCATAGATTGTATAGACTCTGATATTTTCAACAATAAATAAAAACAATTACTACATCATATTTTGTCTGAGCTATGAAGGAGTGAATTTTGAAATCCTGCATAACACTTTCAAAGCCCTGATTCTCCTGAAAAAATATACTCCTCAATTTAAGCTGTAATATTACAGTGGACATCAACTTCTGCTTTATATCCTATAAAGTATGTGTAAGATACTTTGTCTTCAAACCTCACCATTACCTGGATTTTCTCCATAGCTTGCGCCAGGTTGCATAGGTATTACAGAAGTGTGACTGAAACCTCTGTAGTTTCTACACCAAAAATACAGAGATTCTTTCAGTTACCTATGTGGGTAATATAAAGTGAAAAGATAGCACAGCTTTTTTATTATTACTTTTTTTTTGGCTTGTTTAT
Source organism: Heterohyrax brucei (assembly GCA_028571685.1). Lineage (NCBI taxonomy): Eukaryota > Metazoa > Chordata > Mammalia > Hyracoidea > Procaviidae > Heterohyrax > Heterohyrax brucei. The sequence goes on from CM053151.1 coordinate 3,327,304, forward strand.
GCAACAGCATGTTGGTAATATTCCAAACTATTTAGCCCGTATTTTGATCCGTATGCCTGGTGTAGATTTAGAGCAAAGGGACCAACCACAATGTCAGTCAGGAAAGTAAAACAAAGAGAATAAAAATGCTCTTAGGAGGAGGATGAAGGCCACTGTAGCAGAGAGGAAGCACAATTCTCAGATTTTTTGTTCTTTTGCCTCTGTGAATTTCATGAGAGTTAAGAGTCAGTCTCATGAAACTGTAGTCCATCCAAATGTCATAGTTGCAAAATGATTGGATTCCCTTCCAATTTTGTTAATTTAGAATCAGTCATAGCTGGAATTAAAATTTGCCTTTTTTGTTACCTGTTTCTGAAGCACAAAATAGAATGTGAGCAAATACTAGTTCAATGCAGAGTGAGTGAAAAATTTTCAAATAAAAAGGTATGTTTTATCAGCCTTATTAAGATCATTTTCAGTTAAGACATAACTCAAAGGTAGCAGTGTGGTTGAGGGATTAGGATTTTCAGTGGAAGTGTTAGTATTAACATTGGAAAAAAAAAGTTTATGAAGTCACTGGGCTTTTTGGGCTGTATCAACCAACAAATCTTAAATGCTACTTAGAGTATTTTAAATCTTAAATGCTTGTATAGATAGCTTGGAAAAATGTAAAGGAACCTTCTCCATGCAGTGGTTCACTAACTGTCACAGATTCCCATTGTGTAGCGAAAGGATGGTTTGTTTTGGTTCTTTACTGAAATTTTGTGTTTCTAAAAATGAACTCTATTGAGACGTATATTTTTTTAAAAGCCCTATTTGAGCTGTAAATTAATATGTAAAAAGTTACACTCCTTTCTGTGAAAGTATCCCATTTTTAAAACCAATAAAATATTGCTGAAGATGTAATAAAAAGTCTAGATACTAGCGTAGATATTTCTAAGATATAACTCGAAGTTGCCTCATGGATTATTTCATTAAATTAAAGACGGAGTTGATAAGCTTGCTGCCTGTGCTACAAAGTAGCGCTCCACTTTTAGTTGCCTTAAACTTGGTTTTCAAGCCTTTGCCGCTGAACATAACATCTGTTGACTGTACTCATTCGCCTCCTTTCATCTTTCCAGAAGAAAGGGCTCTAATCTTTTTAATGTGTTTTCATGTGATAATGGGGTCTTTGGTAGTACATTTATTAAGCAGTCAGCTGCTGACCCAAAGGTAGGCAGTTTGCATCTACTGTATGCTCCTTGGAAACTATGTGAGAGAGTTCTGCCCTCTCCTGTAGGGTGGCATTTTTTTTGTTTTAATATGACAACAAATATTTAGTGAATGTTTGTTATGTGCTGGATAGTTGTGTAGGCTATTGATTTGTATTTTCTTGAGTAATTGGCACAATAGCTTTATGAACTAAAATCTATCAATATCCTTGATTCACACCTGAGGTGACTGAGACAGAAATTAAGCAACTTACCAAAGTCACAGAGCTGCCAAATGGCAGACCCTGGATTGGAACCTTGGCTCCATCTGGCTCCTGGGCTGGCACTTTTGGCTGTCTCACTAGAGTCGCATGGTGCTATATAGCATAGGACAGCAGTGTTTCTCACCCACTCCTCAGCCCTCCAGGAATTCTCTGCATTGTCATGGACTGTTCACCAAGTATGTCAACATACAGATATAGAAAAAGGTGAAAAAAAGCCCTGCACCAACATTGTCAAATATGAGGACAAGGTAATGTCACACTTTACAAACCGAGCATGAGCATTTTAGGCAGATGCTTGTAAATCATGATAACATGAATGAACTGAGACCACAGAGAATTCCTGTTCTTTGTCGATAAGAATCCCCTCTGTCTCCTTTGACATTCTCTCTCTCTGTCTGACATCTGTGCCAACCTCTTCTCCCCTCACACCCCTCAGAGGATTCATCAAAGTAAGGGTCTGGAGTAGCAAGACTGGTAGAAATTAGGAAGACCCCTTAGATTAATTCTTTACCCCATTACTCCCAACTTCCGCAGCTTCTTCTTAATCTCAGACAGTGCTCCCACTGTGACTGCATCTTTTAACCACTTCCCAGAATTCCCATTCTGTTTCCAGGAAGCCATGTGTCATATCCAAGGTGATTTTTTATTTGTCTAGAGTATGGACTAGCTTCACTCCAGTCCCCTTTGTTCAAAGAATCATCATTAGCCTCTTCCTACAGGACTTAAATGGCCAAAAAAAAGAAGATTGGATTGGAGGAAGGAATTATAGCAGCACCTTTTTCTCCTACTGGTTCTGTATAGTTAAGATGATAGTTCAGTGCCTCAAGGAGTATACAGAAGGTTGTGCTTGCTTCTCTGGTGTGGAAATACAAAAAAACAGAACTGTGTCATTATGACAGTTACTAGCTGAGTAAGCCAGCCAAGTGCCGTCGAGTCGGATCCGACTCATGGCGACCCTAGGGGCCAGGGTAGAGCTGACCCCCAGGAGAAGGGAAAAACCCTTTCTGGACACCTCAGGTGGTGACAACTGTAGGAGACCAGTCTATATGCCTGTGGAAAGTGAGAGGGAAAAGTTCTAGCTTGACTTGAGAGCTGAGCTGGAGCCCAGCAAGGGTATTGGCAGGAGGTCTGATCTTCCAGTGCCTCCAGTGAGTCTCTTCTGATCTTCACCTTGCCAAAGATCTTACTGCTGATCAATAAACCACTGCTGGTAATTTGACCAGTGGGTGATAGGGTATAGTGGATAAGACATGTTACTGATTATGACTCATAGCAACACTATAGGACAAAGCAGAATTGTCCCATAGGAATTTCTAGGCTATGATCTTTATAGGAGATTACCAGGTCTTTTCTCCCATTGAGCCACCAGTGGGTTTGAACCACTGACCTTTTGGTTAGCAGCTGAGTGGTCAACCATTATTGTGCCATCAGAACTCCTTTGGATAGGGCATGACAAAAAAACCAAACCCTTTACTGTGGAATCGATTGCTGACTTACAGTGAGCCTGTGGTACAGAGTAGAATTGTCCCGTAGAATTTCCAAGGAGCGCCTGGTAGATTTGAGCTGCCAACCTTTTGATTAGCAGCTTTAGCATTTAACTGCCGTGCTGCCAGGGCTTCTGGGATAGGGTAGATGTGCCAGTTGTAGCGCGGTTTTCTCGTACACTTAACTGGAGGATGTGGTTGTGTCCATACATGCTGATTATGTTCCACAGCGCTCTAGTGTAATCCCATGTACATCTTAGACATCACGTGGAGATCTGGGACTCTAATCATTGACGGTGAATATGTAGAACATGAATTTCAAATCCCTTGCATGTTGTCAACAGTCTAAACTGATTTTTTTGGTAAGTGATTTTGCTGTTGTTGTTGGGTGCTGTAGAATCGGCTCCAGCTCGTAGGCACCCTGTGCACAGCACACAGAACGTCGCCTGGTCCTGCGCCGTCCTCCCAGTTGTTGTCGTGCTTAAGCTCGTTATTGTAGCCACTGTGTCCCTCTGTCTTGTTGAGGGTCTTTTTTGCTGACCCTCTGCTTTATGAAACATGAGGTCTGTTTCAAGGGACTGACCCCTTCTGCCGATACGTCAAAAGCGTGTGAGATACAGTCTCGCCATTCGTCCTTGCTTCTAAGGAGCATTCCAAGACAGATCCCTTCATTCTTTTGGCAGTCCATGGTGTATTCATTATTCTTTTCCAAGACCATAGTTCAAAGTTGGAAAAGAAGTTTGGCCTGCCTTATTCATTGTCCAGTTTTCACATGCGTCGGAGGCATGGCTGGGTCAGTTGCACCTTGGTCTTCAGAGTGACTTCTTTGCTTTCCATCACTTTGAAGAGTTTTTTTGCAGCAGATTTACCTAGTGCAATGTGTCTTTTGATTTCTTGACTGCTACTTCTGTTGTTGCTTGTGGATCCCAGTAGAATGAAATCCTTGACAACATCAATATGGTCTCATAATTCTGTTCGTTGGTCCAGGTGTGAAGATTTTTGTTTTCTTTATGCTGAGGTCTAATCCATACTGAAAGCTGTGGTCTTTGGTCTTCATCAGTAAGTGCTTCAACTCCTCTTCACTTTCATCAGGAAAGATTGTGTCCTCTGCATTTTGCAGATTGTTAATGAGTTTTCCTCTAGTCCTGATATCCAGTTCTTGATGTATTCCAGCTTCTTATTTGTCCAGCAAACAAGCTGTATAGGTTTAGGAAAGGATTCAGCTCTGGCACACACCTTCCCTGATTTTAAACCATGCCTCTGAATAGCTGCCTCTTGATTCATATGCAGATTCCTCACAAACCCAATTAAGTGTTCCAGAATTCCCATTATTCACAATGTTATCCATAATTTGTTATGATTTACACAGTCAAATGCCTTAGCATAGTCAGTAAAACACAAATAAACTTTGTTATTGTGCTTTCAGCTAGGATCCACCTGACATCAGCCACAATATTCCTGGTTCTGTGTCCTCTCATAAATCTGGCTTGAGTATCTGACAGTTCTTTGTTGATATACTGCTGCAACCACTTTTTGAATGAATGTCAGTCAGCAAATTTTTACTTGTGTGTGATATTAATGATACTGCTAAATAATTTTCATGTTAAGTAGAATCAACTTTCTTGTGAATAGGCATAAAGATAGATCTTTTGCAGTCAGTTGGTCATGCAGCTGTGCTCCAAATTTCCTGGTATAGAGGAATGAGTACTTTCAGTGCTGCATTTGTTTGCTGAAACATCATAATTGGTACTCCATCAATTCCTGGAAGTATGTATTTGTGAAACCTTCTCTGTAGCTTGAATTACTTCTTTCAGTACTGTTGGTTCCTGCTCATGTTCCTGAAATGTTTGAATGTTGACCAGTCCTTTGGCGTAGTGACTCTGTGTATTCTACTTTCTTTTGATGATTCTTGAGTTATTTTATATTTTCTGTATAGAATCCTTCACTGTTGCAACTTGAAGCTTGAATTTTTTCTCCAGTTCTTTCAGCTTGAGAAATGTAGAACATGTCTTTCCCTTTTTGTTTTCCATCTGCAGGTCTCTGCACATGCCATTATAATTTAAGAGCTGCCCTTTGAAATCGTCTGTTCAGCTCTTTGACGTCATCATTTCTCTTGTTTTAGCTACTCAGTGGTCAACAGCAAGTTTCAGAGTCTCTTTAGACATGCATTTGAGTCTTTTCTGTGTAAGTTTTAATGATTTCTTCCTTTCTTCCTGTATGGTGTCCCTTGATGTTGCTCCACACCTCGCCTGGTCTTTGTTCATTAGTGTTCAGTGTGTCAAATCTGTTCTTAGGTAGTCCCTAAATTCCAGTGGGATCAACTGGAGATCATACTTTGGCTCTTGTGGACTTGTTCTAATTGTCTTCAGTTCTATCTTGAATTTGCAGTGAGCAATTGATGCCTGGTTCTCTGTTCAGCCCCTGGCCTTTTGCTGACCAGTGATATTGAGCTTTTCTCTACCGTCTTCTCACAGAGGTAGTTGATTTGATTCCTGTATGTTCCATTTGGTCTGGTCCATGTGTATAGTCACCATGGATGTTGGTGAAAAAAGGCATTTGCAGCGAAGAAGTTGGTCTTGCAGATTCTGTCACACTGTCTGCAGCATTGTTTCCATTACCAAGACCATATTTTCCAACTCCATTTGCATTCCAGTTTACAGTAATTATCAGTGCATCTTGATTGCATATTTGTTCAATTGCAGACTGCAGAAGCTGGTAAAATTCTTCAGTTTCTTCGTCTTTGACCTTAGTGGTTGGTGTGTAAATTTGATTAATAGTCATATTAAGAGGTCTTCATGTCACATATGGATGTTATACTGTCACAACATTTATACTTCCATATAGATCTTGAAATTGTTCTTTTTGATGATGAGTGAAATCGCATTCCTGTTCAAATTGTTCCTGATAGAGCAGACCATGTGATTGTCTGATCCAAAATGACAAGTACCAGTCCATTTAGCTCATTCGCTGATGCTTAGGATGTTGACTTTTATGTGTTCCCTCTGATTTATGACTCCACTTTTCATGTATTTGTACTTTGTACATTCCATGTTCTGATTATTAATGGATATTTGCAGCTCTTTATTCTCATTTTGGTATATTCCCTTTAATTAATAGTACATATTTACCATGGTTACATTGGTATTTGATTTACTTTTTTTTTTTTTTTTGTCAAAATTTTCAGTGCCTTTAGGGAGAAAAAAATAGAACAGTTTTTCTGAAACAACCATACTACTGCCATTAGTCTTAAGCAAGAATGTGTAAATTTATGTAACACAGCACATAAGAACTTGCTTGGGTGTTGGCAGTAGAAAGCCTGGGCTCTGTCATGTGTTGGCTGTATGATCTTGGGAAATTACGTACCCTCTTTGAGTTTCCTCATCAGTATGATAAATCTAGTAGTTGTTTACTCCTCTGGTCCCACCCCATCTAGAGCAAGGAAGAATAAAGAAAAGCAAAGGCACAGGGAAAAGATCAACCCAGAGGTTTAATGGACTACAACTACCCCAGCCTCCACGAGACTGAGTACAGCAGTACAGATAGATAGCCCCTGGCTAACACCACTGGATGCTCTGATAAGGATCACAATAGAGGGTCCCACACTAACTGAAGAAAAATGTTAGAACAAAATTCTAACTCACAGAAAAAGACCAGACTGATCAGCCTGATGGAGACTGGAGAAACCTCCAGAGTGTGGCCCCCAGATGCCCTTTTAGTTTGGTGATGAAGTCGCTTGTGAGGTTTACCCATCATTCAAAGGTTAGACAGGCCCTTAAAACAAACCTAGACTAAATGAGCACACCAATCCAGGGCAAGGACTAGAAGGCAGGAGGGGACAGGAAAGCTGGTAAGGAGGAATCCAAGTCAAAAAGGGTAGGGTGTTGACAAATTGTGGGGTTGGCAACCAAAGTTCCCAAACAGTATGTCTATTGGTTATTTAATGAGAAGCTGACTTGTTGTGTAAACCTTCATCTAAAGCACAGTAATAATAATAATAATAAAAAAGTCCAGTAGTCCCTGTTTTGTAGGATTTTTTTGAAGGAGAAATGGGTCTCTATATATAAATAATATCAACCACTATGCTTGGTCTCCTATAATTGTTTGATGATAAATAATGGATACATCCCTAAAACACTGTGTCATATCACTGAATGCTCCAATACATTCTTTGAGGATTGTATTAATAATTGTTAAATGAGAAAATGGGCAGACTATTACAGCTCAGTGTTCATCAGTGATCTACAGGGAAATGCGAAGTATATATACACTTCTGAAGCCCAGTTTCTGTGAATGTAAACAAATCGCAGAGGAATTTATTATATTGTTGGTGTTGTAATTTGGATGAGACCATGATAAGAGAATGATGAAGTTAGTTTATAGGCATTTAAAAACAAATTGAGCTAGCACTGTTTCTTATTTTTTGCCAATATTTTGGATATTCAAGAGCAGTCCTTAATGGCTCTGGAAGATTTGGCAGTGGCATGTGTGTCCGTCCATAGTGGCTACTCTATTATATTTCATGGCAAAGAGTGATTCATTTGAGAAATATGTATTTGCTGATTATATTTCCAAGTAATTCCCCAAGAACAATGGTGGCAGTCATTATTGTAGACATATAAAGTGCTGTAATGAAGGTTACTATTTTTTAGATTATAAAATTAAATTTTAATACAATATTTTCTTCTACAGAGCTAAAGGATTTTTTTGTTTTTAAGGAAAACTCCCAAATTTTTTATCTAATTGTAAAATTTTATTAGAAATACACCTCAGTGGGATGTTAGGGCTGTTGTTCCTAATTTTATTGTATTTTAGATGAAGGTTTACAGAATAAACTAGCTTCTTGTTAAACAGTTAGTATACATATTGTTTTACTATGCTGGTTAACAACTTTAAGTAGGTGAACATTCTCCCTTCTTAACCTTGGATTCTTTATTACGAGCTTTCCTGCCACCTTATGCTTTCCAGTCCTTGTCCCTAGGCTGGTAGTATACTCCTTTTCCCTTTCTTTCATGGACCTATCTAACATTTGGCTGAAGGGTGAAATTCAAGAGTAACTTTATTACTGAGCTCATAGGGTGTCTGGGATCCATACTCAGGATTTCTTCAATCTTTGTCAGGCCAGCAAGTCAGGTTTTTCTTTTTAAGTTAGAATTTCAGTCTACATTTTTCTCCATCACCCTCTGTTATGATGCCTGTCAGATTAATCAGTAGTGGGAGATGTGAACACCATTGAGTTGTACTGGATTCAGTCTGGGCGAGGCTGTTGTAAATGTGATTCATTAGTCTCACATTTTTTAAATAAGTACTTGATGGATTTATTATTTCAGTTGCACCATCATTCACTTGTTTAAAAATGTGAAAGCAGAACCAAGGTGATACTTTTATAGGGAGAGAAGGATGCTATTTGGGATATAGTACCTTCAACTTCATAGTTTTCTGTGATAACCATAATTTATATAGCTTTAATTTTCCTAACTAAATCATTTTCCCTTATGACAGTTCATATAGAATATTTATAACTTAAAAAGTGTAAACTTCAGTATGATAAACACGTACTCAAACACGCAATACAGAAGAAAACAACACACCATGAAAAAAGTTACACCAGAAAAAAGTTAGTATCCGTATATTTTAAATAAATCTCAAAAATTACTGAGAAAAAGACAAATATCTCAAATACCTCAAAATTGAATGTGGGCAAAAAGCACAAATTAGCTAATACACAAACCAAAACCACAAAGCAAATACATATAAATTGTTCAGTGTTACTAGTGATAAATACAAATTTAAAAAAATGAAGTAGCATTTTATAACAACAAAGTATTTAGAGTGTTCTTATTCATGGTCTTCTGGAAGGCATGTGCTATTCATTGTGGAAATTAAGTTGGAACAGCTTTTGTGGACTGCTTTTTGCCAGTATATGTTGTAACCCTCTAAAGATGCATAGCTCTGCATCTTTACCAGAAAATTATCAGAGACGTGCAGAAAGATCTTATTCAAGTATGATCATAATGTTACTTGTAGCCCCAAAGTACTACTAATAAAGAAATATGGAATATCCAATAAGATTGTGTTTTTTGTTTTAGATCATGATCAGTATTTATTGGCTGCCTTCTATGTGTTAGAAATCCCTGGGTGGAAAGCAGGTAAAGTGCCCAGCTGCTAATCAAAAACTTGGAGGTTCAAGTCTACCCAGAAGCACTTGGAAAAGAGGCTTGATGGTATATTTATGAGAAAGCTGCCATTGAAAACCTCATGGAGCGTATGTCTACTGTGGCACACATGAGGTCACCATCAGCCAGCACTGACTTGATGGCAGCTGATTTGACTTTCGTTTCTTACTGTATGTGAGGTGCTTGAATCGTATGTAGAATCATGAATTATCATGCTACCTTTAAAAGTAATGTTTTTGAAGAGTAGTAACATGAGAGAAATGTGCACAATAAAATGTTACGTGAATAAAAGACTCCCGAACTGTGTGTGTGTAAGCAAGATTTAAAAGACTGAAAGGAAATGCATCAAGATGGTAACTGGGGGCTCTCTGAAGGATTGAAATATAGGGGATCTTAAGTTCATCATCTTTTTATCTTTTCACTTTCAGTTATTTTTAGAAATAGTTACTACTATTTTCATCAGAGATATAATTTATTTCAATAATTATTTCTGTAATCTAAGTCAAATATGTTAATTTACTCAAAGATGCCCACTATCAGTGTAGTGTTAAGTGCAACGTAAAACAGTAAATATATGCATTTATTTGTTAATTAGTAATAATTGTAATGAACTTAGCTGGTCTGTAATTTTTGTGATTAATCAGATGTGTTGAGTGCCTCCCTGTCTGTGGTGAGGTGTTGATTTAGAGCCTGAAGATACTGCTGTGCTGCGGGTAATGAGCAAAAGTGCACTGGTGCTTCAGTGAGGCTGGGGAGCAGAGCCACGGGAAAAAGGGAAAGATGACATTCATGCTATTTCTGCATAAAGAAGGGATAGTGCATGCAGTGTGTGTGTCTGTCTGTCTGTCTTGGAACGGGATGAGTCCTCTGAGAATGCTAACCTAACCTTAATTACTGGCCCTGATACGAGAAAGCTCAGCTGATTAACCCAGGAGGAGACAGAGACCCAGAACACTGGCACTTGTGCTTATCGATCATAAAACATCTCTGTTACTTGAATGGAAACCCTGGTGGTGTAGTGGGTAAGGATTTGGTTGCTAACCAAAAAGGTTGACAGTTTGGATTCACGAGCTGCTCCTTAGAAACCCTATGAGGGCAGCTCTACTCTCTCGTAGGGTCACTATGAGTTAGACTCAAGAGCAACAGATTGTTTTGTTTTTGGTTTATTATCTGATTTGGGGGACCAGGCCATCAGTGAAAAATCTCCATATATGACCCTAGTCCTTGGCTGAAGGGATAGAGCTGATGGGGCTGAACGGTTGGTCTCATTTTCAGAAATTAGTAACTGATTTTTAATAGCTTGAGTTTATAATTATTCAATGCCCAAGGTCATTTACATAGGATACAGGACTGACTTGGTTATTTTTGGTATTTGGTTCATAAACATTAGCTTCATTTAATGGAGGAGGATACCAGCAAAGGGACAGTAGGAAGGTAGCCTTTAATCACGTTTATTATCTTGAAAAAATTATGGTGACTTTAGAGTAAAAATAAAATAATTCTTTTGAAGTATAAAATGGTGAGTACTAGGAATTCCACCAAGTACATACGCATGTAACTTAGGAAAATTCTTGAACAGGCTATTCTTGAATCAGGCAGAATAGTAGAGGAATAGGAAATTTCTTGTGATGGATGGCAGGGTCTCTTGTTAAAAGATTCTACTTCACATTAACTGTCAAGAGAAGACACACTTCTGCCAGTTTGTTAAGACACACAGTTTGTTAAGACAACACAGAAGGCAGTGCACTGCAACTACTTGAGACTGGCAGAGACTGCTAAGCTGTTTCAGAAAAAGCCAGTGTGTGGTATAACTATTGCTGAAGGTGAACGAAAGAGTTCTGACAACTTACCTTCACTGATGATCTCCAGGGAAGGCAGGAAGTAGTCGTCACAAACAATAGACACAGCCATGAACATGTAAAAAATAATTAGAAAATAGATGATGATGCCTCCCTCTGCTCGTTCCTGTTTTGTGAAAAAACCATCAGGAAATTCCGAGGATGGAGAAATAACACATTGGGTAGTGTTTCCTGGAAAGGAAAAGGAGGTGAAATTTGAAGGATGCTAATGTCACACATTTCAGACCCAAAAAGGTTCCTTAGAAACCTGGCAGAGTGTGTTGGAAGTTTCAGACCCCGGTGAAATGTACAGAGTGCTTCCAAATACGATATAGTTAAAAAATGTCTTTGAAACAAGAAGTGCTTTAATGAAGTGAGCTGATTATGGAGAAAAAATGACAATGAAGAAATCATGAAATCACATTTCTTTGCTTGCTTTGACCTGGATGGTGCAGTGGTTCAGTGCTGAAGTAGTAACCGAAAGGCTGCATGATCTGTTGCCCAAAGGTCCCAGCCTTAAAAACACCATGGTGCACAGTTATTTTGCAACACGTAGGGTCACCGTGATTTGGAATTGGCTGGATGGCAGCTCTTTTTTGTTTTTGCCAGCTTTCCTTCTAAAACGTTATTCTAAGCCCCTTCTTCTCCATAAGTAGAGACTATGTCTCTGATGAATAAAACTTTCTAATGTCCACACAACTTCATTTTCTCATTTCAGAGCCCAAGATGGTCACAAGCGTGTGAAGAAGCAGTCACTGTTGCAGAGGGAGTTCCTAGGAAAAAGATTTTTTTTCCCTAATGAAACTTCCAGCAATAAAAACAGGACGTTTTCTGGCTTCATGATCTCTATGAATTTCTTTGGAGTTATCTTTGAGAACATATTTGAGGGATATTAAGAGTTTGATAGCCTTCCAAAGGCTGTAAACTAGAGCAGAACAGATGCAGTAGGAAGTATAAACAGAGTCAAGCAATAATTTCCCTCTTTATTCTTCAGCCCAGGCAGCACCCGGTATCTACATACCTGTGTCCCGTGGGAGTCTCTGGGGCAGGGAGGCCCCCGGGGAAGGCACACATGTGGTGGTACAGAGGGTCGCAAGCAGCAGGGTCCTTCTTGCCCATCTCATGTTCCCATTTGTCTGCATTTTGGCTGCGTTCTTACTGCAGCTTGCCCTTCAGAAAGGGAGAAGGAAGATTAGCTGGATCATGTGAGGAGGCTCCTTCTTACCCAGTTCCCTGCCCAGGGCACATCTCAGCAAGGCCGGCATGGGAGGGAGGGTGATGGGAGCCAGCCAAGCTCTTCTGGATCAGGAGACCCAAGCACCAGGGAGGTTGTGAGGGGTAAGGGAGGAGAGCAGATAATCGTCACTGTTAACTATTTGGATGGCCCATGGTCTCTGAGGGCAGGTCCATGAAGCTTGCAATTTAGTAAAATGAGTGCTGTCATTTAATATCTTCATACTGGCTCTGCTTTTGACTTTCTGTAGATCTGTGAGAACTCAGGTTTGCAAGCTGCTAGCATCTCCAGACCTTTCTCTGAGAAGCTCCTCGTGGTGGTATGGTGTAACTGGTTAAGTGCTCAACTACTAACCAAAAGGATGACAGTTTGAATACATCCAAAGGTGCTTCAGAAGATAGGCCTAGTGATCTGTTTCTAAAAGGTCACAATCTTAAAAACTCTGTGGAGTACAGTTTTACTTTGCAACATAAAGGGTTGCCACGATACAGAATCTACTTAATAGTAAGTGATTTGGCCTTGGTGGATATGTGCGTGCGTGCACGCATGCATGCGTGTGTGTGTCTGTGTGTATTTGGTTTGGCATCTTTCTGTAGTTCTCTTTTGGCTTCTCACTTCCATTGCCAATTAGGGCGAAGGGTAAGAAGGTCAGTTAGGAGGCTTCAGTAATCTAGAGGAGACGTGATGGTGGCTTGAACCAAGCAGAGGTAATGGGCATGGAAAAGCCTATAGCTTCAAGAACTACTAAGGAGGTAAAATAGATGCTATCTGATGGTTGACTGGCTATGTGCTCTGCCAGAGTGAGCTAGCTAGAATACGAATTTGACAAGCCAAGGAATGTTCAAATATAGACTGTTTCCTTCTCTATTCTGGCATTTACTGAACTTGCCTAGAGGTTAAGAACTTGTGGAAGTAGAGCACAGTGGTTAAAGCACAGGTTCTTGAGCCAGATCACCCAGTCTGAGTCTTAGAAGTTCTTCTTACTAGCTGTATGACCTTGGGCCAGTTACTTAACCTCTGAGCCTTCATTCAACTGTCTGTAAAATGGGGACATTATGGAACCACCTCTATAAAGGATGTCATGAGAATTAGAACCAGAATGCTCCTCAGAAGCAAGGATGGTGAGACTGTCTCACATACTTTGGACTGGTATTAGAGGGACTCAGTCCCTAGAGAAGTACATCATGCCTGGCAAAGTAGAGGGACAGTGAAAAGATCCTCAGTGAGATGAATTGACACAGTGAGTGGCCGCAGCAATAGGCTCAAACACAGGAGCGCTGTGTTTGTGATGTAGACCAGCCAGTGTTTTGTTCTGTTGTATATAAGATCACTGTGAATCAGAACGGAGTCCATGGAAACTACTAACAGTGAGAACTGCATAAATGACTACAGGTAATTTTCTTAGAAAAGCATCTACCACATGGTCAAAGTTAGATATCTGTTATTACTGTCTAGACCAAATACATATGTCTGAACAAGTCTACCTTGCTTGAGCTAGAAGCTTCTTGGTCACAAAGCCAACTGTCTAGTTCTCCCAAAGCTTTTATGCTTTCTTTGCTTTGAGGAAAGAACATGAAAAATGCTTGCTAAATTTTAGGTTTAGAAATTACATTGTTTCTGGTGGAAGGAGTATATTGCTTCCAGATGTTTGTGATCCTGAGTTGGTGAAAATTCTCAAACACTCCTTGTTCTACTGGGAATTACTGGCCATAATAAACCTCTCTGAAGTTGTCTCTTCTAGGAACTGGATATCCAGATGTGTGGTATGGTTGTACTTGGGATGTTGGAATGGTGAGCCAGCACAGTGTATCCCAGTAACAGAGCGAATTCTCAACAGGCAGACTTCTAGCTGCTGGTACCCACAGGAAGCAGCACCCTGAACCTCTGGGCTGTGGCTTTAGTACCAAAAGTGGCTAAGACTAGGGCTAAGGGTCACTTAGTTTTGTGTAGAATGGAAATGCCTCATGAACATCTCCTCCTCAAAAAGCAGTAGTTCAACCAAAAAGTCAAAAATCATAAACCAAATGTCAACAAGAGCATAAAAGCACAAACTCATGGTGAATAATTCCAATGCATGTTATTAAATAATTCAATAAACTCAGCAGGTATCTAAAGTTAGATACCAATTCTGGTGGATCAGAAGAGCTTCATATAGCAAGGTGCTCAACAAACATTTGCTGATTGATTGCTTGTAATTATTCTTGAAAATACATTCCCGAAACATACATGTACTTGGTTTAAACAAACTATTTAGAAAAAAGTGTATTTACTGGGAAGAGAGAATTTAGAAGGCTAATTATATTTGTTTTATATATTTATTCTTCATCATACAAAAGACTTTAAATGAATTTTTTGTTGTAAAATAAAACATACAAAAAGCCACATAAATGTATAATGTATTTGTTATTATGTTGAACTATTATTCATGCAATTATTTTTATACAATGAATACCTTATAACCATCCCCAGGTTAAGAATTAGAATGTTGTCAGCCTCAGAATAGCAGGGGCGAGGGTCTGGGGAACATGGTTTCAGGGGACATCTAGGTCAGCTGGCATAACAAAATTCATTCAGAAAATGTTCTGCATCCCATTTTGGTGAGTAGCATCTGGATCTTAAGAGCTGGCAAACGGCCATCTAAGATGCATCTATTTGTCACAAGCTACCTGGAGCAAAGGAAAATGAAGAACACCGAACACGTAAGGAGAACTGGAGCCCCCGAGGCAGAAAGGGCCACGTAAACGAGGGCTTCATCAGCCTGAGGTTGCGAGACCTAAGTGGTGTCCAGTACCACAGTGACTGCTCTGCTGGGGAGCACAACAGAGTGCCTGACAGAGCGGGAGGCAAACGGTGCGGAACTCAAATCCCTGTAGAAAGGCCAGACCTGGTGCTCTGACTGAGAGTGGAGGGACCGCAGGAGACATGGCTGCTGGACTCGTCCCCAGACAGACCACTCCTGAAATCAACTCTTCAGGCGAAGGTCAGACTGGACTATAAGACATAGAATGGTAGTGGTGAAGAGTGCTTTTTGGCACCCTGCTGTACTTCTCTTTGGGCTTCTCACTTCCATCGCCAATTATGGCAAAGGGTAAGAAGGTCAGTCAGGAGGCTTCAGTAGTCTAGAGGAGACGTGATGGTGGCTTCAACCAAGCAGAGGCCGTGGGCATGGAAAAGCCTGCAGCTCCCGTCCAGAGGCAAGATGAGAAGGCAGAAAGCAGTAGGAGCTGGTTGACAAAGGTAGAAAACGGGATGGAGAGGAGGCGTGTGCTGTTACACTGCAGGAAGATCAACTATTGTCTCGTAGTATGTGTGTAAGTCTTTGTGAGAGAAACTGACTTGAATTCTAAGCTTTCACTTGAAGCTTAATACATTAAAAAACATGTTGTAACCAATCTATTAGCCCCTTTATGTGCCTCAGTCTTAACACTTCCCTTCCCCCTGAAAGTAGCCACTTTCCTAACTTCTGTGGTAATCATTTGTGTGTTCAGTAATTTGTGCACCATCCCTGAGTGCATCCCTAGACTCCACAGTTTAATCTTACCTTAAAAGTAATGTCTTTTAATCTATAGGATTTTCGTCCTTCCTTTTCTTTTCCTTGTGATTTATCTGTTTGAAAACCCCACAGCATTTGGATCTGTAGCATTTTCCCCAGTCTTAATTTTGTTGATCATGTCCTTGCAGTACAGTTTAGCAAGCTCCTTGTTTCCTATACTCCTGCGGGTCAGCAGTTGGTTGCAGAAGCCTGATCGCGTTCAGGCTTTATCCCTTTGGCAACACTACAGGTGGTGTGATCCTTCAGCAGGAAGCACATCTTTATTGGTAAAGTTGCTCCTCTGTCTCTCAGTGATGTTAACAGCTGTTTATGCTCATTGCCTGCATCCATTATGAATTCACTGGGGTTGCAAAAAGAGTGATATGGCACATGGCTTGGCTGGCATTTCTTTTTCCTTTATTAGTTGAAATGATTATAATTAGTCTAGGAAGTAATTATTTTTCATCTGCTCTTAGGTTTCCTAGTAGTACAATTTATGTAGAAAAGACAAGATAAATACTTGACTCTTTTATTTATAAGTTCTCAAGACAACAAGTTTTTTCCCTGACATCCTTCAAACATAACTAATTGTATTTCTGAAACATTAAGAGCAGATGGATTGAACTATATTTGATGGGTTCTAATCGATTGCAATTATTATTTTTGAAGCTCAGATTTTCTCATGTGTCACTGGTAAAAATATCTTCAAGTTGGTGAGACACTTTTTGACAGGATAGTAATCTTTTGATAACCTCATTCAATAGTATAAAAAGATGTCTCAAGCTCATCTCAAGCATGAAATCACCCATTTTTTCAAAAGTTTTTGCTCTTCCTGTTGTTCACTGGTGAACAACAGGTTAACAAGCTTCTCTCATGTACCTGAGGTGGTGTTGAGTTACAGTCTTTGTCATGTTTGTGAATTGAAGCTAATAGTCTGTGTGCATTATTCAGCATAATTCTCCCACTGACCCTTAATAACAGGGGAGTAGATCTCACCTGGCTGCTCAGTGCAAGTAGATGGTGGGTTTTAAAATTCTTGATGATTTGGCTCTCCCGTACACTGACTGAATCACAATATGTCGGGAAAGTTCAGGAATGGATTCCCAGATAACTTGAAGAGGGTTGGGGACCACTGGAATAGATTTTGCTACTAGACTGAGTCAATTGCCCACAATCTAAATTTCCACAGCTACTTGCTGGTAGGGCCAGGATGGGAACAAAGTCTGTCTAATGCCACAGTGGATATCCTTCACTAGTAAGTTGATTCCTTAGACTAACTATGTTCCACGAGAAAAAAGCTATGTCTGTTTAATTCCCTGCTGCACTTTCAGGTATGTGGTGTGTGCCCAATAAACACTGAAGGAATGTGTCAATGAGTGACTGAAGTAGGTAAGGAATTCTACAGTAAATTTTCCTTGGCAATGCCCATCAGGGATCCATGAAAATGCACAGAGTCTTTTGTCATCCAGAAGGTTACCTGCCTGGATCTCCAAGGTTTCTTGTGACCCAGAGGCTCACTAGCTTCTAGATAGACCTGCCGATGCCTCAGACACAGCTTTGGCTTCCTCAAATTCCCGTTGGAGTGAACGCAGCAAACACTACTATTAGGAGTCCTGTGAAATATGCTACTTGCAAAGACATTTTGATCTTTGTTCATGATAGAAGAGCTAGGAATGTTGGCTGTCTACTGCCTGTGTTACTTCCATACCCAAACCTGGAAACAAGGTTTTTGTATTTGCCCTGATTGCTGTGAAGACAGAGGAGATGGCTATTCCCCTTTCCTCAGTCTTTATGACAATTAGTGCAGCCTAGGGTTGTTCCCACTGCTATTATTTTTTAATTTTGTATCAAAATATGCTACACATATTGAAAAGATCTATTTTGTCACTGTCTTTTGCAATTAAAAATTCAGAATCAAGGTATTTGATAAGGTGTTTGATTGCACCAAGGTAAGAACAACATGGAAACGGTGGTGGTGTAGTGGTTAAGTGCTAACCAAAAGGTTGGAAGTTGTAATCTTCCAGGTGCTCCTTGAAAAAACCATGGAGCAGTTCTACTCTGTCTTATAGGATCACTAATGAGTCACAATCAACCAGATGGCACTGAGTTTTGGGTAATGTCGTGGATTGAACTATGTCCCCCCTAAAATGTATGTAGCCATTTGTCTGGGCCATGATCCCCAGTATTTTATGATTGTCTTCCATTTTGTGATTTTCCAATGTTGTAAAAGAGGATTAGGGTGGAACTGTAAATCCCTTCCTTCCTAAGGTCACTTTTCTTCATTGTAAAGGGAGTTTCCCTGGAGTGTGGCTTCTACCACCTTTTATCCCTTTTAGGATAAAAGGAAGGGAGGCAAGGAGAGAATTGGAAACCTCATGCCATCATGAAAAGGGCACTGGGAGAAGAGTGTGTCCTTCAGGTCTGAGGTTCCTGCCCCAAGATGCTGCCTGAACAAAAACTGATGCAACACAAGGACTTTCCTCCAGAGCTGACAGAGGGAAAGCCTTCTGCTGGAGCTGACATCCTGAATTTGGTGAGAACATGATAAGGCAGATTGAATGTTGAAAGTAAATACATTGTATTACGGACCTTTCAGTGTCTGAATTGCTGCTGCCCCACCAGTGGGCCCTCCTTAAGGTTGCTGGAGTAAGACAGCCATCTGAGAATCACTGTGACAAAGAACTTCTAATTCACTTTACTTAGTTTCTTCATTTTTTTGGTCTCTAGCCATCAAATGGGCTGCTAGCTTAAACCACAGCTAGGGCTCAATAGCATTCAACTCATTGAGGTTTCCTACATAGTCGTCTTCCCTGAGTGTATCAGCAAAAACTCGGGTCAAGCATTGGCTTAGAGCATAAATTATTAGTTCATAGTAGCCTCCTTCCACTCCACGGGTCCAACTTGGTGAAAATGGTTTAAAATCTTTTCAGTTCTTGGAAGGCCTTCACTGTCTTCTCAAAGGTTGTGCTTCCCCCACACCCTTTCTTTTTTCCATATTCATTTTCTCTGAATGCTAAAGGAAAGTTCAAGTTGTTTAGTAATGTTCAAGTTTTTCAGGCTAAATATTATTTAAAATAAGTAATATTTTAGAGTGGAAATAATTTTAGAATTAGCCAAACCTATAACTGGTCTTTTTCTAAGAGTCTTCTGTACCCCATATTGATGAGTAGCACCTGGGGTTTTAAAAGCCAGCAAGCTGCCATCTTAGGAACATCAGTTGGTCCCAACCCACCTGGAACAAATGACAACCAAGAATTCAAAGACACGAAGAAAAATGAGCCTAGAAGATAGAAGGACTCATATGATTGGGAGACTACTTCAGCATGAGACCGTAAGAACTAGATGGTGTCTGGCCACCACCAAAGACATCTACACAATGAGTAGAGTCCCTGATGTAGCATGAGCAAAAAAGGGTGTGCTGATTAAGAACTCTGTTAGAATAACGGCCAGAACTGATGGTCTGACAATCTAGAGGGTTCCCTGTGAATATGGCCCCTGAGCTTGTTGCTAGCCCAGAGCTGAAACTAGTACTGAAGCCAACACTTCAAAGACTGGATTGGACTAAGACACACAGAGTGATGCATGTGGTGAGTGTACTTATGGTTATATATATATAAATATATATAAGAGGCTGTCCCATTGATTTATTTTTAGAAGGCAGAGGAAAAGGTGGAGAGGAGGGGGACAAGTGTTGATTGGGTGGATACTGGAAATAAACAGTGAAAAATAAGAGTGTTGTCAAAGCGTGAGGAGAACAGATAGAGTTGCAGAGAGGTGGGTACTTGGGGTTTTATATGAAAAATTGACTTGGACTGTAAACTTTACTTAACCACAATTAAAAAAAAAAATTAGCCAAACCTATGTTGCATATACCATTCCACTGTTCTTTGTGAAAGTAGTGTGGGTGTACTACTACGTACTGTCTTGTTAAAGGTGTAGAATATAAATCTCAGTCCCCTTTCCTTCTGTGCTATAACTCTGTGACAGCTCATCTTTTTTTATTATAATGATTAAGTGAAAGTATACAATCCGAATCAATTCCACATGTCCCCCTATCTGTAGCTCCATCTGTTCTCACTCTGTGAGAGCACGCTACTGCTTTTCACTCTGTATGTCTAGTATCCTCTTATCAAGCATCTGTCCCCTCCTCTCCACCCTCTTCTCTGACCTCTAGAAAGAAACTGGTAGGGCAGCCTCGTACAAATGAATAAAGCCATAAAGTACACACGCCGCATGCTCACACTGTGTCCTCAAGTCCAGTCCATTCTTGTCTGAAGAGGTGAACTCAGTACTGCTTTCAGGTCAGGTCCAGGAGCAAGTCCAGGGGCCATGTTCCCAGGGGACCCTCCAGGTTTGGTGATCATCAATTCTGGTCTTTTCTAAGAGTTCTTGAACTGCACACCTCTTTTTCTCATGTTGCCTCAGGGTCTTCATATTGTGTCCTCCAGCATGGCTGCCTTTGGTGGTGGCTGGGCTCCGTCTGGTTCTTCTTGTCTCATGCTGATGCAGTCTCCCATTTGTATGGGTCCTGCCTCCTGGATGATTTTTCCTCATGTCTCTGATGTTCTCGGTCATCATCTGTTCCAGATGGGTTGGGACCAATCAGTGTACCTCAGATGGCAGCTTGTTAGCTTTTAAAATGCCAGATGACACTCACCAATGTGGGGTGCAGAAGACTCTTAGCTAAAGACTAGCTATGCCAATTGACCTCGACCTCCCCTGAAAACATGGTCCCCAGGCCCTGTCCCTGCTACTCTATCCTTTGAAACATTGGATTAAGTTTAGAAAACCTTTCGTCTTATGATGTAGTCCAGTTATACTGATCCGTTCTCCACTGCATGTGGTCACTCCCTTCACCTAACAAAATTCATATCGACTAATCTGTGAGCATCCTTCTCCCTCTCTCCTCACCCTTTTAGCTATCAAAGAGTCTTTTCTTCTACACTTAAG
This sequence comes from Heterohyrax brucei, assembly GCA_028571685.1. NCBI lineage: Eukaryota > Metazoa > Chordata > Mammalia > Hyracoidea > Procaviidae > Heterohyrax > Heterohyrax brucei. Next base: position 3,347,968 of record CM053151.1, read on the forward strand.
TCCATCTTTAAGTCTTTATAGCAGAAGTCTCATACAATACTTGTCCTCTTGCAGGTGACTACTTTCACTCAGCATAATGCCTTCTGGTTGAAACCAGGTGATGAAATACTTCCTAAAATCATCATTGTTCTTTATCACAGCATAGTGTTCCACTGTGTGTATGTACTTAGTTCATTTTTCCGTTAATCGGTTGATGGGCAGCTAGGTAGATTCCGTCTTCTTGCTTTTGTGGGCAGTACTGCAATAAGCATTTGTGTGCATGTATCTGTTAGTGTTGACTGCCTTTATTTCTGTAGGATGTGTTCTGAGAAGTGAGATTGCTGGATCCTATAGTGTCTCCATTTCTAGCTTTTTAAGGAAGCACTGTATTGCTTTCCAAAGAGGTTGTACCATTTTGCATTCCTATCAGCAGTGTAGGAGAGTGCCACTCTCTGCAGCCCCTCCAGCATTTGTTATTTTGTGTTTTTTGGATTATTGCCAACCTTGTTGGGGTGTTCACTGTAGTTTGGATTTGGATTTCTCTAATAGCTAATGACGGTGAGCGTGTCCTCATGTGTCTTTTGGCTGCCTGGGTGTCTTTTTTTGGAAAAGTGTTTGTCCGTCTCCCTTGCCCATTGCTTAACTGGATTACTTACCTTTTACTTGTTGATATTTTGCAGTGCCTTGTAGATTATTGAAATCAGCTGTTGATCCAACATATAGTTGCCAATTTTTTTTCCCATTCTGTAGGTAGTCTTTTAACTCTCTTGATAAAGTCTTTGGATGAGGCTTAGGTGTTTAATTCTTAGTAGTTCCTATTTATCTATTTTTTTCTTTTGTTATTCTTGCATTGTTGGTCAGATTTTGCAGTCTGTCTAAGTGGTGTATTGTCCCTATTTTTTCTTGCATGATCTTTATCATTTTAGGTTTGATATTTAGGTTTGTGACCCATTTTAAGTTAGGTTTTGTGTCAGGTGTGAGAGATGGGTCTTGTTTCAGTTTCTTGCAGGTGGATATCCAATTGCCAACACCATTTGTTAAAGAGATTATTTTTTACCCTAGTTTCCCACCTTTAGGCCTTTGTGAAATATCAGTTGTTCATAAGATGATGGTGATATTTGTGGGGTCTTAATTCTGTTGCATTGGTCTATGTGTATCTTTTTGTACCAGTAACAGGCTGTTTCAACTACTGTGGCAGCACAGTAGGTTCTAAGGCTGAGTAGTGTGAGGCCTCCCACTATGTTCCTCTTCTTCAGTAGTTTCTTCCCTCTCCGAACAAAGTTGGTTATTTGTTTCTCCATCTCGTTAAAAAGTGACACTGGAATTTGTATTGGAATTGCATTGTATATGTAGATCACTTTGGGTAAAATAGACATTTTCACAATATTAAGGCTTCCTATCCAGGAACAAGGTAGATTTCTCCACTTACGTAAGTCTCTTTTGGTTTCTTGCAGGAGGGTCCTGTAACTTTTTCTGTATAGCTCTCTTAGTTTTGGGGTTAGATTTATTCCTAGATACTTTATCTTCTTGGGGGCTATAGTAAATAGTATTGATTTGGTTATTTCCTCTTTGATGATATCTTTGTTGGTATAAAGGAATCCTACTGATTCGCTTATGTTTATCTTATATACTGATACTTTGTTCAACTCTTCTATTAGTTCCAGTAGTTTACTTATGGATTCTTTAGGGTTGTCTGTGTATATGATCGTATCATCTGCAAATAGGGATAGTTCTACTGCTTCTTTACTGATGCAGATGCCCTGTATTTCTTTGTCTTGTCTGATTGCTCTGGTGAGAACCTCTAGTACATTGTTGAATAGAGGTAGTGACAGTGGGCATCCTTGTCTATTTCCTGTTCTCAAGAGGAATTCTTTCAGTCTGTGTCCATTTTGGATGATATAGGCAGTTGGCTTTGTGTAGGTGCCCCTGATTGCACTGAGGAATTTCCCTTCTATTCCCGTTTTGCTGAGAGTTCATAACATGATTAAGTGCTGGACTTTGTTAAATGTCTTTCCTGCATCAATTGACAAAATCAGATGATTCTTATCCTTTGTGTTATTTATGTGGTTGATCACATTTATTGTTTTCCTGATGTTAAACCAGCCCTGCATTCCTGGCATGAATATAACTTGATCATGATGATGATAATTATTTTTTTTATATATATTGTTGAATTCTATGGGCTAAGATTATGTTGAAGAGTTTTGCATCTGATATTGGTTTGTAATTTTCTTTTTTTTTTTTTTTTTTGTGGGATCTGTCCCTGGCTTTGGTATCAAGGTTATGCTGGCTTCATAGAATGAATTTGGGAGTATTCCATCCTTCTCTATATTGTGAAATAGCCTCAGTAATATTGGAATTAACTCCTCTAAAAGTTTGATAGAATTCTCCACTGAAGCTGTCTGGCCCAGGACACTTTTTGGTTGGTAGTTTTTTGATTACTTTTTCAATCTCTTCTTGTGTGATGGGTTTATTAAGTTGTTCTACTTCTTCTGATAATTTTGCTAGGTGATATGAATCTAGAAATTTGTCCATTTCCTCTATGTTTTCAAATCTATTAGCATACAGTTTTTTTTTGTAGTATTCTGTTGTGATACTTTTGATTTCAGTTAGATCTGTTGTGGTGTCTCCTGTCTCATAGGTTATTTGTTTTCTCTCCTGTTTTTCTTTAATAGTTTATCAATTTTGTTGATCTTTTCAAAAGACAAGCTTTTGATTTTGTTAATTCTTTCCATTGTTTTTCTATTCTCTAATTTGTTTAGTTCTGCTCTAATATTATTTATTTATTTTCTTCTGGTGCCTGAAGGTTTGTTTTGTTGTTCTCTTTTTACTTGTTCAAGTTGTAGGGTTAATTCCTTGGTTTGGGCCTTTTATTCATTTCAGATGTGTGCATTTATAGAGATAAATTGACCTCTGAGCACTGCTTTTGCTGTATGCCATAGGTTCTGGGGTTTTCCTTCTCATTTGATTAGATGAATTTCTATATCGCTTCTTTGATTTCTTCTATAATGCATGAGTTTTTGAGCAAGCTATTGTTAAACTTCCATGAGTTCAAATTTCTATCCATGTTTTTTCTGCTATTGATTTCAACTTCTACAGCTTTATGGTCTGAGAAGTTGCTTTGCAATAATTCAGTGGTTTGGGTTTTGTTGACACTTGATTTATGGCCCAATACATAGTCTATTCTGGAGAATGTTCCATGTGCATTGGACAAGAAGATGTACTTTTCTGTTTTGGGGTTAAAAGTTCTATATATGTCAATGAGATTTGGTTGGTTGATTGTTACAGTAAGATCTTCTGTGTCTTGATAGAGCTTTTTTCCTGGATGATCTGTCCCATTACTGAAAGTGGAGTGTTGAAATCTACAATTATCATGCAGTGATTTGTGTCATTTTTCAGTGCTGTCAGCATTTGTTGTATGTATTTAGATGCTCTGGTATTGGGTGCATAAATATTGATAATGTAATAAATATTACATCTTTGTCCATGATGGTGGATTTTATACTAAAATCTATTTTATCTGAGATTACTACTACCACTCCTGCTCTTCTTTATATGTTGTGTATTTTTTCCATCCTTTGATTTTCAGCTTGTTAATATCTTTGGGTCTAAGGTGTGTTTCTTGTAAGCAGCATACAGACAGATCGTGTTTTTTGATCCATGGTTACTGTCTGCCTCTTTATTGGAGCATTCAATCCGTTTACAATCAGTGTAATTATTGATAGGTATGTGTTTAGTGCTGTCACTTTGGTGCCTTTATTTTATTTTTTTATTTGATTTTGATGTTATTTATTTGTATTTGTTGTCTAAGTAAGAGATGCTAAAGCTGAAACAAAAAGTTCTTTCCCATTCTGTCGTTGCCCCTATTTCCCCTGGTCATCTTCACATCCATCACAGTACCCACTGAGGTTGGCTTTCACCACCTGTTCCCTTTGTGTCAAAGTTCATTAGAATCCTGATATTCCTGCTGCCAGATCCCTGGCCCTACACAATGGTCTCAGCAGGGAGGAGGAGACGATTTAGAGGAAAAAGGAAATCCAATGAGAATAGTCAGTCATATAAGGTCATTATGAGTCAGAATTGACTCAGTGGCTGTGGGTTTTTGGTGGGTAAGAACAGTCAGTGAATGGATGTGGTACTCAGGAAATATAAGGGAGCATAAGTTTTGGTGTCTTTATTTTTGTGTTGGTGACATTTTCTTTGTTCTGGTTAATATTCTCCTCCAGGTCATTTTTATTTATGGGTGCTCTTTTCATCCTTTTCAGTGTTGGTTTTGTATCTGTTGAGACTCCTATATTCTGTTACTTTTTAAATGCCTTTCATTATTGGTTTGCTTTGTAGCTACCCCTTTTATCCCCTTTAATGGTCTAAATCTAAACCAATCTTTAACTTCTGTATATCTCCTTAACTTCCTCTCCATCTGAAAGGGCTGTAACTACTGTAATATATCTCTCTTTAAAGTATGATAATGTCACAGTTTACATGTTAAGATCTCTTGTTCCCTACTTTTGATATTTTAGCTTGATTGAGCTTTGTGACTTTCCTAACTGAATATAACTCTGGATGCTGTGTCCTGCCTTGCCTTGTTAAGCTATTGATTGTCTAAACAAAGAGCTTCTTTCAGAATTTCTTATAGTTAGGGTTTGTTTTTAGCCAAGTCTCTAGGCTTCTGTTTGTCTGAGAATGTCTTAATTTCACCACCACATCTGAGAGACAATTTTGCAGTATATATAATTCTTGATTGGATTTTTTTCTACTTCAAGGCATTGTGTATGTCATCTCACTGTCTTCTTGCCAACATGGTTTCAGCTGAGAAGTCAGAGGAAACCCTACAGGACTTCCTTTTGTATAGTAGTTTTGATTTAAGCCTAGCTGCCTTTCGACGGCACTTGGCTTGGCTGGCTGGCCTTTAAAAGCCTCTTCTTATGTTTCATTTTATTAAGGTTGATTGCATAATGGGTTAAGTGCTATGTCTGCTAACCAAAAGGTTGGCAGTTCAAATCTACCAGGCACTCCTTGGAAATTCTATGGGGCAGTTCTACTCTGACCTCTAAGGGTCACTAAGAGTCAGACCCAACTTGATGGCACTGGGTTTGTCTTTCTTTTGGAGTCTTTTTTTTTTTTTTTTCTGGTATTTGATAAGCATCTTGCATGTCTATATTCTCTTCTTTCATGGTGTGAGGAAAGTTTTCTGTCAGCAAATCTTCAGCAATTCTCTCTGCATTTTTTTGCTATCCCTCCCTGTTCAGGAATTCCAATTATTTGTAGATTATTCCTCTTGATAGAATCTCATATGTCTCTCAGGGCTTCTTCATTTTTCTTGTTTATTTTCCCTGATTTCTCCTCATAAATGCTAGTGTTGGTTACCTTAACTTCAGTCTTGCTAATTCTGCATTCCACTTCCTCAATCCTGCTCTTTTGGCTTGTTATTGAATTGTGTAACTCTGTAATTTTATTATTAATCTCCTGGATTTCAGATCATTGATATTCTAGTAGTTCATATAGCTTACTTAATTTTTCATTTTGTTCTGCTGAACTTTGTTTAATCTCCAGAAGGGTTTTATATGTAATTCTTTTGTATGCTACCTCCAATAATTTCAGAAAGCTTCATCTGGTAAGTTTTTTTTTATTATTTTGGGATTTTTCTGGAGCTGTGGTCATCTGCTTCCTTAAATGGTTAGATATTGTTTTCTTAGTGCCAGTGTTACACCAATGGGTGAAGCTTTAAGAAGGGAGTTGGGGCACTACTAGACTTGTCTACCAGCTGCTGCTGTGTTCTCTTGATGCAGCTGACTTACATATAGCTTCTCTGGTAACAGAGATGCTGTCAAGCCCTGTGATACTGCTCAGCTTGGAGGCTGGTCCCAGCTGGGTCCTTGGGGTGGCAGGCCCTGCCTCCTGGCTGATTAATATGGTGACCCACTTGTGCTGACTCTCTGGCATCACATCAGTCTAGACTATGGTGTAGGTCAGGTAAGGGAGGAGAGAAGGATGTCTCCATACTTGGCTGTCAGAGGTCACTGCATTCTCTAGATGTACTTACCTAAAAATTTGTCTTCTGCTGAGAGTGGATCTACTCAGTAGCAGCTGAAAGGAGCCAGGCCCTAATGGTTTGCAAGACTTGCTCCTGGCTGACAAAGGTAGCACCCTACTGATGGGGTCTCTTGGTGGCCATCAGCAGATGCTATGATGTAGCTCAGTGAAGAGAGGTGCAAATGGTGCTGCCACACTTGGCCTCCAGTCACCACTGCATTCTCTAGATGTGCTTATCTAAAAAACTGTTTTTCTACTGAGAGAGGCATTGACCAGCAGCAGCTGACAGCAGTTGGGCTCTCAGGGGCGGCAGGCACTGCCTCCTAGCTGACAAAGGTGGCACCCTAGTTACAGAGTCTTTCGAGGGCTGTCTGCAGAAGCTATGATGTGACTCAAAGAAGGGAGAGTTTAGGGAACTGCCACACTTGGCCACAAGCTGCTACTATGTTGTTTAGATATGAGTGCCTTAAAAACAGCTTTTCTACTGGGAGAAGGACTGTCCAGACAGGCACTGTTGCTCTGTGTGGGAGTTAGTCCCAGTCAAGCTGTCAGGTGTGGCTGATCTCACCTGTTAGCCGACCATGATGGTGCCCCACCTGAGCCACCTCTCCTGCAGTGAGTCAGCAATATCTATGGCTCAGCTCAGAGAAGAGGGGAGAGAGCACTGCCACATTTGGCCACCAGCTGCCACAGTGTTCTCTAGGTATGATTGTCTTAAAAACAGCTTTTCTGTTGGGAGAAGGACTGTCCAGGCAAGAACTGTTGCTCAGCATGGGAGTTAACCCCAACGAAGCCCTGAGGCGTGGCTGACTCTGCCTCTTACCTGCCTAAGATGACATCCTGCCTGGACCACCTCTTCTGCACTGAGTCAGCAGTATTTATGGCACAGCTCAAAGAAGAAAGGGGAGATAGTCACTGGTACCCTTGATTGTCAGCTGTTGCTGGGTTCTCAAAATGTGAATGACTCAAGCACAGCCTTTCTGCTGCAAGATATGCTGTTTATTTAGGGACTACAACTCAGCATAGTAGCTGACCTGTGCCTGGCTCTCAAGCTTGGCAGTGCCAGTCTCATTCTTCTGGTTAACAAAGAGGGAGTCTGTATCTGTAGTCCTCTCAGCTGCTGTACCAGCAGAAGCGGGACTCTGCACCACTGTCTTGCTTCTGACAGAGGTAGTTTCCCCCTTCCTGTCACCCAGTCCAATCTCACTACCCTATGCCTGAGCTTGGGGATCACATAATGTCCACACTGCTCCATTCAGTTATTTTTCTAGGACTTAGTTCTCAGAGGGAATAGAGGCGACATGTAACTAGTCTGATGTTTTGGCCCTGCCTTTCAGCACATCTTGGTTTTTACCAGAACCTGGCAGAATGCTTAGTGCTAAATGAAACTGACTGTACTGGGGAAACCATCAGCTGGAAAAAAAAAATTAATAGAGAAGGGATTTTTTCATTAATTATATTTATAAAAGATGGAATTTGACTTTCATCCTGCTTTTTTGATGCTTGTTACTCCAACTTCATTTGTGCTAGCCTTACTCTACCTTCATTTTTTGAGTTTACATATATGTCTTCCATGAGTAGTTCACTACCCGTTATCAATAATGAGGAGTCAACTCTGACCCATGAAGACCCCAAATATGTCAGAGTACAACTATGCTCCATGAGGTTTTCAGTGACTGATTTTATGGAAGTAGATTGACAAACCTTTATTCTGAGGTTCCTCTGGGTGGACTTCAATCACCATCCTTTTGGTTAGCAGCCATATACGTTCACAACACCCCAAATCAGTTGACATTGAGTCCATTTTGACTCATGGTGACTTCATTTGTGTAAAGGTAGTCATAGAGTTTTTAGTGGCTGATTTTTTAGAACTAGATGGTCATGCTCTTACTGAGTTGTTTAATGAATAATTTAGAAAAAGTCCTGTCTTCTAGACTGGCTTTATCAGGGGCAGCAAGTAAGAACAAGAAGCGTAATGGCCCTGACTTAGGCATTCTTGATTATGTAGATTTGTTTTAATAACAATACAGTAACTTCCATCAGGATCTGCTGTGTGAAGGTCAACATCCTTGTATGATGAGATTGATACCTCTTTTAAATAAATAGGATGACAACATTTATTAGAGATTCTTCAAAATTTTCTGTGCTTAAAAGTTCTCCACTCAGGAGAGGTGGGGTTTAGTTGGCAGAGTAGCCACAGATATTTTCCGATTCCTCTAACATCAAAGATCCAGAAAAACAATTGAATGGATTTTATAGAATATTCTAGGAGTTCTGAATATCAGATAGACAGCTGTGAAATCAGACTGGGTGACAGGGAGGATAGAGCAGTTCAAAAAGCAACTTCTTAAGCAATATGTAAATCCACGCCCTGCAGAGGGACCCACTTCAGCCAGCCAAGTGGTGCTGTGGCGCAGTGGAAGGCAGCTGAGCAGAATAGCAACATGGTGATCAGAGTGAATCTTTCTCAGCTGGACAACTGAGCTTCAGATAGCTGTACCTACAGGACTGCAGAGGACTTTCACCTGAGTGTCATAAGCTACATGCTTGCAACTCTTGTGAATTTAAAATCTCTTCTCTGTACTGATTTCTCTCCGTTTCCCCAGCACATTCCTCTTCCTTCTTTGCTCTGAACTGGGTGCTAAACTCTGATGAACTACCTTGGCCAGAAGCATGCCCTGAGCTATTCTCCTGGACTTGGAGAGGGAAACAAAAGAGCTTTGCTGGCTCCCTTGAACCAACAACTTCCCCAAACCAGCAACTCCCCTACCTCTCTCAGCACACTCACAAGTCTTAATCATTCAGTGACAGGACACTGGAATTTTTAAGGCTGCAATAATCAATTAGCTCAAATGACCAGGCTATTTGGACACTCTAAATTCTATCTATATAACTCACATTACATATGTAAATTATGCATTTATGTTGTATATCATATATGTTGTTCTTGTTAGGTACTGTAGGGTTGGTCCCAACTCATAGTGACCCTATGAACAACAAAATGAAACACTGTCCAGTCTTATGCCATGTCCACAATTGTTTTTATGCTTAAGCCCAGTGTTGGTGGACACAGTGTCACTCCATCTGAGGGTCTTCCTCTTTTTCTCTGATCCTCCACTTTACCAAGCATGATGTCCTTCTCCAGGGACTGATCTTTCCTGACAACATGTCCAAAGTATGTAAGATGCAGTCTTGCCATCTTTGCTTCCAAGGAGCATTCTGGTTGTACTTTTTCCAGAACAGATCTGTTTGTTCTCTTGGCGGTCCATTGTATGTTCTTCTTCTCCAGCACCACAATTCAAAGCCATCAATTCTTCTTCTGTCTTCTTTGTTCATGGTCCAGCTTTTGCATGCATTTGATGTGATTGAAAATACTTTGGCTTGGGTCAGCTGCATTAGTTTTCAAGGTGACATCCTTACTTTTGAGTACTTTGAAGAGGTCCTTTGCAGCAGATTTTCCCAATGCAATGTGTCTTTTGATTTGACTGCCGCTTCCAAGGGTGTTGATTGTGGACGCAAGTAAAATGAAATACTTGACAACCTGAATCCTTTCTCCATCTAAGACAGTGTTGCTTACTGGTCCAGTTGTGAGGATTTTTGTTTTCCTGATGTTGAGGTGCAATCCATACTGAAGGCTATGGTCCTTGATCTTCATCAGTAAGTGTCTCAAATCTTATTCATTTCCTGCAAGTAAAGTGGTATTGTCTGCATAACACAGGTTGTTAAAGAGTCGCCCACTAATCCTGATGCCTTGTTCTTCTTCATATAATCCAGCTTCTCAGCAAATAATTATATATATAATTATTTAAATAGTATATATAAGTTATGTGTTAGAACACAGTAACTGAACTAACTTACAACAAATTTCTGATGGCTAGAGACAATAAGCAATTTATACTCATTTAAAGAAGCAGACCACCATGGTTCCAGAAAACTCCCAAAACAGTTCACAATGTCTTCAAGACATCAGGAAGGAGATTAGGCAAAGTACAGCAGAACATAGTGGAAATTAAAGCAGGCTACAAGAGATACTTGAGCACCAGTGATCTGAAATTGAGCAGATTAACAATAAGATTACAGAACTAGACAATTCAATAGAAAGTTAAAGAAGCAGGATTGAAACAATGGAATGCAAAATTATTGAGACTGAAGATAAAACACTGACACCAGCATGCATGAGGAAAAAAAGTTTAAGAATCACTAAGAATTATCTGGAACTCTAGAATCTGGAATAATTGACAAACTGTACCAGAACAGGGAGATAACAGAAAATACAGAGAAAGCTGTTGAAAATGTGTTGACAGAAAAATTCCCTGATATGATGAAAGATGAGAAGGTGTCTATCCAAAGTGCTCATTGAATGCCATACAAGGTAGATCCCACCAGAAAGACACCAGGACATATCATCATCATATTTACCAAAACTAAAGATAAGGAGAAGCCTTTAAAGGCAGCCAGGCTTAGATGAAAAAAATATTGTGCAAAAGGATAGTCATTAAAACTGACCTCAGATTACTCAGCAGAAACTATGCTGGAAAGAAGGCAGCAGGATGACATATACTAACCCATGAAGCAAAAAAACTGCTAACAAGGAATTTGTTGCTCAAATATGAATTGAGAATACTTCCAAATAAACAAAACTTTAGAGAATTTGCAAAAATGAAACCAAAATTACAAGAGTCACTTATGGAAGTTTTTTTTTATTAGAATATAGTAACATCAGACATATACTTAAGAATATAATGCAAGACAGAGTGTCATGGATTGTATTGTGTCCCTCCTAAAATGTATGTATTGATTTGACTTGGCTATAAGTCCCAGTGGAAACCCTATTGGCATAGTGATTAAGTGCTATATCTGCTAACCTGACGGTTAGCAGTTCATATCTGCCAGATGCTCCTTGGAAACTCTATGGGGCAGTTGTACTCTGTCCTATAGGGTTGCTGTAAGTCAAAATTGACTTGATGGCACTGGTTACTTTTAGTTATTCTTATTGCCATTCCCAGTATGGTGCAATTCCTCCTGTGTGTTGTCAATCCTGCCTGTGTGATGGCAGAAAATGGACAGCAGTTGTGTTGGTGAGGCAGGATGCAATTTACCAGCTGTGGGACATAAGGGAAAGAAGTGAGCAGAGTAAGTTGGGAATCTCATACCACCAAGAAGGCAGCACCGAGAGCAGAGCACATCCTTTGGACCTGAAGTTCCTCTGCAGAGATACTCTCATTAAATTTGGACTCAACCTACTGGACTGTAATGATTTCTCTTGCTGAGTGGACTTGTAACTGGTAAATGGATTTGTGGCTTACCAGACTGTGACAATAAAGTTTCTCTTCATGAAACCATCCACTCTGGTATTTCTCTTAGAGCAGCACTAGTTGACTAAAATGCAGAGCATCCAGATATCAACATGAATAGAGAACCCATAAAAATAAAGTAAAACCACTAAAAACAGAGAAACAGAGATCTCAGTATGTAAATGATGACACCATTATACAAAAAGAGGGACAAATTAATATGTTAATAGATCTTTCAGATGGAGAGGAAGCCAAGACAATGCAAAGAAACTAAAAACTGGTTTAAACTTAGAACATTAGGGGCAAATATCAAGGTAACTGCAAAGGAAATTAACACTGCTACACATCAAAACAAGAAACAGAATAAAAAAGTCTCAGCAGATATAAACCCAGCAACAACGAAAAAGGATGAAAAGAGAACCCATAAAGAAAAATGACTCAGCACAGAAAATTAAGTAAAACAAAAAAAGTCAGCAATGCATTGAAAAAGGCACCATAATGACAGCACTAAATTCATACCTGAGGATAATTACATTCAATATAAATGGGTTAAGTGCACCAATAAGGAGTAATAGAATGAATGGAAAAGCACAATCCATCTATATGCTGCTTACCAGAGATGCACCTTAGACTTAAAAATACAAACTGAAACTCAAAGGATGGAAAAATATATACCAACCTAACAACATTCAAAAAAGAGCAGGAGTGGCAATATTAATTTCAGACAAAATAGACTTTAAAGTAAAATCCACCACAGTGGACAAGGTAGGTCACTATATATTGCTTAAAGCATCAATGTATCAGGAGGATATAACCCTATTAAATATTTGTGCACTCAATGACAGAGCATCTAAGTATGTCAAACAACTCTAAGCATTAAAAAGTGAGATAGACAGCTTCACAGGAATAGTAGGAGACTTCCACACACCACTTTTGGTAATGGACAGAATATCCAGAAAGAAACTCAATAAAGACACAGAAAATCTAAATGCCACAATCAACCAGCTTGGCCTCATAGACATATACAGAATATCCCAAAACAGACAAGTATACCTTATTTTCTAATAAAAAATGGAAAATTCTCCACGTGTTAAGCCATAAAGCCAGTCTTAAAATCCAAAGCACTGAAATATTACTAAGTGTTTTCACATACTTAAAGGCATAAAATTAGTCAAAATCAATAGCAATAAAAGTGAGGGTGAAAAAAATCAAACACATTGAAACTGAACCACATTTTGTTTAAAAACTACTAGACTACAGGAAAAAAATCAAGGATAGAATAGAGAAATTCATAGAATCAAATGAGAGTGAAAACACATCCTGCCAGAATCTATGAGACACAGAAAAAGCAGTGCTCATAAATCAGTTTATCTCAATAAATGCACACATCCAAAAAGAAAGGGATCAAATCAAAGAATTAACTCTACAGCTTGAACAAGTAGAAACACAACAACAAAAGAATCCCACAAGCACCAGAAGACAACAGACCACAAAAATTAGAGCAGAACTAAATGAATTAGAGACTAGAAAAAAATTGAATTAACAAGATCAAAAGCTGGTGTTTTGAAAAGATCAACAAAATTGATAAACCATTGACCAAACTCATGAAATAAAAACAGCAGAGGAAGGAAATAATAAGAAATTAGATTGGCATTATCACAACAGATCCAGTTAAAATTAAAAAAGTGATAACAAAATACTATGAAAAATTGTACTCTAAAAAGTTTGAAATCCTAGAGAAAGTGGACAAATTTCTAGAAACAGACTACCTATCAAAACTAATACAAACAGAAGTAGAACAACTTAATAACTCTATCCAAATTTTTATCTTTTTTTAAAAATTATTTTTATTTAACATAACTGAGTGAAAATGTACATTCACGTATAAATTTACATGCCCACCTATATGCAGCTTCCACTGCTCTCCCTGTCTGGTGACTGCACACTATTCCTCTCTGCTCCATACATGTCTCATCCTCCCAACAACCTCCTTTCCCTTCCTCTCCATCCACTCCTCTTCCTCCAGCCAGAGGTCAGCAAGATGATATCCTGTAGATGTATAGAACCATAAAGTGCTTCCAATATATGGTTACTCTGCATTGCCAAGTCCAATCCATTCCTGTCCAAAGAGTGGACCTTTGTTACAATTTATGGGAATGGGCAGCATCAGGGCCGGGGGCCATGCTCTCAGAGGAACCCGAAAACCACCATCAATTGAGGTCTTTTAGTGGAGATCTCACAATGCACCCCTTTTTATTCTTGTGTTGCCAGTGAGACTCCTCTCTGTGAGCTCCATCGTGGCTAACACTGGTGGTGGCCGGGCACCATCTGGTTCCTCCAGTCCCCAGTCGATGTAGGCACCCACTCTTGTGGGTCTTTAGCAAAACGCTAGTTGTGCCAATTGGCCTGGAATTCGCCTAAGAGCATGGTCCCCTACCCCCTGCCCCGGCTACTCTATCCTTGCAGTACTGAGTCAAGATGGAAGGAGTACTCAAGTTATGCTGAAATCCACTTAATGTTGTTCTTGTTTCTAATATATGCTATCACCGCTTTCTCCCAACTAGATTTCTAGTAACTATCTAAACTAAACCCTCCCCCCTCACCCTCCCTCCCTCCCCTCCCTTGCAGCTGTCAAAGAGTCTTTTCTTCTATAGACAAGTCTGTTTTTGAGATCTTATCGTAGAGGTCTCATAAAGTATTTGTCCCTTTGTCGCTGACTACTTTCACTCAACATAATGTCTTCCAGTTGAAACCAGGTTAGGAGATGTTTCCTGGAATCCTCGTTATTCTTTATCATTGCGTAGTGCTCCATTGAGTATATGTACCATAGTTTACCTATCCATTCTTCTATTGTTGGGCATCTGGGTTGATTCCATCTTTTCGCTATCGTGGACTGTGCTGCGGTAAACATTCTGGTGCATGTGTCCGTTGGCGTGAAAGGCCTTGAATCTGTAGGATATATTCCAAGTAGTGGAATAACTGGGTCAAATGGTATATTGATATCCATTTTTTTAAGGAAGCGCCAGATTGCCTTCCAAAGAGGCTGGACCATTTTGCAACCCCACCAGCAGTGTAGGAGGGTTCCACTTTCTCCACAGCCTCTCCAGCATTTGTTGTTTTGTGTTTTCTGGATCATGGCCAATCTTGTTGGGGTGAGATGGTATCTCATTGTTGTCTTGATTTGAATTTCTTTAATAACTAAAGATCGTGAACATGTCCACATGTGTTTTTTGGCTGCCTGGATCTCCTCTTTAGTGAAGTGTCTGTCCATCTCCTTTGCCCATCGCTTAATTGGATGGTTTATCTTCTTCTTATTGATATTTTGTAGTATCTTCTAGATTATGGAGATCAGGCGTCGGTCTGACATAGAGTTGCCAAATATTTTTTCCCACTCTGTGGGTGTTCTTTTAATTCTATTAATAAAGTCTTTGGATGAGCAAAAGTGTTTGATTCTTAATAGTTCCCATTTATCTACTTTCTCTTCTGTTGATTGAGGTTTCTTTGACAGATTTTGGAGTCTGTCCTCATTGTGTATTAAAACTTCCATTGTTGTTCCTACCTTTTCTTGGATGAGCTTTATCGTTTTAGGTTTGATATTTAGGTCTTTTATCCAGTTGGAGTTGGGTTTTGTATAAGGTGTAAGATATGGATCTTGATTCAGTTTATTGCAGATGGATAACCAATTTTGCCAGCACCGTTTGTTGAATACACTGTTTTTACCCCAGTTTAATGTCTTAGGGCCTTTGTCAAATATCAACTGTTCATAGGCAGATGGTGTCATCTCTGGAGTCTCAATTCTGTTCCATTGATCCATCTGTCTGTTCTTGTATCAGTACCAGGCTGTTTTGACCACTGTGGCAGTGTAGTATGTTTTAAGGTCGGGTAATGAGAGGCCTCCCAGTGTGTTCTTCTTCTTTAGTAGTACCTTACTTATCCGGGGCTTCTTCCCTTTCCAAACAAAATTGGTGATTTGTTTCTCCATCTCATTAAAAAATGATGCTGGAACTTGTATTGGGATTGCATTATATAAATAAATTGCTTTGGGTAAAATAGACATTTTCACAATGTTAAGTCTTCCTATCCATGAGCAGGGTAGGTTTTTCCATTTATCTAAGTCTCTTTTAGTTTCTTGTAGTAAGGGCTTATAGTTCTCTTTGTAAAGGTCTGTTGTTTCTCTGGTTAGATTAAATCCTAGGTACTTTATCTTCTTAGGGGCTATTGTAAATGGTATTGATTTGATCATTTCCTCCTTAACAGTCTTGTTGGTATAAAGGAATCCTACTGATTTACTTATGTTTATCTTGTATCCTGAGACTTTGCTGAACTCTTCTATCCAGATTTTTCTCTTGATATGTAAACATTGAGCTTCATATTTTAGAAGATCATTTTCTGCCTCAACAAATCTTGGTTTTCAAAACTGTTGTCCTCTGGGGATAGAAAATGAAAACTGAATTTGAAATTCAAAGTTGAGGAATGATTTTTTGTTTCTGCCCTTTACATGAAGCAAATGAACACCATTGATTCAGTGGTTGAAAAACTTATTTGAAAATAATGCAAAAAAATTATTCCCATTATATTAAAGGGCTTTACAAACTTGAGAGCATTATGCAAACACCAGTTGTTTTGATGGAAAGGCACTTTCTCTTCGGCCATGTTGTAGTCACCCGAGGGCTGGCCTGGTATGAGTCTCTTCCTCAGTAGACTCTGCAGATACAGCAAGTTTGAGTGGGTGGGTGTGTGGAAGTGATACAGCAAAAGCTATGATGACATATTTATTTTTAATATGTTGTTGTTCTTAGGTACTATTTTAGTCAGCTGGTGCTCCTCTAACAGAAAAACCACAGAGTGAATGGCTTTAACAAAGGAAAGTTTATTCTTACACAGTCCAGTAGGTTTCAAGTCCAAATTCAGGATGTCCACCCCAGGGGAAGACTTCCCCCCTTGTTGGCTCTGGAGGAAAGTCCGGTACTACATCAGTCTGTCCAGGGAGCATCTTGGCTCATGAACCTGAGGTCTGAAGGATGCACTCGTCTCCCGGTGCTGCTTGATTGATGGTCTGAGGTTCCCAATTCTCTACTACTTCCCTTTCCTTTTTGTCTCTTGTAGGATGAAAGGATTAAGGATGGTGCAAGCCATACTCCAGGAAAACTCCTTTTACAATGGAGCAGGGAGATGATCTTATGAAGGGATGTACTGCTCCACCCTAATCCTTTAACATACAGCATAGGAAAATCACAAAATAGAGGACAATCATCAAATATTGGAAACCATGGCCCAGATACATAGCTACACATATTTTTTGGGAGGGGGGGATACAATTCAATC
Organism: Heterohyrax brucei; assembly: GCA_028571685.1. Classification (NCBI taxonomy): domain Eukaryota; kingdom Metazoa; phylum Chordata; class Mammalia; order Hyracoidea; family Procaviidae; genus Heterohyrax; species Heterohyrax brucei. The sequence goes on from CM053151.1 coordinate 3,364,599, forward strand.
CATGACAAGTGCTGTTAAATAAATTATGACTCATAGCAAATCCACACACAATAGAATGAAACACTAGCTGCTACTATTCCATCCTTGTAATCACAATGCAATGTTTGAGTGTGCCTATTATTACAACCACTGTTTCATCTTGTAGATAATATCTTTTTTCATTGACCCTCTACCTTACCAAGAATGAGATCTGTCTCCAGAGACTATTCCATCTTGATAATGTGTCTAAAGAAAGTATATAGGATGAAGTCTTGCTATCCTTGCTCCCAAGGAACACTCTGGCTTTACTTCTTCCAAAACAAGCTTGTTCATTCTTCTGCCAACCCATGACATAGTCAATATTCTATGCCAACAGCAAGCTATTCTTTAATTTTACAAAAGATGAAAGGGAAGTAAGCAGAGAGTGGGGACCTCATACCACCAAGAAGGCAATGCCAGGTGCACAGTGTGTCCTTTGGATCTGAGGTTCTTATGCTGAGAACTCCTTGACCAGAGAAAGGTTGATGACAGAGATCTTTCTCCAGAGCTGACAGAGAGAGAAAGCCTCTCTGGAGCAGATGCCCAGAATTCAGACTTCTAGGCTACTAGACTGTGAGAGAGAAGTTTCTGTTTTTTAAAGTCATCTACTTGTGATACTTCTGTTACAGTAGCTCTGGATAATTAAGACAGTCCATTCACTCAGATTGTTTTCTCAGTATATAGATTAAGTAGGGTGAAAAGATATATGATTAATGAACACCTTTGAACTTAAAACCTCTGAATTGCTCTTCCATCAATTCCTGCAGGCTTGGTTTTCACCAATGTCCTCAGTGAAGTTTGACTTCTTGTTTCAGTACCAATGGTTTTTGATATGCTGCCTTCTGAAATGATTGAACACTGGCCAATTCTTTTTTATGTAATGACTTGCATTGTTTCCATCTGCTTTTGATGCTTTAAACCACATGATGGCCCCTTGTTGTGTTCAAACAACTGCGTCTTGGTCTGTGTACACGTTCAACATGAGCACAATTACAGTGTTCTGGGATTCCCGTTATTCCGGTGTTATCCGTTTGTTATGATGCTCAGTCTAGTGCCTTTCCAAAGTCAATAAAGCATATGTAAACATCTTTCTGGTTTCCCTTCAGCCAAGATCCATCCAACATCAGCAATGATATCCCTTGATTCATGTTCTCGTCTGAATCTGGTTGAATTTTGAACAGTTCCTTGTCAATGCATTGCTGCAAACATTTTTGAATTATCTTCAGCAGAATTTTTCTTGCCTGTGATATTAGTGATATTATCCAATAGTCTGTGTTCTGTTGGATTACCTTTCTTTGGAATGGGCATAAATACGCATAATTTCCAGTCAGTTAGCCAGGTAGCTGTCTCCCAATTTCTTGGCATAGATGCGTGAGTACCTCTAGTGCTGCATATGTTCACTGAAACCTCTCAACTGCTCTTCCATCAATTCCTGGAGGCTTGGTTTTCACCAGTGTCCTCAGTGAAGTTTGACTTCTTGTTTCAGTATCAACGGTTTTTGATATGCCACCTTCTGAAATGATTGAACATTGGCCAGTTCTTTTTGATGCAATGACTTGCATTGTTTCCATCTGCTTTTGATGCTTCTTGCATTGTTCAATATTTTGCCCATAAAAAACAAACCAAACCCACTGCCTTTGATTCTATTCTGACTTACAGCAGCCATTCAGGACAGAGTAGAACTGCTCCATAGAGTTCCCAAGAAGTGCTTGGTGGATTTGAACTGCTGACCGTTGCCACCAGAGCTTCTATTTTGCCCATACAATCCTTTAATATTGCAGATTTAGGCTTCAATTTTTTCTTCAGTTCTTCAGCTTGAAGAATGCAGAGCATGGTCTTTCTTCTTGGTTTTTGAATTCCAGATGTTTGTGCATTTCACTATAATACTTTCTTTTGTCTTCTCTGACTGGCCTTTGAAACCATATCTTCTAGTCTTTTACTTCATCATTTCCTCTGTTCACTTTAGTTACTTTATGTTCAAGATCAAGCTTTCTAGTTTCTTTTGACATACATTTTGGTATTTTCTGTCTTTTTAATAACCTTTTGCTTTCCGTATGTGTGATGTCACCCTACAACTAGTCTGGTCTTCAGTCATTAGTATCCCATTTGTCAAGTCTGTTCTGGAGATGGTCTCTAAGTTTTGGTGGGATATGCTCAAGGTGGCACTTTGGATTTCTTGGGCTTGTTTTAATTTCCTTCAACTTGAACTTGCATGTGAGCATTTGATGATCTTTTTGCTACTTGGTCATTGCTGACTGATGATATTGACCTTCTCCATTGTATCTTTCCACAGATATAATTGCTTTGATTTCTGTGTTTTTCTCCTGGATAGGTCCACGTGTTTAGTCACCACTTATGTTGTTGAGAAAAATATTTCTAATGAATACGTCATTGTTCTTGCAAAATTCTATCATGTCCTTTCCTTTGACATTTCTATCACTACGGCTGTATTTTTCAACTATGGATCCTTTGTTTTTAACTTTTGCGTTTCAATCACTAGAAATTATCTATCTTGCTTGTGTGTTTGATCAATTTCAGACTGCAGAAGTTGGTAAAAATTATTTTCCTCATCTTTAGTATTAGTGTTCTGTGCATAAATTTAAATAATATTTGTATTAACTGGCTTTCCTTATAGGTGTGTAGATATTATCCTATCAGTGATAGAGTTGTACTCAGGATAATCTTGAAATGTTCTTTTTGTGATGAATGCATTCCTCTTCAATTTCATTTCCAGAAGAACAGAGCATATGTTTTATTCAAAATGGCCAATATCAGTGCATTTCAGCTCACTAGTGCTTAGGATGTAAATTTATATATGTCCCCTTTGATTTTTGATAACTGACAGTTTTTCTAGATTTATACTTTGTGTGTCCATGTTCCAACTATTAGTGGATGTTTGCGGGTGTTCCTTATCATTTTGAGTAATGTTACATCAGCAAATGAGGGTCCCAAGAGCTTTACTCCATCCACGTCATTAAGGTCAACTATATTCTGAGGAGGCAGCCCTTTCACAGTTGTGCTTTCCAATATGAGGAACTTATCTTCTGGCACTATATCACAATATTCTGCTATTATTAAAAGTTTTTACTCACCAGTTTTTTTCAGAACGAGTCTGCCAGATCCTTCTTTCTAATCTGTCTTAGTATTGAAACTCCGCTGAAACCTGTCCATCATCGATGACTCTACTGGTATTTGACATAGCAGTGACATAGCTTGTAGCATCACAACAACATATAAGTCAGCTCAGTACTACAAAATGACAGATTTGTGGTGGGCTTCAAAATAGTTACTACATTTTAATTTCAGCCCCTCTATTGTACGTAATACTTCCTTCCCTCCTTTAACTCGAGTGCTTATTTTTGTGGCACTGAGAATCTTATCTAATCTGAGACTTTTTCTGATTTAACTTCTAGATGCACAGGGAATAAAAGCTTCAGTTTCTGAGAGCAGCCTCACCTTTTGTGACTTCTGTGCTTATCTCAAGAGTGTCACTGTGCAGCCATTACTTTCTCCTGGATGGGACCCACATTCATGTCACTGCAAGCGGTGGCCTCTGGAGAGCTGCCAAATAACCAGCGGCCTTGGGATTCCTTCTGAAAGAATATGGGTGAAGTGCAACATTAACATTCAACCAGAATCTTCTTAGCCAACTTGGCTCCCTCTGAGAAATGTGGCTGCAAAGTGGGTAGAGTCTCCTGGCTGACTGTTATTCACATAGTGCAGGTCTTTATGTACCTGGAACACTGAAGTGGTGCTTAGAAGTTCTAGCCAGCTCCCAAGAGCCTTACTATCTTTAAGAAGCCATGTATGCCTTTTAAGTAGTGATGTTATAAGTCACTTGGCCCTTCCAGATGGCAGAATAGAGGTCTCCCCTCCCAGAAATAGATTAGTAAAAATAACTTTTTGATGACTTATGAGCCATGCATTATTCCAAACTTTTATGGCTAATATTGTATTTAATTCTCTCAGTAACCCTAAGAGAAATTTTCTACTATTCCCACTTATTCTGAGTCAGTCACCAGTTATTCACAGTTACTGAGTGTTTATAAATATACATTTCAGTTATTCATTAGTTATTCATGGAGCACCTATTATAGGCCAGGGAAAAGACAGACGTGGTCCCTGCACTGTTGGAAATGAAAGATGGTCTAAGCACATGGTTCTTGATGGGCAATGCATGTGTTATTAGGATTATTGGGGAAATTCCCTGCTTCCTAGTTCTTTATAAAGATATAATTAGGGAAACCAGGGTTATTCTCTTTCAAGTTCCCAGTTCTAGTGGCTAGTACCACTCTAGTTGCCATTCATGAATCCTCCTTCTCCCTGCTGCTAATGCATCTATCAGTCACTGAATCTGATAAATCTACTTACAAAACCTCTGTTGAGTGAACCCAGTCATTGCCACCACTATCTCTTGTCTAGAGTTCTGCCATAGCTTCTGACTTGTCCTTTGCCATCTCTCTTGCCACCTTACAGTCCACCGTCTACTCAATAACCTGTGTGACAAGTGAGCAATTGAAGATAGAAGTGTGGAGCTCAGAGATGCAGCATACTAGAAGAGGAGGAGCCAGTAAATGAATCTCATTTAAGCACTGTAACACTGGGGGTCCTTTGAGAAGGCTGTAAAAATTTTAGTTATCTCTGTCAGCAATGCAGAAATGATGAATGTCTTTTTCGGTTTTTTGATCATGCATATAACATGAAAGTGGTCACCCATACTGTACGTGTATGTGTTTCCCAATAATATTCAGTTTTTTCAAATAGGTATACATTAGCTGGACTCAGTCAGACTTCGCTTTTTTTTCAGGCAAGGGTGACAGAAGAGATAGGTGTAAAGAAGGAGGAGAAATATTCAACGAGATGATTATAATGGCCATGTGATCAAAACAAAGGAAGAAAATAAAATATAAGAAGGGTGTGGAATAATCAGAAAGTGGTCAGTGGCTTGGAGATATCTGTGAGGCTAAGATATTATTTTGGGGAGCTGCAACTAGGAGAGGAAGTACCAGCCAGAGGTTGGTCTGCCTGAAACAAATTTTGGGGGTGGTGTCAGTTTCCAGTAATAACTAGTAAACATGCACATACACATACAACACACACACTTGTTGATTTGACTCCAACTCATGGCAACTCCATGTCTTTCAGAATAGAATTGTGATTCCTAGGGTTTTCAATGGCTGATTTTTTGGAAGTAGATCACTAGGCCTTTTGAGGCACCTCTAAGTTGACTCGAACTTTCAACTTTTTGGTTAGCTGCGATGCTCATAACCTGTTTGCACTACCCACCAAAACTCACTGCTGTTGAGTCAATTCCAAATCATAGTGACCCTATAGGACAGAATAGAACTGCTCCACAGAGTTTCTAAGCAGCACTTGGTGGATATGAACTGCCAAACTTTTGGTTAGCAGACATAGAACCTAAGCACTATACCACCGGGGTTTCCAAAGGAACTCCAAATAACAAGGTAGTTTGTGATGATAAAAATGAATGGTTATAAGGCTGTGACCAAATGGCAGAGTAGTCAGACATTTCCTGTGATCCCTCTAGCAACAAAGACCCAAAAGAACAAATGAATCAATTACGCATGACATCCTAGGAGCCCTGAACATCAAAGGGATAGCTGAGAAATTGCACTGAGCGATAAGGAAGGACCCAGGACAGGCCAGACCTGACCTGCCAGGAATTGGCCACAGTCAGTCGGTAAGCAGAGAGGTGGCCTTTGGAGGGTGTCCTCAGTGGCAAAAACCAGCAGAAAGTGCATTTCAGCCTACGAAGCCAGTGAGAAGAGGCACTTGAATATTGTCTTAATCATCTTGTGTTGGTCTAACAGAAGTACCACAAGTGGATGGCTTTAACAAACAAGAGTTTATTCTTAACAGTAGGCTACAAGTCTGAATTAAGGGTGTCTACTCCAGGGGAAGGCTTTCTCTCTTTGTCAGCTCTGGAGAGAGGTCCTTCTGTTGTATCAGTCTTTGGTCAGGGAGCATCTTGGTACAGGAAGCTCAGGTCTGGAATATGCACTGTGCTCTTGAGGCTACTTTCCTGATGGTATGAGGTTCCTAACTCTCTGCTTGCTTCCTTTTTATCTTTTGTAGCATAAAAGGCGGTACAAGCCACGACCCAGGGAAACTCCCTTTGCAATGGAACAGGGAGGTGGTTCTAGGAAAGGTGTTACAGTCCCATACTAATCCTCTTTAAAATAATCCTATCTATTAACCACAGGCAGAGATTAGGATTTACAGTATAGGAAAATCACAAAATGGAGGGCAATCACAGAATACAGGGAATCATGGCCTAGCCAAATTGCTACACAAATTTTTAGAACTTCAGAGGCACCAGTAACTAAAGTAGCACAGATGACCAGCCTATTTGGATGCTTCAAAAGAAAACAAAACAAGAAGTTAGAAGACAGTAAGCAAACATGAATAAATTCAACAACTTACTGATAGCCTTTAGACGACAGTCCATATCAAATCACTTAAACAGGCAGACTACAGTGGTTTCAGAAAGATTCCCAAAGAATAAATAAAATTTCCAGATGAAGAGTATTTTCTGGAATTATCAGAGGTAGAATACAAAAGATTAATATTTAAAACTCTTCAAGAGATCAGCAAAGAGAAGAAAAATGCAGCAGAGTGTAATGACAAATTGAAAAGTCTTCAAGAAAGCATACCACAGCAAGAATTAGAAATTCAGAAAATTAATAATAAAATCAAAGAATTAGACAACTCAATAGAAAGCCAAAAGAACAGAACCGAGGCAAGGGGAGGCTCAATTAGATTGAAGATAAATGTTTGACACCAACGTATTTGAGGAAAAATATGATAAAAGAATTAAAAAATATCAGGGGGTGGAGTCAAGATGGCAGACTAGATACACATCTCCTTAATTCCCTCTGAAAACTAAGGCCTGGATTGATAATTAAATGGAGCCTTCTGGACACCCAGTAAGCCCTTGGAAGTGGCATTGGGCTGCCAATTTGGACTACTTGCCACTGCATGGGAAACTTCTTCTCTTTCACTGACCTTGGCCCTTGTTGAATGCCATCTTTTGAGGACTGAAGGCAGCATGCAATTTTAACTTTTTTTTTCTCCTCTGTCTTCGCTGGCTAGCAAGGCTTGAGCTTAACTGGCAGCAAAGCTCAGCCGCACTGCTGATGGGATCAGCAGGTAGAATAGCCACATTTAGAGAGCTTGGGTCTGGACTCTGTGCACCTCAGCCCTTCCACCCTCTCTTTCTGAACCTCCACCATTGAATTGGCTATATTCACATGGGTGGGTGAGCTTATGCCATCTTGTTCACTTGGGAGGCAGAGCTACCCAAACGGAGGCATCAGCAGAGGCTAATTCACAGGCTGGGAGACTGTATCCAGCACAGTGTGGCCTTACAGGTGGGTCTCAGCAGCAGATGTCAGCAGGGCAGTAGCCGTTCCATACCTTGAACTAGTTTACAGCATCTGGAGCTGGAAATAGAGGTGCTTACTTTGCCAGCTGGAAAGAGAGGCTTGCACACCTGACAGCCTGACTGATTTTGGAAGATGTCAGAAAGCTTTTACCTTTCAATATAAGACTACCTAGAGAAATAACTCCAGTGAATCCTGACGGCATCTTGTACAGCCTTTACAGACCCACATCATAGGGTCAGCTGATGGCTCCCCAGTGACTGTGTAAGTAGGGCTATGTCTTTTGCCAGTCAGGAAGTGGAGCCTGCTACCACAGAGATTCCACTGGGCTCAGTGACGGAGTACATGCATGTGACTGGTGATCATGTTCCTTCTCAGACTGTACTGCAGATCCTGTTAAAATAACACCAGAGAAACTAAACAACTTCTAGATACCCCAAAAGCAAAAAACTTTGACCAGAAACTTAAAGAAAAATCACCAAGGGCTCCAGAAAGCCCTCTAAAGAAAGAAACAAAGAACTTTCCAGATGAAGATGCCTTTCTGAAACTATTGGAGGTTGAGTACAGAGGGATTATATATAGAGCTCTCCTAGACATTATACAAAACACAGCAGAGCAAAATGAAAAATTAAGCAAGCTGTTTGAACTGATGGAACACTCAGTATTCTGTAATCCAACAGATTAATAACAAAATTAAAGAATAGAAAATTCAAACCCAAGAAAACAGAACTAAACAAATGGAAAATAGACTTTCTGACTTGGAAGACAGAGCTACTGACTCCAGCATTTATGAGGTGAAATCACAGAAAAGAAATAAGAAAAATGAAGAAGCATTAAGAAGCAAGAGGAACAATCTCTGATTAATTGGAGTTCCTGAACAGGGAGGGACACCTGAAAATACAGAGACTATTGTTGTTGAGCTGCTGACAGAAAACTTTCCAGAAATTATGAAAGAAGAGAATATAGATATCCAAGATGTGTATCAAACGCCACTCAATATAGACCCCCAAAGAAAGACTCCAAGACATATTATAATCAAGCTTAACAAAATGAAACATAAGTAGGAACTCTTAAGGGCAGTAAGACTCAAAGCAAAGCTAACATTCAGAGGGAAACTTTATAGACTTTCATGTGATTTCTCAGTAGAAATGATGCTGGCATGGAGGCAATAGGATGACACATTCAAAGCCTTGAAGGAGGAAAACTTCAACCAAGAATTACATGTCCTGCAAAACTATCTTTCAAATATGTAAATGAAATTAAGACATTCACAGATAAACAGAAACTAAAAAACTTTGTGAAAACCAAACCAAAGCTACAAGAAATATTGAAAGAAGCTCTTGGCTTAGAACAAAACCATTAATTCTATATTTTAGGAGGCAGTACAGGGCACATCATCGAAAAACCTACTCAGTTAGGGAAGGCACAAAACTCAATCAAAACTATGATATTAAAAGAAGTGATCCAATGATCATTTCATGAAGACTATGATGTCATCATATGAAAAAGAGGGATTTACTACAGTGCTTATAGTTCTTCCAGATGGAGAGGAAGTTAATAACACATGTAGAAGTTAAAATTGGGTTGAAACATAGATTGTTAAGGGGGATCACAAGGGTAGCTGCAAAGCACAATAAAGATGCAACCTATCAAAACAAGAAACATAATACAAGAGTCTTAACAAACACACAACCAACACTGAAAAGAGTGAAAAGTCAACCCATAAAGAAGAATGTCACAGAATAAAATAGTAAGAGCAACAGAGAAAACATCAACACTAAAATAAACACATCACAATGACAGTACTAAACACATACCTATCAATAATTACACTGAATGTAAATGGACTGAACACTCCAGTAAAGAGACATTGAGTGACATCTTGGATCAAAAAACATGATTTGTTTATATGTTGCTTACAAGAAACTTACCTTAAGACTTAAAGATATGAACAAACTGATAATTAAAGGCTGGGAGAATATATTCCAAGCTAACAATATACAAAAAAAAGCAGGTGTGGCAATACTAATCTCAGATAAAATGGATTTTAATGTAAAATCCACCATCATGGACAAGGATGGACACAATTTATTACCAAAACGTTTAGTACACAGGTAGGACTTAGCAATATTTAACATTTATGCAACCAATATTAGAGGATCTAAAGACATTGAAGAAACACTGAGTACTTTAAAAAATGAGATAGATAACTCTACAATAATAATGGGAGACTTCAACACTCTATTCTCAGTATTGGACAGATCTTCTAGAAAAAAGCAGATAAATACAGCTTCTTCACCAGTGCACACGGAACATTTTCCAGAATAGACCATGTGTTAGGCCATAAAGCAAATCTCAGCAAAATCCTTACCATTGAATTATTGCAAAGCATCTTCTCAGACCATAATGCCAAAAAGTGGAAATCAATAGCAGAAAAAACAATGATAGATGCTGGCACTCATGGAAACTGCACAACATCTTGCTGAAAAAGCCATGGGCTATAGAAGAAATTAAGGATGAAATGAAGAAATTTATGGACTCAAATGAGAACGAAAACACTTCTTACCAGAACCAATGAGATGCAGCCAAAGCAGTCCTTCCAGGGTCCGTTTATCTCTATAAATGCACACATCCAGAAGGAAGAAAGAACCCAACCCAAAGAGCTAACACTACAGCTTGAACAAGTAGAAAGAGAACAATAGAGGAACCCCTCAGGCAGCAGAAAAAAACAAATCATAAAGACTACAGTAGAACTAAATGAATTAGAGAATAGAAGAACAACTGAAAAAAATTGAGAAGACCAAAAGCTGGTTTTCTGAAAAGCCAAACCAGCCAAGTGTGGCTGAAAAGATCAATAAAATTGACAAATCATTGGCTAAACTTACTAAAGAAAAACAAGAAAGGAAACACCCCAAATAAGAAATGAGTTGCAAGATGTAATAACAGGTCCAACAGAAATAAAAAAAATATATCACAACTGAATTCTACAAGAGGAAATGGACAAATTCCTAGACTCATATCACCTACAAAAATTATCACAGGGTGAAGCAGAACAACTTAATAAGCCCATCACAAAGGAGGAGATTGAAAAAGTCATCTAAAAACTACCAACCAAAAAAAGTCCTGGCCCAGATGGCTTCACCACTGAATTCTACCAAGCTTTTAGGGAATAGTTAACTCCAATATCACTGAGACTATTTCACACCATAGAAAAGGATGCCAAATTCATTCTATGAAGCCAGGATAACCCTGATACCAAAGCCAGGGAAAGACCCAGCAAAAAAAGGAGAACTATAGACCAATATCACCCATGAACCTAGGTGTAAAAATCTTTGACAAAATGCTTGCCAATAGAATTCAGCAACATATCAAAAAAATAATTCATCATGACCAAGTTGGAGTCATACCAGGGATGCAAGGCTGGTTCAGCATCAGGAAAACAATCAATGTGATCAACCACATAAACAACAAAAAAGACAAGAATCACCTGATTTTGTCCATTGATGCAGAAAAGGCATTTGGTAAAGTCCAACACCCATTCATGCTAAAAACTCTCAGCAAAATAGGAATAGACAGCAAATTCCTCAATGCAATAAAGGCCATTTATACAAAGCCAACTGCCTAGGTTATCCTGATTAGAGAGAGACTGAAACAATTCCTCTTGAGAATGAGAACTCTACAAGGATGCCCACCCTTCCTCTCCTATTCAACTTTGTACTAGAAGTTCTAGCTAGAGCAATTACACAAGACCAAGAAATAAAGGGCACCTGCGTTGGTAAAGAAAAAGCAAAAATTCCCTATTTGCAGATGATATGACTGAATATGCAGAGAATCCTAAAGAATCCATAAATAAACTACTCAAACTGATATAAGAGTTCAGCACAGTTTCAGAACACAAGGTAAATGTAAGTAAATCAGTAGGATTCCTTTATACCAACACAACATGAACACTCCTCCAATCTTAAGCTAATATTGCAAGGACAGAATAGCAGGGGTGGGGTTCTGGGGATCATGCTCTCAGGGGACACTAAGGCCAACTGGCATAACTAGCATATTGCTAAGACAGTCTTCTGCACCCCTTATTGGTGAGTTGCATCAGGGGTCTTAAAAGCTAGAAAGCTGTCACCTGAGGCACACCAATGGTCCCAACTCAGCAGGGACTTGATCACCAAGTACCAAGATGACAAGGGGGAAATAGAAGCCAGAAGACAGAGAGACCCATGTGAGTGGGTGACTACATCGACATGGTGCCCAGCCACCACCAGTGATAGCTGTGAGGGGGCTCACAAATTTGAGTCTCATTGGCAACATGAGAATAAAAAGGTTTGCACCCTGAGAACTCCACTAAAAGACTGCAACTGATGATTCAGGGACCTCAGGGTTCCCTTGGGAGCATGGCCCCTGGTCCTGATGTTGCCCGTGTCCATAAATCATTACTGAGATCAACTCTTCAGACAGGAATAGATTGGACTCAGTGACACAGAGTGACCATATCATGTGTACACTTTGTAGTTCCATGCATCTATAGATTGTTGTTCTGCTGGATTCTTACTGGAGCCAGGGGAGAGTGTGGAGAGCAGGACACAGGAGACTGTTAGGAGGATATGACACATATAGAATGGACAGGAAGAGTGTGCTGTCACTAGGCAGGGAGAGCAGTGGGTGCTGCACATAGGTTGGCATGCAAATTTATATTAGATAGTACACTTTCAATCAATCACGATAAATTAAAAAAAGAATTAAAAAATATCAAGAAACACTAAAAATTATGTAATACTCTATCAAGAAGAATAATCTATGAGAAAAGAGAGTACCAGAGAAGGGACAGATAACAGAAAATACAGAGAAGTGTCGAAGATTTGTTGACAGAAAATTTCCCTGAAATCATGAAAGATGAGAAGATATCTAACCAAGATTTTCATTGTACTCTACGCAAAGTAGATCCCCAAACAAAGACACCAAGCCATATTATAATGAAACATGCCAAAATTAAAGATAAAAGGAGAATTTTAAAACTGGCTGGGGATAAACAACCAATAACCAAAAAGGGAAAATCAGTAAGACTAAACTCAGACTACTCAGCAGAAGCCATGTGGCAAGATGGCAATTGGATGACATATACAAAGCCTTGAAGGAAAAAAATTGCCAGCCAAAAAGTATATATCCAGTAAAACTGTCTTTCAAATATGATGGTGAATTTAGGACATTTCCAGATAAACAGAAATTTATGGAATTTGCAAAAGAAAACCAAAGTTACAGGAAATACTAGAGGGAATCCTTTGGTTAAAAAATCAATAATATCAAATAATAACTGAAGACTAGAACACAGAAGAGAGCAACTGGATATCAACCCAAACAGGGGAATCAAAAAAATAAATAAAAAAGATTGAAAACAGGGAAACAGAAATGTCACTATGTAAACATTATAACAAAAAAGAGGACTTAAAGAAAACAGTAATAGATTTTTCATATGGAGAGGCAATCAAGGTGATATAAAGAAATTAAAGATCAGTTTAAATTTAGAAAAACAGGTAAATGTTAAGGTAACCACAGTGAAACCATCAATCCTATGCATCAAAGTAAAAATCCAAAAAAACATGAAGTCTCAGCAGACACAAAGAAAACACATAAAGAAAAAGACTCAGCACAGAACATTAAATGAAACAAAGGAATGGTCTATAGTGCACAAAAAAGACATCAAAATGACAGCACTAAACTCATACCTATCAATAATTATGCTGAGTGCAAATGGATGAAATGTACCAATAAGGAGAAGGAGAGTGGTAGACTGGATAAAAAATTGTGACCCAGCTATATGCTGACTGTAGGAGACACACCTTAGACTCAAAGACACAAACAAACTACAACTCAAAGGATGGACAAAATATATCAGGCTAACAACATTCAAAGCAAAGGAGAAATGGCAATGTTAATCTCTGATAAAATAGACCTTAAATAAAAATCAACCACAATGGATAAGGGAGGATATTATATAATGATAGAAGGATCAATACTCCAGAAGGACATAAGCATATTAAATATGTACACATCCAACAACAGGGCTCCAAAATGCATAAAACAAACTGTAACAGCATTGTAAACAGAAATATCTCCACAATAATAGTAGGAGACTTCAACACACCACTTCCACTAAAGGACAGAACATCCATAAAAGAAGCCCAATAAAGTCATGGAAGATCTAAATGCCACAATCAACCAATTTGACCTCATAGTCATATACAGAACACTCCACCCACAAGCAGTCAAGAATACTTTCTGTTCCAATGCACATGGAATGTTCTCCAGAATTGATCACATAGCCAAGTGCCGTCGAGTCGGATCACATATTAGGCCATAAAGCAATTTTTAACAAAATTTAAAGTACTGAAACACTAGAAAGCATCTTTCCAAACCACAAAGCCATAAAAGTAGAAGTCAATGACAGAATAAACTGGGGTGGTGGGGGTGGGGAATCAAACACGTGGAAACTGAACAATACCTTGCTGAAAAACAACTCAGTTATAAAAGAAATCAAGAACAGAATAAAGAAATCCACAGAATCAAATGAGAATGAAAATACATGCTATCAGAACTTTTGGGACACAGAAAAAGTAGTGTTCAGAGATCAATTCACCTCAATAAATGCACATATCCAAACAGAAGAAAGGGCCCAAGTCAAAGAAACAAACCTACAACTTCAACAAGTAGAAAGAAAGCAGCAAAAGAATACCTCGGCACCAGAATAAAGCAAATAATAAAAACCAGAGCAGAACTAAATGCATTAGAGAATAGAAAAGTGACTGAAAAAGTTAACAAGACCAAAAGCTAGATCTCTGAAAGATCAACAAAATCAATAAACCATTGGCCCAAATGACAAAAGAAAAACAGGAAAGGAAGAAAATAACCTGAATAAAAAAAAATGAAACATCACAGCAGACTCAAGTGAAATTAAAAAAAAATCATAGTAGAATTTTATGAAAAATTATAGTCTAATAAATATGAAAACCTAGAGGAAATAGACAAATTTCTAGAAATATACTACCTACTAGGTGAACTAAATAAACCCATCACAAGAGATTGAAAAGTTAATTAAAAAACTCCCAATGAAAAAAGTCCTGGCCCAGATGGCTTCATTGATTAATTCTATCAAGCTTTTAGAGAAGCGTTAATGCCACTATTACTAAAGATATTTCACAGCTAGAAAAGGATGGAATATTCCCAAATTCATTCTGTGAAGCCAGAATAACCCCAACATCAAAACCAGGTAGAGACAGAATAAAAAAGGAAAATTACAGATGAATATTCCTCATGAATTTAGATGCAAAAACTTTCAACAAAATTCTAGCCAATAGAATTCAACAACATATTAAAAAATAAGTCACCATGACCAAGCGGGATTCATACCAGAGATGCAGGGATGGTTCAAGATTGAAAAAACAATCAGCATAATCACCCACATAAATAAAACAAAAGACAAGAACCACTTGATGCGTAAAAGGCACTTGACAAAGTCCAGTACCCATTCATTAAAACCTCTCAGCAAAATAGGAATAGAAGTGAAATTCCTCAACATAATAAAGGGCATTTATACAAAGCCAACAGCCAACAGCCAACATCACCCTAAATGGAGAGTCTGAAAGTATTCCCCTTGCAAATGGAAACCAGACAAAGATGTGCTTTGTCAGCACTTTATTTAACACTTTGCTGAAGGTTGTAGCCAGAGCAATCAGGTGAGATAAATAAATAATGGGCATCCAAATTGGTAAGAAAGAAGTCAAAGTATTTCTATTTGCAGATGTTAAGATCTTACATACATAAAATCTTAAAGTATCCACAAAAGAACTACTGGAACTAACAAAACAGTTCAGCAAAGTATCAGGATATGAGATAAACATACAAAAAATCAGCTGGATTCCTTTACACCAACAAAGAGACCTTCAAAGAGGAAGTCACCAAATCAACACTATTGGCAATTATACTCAAGAAGATAAAACATGAGTAAATCTAGCTAGAGACATAAAAGACCTAATCAAAAAACCCAGGGCTGTCAAATTGATTTCAACTCACAGAGACCCTAACGAACAGTGTAGAACTGCCCCATAGAGTTTCCGTGGAGCACCTGGTAAAAGAACATTACAGACTCTACTGCAAGAAACCAAAAGAAACCTACATAAGTAGAGAAACCTGATTTGTTCATGGACAGAAAGACTCAAACGTTGTGAAAATGTCTATTCTACCCAAAGTGATCTATAGATACAATGCAATGTCAATACAAATTCCAATGGCTTTTTTTTTTTTTTAACTAGATGGGAAGCAAATCACCAATTTTATATGGAAAAGTAAAAGACTCTGGAATAGTAAAGCATTATTAAAGAAGAATAAAGTGAGAGGCCTCCCACTATCTGACTTTAGAAGTTCTTACACTGACATGGTAGTCAAAACTGCCTGGTAGAGGTACAAAAACAGACACATTGACCAATAGAACAGAATTGAGAATCTAGATATAATATCATCCACCTATGAGCAGCAGATATTTGACAAAGGCCCAAAGTCTGTAAACTGGGTAGAAGACAGTCTCTTTAACAAAGAATGTTGGTGTAACTGGACATCCATCTGCAAAAAAAGAAATAAGACCCATATCTCATAGAATGCACCCCAAAATTAACTCTGAAGACCTAAATACAAAATCTAAAGACCAAAATGGATTGAAGACCTAAATATAAAATCTAAACCAACAAAAATCATGGAAGAAAGAATAAGGACAATGCTGGGAGCCCTAATACACCACATAAACAGACTACGGAACATTACTAACACTGCACAAACAGCAAAAGAGAATATAGATAACTAGGAACTCCTAAAAATCAAACACTTATACTCATCCAAACACTTTATCAAAACAGAAAAAGACAACCTACAGACTGTAAAAAAAATTTTGGCTACCATAAATCTGATTGGCATCTAATCTCCATAATCTACAAGATACTGCAAAAGCTCACAAGAAAAAAGTAAATAACTCAATTAAAAAATGGGCAAGACATCCAAGGACACAGCAGATGGTCCCAACTCGGCAGGAACGGATGCTCACCGAGGACCAAAATGGCATGCGGTAAAGACAACCGAGAAGACAGAGAGACCCACAAGAGTGGGTGCCTACATCGACTTGGGACCGGAAGAACCAGATGGTGCCTGGCCACCACCAGTGATAGCCACAACGGAGCTCACAGAGAGGAGCCTCTCTGGCAACACAAGAATAAAAAGGGGTGCATCATGAGATCTCCACTAAAAGAGCTCAATTGATGGTCCAGCAGTTTTGGGGTTCCTCTGAGAGCATGGCCCTCGGCCCTGATGCTGCCCTTTCCCATAAATTATAACAAAGTTCCACTCTTTGGACAGGAATGGATTGGACTTGGCAATGCAGAGTGACCACATATTGGAAACACTTTGTGGTTATAAACATCTACAGGATTTCATCTTGCTGACCTCTGGCTGGAGGAAGGGGAGTGGACGGAGAGGAGGGGAAAGGAGGTTGTTGGGAGGATGAGACATGTATGGAGCAGAGAGGAATAGTGTGCTGTCACCGGACAGGGAGAGCAGTGGAAGCTGCATATAGGGGGGCATGTAAATTTATATGTGAATGTACATTTTCACTCAGTTATGTTAAATAAAAATTAAAAAAATAATGGGCCAGAGATATGAACAGGCGTCCCAGCAACTAACAGATACATGAGGAAATGTTCACAATTATAGCTATCAGAGGAATCCAACCCCAAACTACAATGAGATACCATCTCACCTGAACAAGTCTGGCAAGGCTGGCATTAATGGAGAAGCTGTGGAGGGACTGTGACTCTTCTATACTGCTAGTGGGAATGTAAAATAGTACAATCTCTTTGGAAAGCAATTTGGCATTTTGTTAAAAAGCCAGAATAGAAATATCATATGATACAGCAATCCCACTGCTTGGAATATATCACAGAGAAGTAAGGACTGTCACATGAAGAGATACGTGCACATGAATGTTTATTATAGGACTGTCCACAAGAGCAAAAAGGTGGAATCCACTGAGGTGCCCATCAACAAATGAATGGATAAACAAACTGTGGTATGTTTACACAATGGAAAACTATGCAATGATAAAGAACATCAATGATTTTAGAAAGTATCTCATAACCTGGAATCATCTGGAAGACATTATGCTGAATGAAGTCAGTCCACTGCAAAAGAACAAATATTTTATGAGACCACTGTTATAAGGACTTAAGAAAAGGCTTAGGCACAGCAGAAAATACTTTTGGATGGCTACACAAGTGGGGAGGGAGGGAGAGGGTTATTCATAGATTAGACAGTCAATAGGAATATGGTTAGGTGAAGGGACTGACAGCACACAGTAGAAGGGAAGTCAACACAACTGGACTATACTGTAAGCTTAAAGGTTTTCTAAATACAACCCAATATATTAAAGGATAGAGTAGCAGGGACAAGGATCTGGGGATTATGGCTTCAGGGGACATCGAAGGTCAACTGGCACAATTAGTTCTTTCTAAGAAATTTTTCTGCATCTCATATTGGTGAGTGGTGCCTGGGATCTCAAAAGACAGAAAGCTGCCATCTAAGGAACATCAACATCAACTCCCAATCCACCAGGAGCAGATGAAAACCAAGAACATAAAAGATACGAGGAAAATATGAGTCCAGGAGCCAGAAGGTTCATATGATTGTGAGACTATATCAGCGCAAGACCAGAAGAACTAGATGGTGTCCGGCCGCCACCAAAGACTGCTCTGCCAGGAAACACACTGTAGAGTCCCTGATGAACCATGAGTAACATGGGAGTGCAGATTTAGAACTCTAGTATAAGACCACGCTTGACGATCTGACAACCAGAAGGGTCCCCTGAGAATATGGCCCTTGGACTGGCTCCTAGTCCAGAGCTGAAACCAATACCAAAGCCAACTCTTCAGATAAAGATTGGACTGGACTACGGGATGCAGAGTGATGCAGGCGGAGTGTGTACTTTACAGTTTATATACGAGGCTGTCCAACTGGTTTCTTTTTAGAAGGGAGAGGAGAAGGTGGAGAGGAGGAGACAAGTGTTGGTTGATCAGATACTGGAAGTACAGGGTGGAAAGAAAAAGTGTGTTGTCTCAGGGTCAGGAGAGCAGATAGAGGGGCAAGGAGGTGGGTGCTTGTGGTTTTATATGACAAATTGACTTGCGTTGTAAACTCTCACTGAATCACAATACAGAAAAATTAAACTATTATTTGGAATCTGTTGTGTATTATTTGTTTAATTAAATAATCTAAGTATAAAAAAATTGAGTCAAGAGTAAGAACGATGGGAACAGTATAGGAAATGCAAACATATAACCAAAAGAGATTCAGATGACAAATATGAACCACGTCCACTGCAGAAAAAGAAGAATGGCTAGAAATAGGATGGCGAGAGGAATTTTAGTTCCTGGGCAGTACAAACAGTTAAGTACTTGACTACTAGCTGAAACACTGGTAATTTGAACTCATCCACAAACAGCCTTAAAAATATGCCTGGCAATCTGCTTCTAAAAGGTCACAACCTTCAGAACCCTATGGAGCAATTGTACTCTGAAACTTGGGGGGTCTCCATGAGTTTCAATTGACTTGGTAGCAACCACCAACAATGTAAAACAAGACTAGACCAAGTCATATTTTCACCACTGGATTTTCAAAATGACTCTGGTAATGGGAATGTTTATTGTTGATATTGCTAGAACTACTAGCTACTGTGTGCTTCTAACATGCTAAGGAACACAGTAAACATTTTTTCGTATCTTTCATTTAACCCTTATGACAATCTGATGATATTCCCATTCATTTATTTGTTTAACAAATATTTGACAAGAAACTTATATACAGTGAGAGTGAACCATTTTATCAAAGGTGAAACAGAAATTCAAAAAAACCAAAAACAACTAGCCAAGGATCATGCAAACAGAAAATACTGTTTGCTGTTGTCCAATTGGTTCCACCTCATGGAGACCCTATGTACAATGAAGCAAACCCTGCCCAGTTTTATGCCATTACCATGATAGGATCACTGTGATCCATTGGATTTTCACTGGCTAATTTTTGGAAGTAGAGTATTAGGCTTTTTTCCCTAGTCTGTCTTAGTCTAGAAGATCCGTTGGTATGTGTTCAGTATAGTAGCACTGATAGATGGGTGATAGCTGAACATGAGATACACTGACCTGAAAATCACCATAGTACTTCATCAGATAGAAAACGCCAAAACCATTAAATTTAAGCCCAGGGGTGCTGGACTCAAGTCTTCCCTTTTTTTTTAAATTGTGGTAAAACTATATCAAAGAAAATTTGTCATTCCCAGCCTTCACCTTTCTTTAAAAAATTATGATTAAGTAAAAGTATATAATCCAAGTCAATTTTGCATAC
The DNA here is from genome assembly GCA_028571685.1 of Heterohyrax brucei. Lineage (NCBI taxonomy): Eukaryota > Metazoa > Chordata > Mammalia > Hyracoidea > Procaviidae > Heterohyrax > Heterohyrax brucei. Next base: position 3,384,449 of record CM053151.1, read on the forward strand.
CTGCCTCTCCACAACTCTAATCTGCTCTCCCCATCCTGTGATAGCATATTCCTCCTTTTCACTCTTTACCTCCAGTATCCTCCCAACGAACATCTGGTACCCTCCTCTTCATCCTCTCCTCTCCCCTCTAGAAAGAAACCATTAGGACAGCCTTCTGTAAATTTATAAAACCATGAAGTACACATACCACATGCTCAGTCTGTGTCCTTGAGTCCAGTCCATTCTTTGAAGTGTTGACCTCAGTACTGGTTTCAGATCTGGGGCAGCAGTAAATCTTAGGGCCATGTTCCCACGAGACACTCCAGGTTGTCAGACCACCAATTCTGGTCTTTCAGTAGAGTTTTTGATCTGCACACATCTGCACTGTTTACACTACCAAGGCTACCTTTGGCGGTGGCTGTCCAGCCTTCACCTTCAATCACTTAGCCTCACTGCATCAAAGTTCTGGGCTAATTCTTCACATGCTTACAGCGCAGATTTGAGTGTTGTAGAATCCCATCTCTTGCAATGCCAGCTAGCAAAGTTAGGGCTTGCTTCCCTTGGATGCCAGCTAGGTATCCTGTGGTTGGCTCATACAGTTTGACCAGGCAATAGCTGTAACAGCTGGCCCTCACAGCTCACTGATGCTGCAATTTCATGGAAGATAGAGAAATACTTCAGAACAGGTTTGAAAAGGCTGGGCACATGATTTGCCACATGAATATTGTAGGACTATCTTTGGGAAGCATGTTATGCAAGGTTTGCACTTTCAGGCACTATCTGATGACTTACCTGTATAAGCAGTGTGCACACTGCTTGAGGATAACTCATGGTGTGTCCTTAACCTGAGTTCTATGTTGTCAAGTTGATGCAGTGGGAACATGTTTCTGCCCTTAGTCTCGTCTCCTTTATTTTCCCCTGTTGTGCTGCAGTTTTTTCGAAGGGAATGCAAAGACCCTGCCCCTTTGCATTTAGCAATCCAGCTTTGATTAATCAGAATTCCGACAAACTTCTCTCCTTTGATACCTGTCTGCCTTCCCTCAGTATGGATGGCTTGATACCACCTGACTGACTTCAAGGTACCATGAGTGTGGCTTAGGTTTAATGACTTCCTTCCCTACCCCAGGGATGAGGACTGGGGAAAGGCACTTGTTTATAAGAAGGAAGGGAGAACATGCTATTGAGAAGATCCTGGATCTGAGGTAAGTCTGCAAAAAATCCTGGCCCCTAGCAATACAAAAAAGACCTAGTGCTGCAATTATTAAGGCACTCAGTTGCTAACCAAAGGACAGCAGTTCAAACCTACCAGAGGCTCCAAAGGAGAAAATAACCTGGCAACCTGTTTCTCTAAACATTACAGCCTAGGCAACCTTATGGGACAGTTCTAATCTGCCCTGTAGGGTTGCTCTGAGTCGGAACTGATTTGACAGCACACAACAAAAAATTATGTACAAAATAACCAGCTTCAAGTTGATGTAGATATGAGTAAGTCTCCGGAGCTCTGGGGGGATGTTTCACAGGACTCAGAAGAATTGCAACCTGTTCATTTATCCAATTCTAAATTAAATGCCTTCAATAAGCATGGCACAGTTCTAACCCAGGAAACTTGGTAAGCACAGGGTATTGTGTGAGACATAGACATGAACAAGTTCATTGCATTCAGTGCTATAATTGTGGTAGAAAAGACATCACCAGGGTGAAGTGGGAGAGACTCCAAAGTGCTACTTTTCAAGCGAAGAAGAATAGTATTCTAAGAAAGGATTGTATACATGTTTAAGGATGTAAAATTCAGAAGTGGCCTCCCTGTCTCATATAACAGCACAGCTGACAGGAATGTGCCCCTGAAGGGAACTGCAGAAGTATGGCTGGAAAGTACCTCTGGTGGCTCAGCAGTTACGTGCTTGGCTGGTAACTGAAAGGTCAGTGATTCTAACCCAACAGCTGCTGTGCAGGAGACAGACATTGCAGTCAGCTTCCATAAATGTTACTGCCTTAGAAGCCTTGTGGGACAGTTCTACTCCACGTTACAGCCTTGTTTTGATTTGAAATTGACACAATGGCATGAGAAAAAAAAAGTGGCTGTTAAACACACTTACCTAGATCAAGGACCTTCTGCTCCAAACTGGTGGGCCTGGGCCTTTTCCTCTTGCTCTATGGAGTGAAACCATGTAGTTTTGGAAGAAGGGATGGGACCCGAAAGAGCATCTAATTGATGAAGAAACTGAGACTTAGATGGCAACTTGATTAAAATATGTTTTTAAAGAGTAGAACATAATTTAAGGGTTATTGCCGAATCTCTTGAGGCTTGTTATTTTTTTATTTATTTGTCTACTGATGGACTGATTGACTGGTGGAAGCCTGTGTTTATTATTTATCAGTTTAACCATTTTGTTTTATAGGTCTGCTTGGGTGCAGGATATGGAAAATGTGCTCTAAGGGCTTCAGATTTCTATCAGCCATAAGGAGAAGTGTCACAAGTGTCAGTCAATGCATTCATTGCCTTGCATGAAGAATAATGCTTTGGACACTCATCCACATCATGCAGAAGTGACAATGAATTGGAACAGTTCTTCTGAAGGCAGTTAGGCAATGTATATCAAAACAACTTGTGAAATGGGAACAGCTCTGGCCTCAAATTCCTTTTAAGGAATTTGTACTGAGGAGATGGCCAGAAATGCATTTCAAATATATTATTATTGCAGTATTGTCTGCTGTCGTTTTGAGATGCCCTCCAGTTGGTTCTGACTCTCAGTGATTCTCTGTAGAACAGAATGAAACACTGCTCAATCCTGTGCCATCCTCACACTCATTCCTATGTTTGAGTCTATTGTTAAAGCCACTGTGTCAGTCTATCTAGTTCAGGATCTTCCTCTTTTTTGCTGACTCACAGAAGAACCAAGCATGAGGTTCTTGTCCAGTACTGATCCCTACTTAAAACATGTCCAAAACATGTGAGACAAAGTCTCACCATTCTCCCTTCTAAGAAGCATTCTGGCTGTATTTCTTCCAAGACAAATCTGTTCTTCCTACTTGCAGTATGTTCAACTGTCTTTGCCAGCATCATAATTCAAATGTGTCAGTTCTTCCTTGGACTGACTTACCCATTGTCCTGCTTCTGTGTGCATCTGAGGGGACTGAAAACATTATGGTTTGTGTTAGGTGCATCTTAGTCCTCAAAGTGATGTCTTTACTTTTTAATACTTTAAAGAAGTCTTTTGCAGCAGATTTGTCCAATCCAATGCATTGTTTGATTTCTTGACTTCTACTTCCATGGGTGTTGATTGTGGATCCAAGTAAAATGACATCCTTAACGACTTCAATCTTTTCTTCATTTATCATAATGTTGCTTATTGGTCCAGTTGTGAGGGTTTTTGTTTTCTTTATGTTGAAGTGCAATCCATTCTGAAAGCTGTAGATGTTAGTCTTCATCAGTAAGTGTTTCAAGTCCTTCTTGCTTTCAGCAAGCAGGCTTATGTCATCTGCATATCAAAGGTTGGTAACATGTCTTCCTGTAATCCTAATGCTTCATTCTTTTTCATACAGCTCAGCTTCTCAGATTATTTTCTCAGCATACAGATTGAAAAGGTATGGTGAAAGGATACAGCCATGACAGACACTTTTCCTGATTTTTATCTACAGTATCTCTTTGTTATGTTTGAATGACTACCTCTCATTCTGTGTGGAGATTCTTCACCAGTGCAATTAAGTGTTCTGGGATTCCCACGTTATGCAATGTTATCTATAATTTGTTATGATCTACAGAGTCCAATGCCTTTGCGTAGTCAATAACACACAGGTAAACATCCTCCTGGTTTCTCTGATGTCCATGAAGATCTGTCTGACGTCAGCAGTGATATCCCTGGTTCCATGTCCTCTTCTGAATCTGATTTGAATTTTTGACAATTCTCCATCAATGTACCTCCAACCATTTTTGAATTATCTTCAGCAAAATTTTACTTATGGGTGATATAAGTGGGAAAACCTGGTGGCTTAGTGGTTAAGTGCTATGGCTGCCAACCAAAAGGTTGGGAGTTCAAATCCACCAGTTTAAATCAACTTCTTGGAAACTCTATGGCCCAGTTCTACTCTGTCCTATAGGGTTGCTATGAGTTGGCATCAACTTGACGACACTAGGTTTCATTTTGGTTTGGTTTGACATAAACAATATTGTTCAATAACTTCCACATTTTGTGGGCACAAATATGGATATCTTCCAGTCAGTTGACCAGGTAGCTGTCTTCCCAATTTCTTGTCATAGATGAGAAAATGCCTCTAGCATTACATCAGTTTTTGAAACATCTTTGTTGGTATTTCACCAACTCCTGGAGCCTCAGTTTTTGCCAAAGCCTATTGGGTCACTATGAGTCAGCATCGACATGATGGCAGTGGGTTTTTGGTTTTCAGTGCATCTTGAAATTCTTCCTTCAGTGCTAGTTGTTCTTGATCATATGCTACCTATTGAAATGGTTGAACACTGACCAATTCTTTTTGGTACAGTGACTCTGTGTATTTCTTCCATCTTCTGATGCTTCTTGTGCTGTAATGTTTTGTCCATAGAAACCTTCAATATTGCAATTCCAGGCTTAAATTTTCTTTCGGCTTTGAGGTTTTGGTTTTCTAAATCTACATCTTTGAACATTTTGTTGTAATACTTTATTTTGTTTCTCAAGCTACCCTTTGAAATCTTATGTGCAGCTCTTTTTCCTCATCATTCCTTCCTTTCATGTTAGCTGCTCTGATCAGAAGCAAGTTTCTGAGTCTCTTGTGACATCCATGTTGGTCTTTTCTTTTTTGCTGTCTTTTTAATGACCTTTGCTTTCTTCATATATGATGTCTTTGATGTCATCCCACAACTCATCTGGTCTTCAGTCATTAGTATTTAATTCATCAAATCTATTCTTGATATGTTCTCTAAATTCAGGTGGGATATACTCAGGGTTATGGTTTGGCTGTCTTGGACTTGTTTTAATTTTCTTTACCTTCAACTTGAACTTGCATATGAGAAATTGATGGTCTATTCTGCAGTCAGCTCCTGGCCTTGTTCTGACTAAGAACAGTGAGCTCTTCCGTCATCTCTTTTCTCATATATGGTTAATTTGATTCCCATGTTTTCCATCTAGTGAGGTCTATGTGTAGGACACCACTTATGTGATCAAAAAAGGTATTGTTGATGAGTAAGTCATTTGTCTTGCAAAATTCTGCTTTGTGATGTCTGACATAATTTTTATTACCAAAGCTATTTTCTAGGTACTGATCTGTCTTCTATGTTTCCAGCTTTCACATTCCAATCACCGGTAATTGTCAATCCATTTTGATTACATTTTTGATCAGTTTAATAACGTAGACGCTGCTAAAACTCTTTACCCATCTTTGACATTAGTAGTTGGTGAGTAAATTTGAATAATCGTCATATTTGCTGATGTTCCGTGTAGACATATAGGTGTTGTCGTATTATTGACACTGTTGTACTTCAGGATAGATCCTGAAATGTTCTTTTTGACCATGAATACACCACCATTGCTCTTTAACTTGCCATTTCAAGCATGGTAGACAATGTAATCGTCTGATTCAAAATGGCCAATAACAATTCATTTCACCTCACTAATGCTTAGGATATCGATCTGTATGTATTCCATTTCATTTTTTATGACTTCCACTTTTCCTGGATTCATACTTTATGCATTTCATATTCCAAATATTAACAGATGTTTGCAGCTGTTTCTTCTCATTTTGAATCATACCACATCAGCACATGAAGGCATTATTAAGATTGATTCTACTTTGAGGAGGCAGCTCTTTCCCAGCCATACATGAATAACTTCAAACCTGAGAGACTCATCTTCTGGCACAATATCTAACAATGTTCCTCTGCTATTCAGAAAGTTTTCACTCACCAATAATTTTTTTTCTTTTTTTTAGTAGACTGTCAGATCCTTCTTGCTAGTCTGTTTTAGTCTGGAAGCCCTGTTGAAACCTGTCCAACACGGGTGATCCTGTTGGTATTTGAAATGTTGGTGACTTAGCTTCCAGCATCACAGCAACATGTAAGCCACCACAGTTCTAAAAACTGACAGATAAACAATGGGAAGTATTGTTTATAATACCCCTAAACTGGAGATAACCTGTGCTGACTAATAATTATTGTTTTTCTTTGTTTAATGGAAATATATTCCTAAGTAAAAAAACTGGCTATAAAATAATGTACACAATGATCTCATTGTTGTAAAAGTTCAGATTCTACTTGTGTGTGTGTATATAAAAAAAAAGTCTGAAAAAAATTATATACCAAAATGTTAATAGTGGTTGTTATAGGACAATAGGATTCTGGGAAATTCTTAATTTCTGCAATTACCTTATCTATGAAACTTTAAGGTTTTTTAAATAATAAACAAGAATTACTTACTCATGCATATAAAATCAAATTCTATTTCCCCATATGTCTACAGACCAGCTGCCTATTCACTATACCTATTTAAGATTCTGCTGTTACCCCATTAGGACTATTTGGCAAACAACTAGGAAAAAATAAAAAGAAAAGCGTTGAGAACCATGTATAATGTCTGGAAGACTTCTGACTTATATATGCCATATCTGTGATGTGAAAGATGAACTAAGCTTACTTTCACTCTTTTCTGAAAGCACAAATCTTTAAACACGGCTGGTCAACATCCAGAATTTTCCTTTCCTCAGTAACAGAGCCAAGTAGGTATAGTAAATAAGTCAAAGTATCTGTTAATTTTCAAATTCAAATTATCCGAGCTGTGTCATACCAGGACACCTGGGTTCCCTCTCCACGAGCCATATGACTGTCACATTCTGTGCATCTAGAGAGCAGTAATTTGGGTTGAGTAAACCAGTCCTTTGAGGAGTGGCTTATCTGGTTTTACTGACTACTGTGACTCTGTTGTTCAAGTAAGCCCACCCAAACCTGGCTTCTATTTCTAACACTTCTTGAAAATGTTTGCAACTTGGGTTTTATAAAGATGGTGAAAATACTGTAGAGAATGAATCAAAACAGTAGTCACCCTTCTATGTATAGACCTCCAGCCTGAAAGGAAGGACATATAGTGGATTCTGCCATTTTCTCTTTCTCTTCCTCACTAAGGAGTTTGGAGATAGGTCTTTACTAGACTAGTTCTGATTAAAATTGATACCTTTTCTGAGTGATTTTATCAGATACATTCCTGTTTTTCCTGTGGTAACTGTATCTTGCCTATGTCTTTATTACAGAGTCTTTGTTTCCGGTAGAATAAAGGCTTGATATACTACTGTTGTGGATTTTTCTCTTGTTTGTGAGGGGAACTAAGGCTGTTTGTGTTCTCTCACCTTCAGAACTTTTACAACGCAGAGAGAGCAGAAGCAGCTTGATGGCAAAATTCCTTCAGTGTTTCATAAAGCCTTGAACTCTTCTAAGAGTTGGAGTTGGATGTTACAGAGACAGGTGGTGAAAACAGAATACTATTAAGCAAAGGAGAGAGTGTTGGGGTTGGTCTTAGATATTAAGAAGTATCTGAAGGCTAGCCAGTGGAGAGAACAACAGAGACCCATGCCTGGGTCCCTAGCAGTGCCCTCAGAGGAAGTTAGACTTCCAAGAGTAAAAAGATGGTTGGAGAACCTGGAAAAAATGGGGTAGGCTCTCAGCTTTTGGAAAATTAGTATTTAAGGGACCATGTGAACTTAAACCATAATAATAAAGGTAGCCAGTAGAGACCTGAGGACTTGCTTGATTTGCAGGGTTCCTTGTGAATCTTCCAGATACTAGGAACTGGAGTAAAATGAGAGATCATGTATCTTTCATCTGAATAATATACCAGTCTTGAGGTATATTTAAATTGAAGAGAAGATAAACTATATTTCTGGCTCTGATGCCACTGGCCCTCAGTTCATTAGCTACATGCTTTTGGAAACCAGTATGCCTCCTACATGATCCTTGTATTCATATGAATTTCTCATTTTGTGGCTCTAAGAAGAGATCAATTGGACTTTACCCTCTGTGAGGATTAGTATTTTTTTGTGGGGGTCAGTGAGTGGGCCACAGCTGTTGCTTTTAAGAGAACTGTGGTCATTGTTGAGACTCACATCCTTTCTGCATGGGAGAAATGACTCCCAATTTAGAGGTAAGAAAGCCCACTCATTTTTGTAGTATCGTGACACTTCCTAGACCACATTATTAAGGATCATCTCTCTCCTTCACCCCAATAACAGCTCCAGCTGTAATTGTTTCCCTATGGTTAGGAGCAGATAGTCCATTTTTAGAGACTATGCCATCATTACAGACTATGCCATTAGTGATTCCTTGGTTTGTTTCACAGTTTCTGAGGCTGTGTTGATATAACTTCACTGTGTGTAACGGTGTAACTAGTCTCTAACAGTTGTTGCTCATGTAGCAAATGGCACTATGAATGCAGGCTGGAACAATAAGAACAATACAGCATGAAAATGAACATTACAAGCTACAGATGAAGAAAAAAGCAAAGAAAGTAGGACCTTGACCTTAACCTTTCTGAAGACTCCCAAATTACAACACAGTCACCAACAACTATAATATATAAACCCAGTGCCACTGAGTCTAAAAAACATTAAAATGAGGTGAGAATTAATAAAGGCTAGAATCAAGGGGATATTGCGTGATATAGTCAGGAAAGGTAAGTGTCAGAGTTGTATCCCTTCACCATACTTATTCAATCTTTTATAAGCCAAGTGCCGTCGAGTCGGATTGGACTATATGAAGAAGAATGGGCATCAACAATGGACAAAGGCTCATTAACAACCTGTGTTATGCAGATAATGCAACCTTACTTGCTGAAGGTGAAGAGGACTTGAAACACTTACTGATGAAGTTCAAAGACTGTAGCCTTCAGCATGGATTACACTTCAGCATAAAGAAAACGAAAATCCTCACAACTGGGCCAATAAACAAGACCATGATAAATGGTGATAAATGGAGAAAGATTGAAGTCGTCAAAGATTTTGTTTTACTTGATCCATAATCAACATCTATGGAAGCAGGAGCCAAGAAATCAAATGATACCTTGCACTGGGCACATATGCTACAAAAGACTTCTTTAAAGAGTTAAAAAACAAAGATTCAGTTTGAAGACTATAGTCTTCATGCCCCTAAGCCGAGGCATGGTGTTTTCAATCTCCTCGCATGCATGTGAGAGCTGGATGATGAATAATAAAGACCAAAGAAGAACTGATGTCTTTTTAATTGTGATGCTGGTGAAGAACATTGAATATACTGCCAAAAGAACAAATAAATCAGTATGGAAGAAGTACAACGAGAATGCTACTTAGAAACAAGGATGGCGAGACTACATCTCACGTACCTTAGACATGTCGTCAGGAAGGACACCATCCTTGGTAAACGAGAGGGCCAGTAAAAAAGAGGAGGATCCTCAACAAGATGGACCGACACAGTGGCTGCGACAATGAGCTCAGGCGTACCAACAACTGTGAGTAGGGTGCAGGGCCAGGCAGGGTTTCATTCTGCTGTACCTGTGGTCACTGTGAGCTGGAACCAGCTCAACAGCACCTAACAGGAAGAATCAAGTTAGAGGCACCGTGAGCACTTAAAAAAGAGAAGAGTTCATTCCTGCATGGAATACTTGTGGAAGAGTCTTGAATAATGGGAGTGTTTGGGGTATGTAGAAGAGAAGGAAAATAGGCAATACACATGACTACTGTTTGATGAGGTATTAAAGCTAAAACCTGTGTAGCTGTTACTTAGGATATTCCACAGGAAACTCAGTCCTCCATATTTTTCTGTCACATCTTAAGCTTCAGTTTGAGATAGATTGAAACAAGATAAACCTGTGATCTTTTTTTTTTTTAGTAGAGTTTAATTTGTTTCCTTCCTCTTCTTCCTGCATTTCTCTCTAGTTGAGGATTTGATTGAGCCAAGGATGTAATTTCAGGCATTTCTCAGACAGCAGGGATGACTGAGGCAGGCAGAGGATACTGCAGTCTCTTTTGCTGTTATTAGTTGCTGTTGTGATGATTCCGACTCCTGGTAATCCCATGTGTTACAGAGTAAAACTGCTCTGTAGAGCTTTCTTGCCTGTGATCTTTACAAAAGATTGCCACGCCTTTTCTTCCTTAGTGCTGCTAGATGGGTTTTGACGTTAAACCTTTGCTTTACCAGTTTAGCAGAAACTATTTGTACCATCAAGTGTTTTCAGGTATTCCCTACTCCTTTAAAAGATACCAGACTGGCACTCACTATTCTGCCTGTGTGTAAGAGCAGTGCCACCGTAGTAGAGCAGAAGAAAAGAGAGCAGAAAGTCTCTGTTTCCAGGTTGTTCACACATCAGTTGCGAGGTACCAACATGGTGAAGCTCTGAGGCAGAATGAGGCAGAGAAATGTGGCGAGTCTGGAGATCAACAGAAACTTGCTCCCCATGCATAGACCATTAATGAGGCAATGGAGACAAAGAAGGTACCTGGGTAGAGAAGGTTCAGATAGCAAAAAGCCAAGCTGCTGTTTTATGATACAATTGCAGTAGCTAGTGTTTACTGAGCACTCACCCACTGCCCAGGTCTTTTACATGCATTATTTTTCTACTCCACGTAACTACCTCATGAGGGAGGTATAACTGTTGCCCTTATTATACAGGTGGGGAAACTTAGGCAAAAAAGGATATCGACCAAGGAATTAATTAGTAATTAGTGGTGCACTGAAGTATGACTCCAGAGCCTGAAAGCTTAATTTCTGTGGCAAAGAGACCCATCTTTTGGCTGCAGGATGAAAAGCAGAGGTGTATACAGGGAGTTTCTCTGTTGGTGCTTTCAGGGCCCAGGTGGGTTACGGAGACATTGCTTAGTTGGCTTGCATCAGGACAGAGCATAATCAATTGTATTAAAACAAAAGCAGTGGTCGTACTCATAGAATTTACGTCTCACATTTCCTCAGATACTTTCAAGAGCAGCTGCTAGACAATGTGCTTGAAAAAAAAAGCATCAATCAAGAATTAAAACAGCTTTTTGATAGAAAAAAATTGTTGGTAATCTGTAAGAGTAACTCTCTCATGGCTTGTCTGCAGTTGACTGAGGAGAGCAAAAGAAAAAAATTTGCAGCATGTTATAGTTTACTTGTTGAGTTTCTGAAAACTAAATGAACCATTAACTCAGCTATTGCAAGACTGCTTGCTGTATGTCTTGAGTTACAGAACTGTAATATTTATCCTCAATCAAGAAACACGAATGTACATTTCTAAATGTGTCTTGTTTCTCTGATACTTATCTGGACAATTCCCTGGACTCCAGTGATGTTGAGTATGCAGTCGTTATTTACAAGCTCCCAGTCAATTGTAAACTCTACCTTCAATGCTGAAAGAGAGTACTTCTAAGACCAACCCAAACCAAATCCAAGGCTATTGAATCAATTCTGACTCACAGTGACCATACAGGACACAGTAGAACTGCCCCTTAGAGTTTCTGAGGAGTGCCTGGTGGATTCTAACCGTCAACCTTTTGGTTAGCGGCATACCACTTAATCACTATACCACCAGGGTCTCCACTTACAAGACAGTCCTCCAAATTCCATCTCTCACAAAGCTGTCGCCCAAGAACATTGGAATTAATGGAGATTTTAACCTTGTGCCATCCTATAATCGATGTGCAGTGTTTTTTATGACCCCAGATACTTTCAGTATAAGGGGTCTGTTGGGACACACAGAAACTTAAAGAAAACTCAATTATGTTCTGGTTTACACCATGCACACTACATAAAATGAAAAGCGCATAAATTATATGTAGTGAAAAGTCAGCCTCCCTCTCCCCCGTCCTTAAGTTGCAGCGATGACTGTTTTACATTTCTGCATCACCTGACATCTTGAGTCAGGTGATCTGACTCAAGAATATTTTGACTTCACCTATACTCAAACTACTAAATTTCAGTTTTAAAAAAGTTGTAACAAACATCCATGTGCATAAACCAGAGACTTTATCAGCCTGAGCTAGGAGAACTAGATGGTGTCTGGCTATCACCAATGAATGCTCTGACAGAAAACACAACAGAGTTTCTGATGGTGCGGGAGAAAAGTGGGTGGCAGAGCTCAAATTCTTGCAAAAAGACCAGACTTAACGGTTTGACTGGGACTGGAAGACATGGTCCTCAGACTGTCTGTTAACCTAGAGCTAAAACCATTCCCAAAGCCAATTCTTCAAGAAAAGATTAGATGGGACTATAAGACATAAAATAATACTCACAAAGAGAGTGCTTCTTAGTTCAAGTAGGTAAACGAGACTAAACGGGCAGCTCTTCTCCAGAGACAAAAGGAGAAATCTGAATGGATACGGGAAACACGGACTGGAAAGGAGGGGTGTCTTCTCACATCACTGGGAGAGCAACTAGGTCACATAACAATGTGTGTATAGGTTTTTGTATGAGAAACTAACTAGAGCTGTAAACTTGCACCTAAAGCCCAATGAAAAAGGAGAAAAACAAATCCATAATACAGGCACAGTTATACTCCCCACTTTTGTCCTTTATAACTAGTGCTTTCTTTACCAAATTTTCATCCTACTGAGGGTGAGATAAGAGAGCAGGTGGGAGTAAGAAATGTTGTGGGCCTCAGGGATCAATTCTAGGTGGGTGGGGAGTCAGGGAAGGGGTGAGAATGAGAGACGGGCTAAGCTGCAGCACTGCCAGGTAGGTTTAAATTGCCAGCCTTCAGATTAATGATTGTAAACCATTTGTGTCATTCAGGGATCTGGTGCTGTACAGAAAAGTGAAAAAAAGTTTATTTTTTTTTTAAAAAAACTGAAACTGGCTGCTTCATAATTTCTTGTTTTACGTAAGTCAAACTTTCGTGACAGCCCCCCGAATAGCTTGGAATCTGATGAGGACATTTGGTAACCTGAAGTGATGTAAGAGTGCTCCTTAGAAGGGAGGAAACATTGCCTCACTTATTGTGGATGTGCTGTCAGGAGAGACCAGTTGCTGGAGAAGGACACTGTGCTTGTGAAGTTAAGGGTAAGCAGAAAAGACGAAGGTCCTCAGCAAGATGGTTTGATGCAATGGGATTAAGTATAGCAATGAGTGTGAGTGTTGTGCAGGACCATGCAGGGTTTCACTTGTTGTACACAAGATTACTACAGGTCAGAACTGAATGGTTGGCACCTAACAACAGTAAACAATACTATAATGCAATAATAAGCTCTAAATGCATTTCTGGCCATTTCTCAGGACAAATTCCTTAAGGACTTTGAGGTCAGAGCTGCTGCTATTTCGTGGGTTGTTTTGAAGTAGATAACCAAACTGCTTTTGGAAGAATTGTTCCAATTTATGTGCTACCGATACAACATGGATGAATGTCTAAAGCATGCAGGATAGTGGCTGTACTAACTGACCCTTATGACCCTTCTCCTTTAGGCTGGTGGGAGTTTGAAGCCCTTATAGATAATTGTCTGTCATCTGGCGCACAAGCAATCCTATGAAACAAAATGTTTATAGAGATAAATAATAAAAGTAGACTTTCTATAACCAACCAAAAGACAAATAGATAACAACCCTCAGAAGATTCTCATTGCATGTTTACTCTGACAACATATTTTACTGTTTTAAAATATGGTCATCTGAGTCTCATTCTCTACATCAGTTAGACACTCTCTTGGGTCCCTACTTTCAGAATTCTATGGTTCCACTCTGCAGAGTGAGGGGGAAAGTCCCAGGACCACAAGCTTGAAGCAGAGGACCCTTCATTTAGGTAAGCTTTGTTGGCAGCTACTTGTTTTCCCCCTTACCATCAAGTCAATGTGGACTCATAGAAAAATGGCAGCATGGAATAAAAGTGTCCCATATGGTTTCTAAGGCTGAAGTCCAACTGTCATATCTCTCTCCTATAGAGTGGCTGATGGGTTAGAACAAAAAGAAGGTGAGAGATTGGTATAGCATGAGCTCCCAAACTTCCATGCCTGCATAATATGAATATTTTCAAAACACTTTTATTGTGGCTTGTTCTTACCAAAACAAAATAGTCTACAATAGCTTCCTAGCTTTCATTCATTATAGGAGCTTGAGGATGAGAGGGCTGTGACGCAAACCGTGACTCAGTTCTGACGCAGTGACCCTATAGAACAGAATAGAACTGCACTCTAGGGTTCTCAAGACTGTAAATCTTTACAGAAGCAGGCAGTCACATCTTTTTCCCATAGTGTGGCTGGTGGGTTCAAACTACTGATACTTGGGTTAGCAGTCAAGCACTTTAACCACTGCAACAAGGCTCCTGTGGAGAAAAATAAAAAGCCAGGGACTTGCAAACTGGGAGGCCAAAGAGTGGGAGTGAGGAAGGCCATTGAAGAGGAGCATGTCTTGTTTTCTTGATCATAACTAAAACAGATAACATGTATTGCATTTATTGCTAGTTATTGTTCCAGATTATTTTTATTGTCTTATATTCATCACAAAACTTTATGGTAGGGACAAGTAAAAGAACTAGTCCACAACCACACAGTTGTGAAGGGTAGAATCTGAATTCACACCTAGAACATCTGGCTCTGGAAACCATACTCTTACCCTTGAGAACGCAGTGTTCAACTTTGTGAACATTTGCTTTATCTTTAAACCCTTGAATAAATAGAGCTGTCCTGGCTTTAGTCACCATAATCAGGAAGAGTCTAACACTGACTGTGACAATTATACCCGAGACTTGCACATCAAACCTGAAATGGCCGAATAAGGAGGACCGGAGATGGTGCCACAACTCCACGTCGTGCAGATTGTGTTCTCTGGGGCCATCATGACTGCAAGATGGATAAGAACAGGGAGACAGACCAGGGGGCCATTAAGATTCTAGGGGTATGTCCATTAACAATAACATTAAGCAAAGGCGGACAAATTCAATAGCCAATGGCTGAGCTACATTTCCCAGTAGAAATCAGGCTCTGACACCCTGCTGGGTTCGAATTAGTATTATAGACTAAATTGTGTACCCTCTCCAAAAGATACGTTGGCGTGCTGATACCTAGTACCTATTGGAAATATAGTCTCATGCAGGTGTTATCAATCAATTTCACAGGGGATCATGCTGGAGTAGAGTGGATTGTAATCTGAGTGAAGTCCTTCAGGAGAGGAGAAGAGACAGAGAGAATGGGCACCATGTGACTCTGCAGCTGTGAGCCCAGGAATGCCTGGAACTAGTAGAGATTGGTAGAGAGGCATGAAACAGATTCTCCTTCATGGCGTTAGAAGGAACCACCACAGCCAATACCCTGATATTAGACTCCAAGTCTACATAACTGTGAGATTATAAGTTTTGGTCTTAAAACTGTCCAGTTTATGGCATTTTGCTACAGCAGTCCTAGGAAACAAATGCAGTTGGGATGTTCAAAATGCTAGGCACAAGAGAAAGCCTGGTGGGGGCACTTAGAAGGACCAGGGAAGGAGAGGAGGTCTTAGATGTGGATTCTTTAGAGTCACACACACAAAATTCAATGGCAAAAAATACACTGGAAATAAACACAACAGATAAGGCAGGAAAATGGTTTGATTTCCTTTCAAGAGCTGCTACAAGTAGCAATAAGGCTAAGATAAAAAGCCTATTATAAAAGTAGTCAAAATCAAATATACAAATGAAGAATGACAAGTGGCAAATAAATATTCATCTAGATAACTTGTACTCAAGATTCGCCATTTCAGGTACATCCTGGGGATGCTTATTTAGGCTCCAGCTCGAGAGGACAGGGGAGCCTTCATGATGCAGTGGTTACATACTTGGCTGCTAACCAAAATGTCAGCAGTTCAAACCCACACGCAGCTCTTCAGGGAAAAACAGCTGATGATCTGCTTCTGCAACGATTATAGCCTTGGAAACTCGATGAGGCAGTTCTTCTCTGTCCTACAAGGTAGGTATGAGTTGGAACCAACTCCATGGTAATGGGTGAACTACTGAGAAGTGGCAATGAGGTGGCAATGAGGACTAGGGAGAAGGCCTACCTTGGACTAGTTAAGAGGTGGGGCTGCACAGCCTCCTCTGTCGGCAGATGTTCCTGTGCAGAAATGGCTTCCACAAACCTGGAGCTAAGGGAGATGTGAAAAGATGAAAATGGAATCAATTGATCGATGAAGACACTGGGTCTTGCTGAGGTTCTTGCGTCTGCAGCAATTGCATGTGCTGTGAAGAGCACATAAACGTCATGTCCTCCATGGAGGAAAAAAGACTGAGATATCAGTAGTGATAAAACAAGCATCCAAGACAGAATGAATTAGTCAGCCTAGATTACAATAGGTTTCCAGTTTTCACTGCACATTAGAACCCGTGAGGAGTTCTTAAAAATAATGATGTCTACTAGGATGCTTGTATTAGCACTATCTGTAGTGCTCCAGACTGGGAGCTCTCCAGATGCATACAAACAGTGGTGTGGATAAACAATTATATATTATTAACATCATGGAGAACCACACTGTATAAGAATGAAAGATGACAACCGCATATACCAATATAGGTAGAGCTCTTGACTATAATGTAATTTAGAATAAAAGAAGCTCTATGAAAGAAGCTGCATGCAGCTACACCTCAGGAAAGTAAGGTGTTTACAGCAGAGGGGAAAGTGCAGGGTGCACTGAAGAATTCTGCTAGCTAAAACCTTTCTGTAAACCTAAAATACCCTATTTAAATAAAAAGTCACATTCAAACACCAAGTCATGTATCAAATATAAAGGAGAGGCCTGGACAGCTCCAGATCTAACTACCTCAGGGTGCTCAGACGTGTGCAGAAGAAAGACAACCTGTAGGTGACCCTGGCCTGGCCCACATGCTCAGTAACTCTGTAGCACAAGAGAGTTTATGTCAAGGAATGAAAAGGCCCATGTCAAGAAATCCAAATCACTGGACGTACATCATCAGCAGCAGTTGAGCCCATTTCAAAAGTGGGGAGTCTGTCAGTCACTTCCATAACAAGTCTTAGCCCCACCTCATGATGAATAATCAACAGAAACTGAATAGCTAGAACTGCCTATTACCTTCTTCCACCCCATATGAATATTTATAGTTATTAAATGAGACCGTTTCCTTAAAACAAAGAAATCGACCTGAGGTCAATACCTCTGAGTTCCCACTTACTAGCCTGTGAAATAAATTCTTTCTTCTTCTCAAAACCAACATCTGAAAGTTTGCCTTCTTGCATGCTAGGCATGGACCCACTGGTTTGGTTTCACAGTGACTTCAGGACGTATCTTATGATCAGAAACTGATGGTACTGAAGAAAGAAGTCTAAGCTGCACTGAATGCATTGGGGAAAAACAAGTTCTCAGGAACTGTCCAAATACTGATTAGATGTTTCAACAAATCAACGCAGTTCTGGAAGTGCTCACTCATTGTCTCTGCCTCTGTTTTGTGCCATTCTCTTTCCAACATTTTGGTGCTGAAAGCCAGGACACAGGTGAAGGAGGCCACCAGCTGCGGGGCTCCCACCTCTCTTGGACACTAGCTTTGGCACTCTGAATGACCAACAGCACACTGACAGAATTCTAACCAGTGAGCTGAAGGGGGAGATCTCCCTGACTGGGAAGCCTTGACGTTTTTCTCCTTTCTGTTGTTTGTGTGTTGCTCAAACCCCAGCCCTGGATCGAGGCTTCCTTCAGGGTGCAGAAACACTGGTTCCCTGCCTCTACCATCTTTGCTCTCTGGGGATGCCTGGACAGTGAGTTGGGTCTATCAGAACCCAGTCCGAAGTGAGACGTGGGAGTACCTGCCTCTCCCTAGTCAGACTAGTCTCCTCTCCCTCCCTCTTTGTCTTACTCACCCTCTACACTATGAGAACTAGCCAGTCTAAGGCCCCTAAGGACACCTTTTAGGGTACCTCTTTAAAAATCTAGACACCCTAGGACTCTGGGGCTGAATACAGCCCAAACAATTAATTTTCTTTTGCAAACATTCTCTGAGATTAAGACAAATTCATAGCCCTCTGTGGCAAGTGGTCCGAGGCTGCTTGTATCTAAGTTTTCTTTTTCGCTTGTAATTGCCCTTCTCTTTGCCAAGACTGTACCACTTTTCAAATCCTTCTTAATGAAAAAGCCCAGCTGTTGTGGTCAGGATTATGTCAACTTGGCTACTCCATGTTCGGCTGCTGTATCAAGTGGCAGGGTGTGGCCTGTGGTGGCTTCCCACCCCTCATATTTCATCTTTCCTCCTTCCACAACCTACTGTCAATCTGCTCACATAGCCAGCACCTCCTGCTCTCTTCTGGTGTCTGACTCCTGGACCTGCACTAGCAGCTGCTGGATTCATCAACTCTTACTGGTGGCATTTGAGAGAGCTGTTCCCTGATCTACCGATCCTGGGCTCACCAGTCTCTGCAGCTCTGTAGCCACCAGCTTGGGATCCAAGGACCTATTCAGCTGGAGACCTAGACCACTGGTCTCTGACCTGCTGATTTAGCTCCCATGGCCACGTGAGTCTTGTGCCAGGACTTGGGATGTTTAGCTTCTGCAATTGCGTGAGCTGTTTCCTTTAGATATAAATCTTTCCTTGTACTTTGTATATAAATCTTTCCTTGTACATATATGTGTTACTGGCTTTGCTTCTCTAGAAAACCCAGTCTAAGACATCAGCCTTCTAAGGCACCACTTCCTGAACCTGATTTTGATGCTTCTGACCATGCCTTTCTACTTCCTTATACTCCCCCTTCTCCCTCAGCTTCAGCAGACTCTCCCTCCTCTTCTGAGATTTCACTTTCTCCTTCTGTGCCAACCCTCCCTCCGCTTTTGTGTATTCCACAAGGTACCACCTGCCTGAGGTCCATTCTCCAACCCCACAGAGGAACCCCTATCGCCTTTGCACCCTAGGTCTAGGGGACAACCCCCAACAATACATGTTACCCCTCCAGAAGTAGTAGGAGCTGAGGGCATCATCCAGGTGCATGTCCCTTCAATCTGGCTGACCTGTCCCACATCAAAAAGAGGCTTGGGTCCTTTTCACCTGACTCTCTCATTTTCACAAAGAATTCTAATGTTTAACTCAGTCTCACAATCTCGCATGGTAAGACCTCCTCCACAACTACCCTGGAGGAAAAGGCTCACCTTTGGTCGACAGCCATGGCCTGTGCTGTTTGCTTCATGCCCCAAACCCTAACTGGCCACCCTCCAGGGTGACAGTTGTGCACTCCATAAACTCTAAGTGAAACTACCAGTCTAACTCACCTGAAACCCCTGCTTTGGCCTGTCTTGTCACTTGCCTCCTTTTAAAAGGGATGGAAAAGGCAGCACACAAAACGGTGAACTATGACAAAACTAGTGAAGTCACCCAGACGGCAGGCAAAAATCTGGCCAACTTCCTAAACAGACTCACAGAAACTTTAAACAAATATACTAATCTAGATCCCACTTCTGAGGTGGGATGACTATACTTAAACACCCAGTTTATTTCCCAATCTGCCTCTGACATCTATAAAAAACTCCAAAAGCTTGAGGGTGTTTCACAGACACCCTAAAGAGATCTTTTAAAACTGGCCTCTAGGGTCACACAGAGGAGGAGGCTTTCTGGGAGAAACAGGCAAAAATACCAAATGCTAGCTAGCCTCAGTCCTTCAAGGAAAAAGTGGAGACTGCCCAGCAACCTACAAAAAACCCCAGTGTAGCACCTCATAGCTTTCAGGTCCTTCCTTCAAAAGCAGGAAGGAAGGCCACTGAGCCTGCTTCTGCTCCACACAAGCCACACCCAGCTTGTGGCATCGGAGGTCACTGGAAGGATGAGTGTCCTTGGACTGCTGAGTCTGGGCCCAACCCTTCAAAAAAGATGCCTGAGCCAGAGTTCACCCCGCCAGATTTCCTCAGGCTGGCAACCAAGGACTGAGGAGGCCTGGGACCTAAGACCCTACCATCGACATCTCGCTGACGGAGACCCAGGGTAATCTTTAGGTTGCTGGTAAGCAAATTTCCTTTCTACTGGATATAGGGGCACATTTATTTGGTACTGCCTGAGTTTTCAGGGGAGCTTCTCTCCTCCTCCATTTCTATTGTTTGTGTAGATGGATCCTATCAACCCCCCTTAAAACCTCTCCTTTAACCTGCCCGTTAGATCACTTAACTTCTTCCCGTGCCCTTCTAGTAATCCCCAAATACCCCATCCATTTGTTAGAGAACTTCTTAGCAAGTTCCAGACAACCTTCATGCTATATGCATCCAACCTGGACAGACATATTCAGCTCCTGCCTGACACTTCTATTTCTATTCCCCTCTAACCATAGCCAGCCAAGCCATCCGACTCTAACCATAGAGGGACTCCTAACCTATGAAATGAGCCCCATACCTGCCCTCTCACATCCTCTCCAGGAACATTCTATTACCTAATCTTAAACTTACTTCCACCTGACCCACCAGAAACTCCTGGGACTTTACTTTCTCTTGCCTGGGACTTGTATCTGCAGGGAGAATTTATTGATTATTCATGGAAGGGAATCTTCCAAAGGTTAGAAACAGGTCCCCTTACCTTCTTATGATCCTCTGCTTCTTCATGGCCAGCACCCTCTCTACCAGGGCCTCCGCACATATACCCCCGTACCTACTTAACACCCTTAACATAACTCATTCTCTCCTAAACCGTACCACTCTATCAGAGGCACTGGATCTGTCCGTCCCTTTCCCCAAATGCTTATACTGTACTTCTGGCCGCTAGAGAAACATGTTCCCAGACCACCATTCACCTGACATAAACTAAAGATAAAGGGTCTGCCTTCTTCAATAGAGTGGACACTTTCCTAGGAAATGACCCAACCACTTTGGCCAATCTAGCCACACTGATGTTTCAGACCTTTGATGCATATAATCCCTCCCGACACTACCACTGATTTCTCGGGACCAATAGCCTAACTCTCTTAAAGCAAGCTCCCTATCTTAAAGCAAGCTCCCTTCTGCATGCAATAGATAAGGGCCCAAACCTAGGACACCTGGAGTCTAAACTCTGCAGTAACTCTATCAGAATACCCTCTCCCCCACAGGACCCAAAGTCAAAGAGTGGACTACCCCTTTTCCCCCTCAGCCAAGCATATTTCTTCAACCAGTACATTTCTCAGGACCACCCCAGCTCTAAGGCGTGTCCTCTAAAATGTGTATAGCCCCAAACCAAAGCCTCTTTTCCTGAATTAACACCCTCCCCTGCTCCCAACAACATTCCACCCTTTTAGGAGAAGCCGTTACTAACACCTTTTCAATCTGGAGTATGAGCCATCCACTCAGTGAAGTCATATGATTTCCTCTGCCTTTTCTCTCTACAGGTTAGCATGTGTCTCCTAGAAGACGGTCTCTTCTTTTGTGGGGACAAGACGTATTCCTGCCTACCACAAATTGGATGGGAACATGCATTCTGATCTACTCATCCCCCAACACTGGAATCACTCCTCCTAACCAATCTTTGCTGGTACCTGTAGAAGTCTCAATTAGGCCAAAGAGACTACCATCTTCATACCTCTATTGATTGCCCTGGGCGTGGGTCACAGTGGGTACCGGTACCAGGATAGGAGGATTAAGACCTCACTCTGTTATTTTTACCTCCTCTCACAAAACCTGCAGGAAACCATGGAGGACATATCCAAAGAATTGGTAAAAATACAAGACCGAATAGATTCTCTAGCTGCTGTCACCCTACAAAACAGATGTGTCCTGGATCTGTTAACTGAAGGGAAGGGCGGTACTTGTCTCTTTCTAGATGAAGAATGCTGTTTCTGTGTTAATCAATCAGGCCTGGTCTGAGACGCAGCTAAAAAACTTTCAGAGAGAGCAGCCAAGTTATGAAAACAGCAAGGAGGTGACTGGGATACTTAGCTATATTCACGAAAATGGCTTCCCTAACTTCTTCTATTTATAACACCACTTGTCTTACTAATTTTAGGACTGTCTCTTGGCCTGGTCCTACTTAGAGCCATAACACAGCTGACCCAGAGGTCAGTCTATAACCTTACCCACCAACAAGTGGACCAGATTCTGCTCCTCGAAGAGCCTCAATAAGAAAAATGACCAGTGGACCTCCTTCTTTATGCCAAGAGGCCAGAGAACCCCCTAACTCCCAAAATACCCTATGATAAGTCAATGACCCTTGTAAGCAGGAACTAACTAGAAAAGTAATGATACCTCTCTGTCCCTAAATCAAAAAGTTGGGGCTTGAGGAGGCTCTGTCCCTGGATTTCAGAGAGGTTTAACACCAGCCATCTTTTCCTGCCATGTCCCTGGATTTCAGAGAGGCTTTAACCTAAGCCATTACCAAACCCAGCCCACAGGAATCTGAACGCCCCACCCCCGAAACATAATGCCTGCACCCTCTTAAGTAAAGCTCTTCCCTTATCAAACCATGATTATAAACAAATCGTGACTTCTCCCTCTTCTTAGCAACACTTCCTTGTCAGACCATAAATTTCTTTACTGGAATTTCTTGTTACCTCCTCTCCTCTTTTCACTGTTTTTTTCCTTATCAAATCGTAAATCCCCTCACTCCACATTATCTCACTGGAACTTTAAAACCATAAAAAACTTGCCCAACTGGCCTGGGACAGGCTGAGCCACCTCTTGGTCTGAGACCCCACTTTCTTTCTCTTCAAATAGACTGCACTGGACCCTCAGACTGGTGTATCTCTGCCTCTGTTTCATGCCGCTCTTACCCCGACACTCATGTATGCCAAGAAATTAATAAGATAGCTACCTTCAACAGACATGAAGAGAGCCATATTTATGCCTGAGAAAAGTGATTCAACCAAATGTGGGCATTACTGTGCAATATCATCAATATCACACACAAGTAAAATTGGCTGCCAGTCATTCAAAAGTGACTGCAGCAGTATATCAACAGAGAATTGCCAGAAACTGAAGGAGGACTAAAAAGTGGATGTGGAACCAAGGATATAATTTTTGATGTCAGATGGTTCCTGACTGAAAGCAGAGAGTATCGGAAAGATTCTCAGTTGTGTTTATTGGCTATGCAAAGACATTGCACTGTGTAGATTATAACAAATTACGGACAACGTGGCCAGAACACTTACTAATGCTCATGAGGAATTTGTGCATACGTCAAGATGCAGTCATTTGAACAGAACAAGGGAATACTGTGTGATTTAAAGTCAGGAAAGGTGTGCATCAGGGTTATATCTTTTCATGATACTTATTGATCTGTAGACTGAGCAAAAATACAAGAAGTTGCACTATATGAAAAAGTGGGGCATTAGGATTGGAGGAAGACTCATTAAAACCTATGCAGATGACACAATCTTGTTTGCTGACAGTGAAGAGGACTTGAAGCATTTACTAACGAGGATGAAAGACTACAGCCTTCAGTGTGAATTACATCTCAACATAAAGAAAACAAAAATCTTCACAACTGAACCAATAAGCAACACCATGATAAAAGGAGAAAAGATTGATAAGTCCCCTGGTACTGCTCTAACAGAAATACCACAAGTGGATGGCTTTAACAAGAACAACAGGAGCAACAACTACAGAAAGCCAGTTTATTTTTACACAGGTCAGCAGGTGGGAAGTCTGCATTCAGGGTGCTGACTCTAGGGGAAGTTACTATCTCTATCGGCTTGGGAGGAAGATCATTGAGTTGCACCAGCCTTTCTTTGGTCTGACAGCATCTCAGCACCAGAACCTCAGGTCTGAAGGACACACTTTACTCTTAGTGATGCTTTCTTGATGGCATGAGTTCCCTAACTCTCTGCTTCCCTTTCCTTTTTTTTCTGGTAAGATAAAAGGATAAAAGGTGGTGCAAGTCACACTCCAAGGAAACAGTTTTTACACTGGAGCAGGGAGGTGGCCTTAGGAAGGGTATCACCCTCCCATGCTAATCTTCTTTAGCATAATCCAGTCTATTAGTCACAGGCAGAGATTAGGACTTAGAGCCCAAGAGGACAATCATACAATGCAGGGAATCATAGCCCAGCCGAATTACTGCATGCATTTTTGGGGCGACACAATTCAGTCCATGACATCAGGATGTCATTTTACCTGGATCCACAATCAACACTTATGGAAGCAGAAGTCAAGGAATCAAAAGACATATTATATTGGATAAACTATGGTGTTTTTGGTCACCTTCTATGCATGTGAAAGCTGGGCAATAAATAAGGAAGACAAAGAAAAATTGGTACCCTTGAATCGTGGTGCTGGAGAAGAATATTAAATACACCATGACTTCCAAAAGAATGGACAAATCTGTCTTGGAAAAAGTACAGCCAAAATGTTTCTTAGAAGCTAGAGTGGCAAGACTATGTCTAACATATTGTGAACAAGTTACCAGGAGAGATCCGTCCATGGAGTAGGATATCACGCTTGGTCAAGCAGAAAGACAGTGAAATAGAAGAAGGTCCTCAATGAAATGGACTTAGGCTTGTGGCTGCAACAATAGGGTTATATATAACAACGATTGTGAGGATGGCATAGAACCAGGCAGTGTTTCATTCTGTTGTACTACATGTTGGAATAAACTCCAGGTATCTAACATCAGTCCAGAGAGTCCCAGTGATTCATAGATGTGAGAGGAGTTATGAAATACCTGCTCAAAACATTTGTGTAAGAATCTCTGTTTACATGATGATTAAGTCCTTGCCTGATAATCAAATGGCTAGCAGTTTGAACCTATCAGCCAGTTCATAGGAAAAAAGACCTGATGATTTGCTCCCACAGAGATTAAAAAACAAACAAAAAAAACTTGTGAAGGTTGATTGCAACTCATAGTGACCCTACAGGACAGAATAAGTTTTCCAAGGACCAGCTGGTAGATTTGAAACGCCAACCTTTTGGCACCAGCCTTCCATTTCACCCCTCTCACCCCAGCAAGGTTAAAAACCACACGAACCCTACAGCCATCAAGTCAATTCTGACTCATAGCAACCTGGCAGAACAGAGTAGAGTTGCCCCACAGGGTTTCCAAGGAGTATCTGGTGGATTTGAAGTGTCAACCTTTTGGCTGTAGCACTTAACCACTCCAACACTAGGATTAAAGCCTAGGAAATCCAGTGGGGGCAGTTCTACTCTGTCCTACAAGATCATGATGAGTCAGAATTGACCCAATAGCAAACAACAACATGGGCTGTTTGTGAACATGCATTTAGTTAGCATTTTTATTCTGTGCTCCTCTTTTTATAGCTGTTGCTTGGGCTCATTCTAAGTAACAACAATACAACAACAATAGTTACAGTCTACCTTGATTTAAGTGCTTACATCATGCAGGCCCTTTACCAAACCCTTTGCATGAATTGCTTTGATCTTATTAATCTCCACTTGGCAGATGGGAAAACTGAGGTCCAGGATTAATAATTTGTCCAAGGTCCCACAGTTTATCTAAAGCAGATAATGATGCAAGTCAACTCAGTCGTCAGCAAAATATGGCCTGCTGGTCAAATCCTGCTTTTGTAAATGTAGTTTTATGAGAACATAGCCACACCATTACATGTTACATGCAGACACTTTGACTTACAAGATCATGCTTCAAATCACACTGATAGTGATAGTGCCTAAAGCTGTCCTTCAAAGGTGGTATACCATGATCCTGTGATCATGTGTTCCCAAAGCATATCTTCATTTCATCCCCAACCTACACTCAGCTCACTGAATCCCTAATTCTTAGCATTTTTGTCATCCCGTTCCTTCTCTTTCTGGTTTTCTCCTGTCTCCTAATGTTCTGCTGAGTACTTGCTTCTCCATCTTCTCCACTTGTCATCTCTAAAAGAGCAAATGGCGAATTATTTCATAGTAATGTGTTTGGGATTTTCTGAGTAATTTCTCTCAGTAGTGATTACATTTGAGGAAGAATGTTATGAAGATGACACTGCTTACCACTCACGTGTGCTTGATGAAAATGATGCACGTCAACTCAGTCGTCAGCAAAATGCTGCCTTCTGGTCAAATCTGCTTTTGTAAATATAGTTTTATGAGAACATAGCCACACCATTTGTGTATTATTATCCGTGCCTGCTTTGGTGCTACAGTGAATAGAGTAGTGCAACAGAGAATGTATGAAACTAAAATACGAGGTCTGACAATTAAATACAAGAAGTTATCCTGGAAAAAGTGCTACATACCTCATTGCTGAATATCACTATGGTCACCTTCAAAGTACTGCCCTTGAGAAGCTATGCACCAATGCCAGCACCTAGTCCACCCTTCAAAGAAATTTTGGAAGTCCTTTTCTGGAAGCCATTAGAGCTTTTGTTATATTGCTCTTGATGTCCTGAATGTCATCAAAATATCTTCCTTTCAGTATTTCCTTTATCTTCAGGTAAAGAAAAAAGTCATTGGGGGTCAGATCAGGTGAGTAGGTAGGGTGTTCCAATACAGTTATTTGTTTACTGGCTAAAAAACTCCCTCACAGACAGTGCCGTATGAGCTGGTGCATTGTTGTAATGCAAGAGCCATGAGTTGGCAAAAAGTTCAGGTTGTTTTTGTCCTAACCTTTTCAAGCAGCCTTTTTAGCACTTCCAAATAGTAAACTTGGTTAACTGTTTGTCCAGTTGGTACAAATTCATAATGAACAATCCCTCCGATATCAAAAAAGTTTAGCAATATCATTTTGATTCTTGATTCAAACTGACAGAATTTTTTGGTTGTGGAGAATTGACTGACTTCCATTGTGCACTTTGACACTTTATTTCAGAGTCATATTTGTACACCTATGTTTCATCACCAGTGATAATATGGACTAGAACATCATCAGCCTCTCCTTAAGGTCTTGGCAAACTTTGACTCTCCCTTGCTTTTATTTATTGGTGAGCTCTTTCAGGACCATTTTTGCACATACCTTTTTCATGCCAAGATTTTCAATTAAGATTCTGCTAATTGTTTCTCTATTGATGTTTAGTGGGTCAGCTCTGTTTCTCATAGTCAGCTGATGATTTTGACTCACAATTTGACAATTTTTTGCAATGTTCTTCTCAGTTCTGCTAATTACTGGCCGCCCTGACTATCTTCATTAGTGATGCTTTCTCTCCCCTCAGAAAAACATTTCATCCATTTGTACACTGCTGTTTTCTTCACGGCATTAGCCCCATAAACTTGGACTAATATGTTCCTGATTTCAATTGCACTCTTTAATAATTTCTTTAACAAGAAATTTAATGTTTGTTTGTAGCTCTGATTTGAGTTCTGACATTCTTGCAACAGCATACAAAAACATGCAACAACAATAATGAAAGCCACTCAGCAAGACACTGCCATGTGTTGACATGAATACAGCTGTGAGACATTGATACATCAAGATTATGAAACCTTTCTGAGTTGTTTCTACAGTGCCTCCAATGTAAGTGCATGGTGGCAAGTTCATGACTTTAATTGTCAGAACTTGTCCGTGCTATCTGGATCTTACAAAAAAGTTTTGCTGACCCATGAGTTAAACTATATGGCATTTCAAGTGCAGAATGCAGTGCATACGCGAAACCTGTTGGCATCCAGTCAATTGCAACTCGTAATATCTCTGTAATACAGAGCTAAATTACCCTTAATGTGTTTCCAAGGAGTAGCTGGTGAATTTGAACTGCTGACTTCTTGGTTAATAGCTAACCACTATGCGACCAAGGCTCTGGTACATGTTTTTGTTAAGTGCCATTGAGTTGGTTTCAACTCATAGCAATCCCACACACAACAGAACAAAACACTGCCTGATCTTGAGTTGTTCTCACAATGTTGCTATTCTTTAGCTCATTGTTGCAGCCACTGTGTCAGTCCATCTTGTGGAGAGCCATTCTCTCTGGTACTGATCCTCTGCTTGCCCAATCATGATGTCTTTCTTCAGAATTTTATTCCTCATGATAACACGTCTGCAGTTCAAATCCACTAGGTGCTCCTTGGATACTCAATGGGCAGCTCTACTCTGACCTCTAGGGTCGCTATGAGTCAGACCTGACTCGATGACACTGGTTTTTTTTTTTTTTTAACATGTTTAAAGTATATGAGATGTCATCTTGCCATCCTAGCTTCTAAGGAGTATTCTGATTGTACTTCTTCCATACAAATTTGTTCATTCTTTTGGCAGTTCATGATATATTCAGTATTCCTTGCCAGCATCACAATCCAAAGTTATCAATTCTTCATCTGTCTTCTCTCTTCATTATCTAGCTTTCCCATGCATATGAGACAACTGAAAACACAAGGGGCTGGTGGGGTGCGTTTCAGTCCTCAAGGTGACGTCTTTGCTTCTCAGCACTTTAAAGAGATCTTTTGCAGCCAATTTGCCAAATACAATGTGTCTCCTGATTTCTTGACTACTGTTTACATGAGTATTGATTGTAGATACAAGTACAGTGAAATCCCTGACAAATCAGCCTTTTCTCTTTATCATTATGTTGCTTACTGATTCAATTGTAAAGCTTTTTGTTCTCTGTTGAGGTATGATCCATACAGAAGGCTATGGTCTTTGATCTTCTTCAGTAAGTGCTTCAAGTTCTCTTCACTTTCCACAAGCTACGTTGTACATCTGCATTTTGCAGAGTGTTAATAAGCCTCCCACCAACCCCGATTCCCTGTTCTTCTTCATACAATCTAGCTTGTCAGATTATTTGTTCAGCATGCAGATTGAATAAGCATGGTGAAAGGAGATAACCTGGACACAAACCTTTCCTGATTTTAAACCATACATTGTCCCTTTGTTCTGTTTGAAAGACTGCTTTTGTCATTGTCTATGTACAAATTTCTCCCTCATAAGCACAATTAAGTGTTTGGGAATTCCCATCCTCTGAAATATTATTCATAATTTGTTATGATCTGCACAATTAAATGCCTCAGTAGAGTCAACAATACATAGGTAAGCATGTTTCTGGGATTCTCTACTTTCAGCCAGGATCCATCTGATATCAGCAGTGATATGCATGGTTCTATGTCCTCTTCTAAGCCCTCCTTGAATTTCTGGTGGTTCCCTGTTGATACACTGTTGCAGCTGCTTTTGAATGATCATCAGCAAAATTTTACTTGCAGGCAACAGTAATGATATTGTATAATTTCTAGCAACCCATTGGATCACTTTTCTTGGGAATAGGCATACATATGGATCTTTTCCAGTCTGTTGGCCAGGTAGCATATTTTTTTTTGCATAGATGAATGAGCACTTCCAGTGCTGCATTAATCTGTTGAAACATCTCCGCTGGCATTCCATCCATTCCCAGAGCCTTATTTTTGTCCAGTGCCTTTAGTGAAGCTTGAACTTCTTCTTTTAGTAGCATTGGTTCCTGGTCATGTGTTATCTCCTGAAGTGACTGAACATCGACCAGTTCTTTTTAGTACAGTGACCCTGTATATTCCTTCCATCTGCTTTTCATGCATCCTGCACCATTTAATATTTTCCCTGTAGAATCCTTTTGTATTGCAACTTTAGGCTTGAATTTTTAATTCTGTTCCTTCAGCTTAAGGAATGTGAGGATGACCTTCCCATTTGGTTTTCTATTTCCAGGTCTTTGCATAGGTCATCATACTACTTTATCTTCTTGAGCTGTCCTTTGAAATCTACTGTTCTGCTCTTTTACTTCATCATTTTTTTTCTTTTGCTTTAGCTACTGATTGTACAAAAGCAAGTTCCAGAGTGTCTTGTGACATCCGTTTAGATTTTTTTCTTTCTGGTCTTCTTAATGACCTTTTGCATTCTTCATGTGTTGTCTTTGATGTTATTCCACAGCTCCTCTGGTCATCAGTTGTTAGTGTTCAGTGCTAAAATCTGTTCTTGAGGTGCTGTCTAAATTCAGGTGGGATACTTATAGAGTTACTATGAGTTGGAATTGACTCAGCAGCAATGGGTTTATTTTGTTGTTATTTATACTTAAGGTAGTATTTTGGCTCTTGTGGACTAGTTCTAATTTTCTGCAATTTCGGCTTGCACTGGCATGTAAATAATCGATGGTCTGATTTGCAGTCAGCCTCCGGCCTTGTTCTGACTCATGATACCAAGCTTTGCCATCATTGCTTCCCACAGATGTAATTTATTTGATTCCTGTGTATTCCATCTGATGAAGTTCATATGTATAGTGGTTGTTTATGTTGGTGGAAAAAAAGGTAGTTGCAATGAAGAACTCCTTGGTCTTATAAAATTCTGTTATGCAATCTCTGGGATCTCACGTATTTTCCAACTGCTAATCTTTCTTTGTTTCCAACTTCTGCATTCCAATCACCAGTAATTATCAGTGCATTCTGATTGCATGTTTGATTAATTTCCAGCTGCAGAAGTTGGCTAAAATACTCAGTTTCTACATCTTTGGCTTTAGTGGTTGATGTGTAAATTTCAATAATAGTTGTAGTAAATTTTCTTCCGTGTTGGCATATGGATATTCATGTATCATTGACAGCACTGTGTGTCCAGATAGATGTTGAAACATTCTTTTTAATGATGAATTGAATGCCATTCCTCTTCAAGTTGTCATTTCTGGCATAGTAGACTATATTATTTTCATATTCAAAATGGCTAATACCAATCCATGTCAGCTCACTAGTGCCTTTATGGTCTCCATTTCTTTTTTTGATAATTTCCAATTTTTCTAAGTTCATACTTCTTATATTTCAGGTTCCCGTTATTAATCAATGTTTGCAGCTATGTCTTCTCATTTTGAGTCATGCCACATCAGCAACTGAAGGTCCTGAAAGCTTGACTTCATTTGCGTTATTAAGGTCAACTCTACTTTGAGGAGGGAGCTCTTCTCCTGTTGTCTTTTAAGTAGTCTTCTAGCCTGAGGGGCTCGTCTTCTGGCATTGTATCAGACAATGTTCCTCTTCTATTTGTAAGGTTTTCACTGACAAATTATTTTCAGAAATAAACTGCTGAGTCCTCCCCTGTCTTAGTCTGGATGCTCACTTGAGACCTGTCTACCATGGATGACTCTTCTTGTATTTAAGTGCTGGTGGTATAGCTTCCAGCAGAACCAAAAAAAAAAAAAAAAAAAAAGAAAACCCACTGTCCAACTCATAGTGACCCTAGAGGTCAGAGTAGACCTGCCCCATAAAGTTTCCAAGGGGCACCTGGCAGATTTGAACTGCCAACCTTCTGGTTAGCAAACACAGCATTTAATCTTCTATGCCACCAAGGTTTCCTCTAGCAGAATAGCAACACACAAACCCTCTCTCCCCACCGTGGGACGAACTGACAGATGTATGGTACATGGGTGCTGAATAAATGACAATTTCTGCTTCTGTGGGTTTCAGGTTCCACCCTGTGGGTGAATCCTAGACAGGAGGAACACTGTGCAATCTCATCACATAGATCACCCCTGACTGTGACTCCTCATAGTGAGGAGGCAGACAAGTGAGATCTTCGTCAAATATTCACTTGCACTTTGGCAGGTAAAACAGTGACAAGTAGCCTCACAAAAAGCAAAATGAAAAAAGAAACCAACCAAACCCACTGCTGTCAAGTCAATTCTAAGTAGCAACCCTGTAGACCAGAGTAGAACTGCCCACAGAGTTGCCACAGAGGGCCTGGTGATTTCGAACTGCTGAGCTTTTGGCTAGCAGAGGTAGCAGTTAACCACTACAAAAGCAGGGTTTCCATTTTCCACAGTGTTTCTTGGTATGAAAGTAGTAGGGATGTCCCAGCTGGGTTGGGGGCTACCAGGATTTATAGTGCTACTTCACCAGGGGTGGTGAGCTGAAAGGCAGGGATAGAGTCTTCGATGTGGCCTTTCTCCCCCAGTGCCAACACAGCACAGTTACGGTGTCCTAAATTGTTTCCTTCACCAGATGTGGATTTTACATAAAAGAATGGACTTAATTTCCCCTTGGAAACATGTTTAAAATATCAAAAACTGTAAGTAGCCTCACACACTTAAAGTTAATTGCAGTGTCTGCTTGGTGATTATATTTTTGTCAAAGGCCATTTTCCTTCCTGCAGTACTTGTTTTCTACTCACACTGGTCAAGGGCAGGGGTGGGATGGTGTAATTGTAGACAAAATTGAATGACTAGACAAGACATTGCTACAAGAAACTAGGAGAGACTTACATAAGTGGAGTAATCAGCCCTGCTCATGGATAGGAAGACTCAATATTGTGAAAATGTCTATTTTGCCCAGAGCACTCTACTTATATAATGCAATCCCAATACAAATTCCAACGACATTTTTTAATGAGATGGAGAAACAAATTATCAGCTTTGTTTGGAAAGGGAAGAAACCCTGAATAAGTAAAACACTATTGAAAAAGAAGAACATGCTGGGAGGACTCTCACTACCTGACTTTAAAACCTATTACACTGCCACAGTAGTCAAAACAGCCTGGTGTTAGTATAAAAACAGACATATAGACCAATGGAACAAGGTAGAGACCCCAGAGATGCCACCATCCTCTTATGAACGGCTGATATTTGACAAAGGTCCTAAGATTTTGAACTGGGGTAAGAACAGTCTCTTTAACAAATGGTGCTGGCATAATTGGATATCCATCCACAAAAAATTAAAACAAGACCCATATCTCACACCTTATACAAAAATCAACTTAAATTGGATAAAAGACCTGAATATAAAAGCTAAAACAATAAAGCTCATCCAAGATAAGATAGGGTCAACAATGGACGTTTTAATATGCAATATAGACAGACTTCAAATTCTGACACATAAAACACATTCATCAGAAGAGAAAATAGATAAATGGGAATTAATAAGAATCAAACACTTCTGCTCATCCAAAGACTTCCTCAAAAGAATTAAAAGACCATCTACAGAATGGGAAAAAATATTTGGCAACTCTATGTCAGACTGATGCCTGATCTCCATAATCTACAAGGTTCTACAAAATACCAATAAGGAAGAGACAAATCATCCAATTAAGCAATGGGCAAAGGAGATGGACAGACACTTCTCTAAAGAGGAGATCCAGGCAGCCAAAAACCACATACAAACATGTTCACGATCATTAATTATTAAAGAAATTCAAATCAAAACGACAATAAGATACCACCTCACCCCAATAAGATTGGCCATGATCCAAAAAACTCAAAGCAATAAATGCTGGAGGGGCTGTGGAGAGATTGGAACTCTCCTTCAGTGTTGGTGGGATTGCAGAATGGTGCAACCTCTTTGGAAAGCAACTTGGTGTTACCTTAAAATAATGGATATAGATATACCATTTGACCCAGTAATTCCTCTCCTCAGAATATACCCTACAAAATCAAGGCCATTCACACCGACTGCTGCATGCACACAAATATTCATTGCAGCACAGTTCACGATAGCAAAAAGTTGGAATCAACCCAAATGCCCAACAACAGAAGAGTGGATAGGTCAACTTTGGTATATATACTCCATGGAGTACTATACACTGATAAAGAACAATGATGATAGCAGGAAACATCTCTCAGTTTGGTCTCAACTGGAGGACATTATATTGCGTGAAACCAGTCAGCAACAGAAGGACAATTACTATACGAGACCTCTAAGATAAAAACTTAAAACCATACTCATACATAATAGAAAAGACTCTGACGGCTACAAGGGTGGGGAAGATGGGACGGTGGGAAGGCAAGGGGCGAGGGTTTAGATTAGTTAGTTGTTAGAAATTTGGTAGGGTGAAATTGGTGACAATTCACATTAGTAAGAAGATCAGTATTAATGAGACTTCGACACAACTTGTGTACTCCTCCTCTCTTAACCCAATATTGTAAGCACAGAGTATGTACACTTTCATTTTTTTATTTAATAAAAAAAGGAAAAAAATAAAATACATTAAAAATAAAAAAAATATGAAATACAAAAAAAAATTGAATGGCTAGGCTGCAGGTTACAGTTTATAGCCCCACTCCAAGGAGAGATTAAATGCAGTACCCTACCCTCACCCCAACTCCTACCTGAGTCATACTTTCTCTAATTTGGAGGAAGCAGGGGTCTTGCCTACGTGGATGCTCTCTTCAGAGCTGTATCTTCCTTGACAACCAGTTTCCATCAAGTTGATTCTGGTGCCTGGGTGATCTATGTGTGTTAGAAAAGACCTATATTCCATAGAGTTTTCAAATCTTTAACCTTATGAAACGGATTGCAGGCCTTTCTTCCAAGGTGCCTCTGGGTGAGATTAAACTGCCAATATTTTTGTTAGTAGTTGAGTGCTTAACCACTGCTGTCACCTGGAGACTCCTCCTTCCTTGCTGGGGATACTCAAGTTCTAACATCTCATATTTTCTTGTGGGTGACTTAGGAAGGCTTATCTTATTAATAGGTGTCCCTGTGACTTTATGTCCCCCTGTGCTCCTCACCAACCTAAGTAAAATCTAATCTCTATAGAGTTGGTACCATGTCGGAGCCAAAAAGTTATTAAGTAGTCATGCCTGTTGTCTGTGCTTGGGCTCCCTAGAAGGCAGAATTTGAGGCCAGGGATTGTTGGTATCACTTAACTTCCAGTGAGGAGGCATCAGGGCTGGGAGGAGTGGGCCAGGAAGTCAGAGAGGGTAAGTTGACCAGCTAGCCTCCTTTAAGTGCCTTGAATTGCTTGATCTCATGAGACCAGTCTCTAAGATGACAATAAACAGAATTTTAGGAAGTCTATCTCAAGGGAAGAAAGGAGAAAGAGTTTATCTGCCAGCTTCTATCTTTTCTACCAACCCTTCAAATGTTTTCCCTTAATTCCTTGCGCTTTCTGGTTGTACAAGTGTGGGCCCTGTGTGTGGTCCAGGCTCAGAATCATAGGTGTGGTCTCTTTGCCAGTTGTTGCCTGGGTCCCCTCAGCACACACTACTTCCACAGTGTCTTGACTTTCTACAGCCGAGGGTCTCTACCATTACTGGAGCACGCCTGGCCCACACAGGGAGTTTATATCCCTGGAAGCTGAGAGCCAAATGGCCACTGGGCCAAATGCCACAGTGTCTTCACCCCTTGGCTGGCCAACTATGAAGCATGTGCTGTGTAGTCTCCTAGAGGCCTCTGGTGGGAATGAGCCCCAGCTATCTGCTGCTGTGACCTGCTCATTCTCATGCTCCCTTATGAGCATTCCTAGGATCACCTCCAAAATTCTTACCCAGGGTCTGCTTTTGAGAGAACTCAGACTATGACAATAGGGAGGATCCTTATGTGGCAAGCAAGAGGCACGCAGTGCTGGTGCGTGGTGAGTGCTGCCAGGGTGGGCCTGCACGGACTTGCTCTGAGGTTGCTGCAGTGACAGCTATGGCAAAAGCCAGGTAAGAGCAAGATGATCTGTGATGGCGCTACATGAGATACCCGGCAAGAAGTGCTCCCGTTCATTAAATCTGAGTAGGTCCGAAATAAGTTCTTACTCTGTGCCAGTGACTATGCTGAGCCCTTTATGCGGATCAACACACAAAATCTTCATGACTCATGAAGCAGATACTGTAATCATTATTCACGATTTACAAGTGAGGAAACTGAAGCTCAAAAACGTAAAGTACTTGCCTAAGCAAGACAGCAAGAAAAGGACTGAGTGTGGATTGAACCTAAAGAGGCTGCCTCCAAAGCCTATGCTCTTAAATAAATGATTAGGCATCTTTAACCATCGTAATTTGCAGGTTTACCATAACCCAATTTAATCATATGGGAAGAGTCCTTCAGTTATCCTGTTCCATTGACCTCTGCCCAGATCAGGTCGTGGTTGAGGGTGTACATGTGAGAGTATGGGTATGAATGCATGTGTGAGTGAGTGTGTGCCTGTAGTGGTAGGAAAGTAGGAGTAGAGGGAAAGGTTAAAATGTAGAAATCCCTTTACATTAAGCTTTACCCAAAGAGATAACCTCTCACCTTTCATAATCAAAGCAGAAACTAGATATGAACATCAGGTCTTGGTTTGATTCTTTTTTCCAGGATGGGATCCTGTTTCTAAATAACACTTTAAACTGGCCATCAAGTAGCACAAAGCAAAACAACATTTTGATGAATTAAGTGTGAGTCAGGGACAGAGACATTAAATTTTTCCTTAAATACATAAGGGTTAAAAAAAAAAAATTACAGTCTCCAGAAAAGCTGGCTCCTGCAGGACTGCATTTTTACCAAGTCAGCATGTTGGAGAAGGAGTCTGTGACTCTCTGCCAAACCGTGAACACCCCACTGGCCTCCTCACTTCAGCTTCTTGTCGATTCCAGGAGGAATCCATCTTCCTAACTCTTTGCTGTCTGTCAGAACTGAGAGCCCATTTCTGTCCAAAGAATTCATCGTTGTAATTTCTGCCACCTCCTCATAGACTCAGGAACTTTTTGTTTTTCACTTCAATTCCTACTTAGTATATCAACAAGTCTCTTCTCCTGTCCTGTATCTCTTCCAACAGATTCAAATAGGAGTCAGTAACAGGGCTGTGTCCTTTGAATTTACCCCTGAATCTCTGTGTGGCAGGGTATTCCTGACAGGTGTAGGGTAAGCAGTAGAAACAACAGCTATGTGTGCAAAGCAAGCAAATCTAGTTGTATGTGTCACCGTTTTGCCTGTTAGTGCCTCTTTGGGTTAGAGTGAAATCCTTTTGCGACAGTTCTCGTTGTTTTATTCAGACAAAGGAATCACTGTGGGTATCACTCATCTCCAGCATCCGTGTTTAGGAAGTGTAACTGTTAGGAGAAGATGAGAATGATTTTAGTATCTTGGTACTACCCTCCCCAAGTCTGGGGATAAAAGTTGGTCCCCCACTGCTGTTCAGTTACAGGAGTGTGAATACGAGAGTAACCTGAGGATCTTCCTGAGTATTATTACAGAAGACAGCCGGAAGGCACTCATAAGGTGCACACAGTCTGACTGATGCATAAAAACAGAGAGCACACTTGACCAGCTTCCTTCAGTTACAGATAATTCTAGTTCTAAGGTAGTTGAAATAACCCTCCTGAGCCAGGAAAATAAAATAAAACTCTCCCCTTAGCATTTTAACACCAATGAATATGATTTCCCAGTGAGCCATTGACACATGCCAATTCCTGTGCATTTGGCTTGGGATTTAATGAGTACTCAGGGTGTGGCTGTCTCACACAGGCTTCTCACTGAGCCTCCAGGTGACCCCTTAAGTGAGCTCCACTGTGGAATCTCTGCCAGCCCCAGCCACCAACGTTCCAGAGGCACTTCTCTTCACACCTTCATTCTTTGAATCCTGAAAGTCAGTTGGATTGGATTGTACAACAGATTTTAGAGAACATGCACATCAGCCTGTCAAATGTTCTGCTAGGCTGGTGGCATATGCTGGCATAGAATCATGCCCATTTAATGGCTGGCATAGAACTCATGAAAAGATTCCTAAGTGCAGCTTGCTATGACACTGAGCAGTAGTGTGGAAGCCATAGTAAAGTTGAACAGCAGATGGAAAATTCTGTTGAAACTTTTATTGGCCATATGTCAGTTTTCAGTGTTGGCAACAAACTAAATTTGAAACTGATATATAATGATTTAAACAGCAAAAAGAGCAGCTGCACTTTGATTTCTGATGCCTTTCCTCCAGGCCTTCCCAGCTAGCTGAAATTCCATTAACCCTGTGCTGCCTCTAGGGTTCTTCACCATCTTCAGAGTTCATGGTCTTAGCTGATGCATTTCACTGTTGCTTCTTCCTCATGGAGTGAGTTTTTAATTTCTTTATTATTTTAATTTGATGAGAAAATGTTACAAAGGCTAGCATTTTTTATTCTCACCTGCTTGGTTCTTGCTGTTCGGTGTTTTGTATGCTTTCTGGGTACAAGAAGTTCTACATTTCAGTCCCCTTTCAGGGGCCTGGGCTGGTCTTCTACTCTGTCTCCAGTGTTAGTCCCTGCAGT
Source organism: Heterohyrax brucei (assembly GCA_028571685.1). Classification (NCBI taxonomy): domain Eukaryota; kingdom Metazoa; phylum Chordata; class Mammalia; order Hyracoidea; family Procaviidae; genus Heterohyrax; species Heterohyrax brucei. Next base: position 3,422,036 of record CM053151.1, read on the forward strand.
GGACTGTAGGAGGGCAGCTCTTTCTGATTTAGGAGGACATGACCTGGGACACGGCTCCTCTGAAAAACTTGTCACTCCTGCTGTCAGAATTGTTGGGAAGGAAATGATTAACATCAGGAATAAGAAGACCAGGACCCCTCCTGGCTCTTTGTACTCTCCTGGCTGTTCCATCTGAAGCAGAAGAAATGCTAAATCTCCACTCCCAGCTGCCAGGACTCACTAGCTGACTCAGTACTTAAGGCCTCACGAAAGAAGTTACTTGTAGAATGAGGGTTATACAATTGCTCTTGGGGTCAGTGTGCTAGAAGTAGCAAGGAAAGGAACGGAGGAATATTACAAAAGCAAATTTGCATGTCGGGTACTACTTCATTAATTCAATTCAGTGATATGTAATTGCTGAGGCTATGTGATCAAAGAATGGTTCCATAGTTGTCACTTTAGCAAACTCCAACTCAGGTTTCCCTATATTAATTCCTGCAAAACTCAGCTACTTCCCTAATGTTATTTTAAAGACTTTAAATGGCACTGTGAATAACCATCATACCAGAGTATGTCAAATTCATTGATGTCTATAACATCTAAAGTAAAGTATGCCCAATAGAGCATAAAACACATAGGTATTTGGGATTATTTTTTGTTTTTATGAAGATGGGGAATAAGAACTGTTTTCCTGTAGGAATTTTTAGTTAACTTTTCCTGTGTTAAACTGGATTCTTCAAGAAAGAATTGTAGACTTTATTTCTCTCTTTGTAGGAGTCAACTCTCCTTGTATGCCTGATTAAGGTTTTGTCCTGCAGCAACTTTGCTTTGGGAACTTTATCCTACAAATAGAACTGCTCTGTGAAATAGTGTGCACAGAAGGTTAATCAATGAGGCACTGTTACTAAAAGCAGGAGACCAGAAACAAGCCAACTGCTCATCAATAGAGGACAGACTAAATTATAATCTATCCACACACTGGAATGCTAGGCAACTGTACGGAAGAATGATGGTGCTCTGTCTACATATAGAGATGGAAAGAGCTCCGAGACATTTACTGGCAGAAGTTCAAAACAGAACACAGTATACAATACACTACGTTTAATCCATGTAACGTTTGCTTGTAGATACAAGCAAGTTGTCTCTGTTTTACAGATAAAGAAAAATTCAGGCTCACAGAGCTTGATTAACTTGTCCTAAAGTATTCAGCTTGTAAGTAATGCAGTCAAGATCTGAACCCCAGATGACTAGTCTCAAGTGCATATTTAAGACTACTTCGCGACTGGGAAATTTGGCAAAGTTTTTCTCTCACCGTGTTTGTATTTTCTTCTCTCTGACTCCGCACTGTCCTAAGCCTCCCACTCCTCTGGCTTCCTTTCCGCTGCTCTGACTCCCTTACTCACTCGTCATCTTTCTGCTCACAATTCAGTTCTCCTTATTTCCCTTGTGTGGTTATATATGTATAAAATATTCGCTGTAGAGTCAGTTCCAGCTCATGACAGCTTAGGTGTGGCAGAGTATAACTGTGGTCCATTTAGTTTTCGGTGTCTGATTTTTTTAAAGTAAATCACCAGGCCTTTCTTCTGAGGTATCTGTGCATGGGCTTGAACCTCTCACAGGTTAGTTAGTAGTTAAGAATGTTAACTACTTGTAGTACCCCCAGGCCCTCCACTCTTTAGGCTTAAACCCTTGAAGTAGGTTTTGATTCTTGTTTTTCCTTCCTTTCTTCCAATTCCCAGTAATTATTCTACTGTATTGACTTCTACTGCCTTTATATAGCGGGGTTCTTCATTGTGTCTTGCTGAGGAGTGCTCTTTTAACTGGTTATCCCACATGCAGCCTTGCTTCTCTACCATCTGACATCCTACTGTATGAATAACCTTTATATAGTGTGGCACCCAAAACATCTATGTGAGAAAAATTTTCTAGTACTAGTAAGGGACTCAAAAGGAGACTTCATAAATGGGAAGGCCAAGAGCACAAATTATTGTAAAGCTGACAGTCCTCCCTAAATTAATCTATAACTTTAATAGGGTCCCAATAAAGATAACCAGATTTCAAACATTTTTCTGTAATCAGATAGGCTGATTTTAGAGTTCTTACTGAAAAATAAGTGTGACAGAATATCCAGGAAAATTTTCAGTAAAAAGAACAAAAATGGAGCACGGACCCTAATGGAAACTAAAATAATTACAGTGCTGATAGTTAATGTAGATTAATATCTACTCATGAATACACAAACAGAATGAAGAACAGAATCAGAAATTGATCCCAGTACTGAAGAGAATTTAACAGTTCGTCAAAGTTGCATATAATAGCAATGAGGAAAATTTTCACAATTTAGTAAGTGATGTTGGGACCGTTAGGTAACCATCAGGAAATAATAATTTTTTTGTACCAAATAAGTGTCAGATGGACTATCACACTGAAAATTAAGCTACCAAAAATATATTAAGAAAAAAATGGAATAAGTGTCTAATTAGAATAGAAAAATTCTAAGCACGACAAAAGTCAATAACCATAAAAAAGATTGATAAGTGTTGTGGATTGAATTATGTTCTCCCAAATAAGTGTCAACTTGGCTAAGCCATGATTCCTAGTACTGTGTAGTTTCCTTCTTTTGTCATATGATGTGATTATTCTGTAAGTTATAAGTTCTGGGCAGTTGTGTTAGTGAGACAAAACACAATTTACAGGATTAGATTGTATCTTGAGTCAATCTCTTTTGAGATATAAAAGAAAAGCTAGCAGAGAGGAGTGGGATCAAGAAAGAAGAGCCAGGAGCCTTGGGCCATTGTGCTGAGAAGATCCAAGACCAAGAGAAAGATTAATGCCAAGAACTATGGAGATTTCCAAAGAATACTGCACTCTCAGATGTTGAAAGGAGACAAGAACATTCCGTCAAAGCTGACAAAGAGAAAAAGCCTTCACGTAGAGCTGGCATCCTGAATTCAGACTTCTAGACTTCTAAACTGTAAGAGAATAAATTTCTGTTTGTTAAAGTCATCTACTTGTGAAACTTATTTTATAACAGCAATGGATGACTAAGGATCCCTGGTGGCACAGTGGTTAAGATATTGATTGTTAACCAAATTTTAACAGTGTGAATCCAGCAGGGGCTCCTTGGAAATCCTATAGAGCATTTATACTCTGCCCTATAGGATCCCTATGAGTCAGAATCAACTCACTGGGAATGACTTTGGTTTTGATCTTTAGATAACTAAGACATAAGAGATAGCATAGACAGTGAGAAGGGGCAACTGAAAAATGGCAGCAGCAGAACCAGCAGACTGGCAGAGACAGCACAGGGGCAAGAAAGTTGAGTACCTTTGTGCAGGGGGATTCCTAGTGGAGTAGATTGCCCCTGGGCACTTATTTAGTTTTGTCAACTCTCAGAGTCTTGCCAACTCACAGAGCCTTCTAATTGAAGTTTATTAGCAGAGTGGGATGCTTCCAGGCACTTATTTGGTAGAGCTATGGAGCTTTGTAACATTTTGCAGAGCAGAGCAGAACACAGCAGGGCAGAGCAGATACCAGGCCCAAGAGACCCGAGGGTTTAGAAGCCAGGGAACTAGGAAGCAGAAGCTGAAGAAACAAGAAACAAAGGAAACAGAGCTGCCTTGATCTCAAAAGACAGGGTCATAACTTCTGGGATCTCAAATGTTAAATCACAGCCTACTGGGTCTTAAAGGCTTGGGCCATGGCCTTCTAGATTTCAAAGAGTCAGGTCTTCACCAGCTCAATTCCAGAGTGTGGAACTGCCTTTCATGAGTGTCAGTGGCACAGAACCAGATTTACTGTCCAAAGCTGAGGTTGGGTAGCATTGCCATGGCCAAGGACAAGAGAAAAAGTCTTCTCCTAGAGTTGGTGCTCTGAATTCCGACTTCTAGCTTGAATTCAACCTGCCAAGATTGAGTGGATGGAGTCACTACTTAGACTAGAAGATTGGGGCTACCCAAAGCCAAGGGAACAGAAATGCCTTCCTAGTGGGCCTAGAAGGTAAGCAGAAACCCAAGCTTAAGGGGCCTTCGCCAAGAATCTTGAAAGCACGGCCAACATCCAGGGTCTAGAAGACCAGACCACTATCCAGGTAGTCTCAGAGAAGACTATTTTCAAGCCTTGAGAGGTAATGCAATTTTTTCTGCTGGGTTTGCACTTACTTGTTAACTGTTATTTCATCATCAACCCCAATTTCTCCTATTTATAATGGAAATTTCTAATTTATGCCTGTTCTATCATTGTATTTTGAAAGCAGATAATGCATATTATAGATTTCACACATGAAGAAAAATTTTGCAGAGGATTAGATTTTGGAGTTAGAGTTGATTTCAGACTTTTGGAATAATATGATAGAGTAAACGTGTTTTATATGTAACAAGACATGAATTTTGGGAGACCAAAGGGTAGGCTGTCCTGGATTGAATTGTCCTCTCCAAAAATATGTGTCAATGTGGCTAGGCCATGATTATCAGTATTACGTAGTTGTCCACAGTTTTGTAATTTGGTGTAATTATCCTATGCATGGCAAATCCTAACCTTTGTGATGCCAATGGTGCATGATTAGAGGTAATTATATTAGAAAAGGCAGAATACAGTCTATAGATCAGGTTGTATCTTGAGTTAGTATTTTCTGAGCTATAAAAGAGAAAAAAAGCAGAGAGAAGTACTTCCTACCACCAAGAAAGAAGAAACCAGAAAAAAAATACACTATTTGATCAAAGGTCCTGGAACCAAGAAACTCCTAGATTAGGGGAAGACTGATAATGAGGACTTTCTCCCAGAGCTGACAGAGAGAAAGCCTTCTTCTAGAGCTGATGACCTGAAGTTGGACTTCTAGCTTCCTAGACTGTGAGAAAATAAGTGGTATTCTTGTTACAGCAGCACTAGGTAACTAACACATAATGTTTGACTCTAAAAACCAAACATTTCTGCATGGAGGGAAACACCATAAATCAAGTCAAAAGACAAATTATAAACATGGAAAAATATTGGCAGAAAACATGTCAGACAAAGTGCTAAACTTACTAAAATATGAAGAGTATGTACAAATCAGTGAGATCAATACTCTGATAGAAAATTTGACAAATAACATGGACAAATAGCTTAAGAAAGGAAATACAAATGACATTAGATGTGCAGACCACTCACAATACACAAATGAAAATTGTAACTGTATTTTCATCTAATAGCCAAAGATCTATTTTAAATGTATTTTTGGCAAGGGTGCTGGGAAACAGGCCTTCACATTAACTTTTTATGTGTATACATTGACATAGCCTCTAAAGAGGGCAATTTCAGAATATCTACCGAAATTAAAAATGTATATACCTGCTTATACAGCAAGCACTTGTACTTTTAGGAATTTTTCTTAAAATAATTGTATTTGAGGGAAACTCTGGTGGTGTAATGGGTTAAGTGCTACCACTGCTAATCAAAAGGTCAGCAGTTCAAATCTACCAGGCACTCCTTGAATACTCTAGAGGACAGTTCTACTCTGGCCTCTAGGGTCACCATGAGTTGGATCTGACTCGATTGCACTTGGCTTGGCTAATTGTATTTGCACTTGTGCCTAAAGAAAATACATGAAGACAACACTGCAGCATTGAATGTGATGGGACATGTTACAAACACAAAGAAGGAATGAAAGAGAATAATGGATAGAATCTGTTACGTTAACCCTCTGTTGAAACCCTGTCTTTTTTTTTCTCATCAGCTACAGGTATTGTTTGTGATTTGGACCCAGCTGAGCTCTTCTGCCTTGTATTTTGCTTCTCTCTAGACCCTCAATGAGATAGATTGATACAATGACTGCAACAATGGGCTAAAACACTGAAACAACTGTGAAGATGACACAGGTCTGGGCAGCATTTCATTACTAAAACAACTTATTTCTTACTCTCCAGGCAAATTAACACATTATTTGTCAGTACCTCCTCACCTTCCTACTTTTTTTTTATCATGCTGATCTTGCTACCTGAGATACTGTCTTCCCAGCCTCTCCTCTCTTCTTCATCCTTGTGAATCCCATCTCCTAATTACCCAGCTCACATGCTACTTCTGAAGACAGCTTGTATATCACAAATACCCATTTCTAGCTGGAGATCTCCACCTCTCTGAGTTTCCCTAAACCCTTCTGCCACAGCAATTTGGGCCAGTCTCTTGAATGACAGTGATATTTGGATCACCCCCTTTTGATACTGACTTGACAGCACTTGGTGTGGCCTTTTGATACAACTGTCTTAACACAAGGACACTTTGATACAGCCTATGAAGATGTCATTATCTTATTTTATACTCCCAGAATAAAAGTATCTTCACAGGTTAAGAGAAAAACAAGAAGATAGTTCTGCAGACAGAAGCACAACACTATACCTCCACAGCAAAGAACCAAAAAACTAAGTAAAACAGAGATAAACATCAATCCTGGAATCCTAACAGTCAAAGGAAAAGATAAATGATTCTCTCAAGCTCCAGAAGAATAATAAACTGACAGAGAACAAAGAGTAATGAGCATTAAGAGTGGAGGTCCCCTATCAGCTAATGCAGCATAGATTCCCCATCTTAGACTCTTGTCAGAGATCAGCAGACAAGGAGTATGAGAAAGTAGCTTCATGGAGCTCCCACCAGGAGACAGAGCACCCAGTAACCAGAGATATACACTTCTCTAGCTGCCACCATTCTTTCCCCCACTTGGTCTCTGCCACTTTCCACCAGCTCTAGTCTCCTGGCTGGGAGGCACCAGTTCCAGTTCTAAGACCACACTTGGCTGATTAGTTCCTTTAGTGTCATTGTTTTGGTTTGTTTTTACTTCCTTTTTCCTTTCTTTTCTTTTTTTTTTGTTTTACTTCTTTTGGTTTCTTCCCTGCCTCTCACCTCCTCCTCCTCCTTTCTCTTTAACACCTTCCACTGTCTGCCATTTTTACTTCTTCATGAAAAGCTGTGAAGTGCCACTTGTTGGGGAACTATTTCACTACCGTGCCAGTGAGCTCCTTTCCTTCCCATACTCATTTATCGCCGCACATCACTACCTCCTCTTTCGTTCATGCCTACCTATACCATGCACTGAACATCACACCTCTGAACAACACAGTCATGACCTACCAGAATCTGCCCTGCACTGACTTCCAACCCACCCTGTTTGTCTAAAGCACGCCACCCCTCGCAAGCTCCTTCCCTTTACCTGGACCTGACCTGCTGCACCATCCTGGAGTGGCTGACATTGGAGAAAGAGGTGAAATGTATCATGACCACAAATGAGCAAACAATAAAGAAGGCACAGTCTGGCTGCTATGACATAATCAAATAAAACAAAAAAGCAGGACAAAACAAACAGATCTACAATCAACATGTGAAGAAAATAACTGCCGAATGTCCTAAGATAGCAGACAATATCAAAATATACTAAAAAACAAGATAGTATCATTCCAGTAGGCATCTAAAATACAAACACCAGATGCTTTTCAGTAGAAGTTAAGCCACTAAAACTACCTGACAGGGATTTCACACCTCTAATATGCAGAGCTATCCAAGAAATGAAACAAAAAGCAGACAAAAATGAGATTAAAAATCGACAAATTCATGAAGAAGGCAGACATATTCATGGAAAATACAGAACAAAAAAATTAAAGAATTCAGGAAAATACTACCCTAGGACCAAACCCATTGCCACTGAGTTGATTCCTGCTCATAGTAACCCTACTGGACAGAGTAGAACTGCCCCATAGAGTTTACTAAGAATGGTAGATTTGAACTGCCAACATTTAAGTTAGCAGCCATAGCACTTAACCACTATACTACGACGGTTTCCAGGAAAATAGTACAGTAATAAAATGCCAAAATAAATACACAACTAGAAGTCATACAAAAGCTACAGTTAGAAATCTGAAGGATAAAAAAAAAGATTTCAGAAATTGGCAATGTCACAGAAAGAATGAGAAGGAGGTTTGAAATAATGGAAGACAGGATCAGTGAAATTGAAGACAAACAGTTGGATGCAACTTTGAGAAAAAGTCAGACAAAAAAATGAAGAAACCCTAACAATAATGTGGGATACAATCAAAAGAAAAAAAATTGTGAGTGATTGGAGTTCCAGAATAGGGGAAGAAAGTGGAAACTACAGAGAGGATCATTGAAGAATTACTGACAGAAGACTTTCCTAATGCATACAAGATGAAAAACTGACCATTTGGGTAGCTCAACAAACCTGATGGGACTTCATATAGGACTCCAAAATAAAATCACCAAAGCATGCTATCAGCGCACTCACTAAAACCAAAGAAACCTGAGAAAAATGAAAAGTCGCATAAAGAGGGAAACAATAAGACTAAGCTCTAATTACATGGCAGAAACCATTCAGGCAAGATGGCAATGAGATAAAAAAAAAGAGTTGCCAATCAAGAATAATATATTCTGCAAAACTCATTGCAATATGATGGAGAAATTAGGACATTTCCAAATCAACAGAAATTAAGGGAATATGTCAAAACCAAATGAACTTACAAGAATTATTAAAGGGAGTCCTTCAGTTTGAGAACAAACAATGTCAGATCACAGCCTGAATATAGGATGCAAAATCATGTCAGTCAGATGCCAACCTAAGAAACAAACTCTCAGCATCTACCAAAAAAATTAAAACAGGGAACCAGAGAGGTTAATCTGTAAATGATAACAAATTGAACCAATAGAAGAGGGAATAAACAATGTAGGGGTAGAGCTTTCTAGCAGAGAGGAAAACAAGGTGATACTAAGTAATAATAGACTGGTTCAAACCTAGGAACATAAGGATAAATTTCAATGGAACTACAAAGAAAGTTAACAAACCCACTCATCAAAATAAAATAAAATAGGAAATCTCGGTGAAAACAAAATATACAAATACAAAATAAATGAAAAAAAAATTCCACAAACAAAGGAAATTTGGCACAGAAGAATAAGAGGAACAAATAAAATGTCACTATGACAAAGAAAGCACTACAAAATGACATCAATAAATTTGCATCTATCAATAATCACACCAAATGTAAACAGTGTAAATGTATCCATATAGAGACAGAGTGACAGAATGGGTTCAACAAACAAATAAACAAAACAACAGCATACATAAATACATTGTCTATGAGTGAAGCACCTTAGAAACAGAGATGTAAATTTATTAAAAGTTAGAGGATTGAAAAAATATATCAAGCAAACAGCTACCAAAAAAGAGCAAGAGTAGCAGTATTAATCTCAGGTAAAATAGACTTTAAAACAAAATCCATCATAAAGGACAATGAAGGGCACTATATAATGGTTAAACAGAAAATCCATCATGAAGACATAACCATAATAAACACCTACACACCCAATGACAGGGCTCCAAAATACATAAAGCAAACTCTAAGAGCTCTGAACAGAGAAACTGACAAATCCACAATACCAGTAGAAGACTTCAACACATCACTCTAGGTAAAGGACAGAATATTTAGAAAGAAACTCAACAAAGATACAGAAGAGCTATAGAGCACATATCAGAACTCAGCCATACATATTCACCCAACAACTGCAAAATATACAGTTTTTTCCAATGCACATAGAGCATTCTACAGAATATAACAACATATCTTAGGAAACAGAGCAACCCTCAACAGATCTGAAAACACTGAGCTAATCCTCAACAAAACATTGTGATAATATACAGTAGCTTCTCTGACCACAACATCACCGAAGTAGAATCAACAACCATAAGCAAGGAAAAAAAAAAAGTCAATTACATGAAGCTGGAAAACCACTGGGTAACAGAAGCAATCACAGATGGAATAAAAAAATTTCTAGAATCCAACAAAAATGAAAACACATTATAGCAAAACCTTTGGGATGCAGCAAAGGAAAGTCCTCAAACTTGCAATAAGTGCACACATCAAAAAAGAAGACAGGGACAAAATCAAAACATTAGCTACACAACTCAGACAAATAGTGCACAGCAAAAGAAGCTGAGAACTACAAGAAGAAAGGAAACAGTAAGGATGAGAACAAAAATAAATGAAATAGAGAGTAGAAAATTAATAGAAAGAATCACAGAACCGAGATTTGTTTTTTTTGAAATGATTGTCAAAACCAACAACCCACTGGTTGAACTGAAAAAAGAAAAATAGGAGAGAATGCAAATAATGTAAATTAATGAAATGGGGGACCTGATGACAGCCAATTGAAACGAAAAGGATTGTAACAAAATATGAAATATTCTACTCTGAATGTCACAATATGTCAAATGTAGCTAGGATCACATGGCAAAGTGTTCACAAGTTTTTGTATGAGAAACTTACTGGAATTTTACATGTTCATTTAAAACGCAATGAAAAAAACAAAAATGCTACTCTGACACACAGAGTCTCAGTGAGTTGGAGATAGACTTTATGGCAACTGGAACTGGAACTTCTTGTGAGCCCTTCTTGAAAAACGAAACAAAACTGTAGAATAAATTCACCAAAAGATGAATGACAACAAAGTTGCCAAAAATACTAAAGAAAAGAAAAACTACATTCTGACAAATTTGAAAGCCTAGAGGAAATGGACAAATTCAAGAAACACACTGCCTATCTAGACTAGCACAAAATGGTGTTGAAAAGCTGAACAGACCCATAACAAGAAAAGGGATTGAAAAGATATTTTTTTAAAAAAGAAAACTCAGTGAAACAAGCCCTGGCCCAGATGTCTTCCTTGAAAGGTTCTATCAAACATTCAGAGAAAAACTTGCAATAGTACTACTCAAACCATTTTAGACCGTAGAAAATGTAAGTGATACTTCTGAATTCATTCAATGAAGCCAGCATACCTTTGATACTAAAACCAGGCAAAGAAACCACAGCAAAAGAAAATTGTAGGCCAATATTTCTCATGAATATAGACGCAAAAATTCTCAACAGAATTCTATCTGAAAGAATTAAGTATCATATTAAAAAAAATAATGCACCATGATCATGTCACTTCATACCGGGTATGCAAAGACTGCTCAACGTTGGAAAGTTGTCATAGTCATCTAGTGCTGCCATGACAGAAATACCACAAGTGGATGAGTTTAACAAGTAAAATTTATTTTCCCACAGAAAAGCAGGTTAAAAGTCCAAATTCAAGGCATCCGCTCCAGGGGAAGTCTTTCTGTTTTGGTTCTGGAGGAAGGTTCTTGTTGTCAGTCTTCCCCTGGGCTGGGAGCTTCTGAGGCACAGGTACTCTGGGTTCTTTCAAAGGATGTATTCTGCTCCTGGCACTGTTTCTTGGTATGGAGCTCTAACTCTCTGCTTGCTTTCTTTTCCTTTATATACCAAGTAATTGCCTCATGGCACAACAATTTTACACATTGAGTGCTGCCCCACCAATACAACTGCTGCTGCTTCTCGTTAACATCACAGAGGCAGGGTTTACTGTTTACAGAATCATGGCCTAGCCTAATGGCTGCACACATTTTTGTGGAGAACAATATTCAATCAGTGTAATCCACCTCATAAATTAGAAAAAAAAATAAGTAAAAGAATTACATGATTATTTCAATTGACACCAAAAAGGAATTCAACAAGATTTGACACCTGTTCCTGACAACAACTCTCAATAAAATACATATAGAAGGGAAACTCGTCATCACAATAAAGAGCATAGATGCAAAACCAACAGCCAACATCATCCTTAATGGAGAGAGGCTGAAAACATTTTCCTTGAGAACAGGAACAAGATAAGGATGTCCTTTATCACTGTGCCTATTTAACATTGTGCTAGATGTCCTAGCTAGAGCAATAAGGCAAGAAAAAGAAACAAATGGCATTCAAATTAATAATGAAGAAGTTAAACTGTCTCTGTGTGCATGGATGATATACTCTACATAGAATACTCAAAAGATGCCATGAGAAAACTACTACAACTAGCAGAAAAACTCAGCAGCATAGCAGAATACAAGATAAATATGTAAAAATTAATTGAATTTTTATACACCAAAAAGAGAACAATAAAAAGGAGATCAAGAACACAATACCATGTATTTTACATCATTGATTAGATGTAAAAGAAATAAAAATAAAAAAACCACTTAGGAGTAAACCTAATCAATGATATAAGAGACTTACACAAAGAAAACTACAAACCACTACTGCAAGAAACCAAAACAGATCTACATAAATGGAAAAATATACCATGCTCATGGACTGGTAGACTCAACACTGTGAAAATGACAATTCCACCCAAAGTAATTTGTAAATATAATGCAATCTTAACCCAAATTCCAGCAACACTGTTTAAAGAGATGGAAAAAACTATTCATTAACTTTATGTGGAAAGGGAAAAAGCCCTGGATAAATAAAGCAGTACTGAAAAAGAAGTATAAAGTAGGAAGGCTCCTACTATCTGAATTCAGAACTTGCTATACAGCTGTGGTAGTCAAAACTGCCAAAATAAACTGGTACTGTTTCAAAGATAGATACATTGATCAATGAGACATAATTGAGAACCAGGCTGTATGGTCACTTGATCTTCAACAAGGGCTTAAAGTCTATCAAACTGGGAAAAGGCTATCTTTTTAAAAAACAACGCTGGCAAAACTGGATGTCCACTTGCAAAAAATGAAATAGGACCCATCGTCATATCATCTATAAAAGCTATTTCAAAATGGATCAGACACCTAAACATAAAGCCAACAAATACAAGAAGAAAAAAGGGGGTCAATACTGGAGGCCCTAATACATGACATTAACAGGGTACAAACCATAACCAACAACACACAAGGTAATCTAAGATATTCCAGAAGGTAATCTAAGATATTCTAAAACTTAAACACTTATGTGCACCCAAACATGTCACTAAAAGAGTCAAAAGAACTTTCAGACTGGGGAAAAACTTTTGGTATTACAGATCAGACAAAGATCTAATCTCTAAAATCTGCAGGAAGATCAACACCTTTACCACAAAAAGACAATTGATGAAATTAAAAAATGGGCAAAGGAAATGAACAGACACTTCACTAAAGAAGACATTAAAGTAGCTAACAGATGTCTGAGTAAATGCTTGTGATCACTAGCCATTAAAGAAATGCAAATCTAAACCACAGTGAGATACCACCTCAATGTGGCATTACTGTCATGAATCAAAAACTAGGAAATAGCAAATGTTGGGGAGGTTGCAGGGAGATCAGAACACTTATGCACTCTGTGGGGATGCAAAATTATGCAACCATTTTGGAAAACGATATGCTTCCTTAGAAAGCTACGAACAGGAATACCATGTTATCCAGAAATCCCACTTATAGGAATATATCCTAGAGAAATAAGAGTTATCACATGAGTAAACACATGGACACCATTTTCAATGCAGTATTGTCTCCCCGACAAAAAAAACCCACTGCCATAGAGTCGATTCTGACTCGTAGTGACCCTATAGACATAGAAGAAGTGCCCTGTAGAATTTCCAAGGAGTGCCTGGAAGATTTGAAATGCTGAATTATGTCACCAGGAATTCCGCAGTATTGTTCGTAATAGCAAAAAAATGGAAACACCCTAGATGTCTGCCTATCAATAGATCAGCAGGTAAATCAACTGTGGTACTTATATCCGACAGAGTACTATGCAGCAACAAAGAACAATGATCAGTCTATGAACTGTCTATAGCATGGATGAAGCTGGAGGGCATTATGTTGAGTGAAATGAGTCAATCACAAAAAGATAATGTATGAGACCACTACTGTAAAAAATCATAAAAAGCTTTATACACAAAAAGAAACACTCTTTGATGGTTACAAGAGAGTGGAGGGGTTCTTATCATTGCTAGATGCCATACAACCTGTTATGACTCATAGCAACACTATGCACAACAGAACAAAACACTGCCAATTCCTGCACCATGCCCACAACTATTTTTATGCTTAAGTTCATTGTTGCAGCCACTGTGTGAATCTATCTCATCAAGGGTCTTCCTTGTTTTCGCTGATCTTCCATTCTACTAAGCATGATGTCCTTTTCTGGGGAATGATCTCTCTTGACAACATGTCCAAAGTATGTAAGACGCAATCCTGCTATCTTTGCTTCCAAAGAGCACTCTGGGTATGGGTAGAAAAATACTAAACAGACAACAGGTAAGAGGTAACTTTGGTGTAGGGTAAGAGAGTACGTAATAGTGGGAAAGCCAGCAGAACTTGTCCAAGGCAAAAGTCCTAGAAGCTCCATTGACACACTGGTACTCCCTGAGGTTCTGAATTGCTGGTCTGAGGACTTTAGGGACCATGGTCTTGGCGAAAATCTAAGTCAATGGACACAACATAGGTTTTGAAGAAAACTTTCTGCATTCTACTTTGGTGAGTAGCACCTTGTTTTATGTGCCTCTGACAGGAATCGTAAGACAGGGTCCCAGACGGAGTGGGAGAAAAATGTAGAACAAAATTCTAACTCACAACAAAAGACCAAATTTACTTGCCAGAGACTTAAGAAACTACAAGAATATGTCTTTTGGACACCTTTATTTTTAGCTCAGTAATGAAGTGACTCCTGAGGTTCACCCTTCAGCCAAAGATTACACAGGTCTACAAAACAAAATAAGACTTATGGGGCACACCAGTCCTGTCCCCTACTCGGGCAGTAGAGGACAGGAAAGCTGGTCATAGAGAACGCAAAGTCAAAAAGGTAGAATGTTGACATGTTGTGGGCTTGTTAACGAGAAGCTAATTTGTTCTGTAAATATGTAAAGTACAATGAAAAGTTTCTGTTTTTAATTACAAAGGTAACATTTACGTATTTTAAAAATAGAAAATCTCAAGACTTACACCCAGGTGTGTGGTATGTGTGTGTCTATTAGGATAAAGGAAAAACAAATTTGCCAAAGTGTACTCCTGGGTCAAAGAATGCGCATATTTAAAATTTTGACATTGTTGTCACGCTGACCTCTAGGTAGATTCATAATCCATTGACACTACTTACAGAGTGCAGAGTACATACTAAGAATGATGTAACTCAATTTTACTCTGTAACAGAGATATGATCTAGAATCAACTCCACAGCAACACAATTGGTTTAGGGTTTTGGTATTTAGCACAGCTGGATATGGTCACTACCCATGTAGTCTGGTGTAAATGTTAGCAAAGAAAGATACATAATGCTGTTAGAAAGTATAATAGAGGTTGGACCTGGTTTAGGATTTCAAGGATGGCTTCTTGGAGGAAGTAACGCTGAGGGTCAGGCCTAAAGGATAAGTAGGAATTATCTAGACTAACAGGGAAGCCAAGAGCTCCTCATCCACAGACTGCACCCATGTGGCTGGCATAGAAAGTAAAGGGGAGCCTGGGCAAAGTGAGGCAGATAATATGGATAGGGAATGCATAGCAGGTAAATCTGCCCATATTTATAATGATTTTGTTGGTATCCTAGAAGTAAGGAGAGGTATAAGCAAGTTGTTAGGATCACATTTATGTTTTTGAAAGACGTCATTAAGTGAGGAGATCTGAAAAACAGAGGCAAAATGAAAGTAATTCAACAAGTTAGAAGACTGCTGCAGTAGTGCAAGAGATAGATGGTAATATCTTGAACTAGCCTGAGTTATAGCCAATAATAGTTGGGTAAGGATGGTGTCTTAGGCTGGGTTCCCTAGAGGGCAAAACAAGTCATGTATAAACCAACCAACAAATAAATAATGAAAATAAATAAATAATGTGTGTGTGTGTGTATATCAAGGAAATAGCTCTTGTGATTGTAGAGGCTGGGATGTCTTGAGTCCTGGATCAGGATGGATGCTTCTCTCAATTCATAGCTGCAGGGTCTGGCAAATCCAAGATTAGCAAGTTGAAGAGCAGGACTCCTGTTCTCATGCCATGAAGACTGATGGATTTCTGCAGCTTCAGTTAGCTCAAGTCCCAAGAGCTGGAAGTCAGACTGACAGGAGGCAGCCATAGGATCCAAATGCCAGGATCTGCAAATAAGGCAATAACTCAAGTTCTAAGATCTGGAGGTCAGATGACTAGGAAGTAATTGCAAAATCCAGAGTAAGCAAAAAGGTAGAACATATGCTTATATAAGGATGCAGGCTACACCTCTAAGGATGTTCCCTTTCAACTGATTGGATACTCACAGGAGATGCAATCATAGGAGTGATCACATTTAAACATTGAGAATCATAGTCCAGCTGTGTGATGTTGACATACAATCTTAGCCATCACAGTCTACTCCTTGTCAATTTGACACGTGTGCACATCTCCTTAAGCCACACACAATCCTTTGATAAAAACAATCATGATGTCACATTTTTATCTAACAGATACAACTAACATGCATACAACCAAATATACACCAGTTTCAGTTATGTCTATATTTTATAAGTGAAAAAACAAAAAAATCTGACGCACACAAAGGAGAAATACTCCTAACAATTACAAGCTTCGTTTCTGCAACTGATCACATGGCTGTAACTGATATTTAGAACTACCTTCTCCTACCGCCCATTCTGTATTCCTTTTGCCCTCAACAAGCACCTGAGCTGGTTGTCATTCTTTGCATGGTGGGGTGACCCAAACCTTCAATCTTGAAGTGTCTGGGTCATTAGCAGTTGTGTTGGAATTGGGTTGCTATAGTTTTCCATTGACTTTAATCACAGGACATGGTAGTACTAAGATGTCCCAAGGGATCTTCTGCAATCCAGAATATTCTGCTTTACCTCTATTATATAGTATCAACACAATTTCCTTTCGCTAATTAAGATCATTCACACCACCCAGTATTATAACTCCCTTTGTTGGCTGTTGATTCAGAGGCATAAAGAGCCCCAAAGTAGTAGGGGGAGGGGGACCATGCTCTTAGGCGAAATCGAGGCCAGTGGCACAACTAGCGTTTTGCTAAGAGAGCTCTCTGCACCCCACATTGGTGAGTGGCGTCTGGGGTCTTAAAAGCTGCCAAGCTGCCATCCAAGGACACAGCAAATGGTCCCAACTCAGCAGGAACGGATGCTCACCGAGGACCAAAATGACATGCGGTAAAGACAACCTAGAAGACAGAGACCCACAAGAGTGGGTGCCTTCATCGACTTGGGACTGGAAGAACCGGATGGTGCCTGATCACCACCAGTGATAGCCACTATCACCACCAGTGGAGCTCACTAGGTTGAGCCTCGCTGGCAACACAAGAATAAAAAGGGGTGCATCCTGAAATCTCCACTAAAAGACCTCAATTGATGGCCCAGCGGTTTCGGGGTTCCCCTGAGAGCATGGCCCCCGGCCCTGATGCTGCCCTTACCCATAAATTATAATTATAATGAAGGTCCATTCTTTGGACAGGAATGGATTGGACTTGGCAATACAGAGTGACCATATATTGGTTGCATTTTATGGTTCTATACATCTATAGGATATCATCCTGCTGACCTCTGGCTGGAGGAAGGAGAGTGGGTGGAGAGGAAAGGAAAGGAGGCTGTTGGGAGGATGAGACATGTATGGAGCAGAGAGGAATAGTGTTCTGTCACCGGACAGGGAGAGCAGTGGAAGCTGCATATAGGTGGGCATGTAAATTTATATGGGAATGTACTTTTTCACTCAGTCATGGTAAATTAAAAAAAAAAAAAAAAAAAAAAAAAGAGCCCCAAAGTAGTCAGGTGGCATTCTTAGCTTCCAGTTCAATGTAATCAGGTGATGTATCCCCAGGTGGGAGCATTCCTTCCTTTGGGCTTCTAGACCTGGACAGCATAAAGTCATGGGGACAGGAAGCAAAAATCTTTCAAGTGGGTCACTATGGCTAATGGTGAATGGTGTTACTCCCATTTCCACCCCTTGATTCCTGAACTCACAAATTCTGGCCATGGGAGAAACAGCACCATATTGGATGCTGGTTTAGAGCATGTATAGCCTCCTGGAGAACACTCTCCCAACTCTGGAAGATATTGCCATCTAGCTGGTGCCGTAATTTTGTTTTTGGGAAGCCAGCCATTACTTCATCCTTACAAGGCAGCCACTTAAGGACGATGAGTAACATGGTATGACCAGTGTATTCCACAAGCATGGGCCTACTGCTGTGCTTCGTTTACTTTGAGATGAGTCCTTTAATCTGAAGCAACACTGTGTGGGATACTATGACAGTAGAGAAGACATCCTGTAAGTCCACAGCTGACAGTTTTGGCAGAGGCACTGCATGTAGGGAAGGCAAATCCATATCTAGAGTGTCTATTCCAGTAAGGACAAAACACTGCCCTTTCCATGATGGAAGTGGTCCAGTATAATCAATGTGCCACCAGGTTGCTGGCTGATCACTTAGGAGATGATGCAATTTCAGTGACACAGTATTGGTCTCTGCTACTAGTAGACTGGGCACTAAGCAGTAGTTGAAGCCAAGTCAGCCATGGTGAGTGGAAGTCCAAGTTATTGAGTCCATGTTGCTTCATCCCTGCTACCATAGTCACTTTGTTCATGAGCCCAGCTGAGCAATAGCAGGAGTAGCTGGGGAAAGAGGAGGACTGGTTTCCACAGAATGCATCATCCTATTCACTTGGTTGTTAAAAATCATCCTCTGCTGAGGTCAACCTTTGGTGTATATTCACATGAGACACAAGTACTGTTTTAGTCAGCTAGGGCTGCTCTAACAGAAATACCACAGAGTGGATGGCTTTAACAAAGGAAGATTTATTCTTAGTCTAGTAGGCTGCAAGTACATATTCAGGGTGTCTGCTCCAGGGGAAGGCTTCCCCCTTGTCGGCTCTGGAGGAAAGTCTGGTATTTCATCAGTCTTTGTCCAGGGAGCATCATGGCGCAGGAACCTCAGCTCTGAAGGACGCACTCTTCTCCCTGTGCTGCTTTCTTGCAGGTTGAAAGGATTAAGATTGGGGCAAGCCATACTCCAGGAAAACTCCCTTTACAGTGGAGCAGGGAGGTGATCTTATAAAGAGATTTACAGTCCCACCCTAATGCTTTAACATACAGCATAGGAAAAATCACAAAATGGAGGACAGTCACAAGATACTGGGAATCATGGCCCAGCCACGTGGCTACACCTATTTTTGGTGGGACACAGTTCAATCCATGACAAGTACCTTCACTTCTTTGTCCCATTCAGAGAACTCTATCCATGCATCTCTTCCCCATAAATCCTTATCTCCAGTTTTTTACAATCATGTTCCTTCCATGTTCCTGACCATATTGTTGAAATATCAGCCACAGCCTGTAAACCAGTGTATAACTGTACATCTGGCCATATCTCTTTCCAAACAAAGTGAATAACCAGTGCACTGTTTGACATTCTGTCCACTGAGAGGATCTCCCTTCACCACCGTCCTTCAGGGAGTTCTCAGAAAGGGACTGTGTTGCTGCTACCATCCTCTTTTGAGTGGTGCCTGCATATCATGCAAAACCATCTCTAGACTGGGCACAAGTTTTCTCTTCTTCAGTCAGCTGATCATAAGGACTTCTGTATAAAGCCATCGATGTAGACTGGGAGATGGAAGGTAATATGACAGGAGAGGAAACCACAGGCATTTTGACAACTCCTTCATGAAACTTACCTGTGCCTTTGGGACCTTCTTAGGCCCAATCTCATACATATCACTACCATTTAATGCTGGAGTGTTGCGTGCATGTTCAACATGACGTCTTTGTGGATTAGATAACACCCAGTTCGTGATGGATAGGTTAGGAAGTGTGGTGACTTGGTGTCCCATGGTTAAGCATTTAGTTTCTACAAAGGCCCAGTAACAAGTAAAAAACTGTTTCTCAAAAGGAGGGTAGTTATCTGCAGAGGATGGCAGGGCTTTGCTCCAAAATCCTAAGGGTCTGTGCTGTGATTCACCAATGGGACTGTGCCAAAGACTTGAAACAGCATCTCTATCTGCCACTGACACTTCAAGTACTGCTAGATCAGCTGGATCATGTACCCCAAGTGGCAGAACAGCTTGCAAAGCAATCTGAACCTGTCACAGAGCCTTCTCTTGTTCAGGGCCCCTTTCAAAACTAGCAGTTTTTCAAGTCACTTTGATAAATAGGCTAGAGTAGCACACCCAAAAGACGAATATATTACCACCCCAATCCAAAGTGGTCTACTAGGTGTTGTGTGTCCTTTTTGGTTGTGGGAGCATCCAGATGCAATAACTTATTCTTCACTTCAGAAGGAATATATTGACATGCCCCACATCCCTGGACACCTAGAAATTTCACTGAGGTCAAAAGTACCTTAATTTCTGTGGTATTAATTTCTCATCCTGTAAGCACACAAATGTTTTACTAATAAATCCAGAGTCAGTGACCCTTCATGTTTACTAGGTTCAGTGAGCCTAATGTCAGCAATGTAAAGGACCAGTGTGCTGTCTTGTGGAAGGGAAAGACAATCAAGATTCCTGCCAACTAATTATGACACAGGGCTGGAGAGTCGATATAGCTCTGAGGTAGGCAAGTGCAGGTGTACTGCTGCCTTGCCAGCCAAGCCAAGTGCCATTGAGTCGGATCCAACTCATGCCAGCTGAAGGCAAACTGCTACTGACCTTTGAAACAGGCATTAGCTAGACCAATAGTTTCATACCAGGTACCAGGAGGTAGGTTAATTTTCTCAAGGAATGAAACTGAATTTGAAATAGCAGCCGCAATTGAAGTTATCACTTGGTTAAGTTTTCAATAATCTACTGTTATTCCCCACAAGCCATCTGTTTTTGACAGGTCAAACGGTGAGTTGAACAGGGATCTGGTGGGAATCACTACCTGTACATCCTTCAAGTCCTTGATGGTGGCACTTATCTCTGCAATCCCTCCAGGAACACAGTATTGCCTTTGATTTATTATTTTCCTAGGTAGGGTCAGTTCTAATGGCTTCCACTTGGCTTTTCCTACCATAATAGCCCTTAGTCTATTTGATAAGGTTCCAACATGGAGGTTCTGCCAGTTGCTAAGTGTATGTATTCCAATTATACATTCTAGAACTGGGGAAATCACGACAAAAGGGTTCAGGGACATACTAGACCTACTGTGAGACAGACATGAGCCACAAATCTTTTAATAACCTGACCTCCATATCCACACATTCTGACTAGCAGGCCATGGTGATGTTTTGGGTCTTCTAAAGTTGGTGTCAGGGCAGAGCCAGTATCCAGTAATTCCCCCAAATCTGATTATTTCCTTTTCCACAGTGAATAGTCATTTTCATATGAGGCCATAGGTCTTTTTGGTGAAAGCTGGGAGAAAGATTAACAGTAAAAATTTTGCACAGTATTAGAGTCCTTCCTCAAGGGCACCCAACCTCCCTTCATTATGGATCTTTAATCTTGCTCAAGTCTGGGAACTGACTGAGGGACAGTGACTCTATCTTCTGGTGAGTCAAGTCTAAGACTGCTGTTTACCTGACCTACTATTCATCTGCTTGTGTAGATCAAGTAAATTTTTAGTAGATTTCCTATCTATTTTACTCACAGCAGTACATGGCTAAGTAGCCAATGCCATAAGTCCATACCAAACAACAACAACAAAAAACAACAAGGCAAAACAAAACAAAAAAATAGACTCACTACTATTGAGTTGATTCCAACTCATATTCACCCTATAGACAAGAGTCGAGCTGTCCCATAGAGTTTCTAAGGAGCATCTGGTGGATTTGAACTATCAACCTTCTGATTAACAATCATAATATTCTGATTACTTCTTTGACTCTGCTGTCTATTACTGTAACCACACTGACCCTGTCTTTATTGGCTGAGTGCAGCCACTTGGCTCCTACTACCACAGGGTCCATTCAGCCCCACTGTAGTTAGGTGTCTTAATTCAGTTGGGGCAGTTCTCACTGTCAAATCTGATTTACATAAAATAGCAATCACAGCAGTCTTCAAGGATGCTCAGGCTTCCTTCACAAGTTTGTTCCTCACAGTTGTGGTAAAAGGTGTGTCCTCTGGGCACTCCAGGTGTGAGTTTGTGGGTTTAACATGATACATCCATTCTAGTGTGTGAATTTCCTTCAGACTTTGAATATCTTCTTCTACACCGTATCTAGACAGGCGTGGTACCAACTTGATTTAGTGGAGGTCACTTCGTAATCCATGCTTCAGCATTTCAGCAAGATAAACTACTAGATCCTTTCTTAATTTCTTGAGCTGAAACACACTGAATGAAGAATCAATGCTCAGTGGGCCCATGTGAATAAACTCAGACTAATCCATCTTTATGTTCCATGCACCATTATCCCAATACTCTTAATAGTTTTTCCCACGTATATCCCCCCAGCTTTCTGTCTATACATATTAGTAAAGTTAAGTAGTTCTTTTGGAGTACATTGTGCTTCCTCCTGGGTCAAACTTTGCATTTCGCCTTTTGGGGTTCACTGGAATTAGTCTTGGGAATCCTGGTGATATAGTGGTTAAGTGCTATAGCTGCTAACCACAAGGTTGGCAGTTCAAATCCACCAGGCACTCCTTGAAACCCCTATGGGACAGTTCTACTCAGTCCACAGAGTCACTGTGACTCAGAATCCTCTTGACAGCAATGGGTGTGGGTTTTTTTTGGTTTGGAACTTAGGTCTGCTTTTAGATCTAGAAGCCAGAATCTATGGTATGGAATTGTTTTGAGAATATTCAGCAATGTCTTGTAAAGAAAGCATTCGCTTCAGGTGATATCCCAGGCAAATAACTCAGGCAAGGGCTCTTTAGAGGCCGGAGCTAACCTTCTTAGGTGTGAGTAAATGAAACCAAACCAAACCCACTGCTAGTGAGTTGATTCCAACTCGTAGCAACCCTCTAGAAAGAGTAGAACTCCCCATAGAATTTCCAAGGAGCACCTGGTGGATTTGAACTGCCAGCCTTCTGGTTAGCAGCCATAGCAGTTAACCACTTTATCACCAGCGTTTCCTAGATGTGAGAAGAGGGGCTAATTGTTTTTCTGGGCAGGGTGGTTTGCAGACAAACATAAAGAAATGTCTCCAAAAGAGAGTGGTTCTGCTGGAAGGAGTGACTGATGGGAATTTAGGGGCTCAGTGTCTCCAGCTTCCTGATTATCCCCATCCCCATCTCTGATAATCTGCATGCAGTTTCAGGATTACATTTCTACCTAATCAGTGTCCTTACTTTAACTTTGGATAACAATCAGGGTTGGCAATTAAAATGGCTTTGTAATCCAGCCACTCTTATAATGAAACTTTGGGTTTGGTTTTTCAGCATTTGAAGCTGTTGCTACAAGAAATAAGACTTTCTTTCAAAGCACAAATAGAAGCCTTGATGTCGTTTATGTAGTACCTGATCTTGGTTCTGAAGCCCTGAGCACATAGCTTTCTTTTACCAGTTTGTCTAGCAAAAGTAGGACTAACCAACCAGCTTCCTTATAGCTCTCACTCTGACAAAATTGTAGAAAGATATCTCACGTGTGTTCACCAAAGCCTTGTCTTTCACCAGTTCCTGATCTTTGGTGGTAATATTTTGCGTGTTGGTATTGTTGCCTCATGCTGTGATTAGTAGTCTCCTCTTTACTGCTGGAAGCAGAGTCATCAACATTTAGCCAGATTTGAGAACAAAGTGGAGAACCCATTCTTATAATTTTGTTTGTCTAGAACCACTCTGGACATCAAATGTCTTAGACTGTGCCATCTAGAGAAACAAAACCAGTAAAAAGTGTGTGTGTGTGTGTGTGTATATAAAGAGATTCATATCACAAAAATGGCTTGTGCAATTTTGAGGCTAGAGCATCCCTAGACCATGGATAAGGATAAAGTCTTATTTTGATTCACAGAGCCACAAGGGCTGGTGAACCCAAGAGAGCAGGGTTCTCATCTCAAGCTGTGAAGACTGACGAATTCCGAGATCTGCAGAAGCTGATAGCTCAAGTTCCATGAGCCAGAGGTCAGATGAACAGGAGGCAGCTGCAGAATCTGGAGTGAGCAAA
This sequence comes from Heterohyrax brucei, assembly GCA_028571685.1. Classification (NCBI taxonomy): domain Eukaryota; kingdom Metazoa; phylum Chordata; class Mammalia; order Hyracoidea; family Procaviidae; genus Heterohyrax; species Heterohyrax brucei. Next base: position 3,445,833 of record CM053151.1, read on the forward strand.
AAAAGCCAGAATATCTGGTTATGTTCAAATGCCAGTCGTATTCCCAAGAAAACTCTTTCAACTGATTGGCTACCTACAGCAGAGTCAGTCGTGAGAGTGATCACATATAAACACTGACAATCATGGCTCAGCCAAGTTGACACACAATCTTAACCATTACACTAGAATAAGATTTTCATGCAAGTCAATTATCCCAGTCAGCCTGTCCTTGAAGAGTAAGGGGAGGTGGCAGAAGCGACATGCTGACCACAAAAGTGGTAACCTGCAATACATATATGTTGCTAGGAAAATCTCAGTGCCCTGCCTGCTCCAACACAGAGGCAGGACAGTTTGCTCACTTCATTTCAGTGGCATGGGGGCTGCAAAGCCAGAGCACAAATAGCACTGCTCAGAGCTACAGCCCACTACACATCAGTACAAGCAGCAGCTGGAGAACCTGTGTCCAGTGTGGGTGATACTCATAATGTTTATTCGGCTGATGGTCTAAACCTGTTGTTTCTACTAAGAGCAAAATTGTTTCATGACATTCTCTACTATTGCACTTGTAAGTATAAAACACGGATATTAGTTAAATGATATACCTACCACTAAAATTTTATTTGTAGATGTTATTTTCCACTTACGGGAACGTTGAAATTAGGGCTTAGGCCTTTGCTGCATTTAAAGTACCTCTTTAAAAATCTCATTTAGTGTGAACACTCCATTAATGTTTTGTAGTATTTTGCTTTGTTCCTTTGTGTCTTTGTTGTTTGTCTGCCTCTTTGGGGGTAGAGGTGGCAGGGAAATAGAAATGGAGAGTTTCACCTATTGAGAAGGTAGTGAATACGTATTTGGGCAACAGAACAGAATAAAGAAGGTGAGGCCCTACTATATAAATCCTTGCCGTGGAAAAGCAAATAATGCAAACTTTGTTCTCCCTGTAGTACTCCACCTTCAAGAACCATTTTTTTATTTTGTTTATTTTCTCTGTTGTAACATCATGTCGTTCTGAAATGGATTTCATGTGCCTTCAAAGAGTTAGTCTGATTACTCTGTCTTGTGGTTGTGAAACAATCCCTGGGTTTCCGATTCTTCAGCCAAGTGACTCAAGCTCCCTGGGAGCTGTGTGGAGGCATTTCCCAAACTAGGTATTATAACGCAGGTCAGACTTGTTTAAGCACCGTAGAAATAAAATCAAACACTTTGCTGGAGTCATCCTGGAGTTCGGGTACAATGCCCCGTCACAGAAAACCCCTAGGGGAAATCCAATCACCTGTTGGTCTTTTCTGTCATTGGAGATCTTTGGAGGGTTGAGCAGTGTCTCATTAGGCGTGTTCCTACTGTCCAAGCAAGAAACCTTAGTGGGGACCACACCTTCCACACTCTCTTTGTAGGAAGCTGGGACAGGGTGGGAAAGGGCTTGCTGCTTCACAGGAAAGAATATCTTTTCAGGGTAAAGACTGCTCCCAGCCCTGACCATAGGAGGCCTATGAGCCCCAAGTAAAAGCTAAGACCTGGTACCTCATACCTGGCTGCTACACAGCTCTATAAAGCCAGTTGCCATTGACTCATGGTGACTTCATGTATGTCATAGCAGAAATGCGCTCTATAGGGTTTTCAATGTTTATGACCTCTGGATGCAATTAAGCTACTAACATTTCAGTTGGTAGCTGAGCACATTAACAATTTACGCTACCCTGGGACCAAACTTCTGCAGAGACACACAAAAGTCCAGGAAGCCAAGATCATGTCAGGCACACTTGGAGAAAAGTCTCAACAGAAAATTTCAGTTGTGTATCAGTATAAATCCATTTATCCTGTACAACCTCTAGTAAGAAACAGAGTGACCGTGTGAGGGGGTGCAGTAGCAAGCACTGGTGGCAGACATGGCTGGGGACAATTTCTCTGACTTTGCATGGCCATCTGCAGAAGCAGCCCAGTCCATAGGCTAATCAGAGTGTGAAGGGTACTGAAAGCTGTAAATACATGAAATGATTATGCCTAAAGTTGCTGATTTTGTTAAGTGACTGCTGACACCTCTGTTATTTACTCAGACATATGAGACAGATTCTTACTTCCTTTCCTAGTGTACAGCCTGGGGTAGGTGGGGAGATGGGTCCAAACCAGTCACAGGACAGCACCACCTCACCAGAGCCCTTGTCTAGCACACTTACTAAGCTGTGTCCTTCAGGACTGTATTTTTAGTACCTGGTAGAGTGCCTGGTAGCTTACACATGATTGATAATATCTGTTAAATCAGGGAGTGAGTGAAACTTACCCCTGAGAGAAACCTACATGTGTGCTTCACTGTACCTTCATGATTTATTTATAGCTTGGAAAGCAGACTCCAAGGATTGGATCACAGAAGCCAACTGTTCAGTTTCTGGGAGCTGTAAGACACATCTGAGGACAGCCCAGCTGGGCCACCAGAGTAGGACGGCAAAGAGCAAAGGCAAACCAAACTGTGTTACTAGAACGCTCATGAGTCCACAGCAGGGTACTGTCTTCCCGCTAGAAAGGATTATCAATGTCATCTCTTCAATCTCTCCTCTCATCAAAAAGATTCTTTTGCCATAGCATCCCTCAGGGCGGAAGAGGGTGCCACAGGGACTCCAACTAAAGGTTTAGGCTGAAAGGGATAGTAAAAGATGGTTACCATTCCACACCCACTCCCAAAATCTACTGGAGAGTAGAACTGCCCCATAGAGTATTCTAGGCTGTGGCATTCATGGGAGCCAAACTTCAGGCCTCTCCCACAAAACAGCTGAGTGGATTCATATTAGAAGGGTATGATTTATAGATTTGATTAATTCATTCAACAAAGATTTCAGGTTTCTTTTCTTGCCTTAATCCTTCAGATCAATAATATAATTACTGTTCTAGTCTGAAGGTTTTACGTTTTCTATTATCCTTGTTGATTGAAGTTTATTTTTAACTTAATGATTTTTGTGGCGAGATTTTCTGGTTCCCTGAAGATTTTCATTTTATGGCAGATCTAAAGAAATATAATAGTGCAATTTTACCTGATTTCATTTTCTGGGCTACAAATTTTAGTTTGATGATGATTGCCTAAGTTAAGTTTCTGAGTGTGTGTGTGCATGTACTGTCTAAGTAACCAGCATTTTCTTTTTTTTTTATTTAACATAACTGAGTGAAAATGTACATTCACATGTAAATTTACATGCCCCCCTATATGCAGCTTCCACAGCTCTCCCTGTCCGGTGACTACACACTATTCCTCTCTGCTCCATACATGTCTCATCCTCCCAACAGTCTCCTTTCCCCTCCTGTCCTTCCACTCCCCTTCCTCCAGCCAGAGGTCAGCAAGATGATATCCTATAGATATATAGAACCATAAAGTGCTTCCAACATATGGTTACTCTGCATTGCCAAGTCCATTCCATTCCTGTCCAAAGGGTGGACCTTTGTTATAATTTATGGGAATGGGCAGCATCAGGGCCAGGGGCCATGCTCTCAGAGGAACCCCCAAACCGCTGGACCATCAGTTGAGGTCTTTTAGTGGAGATCTCGTGATGCACCTCTTTTTATTCTTGTGTTGTCAGTGAGGCTCCTCTCTGTGAGCTCCATCATGGCTATCACTGGTGGTGGCCGGGCAGCATCTGGTTCTTCCAGTCCCAGGTCGATGTAGGCACACACTCTTGTGGGTCTCTCTGTCTTCTCGGTTGTCTTTACCGCATGCCATTTTGGCCCTCGGTGAGCAGCCGTTCCTGCTGAGTTGGGACCATTTGCTGTGTCCTCGGATGGCAGCTTGGCAGCTTTTAAGACCCCAGACGCCACTCACCAATGTGGGGTGCAGAGAGCTCTCTTAGCAAAACGCTAGTTGTGCCAATTGGCCTGGAATTCGCCTAAGAGCATGGTCCCCCGCCCCCCGCCCCAGCTTCTCTATCCTTGCAGTATTGAGTTAAGATGGAAGGAGTACTCAAGTTATGCTGAAGTCCACCTAATGTTGTTCTTGTTTCTAAGTAACCAGCATTTTTATGGAGGTATGACAGTTAAAAGGACCTCTGGTGGTGCAACAGTTAAGAGCTCAGCTGCTAACCAAAAAAGTAGCAGTTTGAACCCACCCAGAGGCTCCACAGAAGAAAAACCAGGCAATCTGCCTCAGCTTGTGGGGCAGTTCTACTCAGCTGCATAAGGTCGTTAGGTGTTTAAATAGACTCAACAACACCCACCAACGACAAGTGTCAGTTACAAAGAATAGAATTCCATTCTGCAAAACAATATGAGGATCGGAGGAAATGCAGGCAATTCCAGAACTATGGAAGTGGCCTTCATTTAGGCAAATCAAGTGGGAAGAACACAGTCTAGTTTGACTTCCAGCTCTGTGATGCCGGGCAGGTCATTTACCTTTCCTGAACTCTGCATTTCTCACCTGCAAGAGAAGAAAATCCGCAAACAAGAAAGTGTCAGGATTCTGGGTAATTCCTGCAGACACCGGGCTGTTGGGTGAGCAGCCGTGTTCATAACAAGACATTTTGTGGCAAGAGGGACCTAGCGGCAGGCACTACAGGACATTGGTGCCTGTCTATTTCTTGGGGCACCTCTCGTGATTGCTTAAGCCTCTGGAATTTCATGAAAACAGCTAAGACTATTGAGGAAAGGAGAATGCAACATCATTAGTCATTAGGAAAATGCAAAACAATAGCACGGTGAGGCACCACTGCGCATCTACTAGGACTGTTATCAAAAAATGGAAAATAGTTAAGTGTTGGTAAGGATGCAGAAGAATTGGATCCTTTGTCCATTGCTGGTAGGAATGTAAAATGGTACAACCACTATAGAAAACAGTGTGGCAGTGGCTTAAAAAGTCAAACATAGAAATATCATGTGACTCAGTAATCCCACACCTGAGTATATACTCCCCAAAATTAAAAGCAGTGACTTACATAGATGCTTTTATACCAGTGATCATTGCGGCACGTTAGCAATAGCTAAGGATAGAAACAACTCATGTCCATCAATAAATGACTGTTTAAATGAAATGTGGTCTATACATACATACATTGAAGTATTATTTAGCCACAAAGAGAACTGAAGTTCTGATGTCCACTGCAGTGTGGATGAACCTTGAAAGCATTATGCTAAGTGAAATAAACTGGACATGGAAAGCCAAATATTGTATGATCTCATTTATGTGAAATGTCTAGGACAGACAAATGTATAGAGACAGAAAGCAGACTAAATGTTAGCAGGGGCATGGGGGGTACAGGATGGAGAGGGGGAGTATGCTGTCACAGGGTGGGGAGAGCAGCTAGAACCACGTAGTTCTGTGGGGGGGGGTTATGTGGCAGATTGCCTTGGAGTGTAAATTTTCACTTAAAGCACGATGAAATATTCTTTAAAAATGCTTCCTTTTTTCTTCATCTCTGCCATCCTTTCAGAGAGGGCCTTTGCTCAGGACAAGGATCAAAGCTGTAACTGGCAGATTTGGTGCCTGTGTCTAAGAGCCACCACTTCTGGGCAAGTAAAGTTTTGCAAAGAAGAGCAAAGGCTGGATTTCAGCCCCTTTTGGCCCCTAGAAAGGGCATTCCACCTCCTCAACTGTACCCAGCAGCTCTGCCCAAGGTACAGACTTTGAATTTTAAATGAAAAAGAAAGAATAGAAACCAGAGTCCCCTAAGAGTTACTTTCCTAAAGTCATAAAGGATTAGGGCTGATTCAGAACTAGAATTAATATCTCATTAATTCCACTCCAGCACTCCTTAAAATGTTCTGGACACACCAATGGTAATATCATTCCACCGTTACATCATTGACATATTCAACCTTACATTTAAACTGAAGAGTCTGCCTCATTAGACATGGGTGCACTCGGCAGCACACAAACTGAGGGTATGGAATTTCCCAGATTCCACTGACGTATTACGTCTACCATATCATTCGTTCCAGCCAACCTGAGCCTCATAATAATTATGAAAGGGAGTAGTGGTGTACCCCAAAAAGACCAGAACCCATTGCTGTTGAGTCAGTTCCAGCTCATAGCAATCTTATATAACAGTGTAGAACTGCCCAAGAGAGTTTCCAGGGAGAGGCTGGTAGACTCAAAGATTCAAACTGCTGACCTTTCGGATAGAAGCTAAGCTCTTGACCACTGTGCCACCCGTGCTTCTGAATGGGAATGAAGAGAAAAAAAGGGGGGAAATAGAGGAGTAGAGAGGATTTTACTTTCTGGGTTAATTTTAATTTAAATATATAATATAATTTTGATTTAAATATAAAATATTTCTTGTTTTGCACCAGTTGAGGATCTAAGTACTTTCAGGAGGACACATTTCTGAGTTACCTTTCTTTTCCTAACTCGAAATATCTGTCTTTGTTTTGGGATTGGTTTTTTTTTGTTTGTTTGTTTTTTCTTTTTATGGCCCACAAGACAGTCGCCCCAGCACCGTGGCTTGTTTAGTTGAGTTGCAGCTTTGATTCTGCTACCTTTTTAAGATGGTGCCTGCAGCTGCTGTCAGCCTGTTGTACCCTGCAGAGAGGTCACTGGAAGCCAAAACTCACGGGCTGTGGCATCAGACGAGATACTAGTGAGCCATCGTCAATATTTTGAGAATGGGCAAGAAATCAATGTGGAGAATTTGATGTGGCAAGGACTCAGGAAGGAGCATGCCTCTTGCTCCCTCTCTTCCTGAGATACTCCACACCCCTGCCGTGGCTGGAGAGAATGAAGAAGCACCAGCTGGAAACAGCTTTAGCATCTCTTTGTATAAGCCACAAAAGCACCTGCTAGGTACCTGGTACTGTGCTGGCTTTTCTACCCATATTCTTTCCCATTTCCCCCTTATTATTATTATTTTCACATGAGGAAACTAAGAGACAGTAATTTGTCTGACACCACAGATTAGCAAGAGACAAATGAACTTGTTACAGTAAATGGGTCTAGAAGGAACCAGGAAGCAGGGTGGCGCCACCAGGAAATACGAAAAGGAGAGGAAGAAGGGAAATGATTCCACTTACCGTGAGACCAGAACTTAGATGCCAGGACATTAACCTTCCAAGAATATGAACTTGATCTCCAAGTTGAGCCCTGGCACTCAGTCCAGACTTATATTTCCCTTCGCTTTGCTCCCAATCCAGCCCTGGGTGGAGGCATCAGGTAAACTGAATTCAAGCAGCCTTTCTCCCAGTCAGACTAACTTTCATGTGGTTTGCACTCACCTGCATGCACTTGGCTTGCTCCTTTGGACCAATATCCTTCACATCTATTTTTTTTCCAGGATGGTGCTAACATCTCAACCTCTTTTTTCTTCCCACTCCTCATAGACATGAAACTTTTCATTCTGTGTCTGTTGGTGTCTAGCCTGAGGACATTATTACAGATGGGTTTGCAACTTGCTAGCCACCTGGAACAGAAAGGTAAAATCAATATATTCAGCTCACCATCTGTTCACACTGTAACAACACTGTCCTTTGAGGGTATACGTTCAGTAAGTAAGTCCTTTGGTAAGATTTTAAGACCCCAAGACTCGTAAAATTTTGGAGAGTTTCTAGCGTAGTCTTAATTTTCTCTCTCTCTCAAAAAAAGGAAGATTTAGGGAAGGAAATGACCTTTTCTATCTACTAAATAACTATTTAATAGGTCAGTATCAGAACAGTACTGTAGCCCAATTCATTGATTCCCACAAGCACTTACTGATGCTCTGCCTTACCCAAAATTTTCTGATAAAGACATTAGAGGGTGCAGCAATGATGAAAGAACCAAAATCCATCAACCAGAGTTTGAAGAAAAACATGTGGTCATTTTTAGGCTAGCTTGGTGACTCGGTGGCTTTCATTTTCCTTAGTGAACTTTTTACTCTCCCCAGAAGGAAGGTGTAGATGAGGATGTGCTGCTGTTGAAGAAGTTTGATTAGGTCTTGCTGTAGGGTTTATGATGGATCATCATTTCCAGTAACTCACAAAACTTGGAAAAAAGCTATAGTTTATCAATATGGTTAGAGTTTCTTTTTCCTTTGTGGTAATAAATGTATTGAAATGCTATGTTGGCAGAGGCTGATGAAGAAGGCCTGTGGCTGGCCTGTGTCTGACACATTTGAAGTAGATGTTATCCTTGCCCTCAAGGAACTTATGATCTGGCAGATTTGCTGAAGCAATGTAACAATAGCGTTGATACAGGGAAGAATTTTGTAAAGATCCAAGAGAACTGCAAGATAAGAGCATCTGAGAGTGCAGTGGGATGTTTCTGACACTGCTATCTTGATATTGCTGACTCCTCAGCATGGCTTTTTATGTCACCATCTGCTGAAGCTGGGGGTGGTGAGGAGAGGATAAGGAAGAGTGAGAGAGTGTCTGTTTTACATTTCACTTGATATAACTTGAAAATGAATGGTTATGAAAGTAGTAGAGGATTACTCACATAAATAGGTCTATAATGTAGAAGGAGGAATTTAAAGCATTATACTGAAGTCAGAAATAACAAAGAAAAAATTTGCTCAATTTGACTATATCACACGTAAACGCACATGCACAAACACATACAAATATAAATGAACTAGAAAACAAACAGGCCGGAAATAATATTTGCAAACTACATACATTTTTTAACATTAGTTTAAGTTTGCCTTAATTTTGTGCTTAACTTGGATCCTTACAAAGCTCTGCTGTGCCTCAATATAACACCAGTTTATAGAAACGAAAATATACACATCTGAGAAATGGTCACCAACCAAACCAGAGGAGACAGCAGAGGCATGACAACTAAACACAATGTGGGATTTTGGATTACAGCTTCAAACGGAAAAACAGGCATTAGTGGAAGCACGTATGAAATTAATAATGTCTGACTAATTCTATAGATTCAGTAGTAATAGAGCACCAAGGGTAAGTTCTCAGTTTTGATATTTGCTCCATGGTTATATAAGATACTATCATAAGAAGATGTCAAGTGAAGAATACATGGGAAATTTCTGTCCTGTTTTTGCAACTCTTCTGTAAATCTAAAATTATCTCAGATTAGTTAAGATAAGAAAATGGGCAAAGAATGTGTACAGATAATTCAAAAGAGTAAATAAATAAAAATGAATATGGTCAATGAAATGTAGAAAAATGTCTGTCACTAATAATCACAAAAAGGAAATATTGTGTATATACATAACGTATCACACACACATCATGGACATCATGACTGGTACAGTAGAAGATCAGCAAAAAAGAGAAAGACCCTTAACAATACAGACTGACAGAATGGATACAATGGGCTCAAGTCTAACAATGATTTTGAGAATGGTGCAGGACCAGGTAGGGATTTGTTTTGTTGTGCTTGGGGTCATCATGAGACAGAACCAACTCACAACATCACACACACACACACACCCCCTTTGAATTAGCACAGGCAACAAACATCAATAATATCCACTTCTGATAGTGGTATAAAGTGGTGAAAAGTGTAAAACGATATACTTTGCTTTATTTCTGCCTTCACCATCTGTGATGGTTACGATTGTATATTAATTTAGTTAGACCATGATTCTCAGTATTTATACGTGCAGTTTAAAGGAAGTTTCCTTGAAAGTGTGGCCTGTGTGTGTACTTAAGCAGATGTTCTGGTTTTTTTTGCTTGCTCTGGATCCTGCACCTGCCTCTGGTTCACCTGACCTGCAGCTCTTGGGATGTGAGCTATCTTCTTGGGGAGTTCTTACGACCAGTTGACTGAACAAGAGAAAACTCATGCCTGGTTTACAGATGGTTTTGCATGATATGCTAGCACCACTTGAAAGTGACCAGTACAGCAACATAGCCCCTTTCTGGGACCCCTCTGAAGGAGAGTGGCAAATGGAGATCCTCTCATTGGGCAAACTTTGAGCAGAGCACAGGTTGTTCACTTTGTCTGGAAAGGTAAATGGCCAGATTTGCAGTTACACACTTGGAAAGAACACGACTGTAAAGCCAGAGACAAGGATTTAGCGGGGAGAGGTGTGTGGATAGTCCACTCTGAACAGGCCGAAGAAGTGAAGATATTTGCGCCTCATGTAAACACACAGCAAAGGATCACCTCAGCAGAGGATGATTTTAACAACCAAGTGGATAGGCTGATGAGTTCTGTGGGAACCAGTTGTCCACTTTTCCCAGCTACTACTGTCACTGTTCAAGGGGCTTATGAACAAAGTGACTATGGTGGCAGGGATGGAGCAATATGGACTCAGCAACTTGGACCTCCATTCACCAAGGCTGATTTCTCTACAGCTAATGCTGTATACCCAATCTGCCAGGAGCAGAGACCAACATTGTCACTGAAATGGCATCATCACTCGAGTGATCAACCAGCAACATGGTGGCATGTTGATTACATTGGACCACTTCTATCACAGAAAGGGTAACGTTTTGTCCTTACTGGAATAGACACTTACTCTGGATATGGATTTCCCTTTCCTGCATGTAATGCTTCTGCCAAAACTACCATCTATTGGTTTACAGAATGTCTTATCCACCTTCATGGTATCCCAGACAGCATTGCTTCAGATTAAGGGACTCACTTCACAGCAAATGAAGTATGGAAGTGGGCCCACACTCATGGAATTTATCAGTATAACCATGTTTCTCATCATCCTGAAGCGGCTGCCTTAACAGAATGATGTAATGGCCTTCCAAAGATGCAATGATGGCACCAGCCAGATGGCAGTATTTTCCAGGGTTGGGGTAGTGTTCTGCAGAGTCTGTATATGCTCTAAACCGGTATCTGATATGGTGTACTTTCTCCCAAAGGCAGAATTTGTGAGTCCAGGAATCAAGGGGTCGAAATGAGAGTAATACCATTCACTACTAGCTGTAGAGACCCACTTGAAAGATTTTTGCTTCCTGTCCCCATGACTTTATGCTCTGCAAGTCTAGAGGCCTTAGTTCCAAGGGAAGGAATGCTTCCACCTGGGGATACATTGCTGATTCCTTTGAACCAGAAGCTAAGAATGCTGCCTGACTGACTGCTTTGGGGTTCTTTATGCCTCTGAATCAACAGGAAAAGAAGGGAGCTATCATACTGGGTGGTGTGAGTGATTTTAACTACCAAGAGGAAATTGGATTGATATTATGTAATAGAGGTAAAGCCGAGTATTCTGGATTGCAGGCAATCCCTTAGGGCATCTCTTAGTACTAGCATGCCTTGTGATTCATGTCAAAGGATACCTACAGCAACCCAATTCCAACATGACTACCAATGACCCAGATCCTTCAGGATTGAAGATTGGGGTCACCCTACCAGACAAAGAATGACAACCAGCTGAGGTGCTTGCTGTGGGCAAAAGGAATACAGTGCGGGTGGTAGACGAAGGTAGTTTTAAATACCAGCACAAACAAGGACTGTATAATTGTTTTGACTTTCTGCTTTGTATGTATGCATTAAATATTTATGTTTTCTTCTCTTATAAAATATAAGGCATAAATCAAGCTAGTGCATTTTCAGTTGTACATGTGTTAGTTGTATCATGTCAAGTGTGAATATCATTTTATCATTGTCTTTATTGAGAACTTGTGTATAGTTTTAGGAGATATGCACATGTGGCAGGTTGACAAGGGGTGGACTGTCATAGCGAAGATTGTGTGTCAACAGAAGCATGCCATGATTCTCAGAGGTTATATGTGGTCACTCCCAAGATTGCATCTGTTGTGAGTAGCCAATCATTTGAAAGGGAACATCCTTAGAGGTGTAGCCTACATCTACATATAGGCAAGTGTTCTGTCTTTTTTGCTTGTTCTGGATTCTGTGGCCACCTCCCGTTTATCTGACAGTTGGATCTTGGGACTTGAGCTATCAGTGAAATTTGCAGATCTTGGAATTTGTCAATTGTCACACCTTGAGAGTGGAATCCTGCTCTCTGATATGTTGGTCTTGGGTTCACCAGGTCTTATGGCTACATGAATTGAGAGAAGATCCTATTCTGGCCCACAGACTTAGGACATTCCAGCCTCTATAATTGCATGATCCATTTCTTTGATATAAATCCCTCTGTCTACATATATTTACATGTTTCACTGCTTTTGTTTCTCTAGAGAAACTCGGTATGAGACACCTGGTCTCTGCTGTTTGACCTGGGCTATGTCTCTCAGCCTGAGCACTAGGGAGGTCTTTAAATCTGGACTCCATTACTTCTTCTGAGTGAGTGGGAAGTGGCTTGACAATACACATACATGCCCAGAGTCACTCCATGACCTTGTTAGCTAGGAGAGTTTTATTTTCTGATAAATGAGTCTGGTTTTATAAGTCCCTTGGTGGTGCAAATGGTTAATGTGTTGGTGTGCTAATGGAAATGTGTAGGTTTGAGTCCACCCAGAGGTTCCTCAGAAGAAAGTTCTGGTGATCTACTTCGCTCAGATCAGCCGTTGAAAACCCTGTGGAGCACAGTTCTACTCCGGTACACATGGGGTTGCCATGAATCAGAATGTGGACTCCATCACAACCAAATGGCTTGATCTTAGAGATGATCTATTTGGCTACCAGAAATAATGGCTTATATTTGTATAGTGCTTTGCTACTTATAAAGAACTTGCACTCTCCATAATTTTATTTAGCCTTCACAATCATATCATTTTGCCCAGAAACATAGAGAAGTGAGCTTCCCACTTCCCAGTTCCCAACACTGGGCTATTGTTTCCAAGTCCTGTGATGTATCCCTCATTCCACAGTTGCTCCAAAGATAAACTGGGAATCACTGTGAATTCTGGAGGAAATTATCCTAACACAGAAAATTACGCCAGTCCCTGGAGAAGAGCAACATGCTTGATAGAGCAAAGGGTCAGCAAAAAAGAGGAAAATTGTCAATAAGATGAACTGACACAGTGACTGTAACAATGGACTGGAGCATAACAATGACTATGAGGATGGTGAATGACTCGGCAGTGTTTTGTTCTGTTGTACATAGGGTTGCTATGAACTGGAACCCAGTAGATGGCACCTTACAACAGCATGGTCACGTGGGTATAAGGGCAGCAGTGGATAACACACAGATTGGAGAGATGGAGAAAGAAGTTGAGAGAAAACAAAGGATTTTAGTAGAATACACTTGAAGGGGAAGAAACCCTGTGGAAACCCCCGGGAGAAAATCACCAAAAATTGTGGATGAGAAATCAGTAGAAGTGTCTGAAATAGATAAGCAGAGTATGATTTAGTCTCTAACTTCTGGTTGCTTAATTCCCAGAACTGCTTGCTGTCAGGTCTGCACAGATCAATTGGTCTAAGGCAGTAAGAGACCTGTTGAGAGTAACATCAGGAAGAAGAAACAGCATATTCTGTGGTGGAAGGCTTAGATTTTCTCAGCAGTCAGGCAAGACATGTAAAGGAGAGGATGTTTCTAGCTGTTACTTCTCACCTGGGCAAACCACTGACATCCTAGGCCTGGGCTGCCTCATCTTCTCTTACCGGGCTGGGTGAATGTGAGGGTGAAGTGAGCTGATGCAAAGAACCCAGAGCGGAAATCGAGGCCAAATTGGCACAACTAGCATTTTGTTAAGAGAGCCTTTGGCACCTCACATTGGTGAGTGGTGTCTGAGGTCTTAACAGCTGCCAAGCTGCCATCTGTGGGTACAGCAAACGGTCCCAACTCAGCAGGAATGGATGATCACCAAGGACCAAAATGATGTGGGGGAAAGAGAACCCAGAAGACAGAGAGACCCACGTGAGTGAGTGACTACACTGACTTGTGACTGGAAGAAGTAGACAGTGCCTGGCCACCACCAGTGATAGCCGTGATGGAGCTCACAAAGTTGAGCCTCACTGGCAAAACAAGAATAAAAAGATGTACACCCTGAGATCTCCACTAAAAGACTGCAATTCATGGCCCGGGGCTCTGGGAGCTTGGCCCCTGGCCTTGATGCTTCCCCTGTCCATAAATCATAATGGAGGTCAACTCTTCAGACAGGAATGGATTGGACTTAGCAACACAGAGTGATCATATCATGTGTGCACTTTATGGTTCTGTGCATCCATAGGCTGTCGTCCCGCTGACTTCTTACCGGAGGCGGGAGAGTGGGTGGAGAGAAGGGGAGAGGAGATTGTTGGGAGGGTAAGACACGTATGGAGTGGAGAGGAAGAGTGTGCTGTCGCTGGGCAGGGAGAGCAGTGGGAGCTGCATATAGGTGGGCACTCAAGTTTATACGGGAATGTACATTTTCACTCAATCACAGTAAGAGAAAGAAAAACAAACACTCAGAATGCAGGGCAAGGAGACAGCAGAGTGGAAGCGATGAGCAAAGTGGTTGAGAGCGCAGGCTTTGGAGACAGATTTTCTAGTTCACATCGGATGCTGCCACTCTGCCTTTTGCAAGTGCCATACCAACCTTGTGCCTCACCTTCCTCTTCTGTAAAATGAGAATAAAAAGTATAATGTTCAGATTAAATGAGTGTCTCTAATATATAAGCATTTAATAAATTTCAGTGGTAATTATTATGATTACCACTACTACTCTGTTCACTATGATTGCCTGATATCTGGATTTATCCACACTCATCTCTTTCAGTAGCTCCCAGTTGTTTACAGCTCCTGAACTCAACCCCAAATCTATTGAACCTAAATCTCTTTGGTGGGATTCCTTTTTGTTGCTGATAGTTGCCTTCAAGTCAGCTCAGACTCCTGGTGACTCCATGTACAATAGAATGAAATGTTGCCCAGTCCTGTGCCATCCTCAAGTCTGTGGTTGCATCCCCTGTGTATTTTGAGTACCTTCTAATCTAGGGGTCTCATCTTCCAGTACTGTACCAGATAATGTTCTGTTGTGACCCGTAGGGTTTCATTGCCTCATTTTTGGAAGTAGGTTTCTAGGCATTTCTTTTTTGTCTTGGTTTCAAATCCAAAGACAGACAGGCAGGCAGACAGACAGATAGACAGGCAGGCAGACAGGCAGGCAGACAGGCAGGCAGACAGACATACAGACAGACAAATAATCCAAACTGACTGCTGTTGAGCCATTTCTCATTCATAGCAACCCTATAGGACAGAGTAGAACTGTCCCATGTGGTTTCCCAGGAGCAGGCAGTGAATTCAAACTGCTGACCTTTTGGTTAGCAGCGGAACATTTAACTACGGTGCCACCAAGGCTCCATAGTCTGGAAGCATCACTGAAACCTCAACACCGTGGGTGATCCTGCTGGTGTTTGAAATACTGTGGCATAGCTTCCAATATCGCAGCAACACACAACAGACCACAGTTTAAAAACCTGATAGACAGGTGGCAAGATAGGTGCCCAAGATGCAACTCTGAGAAACACTGGTCTAGGAGCAAACTCCTCCTCCGGGAACTGGAACCAATTTACTATGAAGCTTCTATCTCTCAGGCATTGCTTACCTCTCCTCAGCTCTCGGCCTGCTAGCCTTGTCTTCCTCTCTGACTACCAAAGGACTCTATTTTTTCAGGTTTGTTTGTGGAATTGCTGTTCTCCTTAAGCATTTCCTGCATCCTCTCCGTGCTCAGCTCTTCACACTGCCTGAAAAGCTTTTCCTTCCCCTACCATCGTCAACCTTCCCCAGTGTAGCTGTGTGTCACTGCCATATCTCGTTTCTTCTCTTTCTCTTTACCCAATGGAATTCTTCATGCAGGCGATAGACCTTGTTGCCTCCTTACTAGACCTGTACCCCAGCTCACCTGAAGTTTCCCTTCAGCCGCAAACTGGATTAAAATTGGGAGAAACTGAGGACCCTGATGTCATCAGCAGGGGTCTCCTCATACACTGATGGCTGGGGTGTGGGTGAAGAGAAGTTCCCATAGGAGGCACATACTACACTTCCTCTCAGTCTCTGATACAGGAACTTTATGCTTGTCAAGCCCTTCTCCCATTCACATCCCACTTCCTTGGGTTTGGTCCAATTTCTTCGAACTGCTCTGTTGCCACTTTGCTCCCCGACCACTGTCATTGCCCACATAGGATGTAGCGTCTCCCCACTGCCTTTGCTAAATGTTTAAAAGAAGTCAATATGACTATGACCTTTGATCTGTTCTGCCTCCTTCAGGACTGCTGAACACAATATTCTGCTCCAACAAGAGGTAAATTCATGAGTCTGGGTCTTGAAAGATTACAATGACAAGGAGGTCGGAGAGGAAGATTGAGGCCACAATCCAGCCCACCTGGGAGGCTTCCCTGGAGACATAGTTACTAGCCAAGTGGCAGACAAGTAGCAGACATCCCTGGTGTGTCTGCTGTGTGTATTGGTGCCTGGAGCTAACATATGTACTTTCAGGCCTGTGCTTTGGTTTTGTTAGCAGATCTTGTTTGTCTTCCCGCCAGCCATTTCCTGCCATGGTGGAGGGTGAGAGCGGCAATAGTTAGGGTGGAAGAAATGTGCTGTGACTTTAGGATGTTGTATTTAGCACCCCAAAATGGTTCCCAGAAGCCCCTTAGAGTTAAAGTCTTGGCTGAGGAAGGCTCTCAGTCCTCCCACTTTGTCATTTCTCAAAGGGTAGGGGAAGACACAGAGAAGATACAAACAATGGCTCTACACCTGTCGTATGTTTATTAACTCCTTTCTAGACAAGTGCTATTTCTTTTCCGTTAACCAAAGCTGACCTTTTAGCAAGGACAGATATATGATTTACATTTTAATTTATTCTTACGTTGAGTCAACAGTCCTGAAAATATATGCTGTGTAGGACCTTGAGACGGAGATGCTGGGAACAAGACTTGATGAGGTGGCTAACAACACAGGCCCTGGAGTTGAGTAGTCACAGTGAATGGCTCTTGAATGGAATTAGGCAACTCTGGTATAAGAACAGGAAGGACTCTGTAGGTATCATAACAATGTATGGAAGGCGCTGAAGAGCCTTCTCTGCTGCAGTGATAGAGGGAGTGTCAAAGCAGAGATAGCACCTGGGGTAGCCTTGAAGGACAGGTGGGCACTTGTAGCTAGACAGATGGGTGAGTAGACCTGGGAAAGGCATCAGCCTGTACAAATGTGGGAAGGTTCGGACATATTCGGAAAGTAAATAATGCTTGGTTTGGCTAAAGCCTAGGGTTTCTGCAGAACACTAAATGAAAAGTCTGGAAAATTTGGCCAAGGCAAGTGGGTAGAAGACAAAAGGGCTAGGCCTTAATTTGGTAAAAAATACAGAGTCACTAAAAAGTAGCCTTTTACAGATAAATGTTGAACGTGACAATGAATTTAGCTTTAGGAAGCTGAGTCTCACCTACTAGACCACAAAGACCATTCAGGACTTGAACTGAACTTAACAGCTTGCAAGCAATGGCCTGGTGGCAGCATGAATAGAAATTAAGAAAATAAAGAAAGAAAGAAAAGAGATTTCAAATGTGTTGGATCCGATGGCACTTGGCTTAGCTGGCCTGAGGGAGAATGAGCAGGATTTGGTGAATGTTGGGGCATGGTGAGTGGGTCACAAAGATGGCTGAGTTGTCAGGAAACCATTTGTATTTCTATAAACTGAGTCCTGCTGGTCAGAAAGCTACTCAGTTCAGTATTTTCAAATATTTATTAAATGCTTATTGTGTCTTATGAAAGAATAAGCAATCCCCAGTGCAAGCGACCAAAGTGTGCAAAACACAGTCTTTGCACCAAATAAAAAAGGAACTTAGAGAAGAGCCTAGGCCAGCCTATGCTGTTCCCTGTGGGAAAAAATAAAAGATGATTAAATGTTTTATTTAGGTTCTAATATCCATTAGGCACCTCTGAGTGGCACAAGTGGTTAAGTGGTAACTGGAAGGTTGCTGATTTTTGTCCACTCAGAGGTACTATAGAGGAAAGTCCAGGTAATCTACTTTAGGGAAAAAAAAAAAATCACCCAGCAAAAACCTTATGGAGCAGTCTCTATTTACTCGTGAAGTCACCACGAGTTGGAATCCTCTTGACGGCAGCTTCTTTGGCTTTGGATTTTAATATCCATGAAGACGACATGAATAAAGGAAAAGGGAACAAACTCACTAATTCCCTGTGAATATCTTGGACAGCTCAATGATTTTGTTTCCCTCAGTAACGATTTCTTTTGGGCCTCACAAGGGCAATGCAACAAGTCACAAAGCTAAGTAAGAGACCATCTCTCCCCTGCGGCCTCTCCCAGCTGGTAGAGATGACCAGACAAGCAGGCAAAGAACTACCTAAACGAGGGTCCTAAGGAAGAGGACAAGGGCCAAGTGGTATGGCATTGGGAGGAAGGTCTCAAGCCTCAGTGAGGGAAAGGAATTGAGAAGAGCATTCGTGGGAGAGGTGTTATTTAAAGGTTTGGTCAGGGTAGGACTTCAATAGGCAGACACAGGAGAAGGAAAGGGACTTTGCTGGTGAGCGAACACGAAAAGCGAAGGAAAAGCAAGGACCCAGGGAACACAAGGCATGTTTGGGGGAGTGTTCAGAAGAAGCAGAGGCTGGATGTAGCCTTGTTTATATTGATTTTGCTTTGTTTTGTTAATAAAGTCAAGAGTAACAGTTTAAAATCTAACTAACTGCTTTGGAAGTTGCGATTCTGTTGTTTTGAGTTATATAATGTTCTGAGTTTCTTCTACCTAGGAGACAGCCCTGTTTGCTAGCCATTTGTTAAAAGGTCTTTGGTTAAGTCACTTTCCTCCTCCCAATGCATTTTTTATCTGCTAGGTTTGACTTCCTGTGGTAAAGTATACTTGAGAGGGAGACTTTTATTACAGTCTAAGTAGTAGAAATCACGTTGTTTCCCTTTAGAGTCTATTTGGGAACACTGAGATGTGTGTGTGTGACAGGACCTATTTAGAAGTGTATGGAAATCATCAGGTTTTGTAGATATGTTTATGAAATCTCAAATGCTCAAGCAAGGCAAGGACTAGGCCAAAGTTAGTTTTTGTAAACCCTCTTACTTCATTATTCTGGCGCTTTCTTCTCTCTCAAAATTGTTGACTCATGAAAGAGCAACTAGAAATATCAAGACAAAAATACTGTTTTTTCATTCTAAACAAGAGTAGAAGGGTGAAAGAAAAATTTAATCAACTTAATTATCAATAGTAAATTGCCAGTAATTGTTAATTGTGTTCTTCTGGTAGAAACCTTGGTGGCATAGTGATTAACAACTATGACTGCTAACCAAAAGGTCAGCAGTTTGAATCTACTAGGAATTTCTTGAAAACTCTATGGGGAAGTTCTGCTCTGTCTTGTAGGGTCACTATGAGTCAGAATTGACTCAGTGGCAATGGCTAACGGGTTATTCGCTGGGTAACATTACAGGTGTAATTGAAGTTAATGCAGAAATAGTTTTTTATTTTTATTATTTTCTAGAACATAGTAGGATGAGGTGGTTGGAGGTGGAGAGATTCTTGTAAAAACAGAAAGAATCCTAATAAGTGCATATAAATAAAATTCTAGACACATCTCCGTATGTGAGAACTTGGTATCCAATGATGCATTCTCTGCTGGTAGAAGTTGTGCATGTAGACATTCAAAGAGTTTTTTTCAGTGCATTGGCTGTTCTTTGGACAATAGAGCAGGTCTAGACTAGATTCAGTGCAAAATTACAGGAGTTTGTTGTGCCAGTCTCCGTAAGCATGCTGCACTTAGAACAAAATGAATATGTAACTTACCAAACAAAAGATTATAAATTCATTTTGCTAGGGGCAGAATGTCCCCGAATGTTACCTCTAGCTTTCCTGAGGCTGGGAATTAGAGATCCGCAAAGAAAATCATCCACATGACACATTTTGATGTTTCTCATACATTATTGTTTCCTGTTTATTTCTGTTTTTACTTTTTTTGTGCTTCAGATTAAAGATAATTTCTCACTCAAAAATTTTTGCACACATTACTTTGTGACATCAGTTGAAGTTCCCGCAATGTGACACCACACTCCCTCTTTCAACTCCAGGTCCCGGTGTCCACTTATCCAGTTCCTTTCCCTTCCTGCCTTCTTGTTTTGTTTTAGGACAAGAGTTGTCCATTTGGTCTCATATGTGTTACTGCACTAGGAAGCGTGTTAATTAAGTGTTTACAGGTCTAACATCTGTCTCAAAGGTTGACTTCAGTTATGTCTATAAACAAAAACAAAAAACTTTGAACTAATTCAGTTGGACATTTGAAACTCTGGAAGCTCTGAAATGCTTAAGTGTTATAGGCCCCCCCAAAAGGTATGTTTTACAGAAAACCTCCTTAATATAAACAGAAAAGAGCCTAACAAATAAAACACATCTAAGAATTTTCTGAAATATTTAACAATAGTCTGTATAATCACAGTTTCTTATTTTTCACAAGGGCATATTAGCGCATAGAAAAGCAAGGACATAATGTAGAGTTAACTCCCTAAATAATCATTTGATAACTTCCTTTTCTGATGCACTGGCTCAGAAGCTTGACCACCTGCACCATCTTGCCTCTTCTCAGCAAAGTAGTAGTGGTGGGGAAATGGCAGAGAGCACTGACTCACAGGAAACATTCTCCTGTCTGGAGTAAATAGCAAGGAAAAATCAAGTCAGCATCATTTACCAATCTCGTTTTTAATTGCCTAATGTGCCTTTGTTCATTGGAAGGGAAATAAGTGAATAAGGGCTGGTGAAAGCTTAAGGACTTGCATTATTACCTTATACATTTGTTTAGATCGTTTTCCACTGTCTACCTGAGGTGCAGTTATTTATTAGTATAATATGGTTACAGATCTATCTGTAGGGATTGAAAATAGAAATTGAAACTCCCTGATGATTTAGCTGAAAGTTACTGGAGCATTCTTGAGCCTATCAGAGTTACAAGGGAAACCACATTAAGAAAATGCCAGCATTAGTTGCTATTAAATGGATATTCAAGCATCGTTATCCACAAAGGACTGATCTGATTTATAATCTCCTATGTTGTTGTCATTTGGTGCTGATGAGTGGCTTCTGATTCATAATAACACTACTCCTTGAATAAGGGGATAATGTTAGCTGCAGGTTCAGAGGAAAGTGGATGACTGGAACAACATTAGGAAGAGTGATCACCCGTTTTAACACATAAATCAGGACATACAACCAAGGATTTTTCCTTGATTTGCTAATTTACTTACATCTTTAAAGAGCATTCTCACTTAACAAATTATAATTATAGAAAACAGGGGTTGAGACCAATATGGCAGACTAGACACATGTCTCCTCAATTCCTTCTGAGAACTAAGCCCTGAGTTAATAATTGAACAAAACACTCTGTACACCCAGGAAGCCCTAGGATACAGTATAGGGTTGTCAGATTGGACTATGTGCCACTAAATGGGAAACTACCTTTTTCTGAAGAAGGAGCATGTGCTGAGCCCCACTCCTGATGACTCACCACTTGAGTGGACAGCAAGTACTGACACTGTCTTTGTTATTTGGAAGACAGGAGATGGGTATGAACTGGCAGACATGCTGAACTGCAGTGCTAAAGTAAAAGCTTACAGCACAGCAGAAAGAAAGTGCATGGGATAGTCACATTTTGAAAGCCTGGATATTGACTGGGGGTACCACTTCATCCTCTCTTTTCTGAGCTGCACCACAGCTTCTGTGGTTTTGCAGTGGGAAAGACAACTCAGCTGGGATGCCACCTTGGTTGGCTGTGAGATAGGACCACACAACTGGAGGCCTCAGCAGGAGTTAATTCTCAAGCTGAGAAGCAGTGCCAGTCTGAAAAGTGCTTTTCCAGCAGAAAGGCTCTGCAGGACCGTGTTCCCTTATGGGAGTGGCCCAGGCAAGGACAGCAGCAAGGCTGTAACCCCTCCATAACTGAATTATTTCATACCATATGGGAGTGGCTAAAGAGGTGCTTCTATTGTCAACCAGAAGGTAGGAGCTGCCACACCTGATGGCCTGATTGATTTTAGTAGCTGTTGGTCAACTTCAAGCTTCTTAAAATAAGATTATCTAGAGAAATTACTATTGAGCAGCCCAGGAGCAACTCTTCCAGCCTTTACTGACCCACATCATAGGGTCAGCTGATGGCTGCCCTGTGAACTCATAAGTAGGGATCCATCTTTGCCAGCCAGGAGGCAGAGCCTGCCACCCCAGGGATTCCACTGGGGCCAGTCTCTGCAGTACAGAGAGGTGGCTGGTGATGAACTCCCTTATCAGAACTATACCTCACCTCCAGTTGAGGTAACACCAGAGCCACTAGATGGTGTGATGGCAACAAGCCATTCCTGTTTGGAGAAACAGTCTACTATGGATCTGGAAACAAGGATAGAGTAGCTGGGGCAGGGGACAGGGGATCATGCTGTTAGGTGAAATCGATGCCAATTGGCACAACTGGAGTTTTGCTAAGAGGGCTCTCTGCACCCCACATTGGTGAGTGGCGTCTGGACTCTTAAAAGCTGCCAAGGTGCCATCCAAGGGCACAGCAAATGGTCCCAACTCAGCAGGAATGGATGCTCACTGAGGACCAAAATGACATGGGCTAAAGACAACCCAGAAGATAGAGAGACCCACATGAGTGGGTGCTTACATTGACTTAGGACCGGAAGAACTGGATGGTGCCTGGCCACCACCAGTGATAGCTGCAAATGGAGCTCACTAAGTTGAGTCTCACTGGCAACACAACAATAAAAAGGGGTGTATCCTGAGATCTCCACTAAAAGACCTCAATTGATGGTCCAGCAGTTTTGGGGTTCCCCTGGGAGCATGGCCCCTGGCCCTGATGCTGCCCTTGCCCATAAATCATAATGAAGGTCCACTCTTCAGACACAAATGGATTGGACTTGGCGATGCAGAGTGACCATATATTGGATGCACTTTATGGTTCTATACATCTATAGGATATTATCCTGCTGACCTCTGGCTGGAGGAAGGAGAGTGGGTGGAGAGGAGGGGAAAGAAGACTGTTGGGAAGATGAGACATGTATGGAGCAGAGAAGAATAGTGTGCTGTCACCAGACAGGGAGAGCAGTGGAAGCTGCATATAGGCAGACATGTAAATTTATATGGGAATGTACATTTTCACTCAGTTATACTAAATAAAAATTTAAAAAAAGATAAAAAAAAAACCTCCTGGATGGAGAAGGCTTTCTGAAATTATCAGAAGTTGAATACAAAATGCAGCAGAGCAAAATGAAACATTAAACAAGTTTTTTGAACTTATGGAATAACAACAATCTGAAATCCAGCAGATCAACAACAAAATTACAGAATTAGACAATTCAAAGCCAAAAGAGCAGAACTGAGAAGACAGAGGTTAGAATTAGTGATCCTGAAGAAAGAGCAACTGACACCAGCATTTATGAGAAGAAATCAGAAAAAAGAAATAAGACAAATGAAGAAGCATTAAGAAACATATGGGACTCTATTATTCCCCTATTAAGAGGAATAATCTATGATTAATTGAAGTTCCTGAATAGGGAGGGATAACTGAAAATACAGAGTATTGTTGTTGAGTTGCTGACAGAAATCTTCCTGAAATTAAGAAAGAAGAGAACACAGATATCCAAGACATGTATTGAATGCCACAAAAACTAGACCCCAAATGAAAGACGCCAACACATATTATAATCAAGCTTGATAAAAATGAAACATAAACAGGTCCTTTTAAAGACAGTGAAGCTCAAAGCAAAGCTAACATTCAGAGGAAAGTTGTATAGGCTTTCATCTGACTTCTTGGCATAAATGATGTTGGCAAGGAGGCAGTGGGATGAAACATTCAAAGCCTTGAAGGAGAGAAACTTCCAACCAAGAATTATATATCCTACAAAATTGTATCTCAAATATGAAGATGAAATTAAGGTATATATACATAAACAGAAGCTTAGAGACTTTGTAAAAACCAAACCAATACTACAAGAAATACTGAAAGAAGATCTTTGCTTAGAAAAGCAAAACTAGTAAGTGTGTACTTAAGGAGTCAGTGCAGGACACAGCATCCAGAATTCTACTCAGTTAGGGAGGTCACAAAACTCAGTCAAAGCTACAGTATTAAAGGAAGGGAAGCAGTGGTCATATCACGGAAACTATGAGACCCTCATACTAAAAAGAGGGATACATCACAGTAGTTATAGTCCTTTCAGATGAAGAGGAAGTTAAAAAGATATGCAGAAGTTAAAATCTGGTTTAAACCTAGACTATTAAGGGGGATTTCAGGGATGGCCACAAAGAACAATAAGAATGCAATTTGTCAAAACAAGAAATGTTACAGGAGTCTCAACAACCACAAAACCAACACTGAAAGAGATGAAAAGTTAATCCGTAAAGAAGATTGACTCAGAACAGAATATTACGAGCAACATAGAAAACACTAACACAAAAATAAATGCATCAAAATGACAGCACTAAACACATACCTATCAATAACTACACTGAATGCAAACAGACTGAACACTCCAATAAAGAGACACAGAGTGACATCCTGGATCAAAAGACATGGCCTGTCTACATGTTGCTTAAAAAAAAATCATACCTTAGACTCCAAGATACAAACAAACTGAAAATCAAAGGATGGAATAATACATACCAAGCTAGCAACATACAAAGAAGAGCAGGTGTGGTAATACTGATCTCAGATAAAATAGATTTGAATGTAAAATCCACCGTCATGGACAACAAAGGTCACTATTTTTGTTAAAAGTTTCGATATGCAAATAGAACTTAATGATATTAAATATTTATGCACCCAAATACCAGAGCATCTAAATATGTTGAACGAACACTGAGTGCATTGAAAAATGAGATAGATCACTTCACAATAATAGTTGGAGACTTCAGCACTCCACTTCAGTAAGAGATGGATCATCCAAAAAAAGCTCAGTAAAGATAAAGAAGATTTTATTGTGACAATTAACCAATTAGACCTCATCGACATACATAGAACTTTTTACCCATTGACAGATAAATATACCTTCTCCAATCCACGTGGAACATTTTCCAGAATACCATGTGTTAGGACATAAAGCAAATCTTAACAAACTCCACACCACTGAATTATTGTGAAGCGTCTTCTCGGACCATAAAGCCATAAAAGTCAAAATCAGTAGCAGAAGAAACATAGACAGAAATTTGAATTTGTGGAAACAGAACAACAGCTTGCACAAAAATCCATGGGCTATAGAAGAAATCAAAACAAAAACACAGAAATGTATGGAATCAAATGAGAATGAAAACACATCCTGCCACAATCTATGGGGTACAGCCAAAGCAGTGTTCAGAGACCAATTTAACTTTATAAATGCTCACATCTGGAAGGAAGGAAGGAAGGACCCAAACCAAAGGATTAAGTCCACATCTTGAACAAGTAGAAAGGGCGCAACAGACTAACCACTCAGGCACTGGAAGAAAATAGATAACAAAGACTAGAGTAGAATTAAATGAATTCGAGAATAGAACAATTGAAAAAATTAACAAAACCAAAAGATATTTTTTCTTGAAGACCAAAAACATTGATAAACCACTGGCTAAACCTAAGAAAGAAAAACAGGAGAGGAAACAAGCAGCCAGAATGAGAAATGAGACAGCAGATATCACCACAGACCCAGCTGAAATCAAAAGTATCATTAAAGAATACTATGAAAGACTGTACTCCAACAAATTGGAAAACCTAGAGGAAATGGACAAATTTCTAGATTCACATCACCTACGAAAATCATCACAAGGAGAAGTAGAACAACTTAATAAACTCATTACAAAGGAAGAGATTGAAAAAGTAGTCAAAAACTACAAACCATAAGAAGTCCTTACCCAGACAGCTTCACTGGAGAATTCTACCAAACTTTCAGAAAAGTTAACTCCAATACCACTGAGACAATTTCACAGCAATGAAAAGGATGGAATACTGCTAAATTGATTTTATGAAGGCAGCATAATCCTGATACCAAAGCCAGGGAAAGATCCCACAAAAAGGAAAATCACAGACCAATATCACTCATGAACGTAGGTACAAAAATCTTCAACAAAATCCTTGCCAATAGAATTCAACAACAATCAAAAAACTAATTCATCATGACTAAGTTGGATTCATACCAGGGATGCAAGCCTTGTTCAGCATCAGAAAAACAATTAATGTGCTCAAACCACATAATTAACACAAAAGATGAGAATCACCTGATTTTGTCAGTTGTTGCAGAAAACGCATTTGACAAAATCTAGTACCCATTCATGCTAAAAACTCAGCAAAATAGGCATAGAAGGGAAATTCCTCTCCACAATAAGGATCATCTACACAAAGCCAAATGTCTGCATCATCCTGAGTGGAGACAGACTGAAAGAATTCCTCTTGAGAATAGGAACTAGACAAGGATGCCTACTCTCACTACTTCTATTCAACATTGTACCAGAAGTTGTAGCCAGAGCAATTAGACAAGACAAGGAAATAAGGGCATCTGCATCCTCAAAGAAGTAAAAATCTCCCTGTTTGCAGATGCTATGATTATATACACAGAGAATCCTAAAGAATTCCTAAGTAACCTACTCGAACTAACAGAAGAGTTCAGCAAAGTATTAGGATATAAGATAAACATAAGTAAATCAATAGGATTCCTTTACACCAACAAAGAGCTCATCAGAGAAGAAATCACCAAATCAACACCGTTTACTATCGCCAACAAGAAGATAAAATACCTAGGAATGAATCTAACTAGAGAAACCAAAGTCCTATACAAAGAGAACTACAAGACCTTACTGCAGGAAACCAAGAGAGACATAAGTGGAGAAACCTACCCTGCTCATGGATAGGAAGAGTTCACATCATGAAGATGTGTATTTTACCCAAAGCGATCTGCATATACAGTGCAATCCCAATACATATTCCAATGGCATTTTTTAACTAGATTCAGAAACAAATCACCAACTTTGTTTGGAAACCTCAGATGAGCAAAGCACTACTGAAAAAGAGAAACACAATGGGAGGCCTCATGCTATCACATCTTAGAACCTATTACACTGCCAAAATAGTCAAAAAAGCCTAGTACTGGTACAAAAAGAGACATATAGACCAATGGAACAGAGTTGAGACCATAGAGGTGCCACCATTCTCATAGGAATAGTTGATATTTGACAAGTGTCCTAAGATTGTAAACTGGGCTAAAAATAGTCTCTTTAACAAACGATGCTGGCACAATTGGATATCCACCTGCAAAAAATTGAAACAAGACTTATATCTTACATCTTACGGAAAAAACTAATTCAAGTTGAATAAAAGACCTAAACATCAAACCTGAAACAAAAGATCATGCAAGAAAAAAACAGGTTCGACAATGGAAGTTTTAATACACAAATTAGACTTCAAAATCTAAAAAGCATGATCAACAGAAGAGAAAATAGATAAATGGGAACTACTAAGAATCAAACACTTGCTCATCCGAAGACATTATCAAAAGAATTAAAGGACCACCTATAGAGTGGGAAATAATATTTGGCAACTACATGTCGGCCTAATAGTTGATCTCCATAATCTACAAGGTACTACAAAATATCAATAAGAAAAAGATAAATAACCCAATTAAGCAATGGATGAAGGAGATGGGCAGACACTTCACCAAAGGAAACGTCCAGGCAGCCAAAAGACACGTGAGGAAATGCTCATGATCATTAGCTTTTAGAGAAATCCAAATCAAAACTACAATGAGATACATCTGACCCCAACAAGGTTGGCCATGATCCAAAAAACACAAAACAACAAATGCTGGAGAGGCTGTGGAGACATGGAAACTCTCCTACACTTCTGGTGGGATTGCAAAATGGTGCAACCTCTATGGAAAGCAGTTTGTCACTTCCTTAAAAAGCTGAGAATAGATATATCATTTGATCCAGTAATCCCATTGCTTGGAATATATTCTATAGAATCAAGGGCAGTCACATGAACAGACACATGCACACACATGTTTATTGTAGCACAGTCCACAACAGCAAAAAGATGAAATCAACCCAGATGCCCCCAAACAGATGAATGGGTAAACAAATTATGGTGCATATACTCAATGGAACACTATGTAATGATAAAGAACAATGATGATGTTAGGACGTATCTCATAACCTGGTTTCAATTGGAAGATATTGTGGTGAATAATATCAGTCAGTGGCAAAAGGATAAATATTGTATGAGATCCCTACTATAAGGAGTTAAAAATGGACTCAGGTACAGAAGAAAAGACTCTTAGAGGGCTACAAGAGTGGGGAGGGAGGGAAAGGGCTGGTCATAGATTAGATAGTTGATAGACATTTGGTTGGGTGAAAGCAGCAACAGCACATAGCAGAAAGAAGATTAATTCAATAGGACTTCAACATAACCTCAAAATTCTTCTAATCTTTTTTTTATTATTATGATTGAGTGAAAATTTACATTCCTGTATGCATTTGCATGCCTACCTATAGGCAGCTCCCACTGCTCTCCCTGTCCAGCGACAGCACACTCTTTCTCTCCACTCCATACATGTCTTATTCTCCCCAAAATCTCCTATCTCCTCCTCTCCACCCACTCTCCTGCCTGCAGTAAGAGGTCAGCAGGACAGCATCCTATAGACACACAGAACCATAAAGTGTACACATGATGTGCTCACGCTGTGTTGCCAAGTGCAATCCATTCCTGTCTGAAGAGTTGA
Organism: Heterohyrax brucei; assembly: GCA_028571685.1. Taxonomy (NCBI): domain Eukaryota; kingdom Metazoa; phylum Chordata; class Mammalia; order Hyracoidea; family Procaviidae; genus Heterohyrax; species Heterohyrax brucei. Next base: position 3,474,228 of record CM053151.1, read on the forward strand.
CCTCCATTATGATTTATGGACAGGGGCAGCATCAGGACCAGGGGTTATGCTTCCAGGGGAACCCTGAGACCCATGGACCATCAACTGTGATCTTTTAGTGAAAATCTTAGGTTGCAACCCGTTTTATTCTTGTGTTGTCAGTGAGACTCAAGTTTGTGAGCTCTATCACAGCTATTTCTAGTGGTGGCTGGGCACCATCAGATTCCTCCAGTCACAGGTTGATGTAATCACCCACTTACGTGGGTCTCTCTGTCTTCTGGGTTCTCTTTCCTCCATGTCGTTTTGGTCCTTGGTGATCATCTATTCAAGCGTAGTTGGGACCATTTGCTATACTCTTGGACGGTAGCTTGGCAGCTTAAGACCCCAGACACCACTCACCAGTGTGGGGTGCAGAGGGCTCTCTTAGCAAAATGCTAGTTGTGCCAATTGGCCTCGATTTTCCCTGAGGGCATGATCCCTGGCCCCTGACCCCAGCTACTCTGTCCTCGCAATATTGCATTAAGGTGGGAGGAATAATCATGCTATGTTGAAGTCCAGTTAATACTGATCTTCTTTCTAATGTGTGCTGTCACAGATTTCATCCAACCAAATTTGTATCAACTATCTAATTTAAACCCTCCTCTCCTCACACTCCTGCCCTCCCCACCCTTGCAGCTATCAAAGAGTCTCTTCTTCTAGGCGTGAGTCTATTTTTAAGTTCTTATTGTAGGGATCGGCACTTGGCTTGGCATTGTAGGGATCTTGTACATTATTTGTCTTTTTGTCACTGAATGCTTTGACTCAGCATAATGTTCTCCAATTGAAACCAGGTTATGAGATGTTTCCTAAAATCCTTGTTGTTCTTTATCTTTTCATAGTGTTCCACTAAGTATATATACCATAGTTTAACTATCCATTCCTTTGTTCTCGGGCATCTGGGTTGATTCCATCTTTTTGCTATTGTGGACTGTGCTGCGATAAACATTCATGTGCAATTATCAGTTGGTGTGAATGGCCTTCATTCTGTAGGATATATTCCAAGCAGTGGAATTACTGAGTCAAGCAGTATATCTATTTCCAGCTCTTTAAGAAAGTACTGGATTGTTTTCCAAAGAGATTGCACCATTTTGCAATCCCACCAACACTGTAGGAGAGTTCCAATTTCTCCACAACCTCTCCAGCATTTGTTGTTTTGTATTTTTTGGATCATGGCCAACATGGTTGGGGCTAGATGATATCTCCTTGTAGTTTTGATTTGAATTTTTTTAATAACTAATGATCATGAGCATGTCCTCATATGTTTTTTGATTGCCTGGATTTCCTCTTTAGAGAAATGTCTGTCCATCTCCATTGTCCACCACTTAATTGGATGATTTATCTTTTTCTTGTTGATATTTTGTAGTACTTTATAGATTATGGAGATCAGACAACAGTCTGACATATAGTTCCCAAATATTTTTTCCTATTCTGTAAATGGTCTTTTAATTCTGTTAATAAAGTCTTTGGATGAGCAAAAGTGTTTGATTCTTAACAGTTCTCGTTTATCTATTTTCTTTTATGTTGTTTGTGGTTTGTTTGAAGTCTGCCTATGTTGTGTATTAAAGCATCCACTGTTGTTCCTACTTTTTCTTGGGTGAGCTGTATCATTTTAGATTTGATATTTAGGTCTTCCATCCAGTTTTAGTTGGTTTTTGTATAAGGTGTAAGATATGGGTCTTGTTTCAATTTTTTGCAGATGGATATCCAATTTTGCCAGCACCATTCATTGAAAAGATTGTTTTTACCTCAGTTTAAAGTCTTAGGGCCTTTGTCAAATATCAACTGTTCGTAGGAAGATGGTGTCATCTCTGGAGTCTCAATTCTGTTCCATTGACCTATCTGTCTTTTTTGACTATGGTGGCAGTGTAATAGGTTCTGAAGTCAGATAGTGAGAGGCCTCCCAATATGTTCTTCTTCAGTAGTGCTTTACTTATCCAGGGCTTCTTCCCTTTCCAAACAAAGTTGGTGATTTGTTTCCCCATGTCATTAAAAAATATCACTGGAATTTGTATTGGGATTGCGTTGTATAAGTAGATTGCTTTGGATAAAAAATAGATATTTTCACAATGTTAAGTCTTCTTATCCATGAGCAAGGTAGTTGTCTCCATTTATGTAAGTCTCTCTTAGTTTCTTGTAGTAAGGACTTGTGGTTCTCTTTGTAAAGGTCTGTTATTTCTCTCGTTAGATTTATTCCTAGGTACTTTATCGGCAAAGAAATGATGAGACTCAAACAACCAGGAATCTGGAGGTCAGCAGCCTGTTAAGGCCTGTCTTTCTTTATCTTTTATATAATCAATGAGGTGATGTGATTTCTCTTTGACCACATAAGCTGTTGGCTGATACCTAGTGGTCTTTTTTTATGTTAATCATTAGGGCCTTCTAGATAATGGCCCAAGACAAGTATATGGTGATTATAATCAACAGTGAAAACAAAGTTATACCTTGAGCTGAATCAGCTCGACGCCTCAAGGTCAAAAGGTGCAGGAAGAGGGAGTAGGCTCATCTAAAGGTTATTATCTGGTGGTATCTATTTGTTCCTTCTTTACTCTTATTTTCTTCCTGATGCAGGGAGTGGGATGTCTACATCTAAGGGCTGTGTGTGGGATCATCCCTGGGGAGCTTCCCAGGGCCTTCCTGCAATCTTGTATTTCACATGTGGAGGGGGATGTGCAGTTGGGGAAGCCAGCAGGGGTGGGCCGGCCTCGGCATTCCCGGGCTGGACGTTCCCAGGCTGGGTGCGCTGTGTCAGAATTCATTAAGCCGAGGGGGTTGTAAAGCTAGCATCTTTAGAAGGCATCTTCCTTAATCCTTGTGCTGGGAGATGAGAGGGTACTTTTGAGAAAGGTTTGATTATGATGCAAAATATTATCAGGGAGAATACAGACAAAAGTATGTCAAGGGTGAGATGCCTCTGCCCACCATCATATAGGCGTGTGGCTTTGTGTACAGGGGCTTCTGTGGGTGACAGGCCTCAGCAGATTTTGTGGTAGTTGAGACTCTTATGTTAAGTTTCTTGATTTGTTATGTTGCATCTTTATTGTGTTTTAAGGCTGCCCCTGTAATCCCCTTTATTAAACTAGGTATGAACCCAATTTTGATTACTACCATTCTTATCAACTTCCTCTCCATCTGGAAGGACTATAACGACTGTATTACATCCCTCTTTTTAATATGATGACATCACAGTTTTCATGATATGATCACTGGATTATTTCTTTCCCTATTATAGCTTTGACTGAGTTTGGATCCTTCCCTAACTGAGTAGGATTTTGGGTGATATGTCCCGTATTTGCTTCTAAATATAAAGTTAGTGACTTTGTTCTTCTAAGCCGAGAAGTTCTGTGAGTATTTCTTGCAGCTTTGGCTTGGTTTTTACAAAGTCTCTGAGTTTCTGTTTATCTGTGAAGGTCATAATTTCATTTTTGTATTTGAAAGATAGTTTGGCAGTATATATAATTCTTGGCTAGAAGTTCTTATCCTTCAAGGCTTTGGATGTGTCATGTCACTGTCTCCGTGCCAGCATTGTTTCAGGTGAGAAATCAGGCAGAAGCCTACAGGATTTCCCTCTGAATGTTAGCTTTGAGTCTTGTTGCCTTTAAGAAGTTCTGCTTATGTTCCATTTTGTTAAGCTTGATTATAATATGTCTTAGAGTCTCTCTTTTGAGCTCTTGATATGCATCTTGGATATCTATATTCTCTTCTTTCATAATTTCTGGGAAGTTTTCTGTCAGTAGCTCAGCAACAATGCTCTCTCTGTTCTCAGGTGTCTCGCCATGTTCAGGAACTCCAATTAGTTGTTGATTGTTTCTCTTAGTAGAGTCCCACATCCTTCTCAATGCTTCTTCATTTTTATTGTTTACTTTTACTGATTTCTCCTCATAGATGCTGAAGTCAGTACCACTGTCTTCCAAGTCAGAAAGTCTATTTTTCCATTTGCCCTATTCTGTTTTCTTGGCTTTGAATGGAAGTTTCTATGTCTTTGATTTTGTTCTTGGTCTGCTGGATTTCAGAGTACTGGTGTTCCACCAGATCGAACAGCTTGCCTAATTTTTTATTTTGCTCTGCTGCATTTGTACAAGGTCTAGGAGTGCTCTATGCATAAACCTTTTGTATTCACTTTCTGATAGTTTCAGAAAGGTTTCTTCACCTGGGAAATTCTGAAGTACTTTCTTTTTGTGGCCTTCTGAAGCTATGGGTGATTTCTTGGTTACGCTTTTATCCAGAGTTTGTTGCTTTTTGGGCATCATGTGAGTCAGTAGAGCCTGGGAGAGATACTGTGAGGAGGGATCACATTTGTTTCTCTAGGCAGTCTTAAAATGAAAGGTAAAAGGTATCTGACAACTTCTAAAGTCAGCCACGTTTTCTGGTGTATAGGTCCCTCTTCCCAGGTGATGAAGTAACCACCTGTATGTTGAACCCCAGATACTATTATTATTAAACTAGCTGCAAATACAGAAAGGCTACTTCCTTGCTGGCCTCTGCTGTAGGACATCAGCTGTAGGTGACATTGTGTAGAATATTGTTTTTCTGCTAGAAAAGTGCTCTCCTCTGGTTGGGTTCTGCCTCCCAACCCAGGAATTACATCCAGTTGAGGCCTCTGTATGGGTATATCTGCCTCCAAGTAGAATAAGATGGTGTCCCGTACAAGCTCGCTGGCTGCCACAGTACAGTCTACTCTATGGCAGAAGCAGAAAGAGAGGCCAAAGATGCCAAGATGCACAGAGTCCACAGCCTCTGTTGTCGGGCCCCAGCTGTAGGTGACACTGTGTAAAATACTGCTTTTGTGCTTCAAAAGTGCTGTCCTCCGTGCAAGTGCTCACTTCCAGCCTAGGAACTAGGTCCAGCTGGGGCCTCTGTATGAGTGTCTCTGCCCCCTGATGGAACAAGACAGCATCCTGCACAAGCTCGCAGTGTGATTCTGTACAGGCTTCTCTATGGTGGAGATGGAAATAGAGGCTAAAGGCACCAAGATGCAGAGTCCAAAGCCAGGCTCTCAAAATATGGCAATTTTGCCTGCTGGGCCCACCAGCAGTGTGACTGAGATTAGTTGCTAGTCACTTCCCAGCTCCATCCACCATCTAAGACAGATAAAAAAAAGTTAAAATGGTGAGTGACCTTTGGTCCATGAAAGCCAGTAGTCACCAATAGCAGGGTCAGTGAAAGAGAGGAGGTTTTCCTTTCAGTGGTATGAAGTCCAAATTAACAGCCCTATGCCATGTCCCAGAGCTTACTAGGTGTCCAGAAGCCTCCATTTAATTATTAGTTCAGATCTTGGTTTCCAGAGGGATTTAGGGAGACATTTGTTTAGTCCACCATCTTGACTCTACTCCTCAAATTCTTCTAATCTTAACCTGATATCGCAAGCACAGAGTAGCAGGAATGGGGGTTTGGGGACCATGCTCTCAAGGCACATCAAGGCAAATTGGCATAACTAGTCTATTGCTAAGAGAATCTTCTGCACCTCATATTGGTGAGTGGCATCTGGGGTCTTAAAAGCCAGCAAGCTGCCATCGGAGGTACACCAAATGGTCCCAACTCATCCAGAACAGATGATCACCAGGAACAACAAAGATATGAGGAAGAAATAGCCCAGGAGACAGCTGGACCCATGTGAAAGATGACTGTATCAACATGTGACCAGAAGAACCAGATGGTGCCCAGCTAACACCAAAGACAACCGTGATGGGGCACGCTATGTTGAGTCCCAGTGGCAACACAGGAAAAAGAGGGGTGCACCTCAAGAACTCCACTAAAAGCCAGTAATTGATGGTCTGGCAGGCCAGGGGTTCCTCTGGGAGCATGGTCCCTAGATGTGCTGCTGCCTCTGCCCAGAAAAAATTATTGAGGTCAACTGTTCAGACAGGAATGGCTGGACACAGGCACACACTGTGGCCATAATGTACATGTACTTTACGGTTCTATGCATCTGTAGGATGCCATCCTACTGGCCTCTTGCCAGAAGGGAGAGGAGAGGATGAAGATCAGGGAACAGGAGATTGTTAAGAGGATAGGACACACATAAAATGAAGCAAAGGAGTATGCTGTCACTAGGGAAGGAGAGCAGAAGGAGCTGCAGATAGGAGGGCAGGCAAATTTAATTTGGAATATATACTTACTTTCTTTTTCATTGTAATTCAGTGAAAGTGTACAATCCAATATAAATTTGTATGCCTGTCTATGTGCAGCTCCCACTATTCTCCCTGCCCAGTGACAGCACACTCCTCCTATGCATTCTATACATGTCATAGCCTCCTACCAATCTCCAGTCCCCTCTTCTCCACTCTCTCCTCTCCTTCCACTAAGAGGCCAGAAGGACAACATCTTGTAAATACATAGAACCATAAAGTGCACACACAATACAGACACTCTATGTGGCTTAGTCCAATCTATTCCTGTCCGAAGAGTTGACCTCAGTAATGATTTATGGACCGGGGCGGCATCAGGACCAGGAGCCGTGCTCCCAAGGCAACCTTGAGGCCCCTGGACCATCAATTGTGGTCTTTTAGTGGGATTCTCAGAGTGCAACCCTATTTATTATTGTGTTGCCAGTGAGACACAACTTTGTGAGCCCCCTCACAGCTATTACTGATGGTGACTGGGCACCATCTGATTCCTCCTGTCACATGTCTTTGTAGTCACTCACTCACGTGGGTCTCTCTGTCTTCTGGGTTCTCTTCCCTCATGTAGTTTTGGTCCTTGGTGGTCATCTGTTCCTGCTGAGTTGGTGTGCATTCAAATGTGCATGCACATTTGGTGTGCATCAAATGGCAGCTTGCTGGCTTTTAAGACCCCTGATGCCACTCACCAATATGGGGTGCAGAAGGTTCTCTTAGCAATAGTCTAGTTATGCCAATTGGCCTCGATGTCCCCTGAGAGCATAGTCCCTAGACCCCCTCCCTTGCTACTCTGTCATTGCAATATTGGGTTAAGATCAGAGGAATATTCATGTTATGTTGAGGTCCAGTTAAAATGATCTTCTTGCTAATGTGTGCTGTCACTGACTTCACCAAGTCATATTTCTATCAACTATCTAGTCTATAACCAACCCTCTCCCTCCCTCTCTCCCCATCCATGCAGCCTTCAAAGAGGCTTTTCTTCTAGATTGAGTCTGTTTTTAAGTTTTTATCATAGGGGTCTCATACACTTGCTGCTGACTACTTTCACTCAATGTAGTGTCTTCCAATTGAAACGAGGTTATGAGATGCTTCCTAAAATCATCATTGTTCTTTATCATTGCATAGTGTTCCATTGAGTATATATAACACAGTTTATTTTTCCATTCATCTGTTGTTGGGCATCTGGCTTGATTTCATCTTTTTGCTATTGTGAACTGTGCTACAATAAACATGTGTGTGCATGCATCTGTTCATGTGACTGCCCTTGATCCTATAGGATGTATTCTGAACAGTGGGTTGATTTCAACTTTTTGGTATTGTGTACTGTGCTGTAATAAACATTTATGTGTGTGTATCTGTTGGTGTGAATGCCTTGATTCTGTAGGATATATTCCAAGCACTGGAATGTATACTTTCACTGAATCATGATAAAATGTTTTAAAAAAGATAATAAAAAATAAATTATAATTATAGAAATCAGTGAAGTGAATGGAAAAGGACCAAACCCAACTTTCACTCATCTAACCAATAGTTACTGAGTGCTAGCTGTGAAATAAATGAAACAGAAAAAATCCCTACTCATAAAATGTCAATGTCATTCTGTCAACAAATGTTTTTTGAGTAGCAACTGCACACCTGGTGTGTGCTGTGGTTATATTTTGTCAATTCACAGTCATATACATTCATGATCATATCTACCTTGGAAGTAATGCGTTAACTGAATGGCTGACCCTGAATATTCTTGGGTCTATTTAACAGTCTTACCATTGCCTGTTGTTACGTCAGCCAAGCTGGAGCCTTATTGTCTTAAACCCCAATAATTCAACAGGATAGTGTCTGCTCTGAGCTGAAATTTGATCCTGTTTGCACAGCTGCCTCCATGCTACAGCCTAAACAGTGATGCAGCTGGAAATTTGCTAGGGGGTGATGTTGATGTTCTTGGGATGGTGCCGTGTAGCCTGGGACTGGCCATCTGCTTCATTCTTGTGAAGTCCCAGGGAGGGATACTCCTTCTCCAGCACACTCAGTACAGGTTTTTGTTCCCCACATACTGCTATGTCTAGCCAGTCAGCTCCTCCAATTGTCTTTTCAAGTAGAGGCTCAGTTGTTATGTTTGGTGATCTTGCCACCACCTGATGTGTGTGTATCCTGGTCTCCTCATCTCCATGTAACTCTAAGAATGTTAGTGTAGGTAGTGTGAGTGGTAGTTTTGGGGGACCCCGAGACCTGAGCACTGACAGGTCAAAACATGGTTGTACACACATGCCTATATGATATATACAATATAATATAATACAATATAATATATAGGTGGTGATATACATAACCAAACATACATCCATTCACAATTTCTACATGAAATGTTCAATAACACTGATTATTTACTTCACATATGTCAATATTCTTACTACTCTAACCATACTCTAACCGTTTGTACATTCCTGTGTCTCTGAAAACCAAACTGTTTGTAAAAATACAGTGCAGCTGTCCTTAAGAAGAGAGCTACTCTGCAAAAATGGAATGTCACAATGTTCAAGGTGGAAAAGATAGTATGCCATGGAAAGAAACAGGTATGAAGATGAACTAGGGCCAATAATGGAAGTAAAAGTCAAAATGTGGTATGAATCATGCACTCAAAAGTGAGAAATTCACATCAAAGAGAACCCTGAATCAGCAAAGATCTTACTGCTCTCCACTGAGACCCTCACTGGAGGGAACTGTAACACATTCTTCTGGCATTCAAGACCCATGTGAGCAGCTCCTTCTCTGACACAGAAGCTGCATTAGCACAGTGCATACAAGGATGCTGAGTCCCTTTCCTTGCCTTCAAACAACTTGCAGATGAAGACAAAGGCCAACAAAATCATGGCCTATGGGACATACCCATCTCCTGTGTTTGAATAGCCTGAGAGCTATGGATGGTTTTCACATTTTTAAATGATTGTGAAAAAATTTGAGACAAGAATAATATTGTTGACACATCACATGAAATTCAAATTTCAACGCTTATAAGTGCTATTGGAACATGCGCTGTCCAGTTGATTGCAACTCATAGTGATCCCTTAGGACAAAGTAGACTTGTCCCATACAGTTTCCAAGGTTTTAATCTTTGTAGAAGCAAACTGCTGCGTTATTCTCCTATGGAGTGGCTGGTGGTTTGAACCAGAAAACTTCTGGTTAGCTCTTAACTACTGTGCCACTACAGCTGTTCTGCTGGAACATAGGAACATTCATTCACTTCTGTAACATCTGTGGTTACTCTTCTGTCAAAATGGCAGAAATGAACATTTGTCATGGAGATAGTATGGGTCACAAAGCTCAAAATATTTCCTTATCCCTGATGTAATAGGGAAAATGATACAAGACAAAAGCAGATGATTTAGGCAAAAGCATACAGAAAAAGATGCACCCAAGACTATTTCTGGAGCACTAAGGAGGAGATTATACAAGACTCACAGTTTTCAGTTTCTTTTGGGTCACCAGAACAAATAAAAAGCAACATAAGGAAATTTTAGAACTATGATTATGTGCCATCATCTAAACAAGGCTGCTCAAGAAAACAAGGTAAAGTATTATAATGAAACAAAAGTATCATAATGAAAGGAAAGTTCAAGACACTGGACTATATGAAGAAGAATGGAACATTAGGATTGGAGAAAGACTTATTGACAACCTGCATTATGCAGATGACACAATGTTGTTTGCTGAAAGTGATGAAGGCTTGAAGCACTTACTGATGAAGATCAAAGATCATACCTTTCCGTGTGGTGAATTACAGTATATTTCAACACGAAGCATTATGAAGGAAAAGTTCAAGCCTTAAGTTGCAATAGTGAAGGATTGTAGGGGGAAAACATCAAGTAACGCAGAAAGCTTCTAAAGAAGATGGAAGAAGTACAGAGTCACTATACCAAAAAGGAATTGGTTGACGTTCAACCATTTCAGTTGGTAGCATATGGTCAGGAACTGATCCTACTGAAGGCAAAAGTCCAAGCTGCAGTGAAGGCTTCAAGCACTGACAGAAAACCAATTGAGATGTTTCAACAAATAGGAGCAGTGTCTATGCCAAGAAATTTGGAAGACTGCTACCTAGCCAGATTACTGGAAGAGATCCATACTTATGCCTATTCTAAAGAAAGGTGGTCCAATTGAATGTGGAGATTAATGAGCAGTATTATTAATATCACATACAAACGAAATTTTGCTGAAGATCATGCAAAACTGGCTGCAGCAGTATATCTACAGGGAACTTCCAGAAATTCAAGCTGGATTCAGAAAAGGATGTGAAATAAGGGACATCATTTCTGATGTCAGATAGATCCTGAAAACAGAGAAAACAGAAAGATGTTTACCTGTATTTTAGCAATTATGCAAAGGCATTCAACTATGTGGATCATAATGAATTATGGAAAACACTGCAAAATATGAATTCCAGGACACTTAACTCATAGTTATATGGAATCTGCACATAGATCAAGAGGCAGTTGTTCAAACAAGGAAAGAAAAGTATACTGCATAGTTTAAAGTCAGCAGAGATGTGCATCAGGGTTATAACCACTCACCATCATACTTTTTCAATCTGTATGCTAAACAAATAATCCAAGAAACTCAACTATATGAACAAGAATGGGACATTAGGATTGGAGAAATACTCATTAACAACCTGCATTGTGCAGATGACACAAAATTGTTTCCCTGAAAGTGAAGAAGACTTGAAGCACTTACTGATGAAGATCAAAGATCATAACTTTCAGTATGGATTATAATATACTTTAACTTTATGAAAATAAAAATCACCAAGCTGGACCAATAAGCAAAATCACGATAAATGGTGACAAGATTGATGTTTTCTAGGATTTCATTTTACTTGGATCCTCAGTCAGCACCTATGGAAGTAGTAGTCAGGAAATCAAACAAGGTATTGCTTTGGGCAAATCTGTTGCAAAAGATGTCTTCAAAGTGTTAAAAGCAAAGATGTCACCTAGAAGACTAGAGTAAGCCTGACCAAGGCTTGGTGTTTTTAATCACTCCATACACATGAGAAAGCTGTACAATGAATAAGGAATACTGAAAATAATTGGTGCACTTAAATTATAACTTTTTCTGAAAAACATTGAATATGCCATGGACTGATGAAATAATGAACAAATCCATCGATAAATAAATAGAGCCAGAATGCTCACTAGATGAGATGATGAGAATTTTTTCACACACTTTGGACATGTTATGAGGAGGAATCAGTGCCCGGTAAAGGACATCTTGCTTAGTAAAGCAGAGGGTCCGTGTTTTACTTTTTTATTAATTACAGTGAAAGAATAAAATTCCTAGTGTCTATCAATTATCTCATCTATGATAAACCGTCAGCACCCCCCACCCATGTAGCAAAAACAGTCATTTTCTTTTGTAAATAATTCTCTTGTTAAGTCCTTATAACAGGGGTCTCGCACAAAATTTGTCGTTTTAATACTGACTGATTTCGCTCAGCATGATCACTTCTAAATGAGACCATGTTATGAGATGTTCTCTAAAACTGTCATTTTTTTGTCATAGCATAATGTTTCATTGAGTATATGTGCTATGGTTCACTTATCCATTCGCCTGTTGATGGACATTGGGGTTGATTCCAACTTTTTGCTATTGTGGTGCTACTATGCTGTAACAAACATTCATGTACATGTGCCTATTCATATGACAACCTTTGTTTCTGAAAAATAAATTCCAAGCAGTGGAATTACACTATCAAATAGTATATCTATTTCCAGCTTTTTAAGGAAGTGCGAGATTGTTTGCCAAAGAGGTTGTACTATTTTGCAATTCCACAAGCAGTGCAGAAGAGTTCCAATTTCTCCACAGCCTCTCCAGCATTTATTGTTCTGTGTTTTTTGGATCATCACCAACCTTGTTGGGGTGAGATGGTATATCCTTGTAGTTTTGATTTGAATTTCTTTAATAGCTAATGATTGTGAGCAATTCTGAATGTATCTTTTGGCTGCCTAGATATCCTCTTTAAAAAAGTCTATTTATCTCATTCATTCATCACTTAATTGGATTATTTATCCTTTTCTAGTTGACATTTTGTAAAGCCTCATGGATTACAGAGATCAGGCATCTGTCTGACATATAGTTGCCAAATACTTTTTTCCCATTCTGTAGGTGGCCTATTAATTCTTTTGATGAAGTCTTTGGATGAGCAAAAGTGTTTGATTCTTAGTAGTTCCCATTCATCTGTTTTCTCTTCTGTTGCTTTGTCAGATTTTGAAGTCTGTCTACATTGTGTATTAGAACTTCTATTGCTGATCCTATTTTATCTTGGATGAGCTTTATCATTTTAGATTTTCTGTTTAGATCTTTTATCCAATTTGAGTTGGTTTTGTATAAGATGTGAGATATGGGTCTTGTTTCAATTTTTTGCAGATGGATGTCCAATTTTGCCAGCACCATTTGTTAAAGAAACTGTTTTTACCCCAGTTTAAAATCTTAGGGCCTTTGTCAAATATCAACTGTTCATCTCTGGCATCTCTGGGGTCTCAACTCTGTTTTCATGGGTCTCTCTGTCTCTTTTTGGACCAGTACCAAGCTGTTTTGACTACTGTGGCAGTGTAATAGGTTCTAAAGTCAGGTAGTGAGAAGCCTCCCAGAGTGTTCTTCTTCTTCAGTAGTACTTTACTTGTCTGAGGTTTCTTCCCTTTCCAAACAAAATTGATGATTTGTTTCTCCATTTTATTAAAAAATGTCAGTGGAATTTCTACTGGGATTGTATTATATGAGTAGATTGCTTTGGGTAAAATAGACATTTTAACAATATTGAGTATTCCTATCCATGAGCAGGGCAGATTACTCCATTTATGTAAGTCTCTCTTAGTTTCTTGTAGTAAGGTCTTGTAGTTCTCTTTGTAAAGGTCTCTTATTTCTCTAGTTAGGTTTATTCCTAGGTATTTTATCTTCTTGGGGGCTATACCAAATGGTATTTATTTGGTGATTTCTTTTTTAATAATCTCATTGTTGATAAAAAGGAATCCTACTGATTTACTTATGTTTATCTTGTATCTTGTTACTTTGCTGAACTCCTCTATTAGTTCCAATAATTTACTTATGGATTCCTTCAGATTCTGTGTATAATCATATCATCTGCAAAGGGGAAGATTTTTGCTTCTTCATTGCTGATACAGATGCCCTTTATTTCTTTGTCTTGTGTAATTGCTCTGGCTAGAACTTCTAGTACAATGTTGAATAGAAGTGGTAAGAGTGGGCATGCTTATCTAGTTCCCATTCTCAAAGAGAATTGTTTCAGTCTTTAACCATTCATGATGTGAAGCCAGTCGGCTTTGCATATATGTTACTGATTGCATTTAGGAATTTCCCCTGTATTTCTATTTTTCTGAGCATTTTAAGCATGAATGGGTGTTGAACTTTGTCAAATGCCTTTTCTGCATCAATTGACAAAATCAGGTGATTCTTATGTTTTGTGTTATTAATGTGATTGATTCCACTAATTGTTTTTCTGATGTTGAATTGGCCTTGCATCCCTGTAATGAAACCAACTTGATCATGAAGATTTTTTTTATATGCTGTTGAATTCTATTGGCTAGAATTTTGTTGAAGATTTCTGCATCTAAGTTCATGAGTGATATTGGTCTGTAATTTTCTTCTTTTGTGAGATATTTCCCTGGGTTATGCTGGCTTCATAGAGTGAATTTGGAAATATTCCATCCCTTTCTATGGTGTGAAATAGCCTCAGTAGTATCGGAGTTAGCTCTTCTCTAGTTTGGTCGAATTCTAATTTGGTCGAATTCTCCAGTGAAGCCATCTGGGCCAGGACTTTTTTGATTGGTAGATTTTTGATGACTGTTTCAATCTCTTCCTTTGTGATACATTTATTAAGTTGATCTACATCTTGTTGTGATAACCTTGGTGAGTGATATGAATCTAAAAATTTGTCCATTTCCTCTAGGTTTTCAAACCTGTTAGAGTACAGCCTTTCATAGTATTCTCTTATGACACTTTTGATTTTAGCTGGGTCTGTTATAACAACTCCTTTCTCATTTCTTAATTGGGTTATTTGTATTTTCTGCTGTTTTTCTTTTGTAAGTTTAGCCAATGGTTCATCAATTTTGTTGATCTTTTCCAAAAACTAGCTTTTGGTTTTGTTAATTTTTTTTGATTGTTTCTCTAATTCATTTAGTTCTGCTCTAATCCTTATAATCTGTTTTCTTCTGGTGCCTGAGGGGTTCTTCTGTTGCTCTCTTTCTACTTTTTCAAGATGTAAGTTTAATTCTTTCATTTGAGCCCTTTCTTCTTTCAGGATGTATGTAGTTATAGAGATAAACTGACCTTTGAGAACTGCTTTTGCTGTACCCTGTAGATTCTGGTAGTATGTGTTTTCATTCTCATTTAATTTCATAAATTTCTGTATTTCATCCTTGGTTTCTTCTATATCCCAAGGTTTGTTGAGCAAAGTGTTGTTCAGTTTCCATAAGTCTGAATTTCTACCTATGATATTTCTATTATTGATTTCAACTTTTGTAGCTCTATGGTCAGAGAAGATACTTTGCAATAAATCAGTGGTTTGGATTCTATAGAGAATTGCTTTATGAACTAACACATGGTCTATTCTGGAGAATGGATGGAAAGATCTGTGTATGTCAATAAGGTCAAGTTGGTTGATTGTTGCAGCAAGATCTTTTGTATCTTTACTGAGCTTTTTTCTGGATGATCTATCCATAACTGAAAGGGGAATGTTGAAGTCTCCAACTATTACTGTGGAATGTTCTACCCCATTTTTCAGTGTTTTCAGAATTTGTTCAATGTATTTCGGTGCTCTGGTATTGGGTGCATAAGTATTTACTATTGTTAAGTCCTGCTTGAATATTGAAGCTTTCAGCAATAAATAGTGACCATCCTTGTCCACAATAGTGGATTTTACATTAAAATCTATTTCATCTGAGATTAGTATCACCACACCTGCTCTCCTTTGTGCATTGTTAGCTTGTTATATACTATTCCATCCTTTAATTTTCAATTTATTCATATCTTTAAGTCTAAGGTGTGTTTCTTGTAAGCAACGTATAGATGGGTCTTGTCTTTTGATCCAGGATGTCACTCACTGTCTTTTTACTGGAGCATTCAGTCCATTTACATTCAGTGTAATTATTGATAAGTATGTGCTTAGTGCTGTCATTTTGATGTAATTACTTTTACGTTAATGTTTTCTATATTGCTCTTAATTTTCTGTTCTGGTGCATTCTTCTTTATGGGTTGTTTTTTCAGTGTTGGTTTCGTGCTTGTTGAGATTCCTGTATTGCATTTCTTATTTGATACAATGTATTGTTAATTTGCTTTATGGCTACATCTGTTATCCCCCTTAACATACTTAGATTAAACCCAATTCTAACTAGTACATAACTCTTTAACTTCTTCTGCATCTGAAACAACTATAACTACTGTAGTGTATCCTTCTTTTCACTGTGATGGTGTTATAGTTATCATGATATGATCACAAATTCCCTAATTTAAATATTGTAGCTTTGATTAAGCTTTGTGACTTCCCTAACTGATTAGAATTTTGGATGATGTGCCCTGAACTGTCACCTTAAATATATATTTAATGGTTTTGTTTTACTAAGGAAGGAGCTTCTTTCAATAGTTCATGTAATTTTGGTTTAGTTTTTAAAAAGTCTCTAAGCTTCTCTTTATCTTCAAAAGTCTTAATTTCACAATTACATTTGATAGACAATTTTGCAGGATAAATAATTCTTGGATGAAAGTTTTTCAGCTTCAGGGCTTTGAATGTATCTGCCCACTGTACTCTAGCCAGCAACGTTTCTGCAGAGAAGTCAAATGAAAGCCTACAGTGTTTCCTTCAGAGTGTTAGCTTTCCTTTGAGCCTTGCTGCTTTCAGAAGCATCTGTTTATGTTTCACCTTATTAAGCTTAATTATAATATGCTTTGGCATCTTTCTTTTGGGGTCTAGCTTTTGTGGTGTTCCATAAACATCTTGGATATCTATGTTCTCTTTGTTTATAATCTCAGGAAAGTTTCTGTCAACATCTCTACAGCAAAGCTCTCTATATTGTCATTAATCTCCCCTTGTTCAGGAACTCCAATTAAAAGCAAATTATTCCTCTTGATGGAGTCCCACATGTTTCTTAATGCTTCTTTACTTTTCTTATTTCTTTTCTGTGATTTCTCCTCATAAATGCTGGTGTCAGTTGCTCTGTCCTCAAGGTTATTGAGACTAACTTCCTTTTTTAAAAAATATTTTATTATTATCATTAACATTATGTAAGTTTTCCTTTCACACAAAAAAATAAAATAAAATAAACAACCCCACTGCCATCAAATCAATTCCAACTCGTAGTTACACTATAGGTCAGAATAGAACTGCCCCATAGAGTTTAGAAGGAGCACTTGGCAGATTTCAACTGCTTACCTTTTGATTAGCAGCCTTAGTGGCACTTAGCAGCTATACCACCAGGGTTTTCCCTTAGTACCAGTTTATATACACATGTGACTGATATTCATCCAGAAACACAAAATACGTTTGGAGAGACTGTGGAGAGACTGGAGCATTTACACACTGCTGAGGGAATGTAAAATGGCACTACCACTTTGGAAACTGATTTGGTGCTTCCTTAAAAAGCTAGAAATGGAAGTATCATAGGATCCAGCAATCCCACCCCTTGAGAAATAAGTGCTTTCATAGGAATAGATATATGAGCATGCACACCAATGTTCATTGCAATACTGCCCACAATAGCAAAAAGATGGAATCAACTTAGATATCCATCTGTGGATGAATGGATAATCAAATTATGGTATATTCTCACAAAGGAATACTATGTAATGATAAAGAAAAATGAAGAATTTGGGAAATGTCTCTTAAGATGCAGGAATCTGGAAGGCATTATGCTGAGTGAAAACAGTTGTAAAAGGACAAATACTGTGTGATACCACTGTTATAGGGACTCAAGTTTTAAACACAAAATCAAGCAGTCTGACGGTTGTGAGTTTGGGGAGGGAATGTGGGGAAGAATTATTTTAGGTGAAGAGAACAACACACAGTAGAGGATAGGTTAGCACAACTGGACTAAACAAAAAGCTAAGAAGTTTTCTTAACACAATCAAATATTTTGAGGGACAAAGTAACTGGGGTAAGGGCCTGGGGGGCCATGATTTCAGAGGACATCTAGGTCAATTGGTTTAAGAAAGTTACTAAGAAAATTTTTTGCATCCCACTTTGGTGAATAGCACTTGGGGTCTCAAAAGCTAGCAAATGGCCATCTAAGAAGCATCAGTTGGTCCCAAGCCACCTGGAACAAAGGAGAATGAAGAACACCAAAGACATAAGGAAAATATGAACCTATAGGACAGAAAGGGCCACACAAACCTGAGGCTACATCAGCATGAGACTGGAAGAACTAGATGGTACCCAGCTACCACCAATGACTGCCCTGACAAGGAACTCAACAAAGAGTGCCTGATGGAATTGGAGAAATGTGGGGTATAAAAGTCTAATAAAAACACCAGACTTGATGATCTGACAGATTAGAGGTTCCCTGAAAGACATGGCTCCAGTACCCTCTGTTAACACAGTAATAAACCATTCCTGAACCCAACTCTTTAGACAAGGACTGAACTTGTCTATAAGACATGATAACAGTAAACAGTGTGCTTCTTGGATTAAAAAGATACAGAAGACTGATTGGACAGCTTTTGTTCATAGCCAAAATGAGAAGGCAGAGGAGAACATGAGTTCGTTGCTGAATGGACACACAAAAATATGGGATGGAGAGGAAGGGTGTGTTGTCACACTGTAGGAAGAGCAACTAAGGTCAAGTAACAATGTGTGTGTAAGTTTTTATGTGAGAAATCAACTCAAACTGTAAAGTTTCACTTAAAGAATACACATACACAACCAGGATAAACCAAGAAAAAGAACTGTGCAAAGACGTGGATATGCATGTGTGTGGGGGGTGTGTGTGGTGTATGTGTAAGTGTGTGTATGGTGTGGAATGTGCGATATGAGTGGTGTGAGTATGTGTATGTGTGTGTATGTGATGTGTGTGCTGTGTGTGGTATGTGTGTGATGTGTGTGGTGATGTGTGTTGTGTGAACTTTGGTTTAAAAATGAAAGTTTGTTAAAAGGAAAGTATTTCAACTGCAATAGTGTGCTGTCATTAATAAAAACAGTACGTATCTAATATGGAAAGTTGCTTTACACTGTTTCATTGGGTGAAGAGAGCAGAGTGACAAATGATAGCTACAGTTTCACATTTGTACAAATATAACCAGTTGCCATAGAGTCAATTTTGACTCATGGTAGCCTGATGTGTCATAGTAAAACTGTGCTCCACAGGGTTTTCAATGGCTGATCTTTTTGGAAGCAGACTGCCAGACTTTTCTTTTGAGGTAGCTCATGGTGAACTAAAACTGCCAACTTTTAGGTTAGTAGTTATTCATTGTAACTGTTTGTACCACCCAGGGACTTTGCCATAAATATAGCTATGCTATACCATGCCTGTTGTTGTGGAGTCAATTTCAGTAAAGAGCAACCCCGTAGAATGGTGTAGGACCACCCCATAATGTTTTCAAGGAGTACTTGGTGGATTCGAACTTTCCACCTTCTGGTTATCAACTGTAACACTTAACCACTAAGTCACCTGGATTTCTAAACAAAGCTATAGATATACTAATTTGGATGGTATATCCTAAAATATTAGAAACCTTTATCTCTTGATGGTGGGACATAGAAGATATTACTCTTTTTGCTAATCCTTGTATTTTTATTTTTCTACCATAAGCATGTATGATGTGTAATGTAAATATCGATACTTGATGCCAGAGTTTTGAAAAGATTTTCTTAATTCTCAAGTCTTTTTGAAAATAGGCAACAGCAGACACATTTCTGGCTCTGCATTTTAAAATCCTGTACAACATGTTTCAACTTGCTTCATTGTTTTGTTTGTTTGTTTCAACTTGGTTCATTACTTACATTGCTCCTCCCTGTATGTTAGCTCCTTGTACTTAGAAAACTTGCCATTTTGTTTGGTCAGTAAAGCAGAGAACAAAGGCAGCAATGTAATTTGAGTAGGTGTGGAACAGAATGAATTAGGCTGCCGGAAATGATTTGGTACTGTTTTTCAAGAGCTTTACTCTTTTCAGTCTTTTTTTTTATTCAGGGAAGATTGAGAGCTCAAGTGGGAGAGGAAGCCTTTCATGTTTCCAGGATTTTAAAATGCAGATCTCAAAGGACTTGGACTGAGTTTCCTCAGCATAGCAGGAACAGAATTTGGTGCAAAATGCGAGCAAATGCCTTGCCAAGATATTATCCCTAAGGTCCCGTCTGTTTCCCAGGGTTTCTGGTGTTCTCTGCCCAGCCTCTACTGTTAAACTTAGCCCTGCCTTTTCTTCACCCTTTCCTTCATCCAGATGCCCTAATCTGCCAGTGTCTTTGAATCTGAAAACCTTCTCAAGAAAGTAGGATAGCATCCAGATGTAAGTGGAGAAAACGACACTTTATTTTCCAGTTTCCAAGTTGATTTTAGTGAGACAAGTAGCTGAAGGACTGTGCCACGTTTTTGTTTGTGTGTGTTGCTTCTTTTGTTTATTTTTGCACACTTGAATTGCCCTAATACAGTACCTCTCCTAGGTTCTTTGCTGCTCTCTCCTTGACATAGTCTCCATACTATTTCCAAACCAAAAAAACAAACCCAGTGCCACCTAATCTGCAACTGAGTAGCAGCTGTGAAGAAGAGGCGACAGAATGAGGTATAGGCCACAGTACTGTGGACACCATGTGTGCCAAGGAAGATCTGAAACAGAGTTGGCTATAGGCTATCAAAACACCTACAGAAAAATCCTTATTCTTTTCTAATTTATTTATTCATCCTTTTTCAAAGCATGAATTTAGTTCCTATATGTACCAGAAACTGTACTAGGCGTGGAGGATAGATGGATAAAAGTAATTCCAACCTCCAACCTGCTCATAGTCTAGTGTCAAACCTCCCAAAAGTCTAATTTGGAGACTTTTAGAAGAATATTAACTTCTGGGTTATACCTTAGACCTGAATCCATACGACCAAGGAGAAGTTCAGAAATCTGTATTTAATCAAAATTTCTAGATAACTCTTGCAATGTTAGTACTGGTCTCAGAACCAATGGTAGGAGATCACCATAAAGGCTTCATGATACTTGAAAGAAAAAAAATTAAGTACTGAATTGTGGTATAGTTGCTAGTTTACCTAGCCCTTCCTCCTTCCCTTCCTTCCTGCTATCCTTCCTTCTCTTAGCACTAAATTCAAGGATGATTCAATTTCTATAGCTGTGTAATAAGCCACCCTGAAATTAATGCCTTAAGACAAAAAGTTTGCTATAACTTACAATTCCATAAGTTTATGGGATCAGCTGGGCAATTCTTGTGTTCTATATGGTGCAGCTAAGGCCACCCAGGAGGATGCATTAATTTGGAAGCAATCCCTTCTGGGGATGGCTCCCACGCTCTTGAATCCCTCTCCATGTAGTCTTTAACAGTCCCACCATGTAGTCCCAGCTTCCTTATCACGTGGCAGCAAATATCCAAGAAAGAAAGCTAAGGTTGATGATTCTTTTAAGACTTGGGCTCAGAAGTCCCAGAAGGCACTTCTGCAGAATTCTATACATTCTAGCAGTCACGCAACGAACACAGCCAGCCTGGGACTAGTGGGAGTGGGAGGTATAGGTCCCAGGTCTTGTAGAGAGGATCAGGGAAGTATTTGTGGCACTCTTTACTCTACAATAGATAGTGGTTAAGATTAACGATGGGTATAAAATGTGACAGCATGTGCTAGAAGTGGGGTACCTACAACTACTTAAATTCAAAACCAAATTATCCCATTAATGTGGGCCACCTCTTTGAAGAACAGAGACACGGGATCTGAGATCAGGTGGCCATGCTCTCAGGGGATGTCCAGACTAATTGGGATACCCACGGCTTTTTTTTCTCTCACTCTGAAGATGTCACTCCACATACCACCTGTGTAAGTGGTGGCTGAAGTCTTAAAAGCTAGCAGGCTGCCACCTAAATAGCACCAAATAGTCAGAATCCACCTGGACCTGAGGCAAATGAAGCACATTGAGGACAAGAGAAAAATACGATTCCACCAGGTTAGAAGGGGCCGTATGAGCCACAGCTTGCTTCAGCATGGGACTAGAAGAACTAGACGGTGCCCAGCCACAACAAATGACAGCCCAGATGGGGTACATGAAATGGAGCTCTGGACACAGCAGGTGATGGAGTAGAGGGCTGACCTAGAACTCTACCAAAAGACCACACGTGATGGTCCTTTTTATTATTAATATTACGATTGAATGAAAACGTACATTCCCATATAAATTGCATGCCCACCTATATGCAGCTGCCACTGCTCTCCCTGCTCAGTGACAGCACACTCTTCCTCTCTACTCCATACATGTCCTATCCTCCCAGCAATCTCCTATCCCCTTCTCTCCACCCACTCTCCTTCCTCCAGTAAGAGGTCAGCAGGACAACACCCTATAGATGCATAGAACCATAAAGGGCACACATGACATGGTTACTCTGTGTCGCAAAGTCCAATCCATTCCTGTCCAAGAGTTGACCTCTATTATGATTTATGGACATGGGCAGCATCATGGCCAGGGGCCATGCTCCCAGGGGAACTCCAAGGTCCATTGTCATGGTTTGAATTGTGTCCCCCCAAAAATGTGTGCAGCCACGTGGCTGGGATATGGTTCCCAGTATCTTGGAAATGTCCTCCATTGTGTGGTTTTGCTAACCTGTATGTTAAAGGATTAGGGTGGAGCTGTGAATTCCTGCTATGGGGAAGTTTCCCTGGAGTATGGCTTGCCCCACCCTTAATGCTTTTAGCTTGCACGGAATAAAAAGAAAAAGAACCAAGGACAATTTGAGAACCTCGCTACCATCAAGCAAGCAGCACCGGGAGCAGAGCGCGTCGTTCAGACCAGAGGTTCTTGCGTGAGGACGCTCCCTGGACAAAGACTGATGCAATACTGGACTTTCCTCCAGAGCCGTCAAGGGGAAAGTCTTTCCCTGGAGCGGACACCCTGAATATGGACTTGCAACCTACCGGACTGTGTAAGAATAAATCTTTCTTTGTTAAAGCCATCCACTCTGTGGTATTTCTGTTAGAGCAGCCCTAGCTGACTAAAACATCCATGGACCACCAATTGCAGTCTTTTAATGGAGCTCTTGGAGTGCACCCCTTTCTATTCTTGTGTTGCCAGTGAGACTCGACTTCGTGAGCTCCATCACGGCTATCACTGCTGGTAGCTGGGCACCATCCAGTTCTTCCGGTCACAAGTCAATGTAGTCACCCACTCATGTGGGTCTATCTGTCTTTTGGGTTTTTTTTCCCCTATGTCTTTTTGATCTTTGGTGATCATGCTAAATTGGGACCACTTGCTTTATGTACTCTCAGATGGCAGCTTGGCAGCTTTTAAGATGCCAGATGCCACTCATCAAAGTGGGGTGCAGAGGGCTCTCTTAGCAAAATGCTAGTTGTGCTAATTGGCCTCAGTTTTCCCTGAGAGCATAGCCTGCCTCAGCCACTCTGTCTTTGTAATACTGGATTAAGATGGGAGGAGTAATCATGTTATGTTGAAGTCCAGTTAATGTTGATCTTCTTTCTAATGTGTGCTGTCCCATATTTCACCCAACCAAGTTTCTACCAACTATCCAATCTAAACCCTACCCCACTCATCCTCCTGCCCTCCCCACCCTTGCAGCCATCAAAGAGTCTTTTCTTCTATGCATGAGTCTACTTTTAAGTTATTATCATAGGGGTCTCATACAATATTTGTCCTTTCGTTGCTGAGTACTTTTACTCAACATAATGTCCTCCAACTGAGACCAGGTTATGAGATGTTTCCTAAAATCCTCATTGTTCTTTATCATTGCATAGTGTTCCATTGAGTATATATACCATAGTTCATCTATCCATTGCTTTGTTGTTGGGCATCTGGGTTGATTTCATCTTTTTGCTCTTCTGGACTGTGCTGCGATAAACAATCATGTGCATGTATCAGTTGGTGTGAATGGCCTTGATTCTGTAGGCTATATTCTGAGGGGTGGAATTACTGGGTCAAATGGTATGTCTAGATCCAACTTTTTAAGGAAGTGCCAGATTGCTTTCCAAAGAGGTTTCACCATTTTGCAATCCCACCAACAGTGTAGGAGAGTTCCAGTTTCTCCACAGCATCTCCAGCATTTGTTGCTTTGTGTTTTTTAAATCATGACCAATCTTGTTGGGGTGAGATAGTATCTCACTGTAGTTTTGATATGAATTTCTTTAATAGCTAATGATCATGAGCATGTCCACATGTGTTTTTTCGGCTGCCTGGATGTCCTCATGAGTGAAGCGTCTGTCCATCTCCTTTGCCCATTGCTTAATTTGATGATTTATCCTTTTCTTGTTGGTATTTTGTAGTACTTTATGGATTATGGGGATCAGGTGTCAATCTGACATACAGTCACCAAATATTTTTTCGCCTTCTGTAAGTGGCCTTTTAATTCCATTGATAAAGTCTTTGGATGAGCAAAAGTGTTTGAGTCTTAGCAGTTCCCATTTATCTATTTTCTCTTCTGTTGTTTGTGGTTGGTTTGACAGATTTTGAAGTCTGTCCATGTTATGTATTAAAACTTCCACTGTTGTTCCTACTTTTTCTTGGATGAGCTTTATTGTTTTAGATTTGATATTTAGGTCTTTTGTCCAGTTTGAGTTGGTTTTTGTATAAGGTATAAGATATGAGTCTTTTTCAATTTTTTGCAGATGGATATCCAATTTTGCCAGCACCATTTGTTGAAGAGATTGCTTTTTCACCAGTTTAATGTCTTAGGGCCTTTGTCAAATATCAGCTGTTCACAGGAAGCTGGCATCATCTCTGAGGTCTCAATTCTGTTCAGTTGATCTATCTGTCTCTTTTTGTACCCGTACCAGGCTGTTTTGACTACTATGGCAGTGTAATAGGTTCTAAAGTCTGGTAGTGAGAGGCCTCCAAGTGTGTTCTTCTTCAGTAGTGTTTTACTTATCCAGGACTTCTTCCCTTTCCAAACAAAGTTGGCAATTTGTTTCTCCATCTGTTTAAAAAATGTCACCGGAATTTGTATAGAGATTGCATTATATAAGTAGATTGCTTTAGACAAAATAGATGTTTTCATTATGATAAGACTTCCTATCCATGAGTAGGGTAGGTTTCTTCATTTATGTAAGTCTCTCTTAATTTCTTGTAGTAAGGTGTTGTAGTTATCCTTGTAAAGTTCTCTTATTTCTCTAGTTATGTTTATTCCTAGGAATTTTATCTCCTTGGGGGCTATAGTAAATGATATTGATTTGGTGATTTCTTCTTTAATAATCTCTTTGTTAGGATAAAGGAATTCTATTGATTTACTTATGTTTATCTTGTATCCTGAGACTGTGATGAACTCTTCTATCAGTCTGCATAGTTTACTTATGGTTCTTTAGGATGCTCTGTGTATACAGTCATATCATCTGCAAATAGCAAAACTTTCACTTCTCCTTTGCTGATGCAGATGCCCTTTATTTCTTGGTCTTGTCTAATTGCTCTGGCTAGAAATTCTAGTACAATGTTGAATAGGAGACGTGAGAGTGGGCATCCTTGTTTAGTTCCTGTTCTCAAGGGGAATTGTTTCAGTCTCTCTTCATTCAGGAAGATGTAGGAAGTTGGCTTTCTGTAGGTGGCCCTTACTGAGGAGAGGAATTTCCCTTCTATGCCTATTTTGCTGAAAGTTTCTAGCATGAATGGGTGTTGGACTTTATCAAATGCCTTTTCTGCATCAATAGACAAAATCAGGTGATTCTTGTCTTTTGTATTATTTATGTGGTTGATTATGGTAATTGTTTTTCTGATGTTGAACCACCTTTGCATCCCTGGTATGAATCCAACTTGATCATGATGAATTATGTTTCTGATAGGCTGTTGTATTCTATTGTCAAGGATTTTGTTGAAGATTTTTGCATCTAGATTCATGAGTGATATCAGTCTGTAGTTTTCTTGTTTTGTTGGGTGTTTCCCTGGCTTTGGTGTCAGGGTTAAGCTGGCTTCATAGAATGAATGTGGGGGTATTCTAACTCTTTCAATACTGTGAAATACTCTCAGTAGTATTGGAGAAAACTTTTCTGTAAAAGCTTGGTACAATTCTGCAGTGAAGCGATCCGGACCCAGCCTTTCACTTGTTGGCAGTGTTTTGACGACATTTTCAATCTCTTCCTTGGTGATGGGTTTATGAAGTTGTTCTGCTTCACTTTGCGATAATAAGAATTTGTCCATTTCCTCTAGGTTTTCAAATTCATTAGAACATAGTTTTTCATAGTATTCTGTTATGATAGTTTTGATTTCTGTTGGATCTGTTATGACAACTCCCCTCTCATTTCTTATTTGGGTTACTTCTTTCCTTTCCTGTTTTGTTTTATTAAGTTTAGCCAGTGGTTTGTCAATTTTATTGAGCTTTTCAAAAAACCAGCTTTTGGTCTTTTCAATTTTTTCAATTGTTCTTCTATTCCTAAATCGTTTAGCTCTGCTCTAATCTTTATGATCTGTTTTATTCTGGTGCCTGAGGGGTTCCTCTGTTGTTCTCTCTCCATTTGTTCAAGCTGTAGGGTTAGTTCTTTGATTTGGTTTCTTTTTTGCTTCAAGTCATATGCATATATGGAGATAAACTGACCTCCTAATGCTGCTTTGGCTGTATCCCATAGGTTCTGGTAGGAAGTGTTTTCATTCTCATTGGAATCCATATATTTCTTTATTTCATCCTTGATTTCTTCTATAATCCCTTCTATAACCCCCTTGCTTTTTGAGCAAGATGTTGTTCAGTTTCCAAGAGTTCTACTTTCTATGTTTTTTCTGCTATTGATTTTGACTTTTATGGCTTTATGGTCTGAGAAGATGCTTCGTCTTAATTCAGTGGTATGGATTTTGTCGAGAATTTCTTTATGTCCTAACACATAGTCTATTCTGGAGAACGTTCCATGTGCACAGAAGAAGAAGGTATATTTATCTGCTGATGGATAGAAAGTTCTGTATGTGTTGATCAGGTCTAATTGGTTAATTGTGGCAATAAGGTCTTCTGTGTCTTTACTGAGCTTTTTTGTAGATGATCTGTCCAATATTGGGAGTGGAGTGTTGAAGTCTCCCACTACTATTGTGGAGTGATCTATCTCTCCTTTTTGAGAGCAATCAGTTTTTCTTCAATGTATTTAGGTGATATAATATTAGGTTCATAAATATTTAATATTGTAAAGTATTGTTTGTGTATTGAACCTTTCAGCAATAAGTAGTGTCCATCCTCGTCCATGATGGTGGATTTTACATTAAAATCGATTTTATCTGAGATTAGAATTGCCACACCTGCTCTTCTTTGTTCATTGTTAGCTGGATATATATTCTGCCATCTTTTAATTTTCAATTTGTTCCTATCTTTAAGTCTAAGGTGAGTTTTTTGTAGGCAACCTATGGATGGGTCGTGTCTTTTGATCCAAGATGTCACTCGATGTTTCTTTACTGGAGTGTACAGTCCATTCGCATTCAGTGTAATCATTCATAGGTGTGTGTTCAGTGCTGCCATTGTGATATGTTTATTTTTGTGTTCGTGTTTTCTCTGTTGGTCTTATTAATCTGTTCTGGGACATTCTTTGTGAGCTGATTTTTTACCTTTTTCAGGGTTGATTTTGTGGTTTTTGAGACTCCTGTGTTACACTTCTTAATATAGTATGTTGCATCTTTATTGTGCTTTATGGCTGCCCCTTTGATCCTACTTAATAAACTATGTGTAAACCCAATTTTAATTACTACCATTCTTATCAACTTCCTCACCACCTGGAAGGACTACAATGACTGTAGTACATCCCTCTTTTTAATATGATGACATCATAGTTTTCATGATATAATCTCTGGATCATTTCTTTCACTATTATAGCTTTGATTGAGTTTGGAGCCTTTCCTAACAGTAGGATTGTGGATGATGTGTCCTTCTAAAAATGTAAAGTTAATGGTTTTGTCCTAAATTTAAAAGATTCTTTCAATATTTCATGTAGCTTTGGTTTGGTTTTTGTAAAGTCCCTGAGTTTCTGTTTATCTGTAAATATCTTAATTTCATTTTCATATTTGAAAGTTAGTTTGGCAGGGTATGTAATTCTTGGTTGGAAGTTCTTCTCCTTCAAAGCTTTGAATGTGTCATGCCACTGTCTCTGTGCCAGCATTGTTTCTGCTGAGAAATCCAGTGAAAGCCTACCACTTTTCCCTCTGAATGTCTTGCTGCCTTTAAGAGTTTCTGCTTATGTTCCATTTTGTCAAGCTTGATTATAATATGTCTTGGAGTCTTTCTTTTGAGGTCTACATTGAGCGGTTTTCAATATGTATCTTGGATATCTGTATTCTCCTCTTTCATAATTTCTGTTAAGTTTTCTGTCAGCAGCTCAGCAACAATACTTGCTGTGTTCTCAGGCATCTTGCACTGTTCAAGAACTCCAATTAGTTGTTGCTTGTTCCTCTTAATAGAGTCCCACATACTTCTCAATCCTTCTTCATTTTTCTTGTTTCTTCTTTCTGATTTCTCCTCATAGATGCTGGAGTCAGTAGCTCTGTCTTCCAAATCACAAAGTCTGTTTTCCATTTGTTCCATTCTGTTTTCTTGGCTTTGAATTGAAGTTTCTATGTCTTTGATTTTGTTCTTGATCTGTTGGATAATATAGTACTGGTGTTTCATTGTATCAAACATCTTGCTTAGTTTTTCATTTTGCTCTGTTTCATTTTGTATAAGCTCTAAGAGAGCTCTGTATCTAATTCTTTTGTATTCACCTTCTGATAGTTTCAGAAAAAGTTCTTCATCTGGGAAGTTCTGAGGTGCTTTCTTTTGGGGGCCTTCTGAAGCCATGGGTGATTTCTTGGTCATGGCCTTCTCCAAAGTGTGTTGCTTTTGGTGCTTCATGTGTGTCAGTAGAGGCTGGGAGAGACATTGTGAGGATGGACTGCAGTTGCTTCTCTAGGCCATCTTAAAATGAGAAGTAAAAAGTATCTGACAACTTCCAAAATCAGTCAGGTTTTCAGGTGTATAGGTCCCTCTTCCCAGCTGCCAAGGTAACCACCTCTATATTGAACCCCAGATGTTATAAACTAGCTCAAAATACAGAAGGCTACTTCCCTGTTGGCATCTGCTGTTTGGCCCCAGTGGTAGGCCATACTGTGTAGAATTCTGCTTTTCTGCCAGAGAAGCAGTCTCCTCTGGGAAGGCACTGCCTCCCAGCCCAGGAATTAAGTCCAGCTGAGGCTGCCATATGGGTATGCCCACACAGCAGCCGAACAAGATGGCTTCCTGCACAATCTCACCACCCGGCTGGGAACAGGCTACTGGCCAAAAGAGAGGCCAAAAGTGCCAAGATGCCCAGAGACCACAGCCTCTGTTGCCAGGCCCCAGCCTCAGGTGACATTGTGCAAAACACTGCCTTTCTGCTTGAAAAGCCCTCTCCCTCCAGCAGGCACTGCCTCCCAGCCTAGAAACCAAGTCCAGCCAGGGCCTCCACCTGGGTGTCTCCATCTTCCGATGGATCAAGATGACGTCCTGCACAAGCTCATCACCGCATCCGCATGGCTACTACATCATGGAGGTAGAAAGGTAGGCTAAAGGAGCCAAGATGCACAGAGCCCAAAGCCAGGCTCTCAGAACTGATCCCACCAGCAGTGCATCTGAGACCAGCAGCTAGTCAAGTCCTAGCTCCGCCCACCAGCCAATACAGGGCCAGCTCCCCAGATAAAGACTGACAGGCCTGGACCATACAAAACATAGAGCGATATTGGAGGTGAACGGACCTTTGAAAATGTGCATGGGGTTGTCTGGGAGACACTTTCCTGGAGCCAAGTTTATGAGTTAGGAAGGCCCAACCTTTATCAAAAGGTCACAGGAAGTCTGAACAAAGGGGGAAGCATGCTCTCACACGGACAGGGAGGGTGGCAGTTACAAGAGAATAGAGGTGAAAGTTCTGGATGTTATATGGCAACATGATGTAGACTGTAAAATTGTTGTTCACAATAAAAAGAAAAAAGTAGTGCTGCAATGAAAAAATAAAAACCTATACATCTGTGACAATTTTCCTGCTGATCTATAGGGCCTCCATAATTACTGAGTTCACAGATGAACTCTGTGTAGAGGTTTGGGATTGGGTTTCAGAGATCAGCTATTTTAGATAAAGAGCTCAGCTAGTTGTATAAGTGGTCATAAATGAACAATGAAATTAACAGGGATGAGTGGTAAACACAAGACAGGTCACTCCACTGTGACTTCATAAAAATGAGTTAAATAATGAACAAACAAGACATGATAATGTAATCATGATTTTTTTGTTATCTAGAAATCCTAAAACAGAGTAAAATTATGAGTAAAACATCGCTTCCAATTTCGGCCTTTGTGAATTAAGCGTCACAGTTGTTCAAGCTAGAAGAAAGGCTTTTTTTTTTCCTTTCTTGACCGTATCTTGTGGACTGGGTTTTATTATGGAATCCAGGCTACCCTGTGTTCTAGGAAATTAGGGTAAGGATGAATGGAGAAAGATGCAGTAGAATGCCAGGCTGCTGGCCACCTGTTGACTCTGCTGAGCTCTGATTTGGAATGCAGGTCAGGAAATATTACTTGTCTTCTTAGCTCTCCTCTGGCTGCTCAGGTTGCCTAGAGTAATGCTGCAGTCCTTGCCCAGAGCGTATAAGGCTTACCATCATTAGAACCCTTACTTGAGTTTGTTTCTTTTGGACATTCCCCTTTCTCATCCACCATAGTGACCTTCCTGCTATTGTTTGAAAATGGAAGTACACACTTTCCTCCAGTCCACTGTGTTTCACCTTCCCTCTGCCTGGTATGTCTGTACTATTAATGTAGTTCTGTATAGCTCACGCCTTCTTTTCCTTAGGTCTCTGCCTACATTCAGGTCATCACCATATATAAAACAGTAAGCCTCATCCACACTCCCTATCCCCATTGTCATGCTCTTCATTTCTGCATGCTTTTGTTAGTGCTTGACATGCCATTTACTTCCTGGTTTGTATGCTTGTTATCTCTTTTCCTCCACCAGCATGTTAGCTTCATGAGAACAGCAGCATTATCTTATCTTCTGTTGTGTTCTCACTGCTCCAGCAGTGTGTGTACTTCGCCAACACTCAGTAAGGGTTTTTGAATAAATGAATGGATTTCCCTGTGAGCCTTTGGGAACTAAGCTCAAGGCCTGGATCATAGTAGCACTTCCATCAGTGCTCAGGGAGTGGAGTTATTAGCCAACATGTTATAGGGCAAATGGATTTAGAGACCCGGCTTTAAATCCCCGCTCTGCCTCTAGCTTCTTTCGTGTAACTTTGGGTAAGTTACTTAGCCTCTCTGTGTCTCATCAGGCACTGCCTCTACAGAAACTAAAAATCTAAAGGAACCATAGACAAGAAAGTGTTTTGGAAAGAAATTTACCATGGTCTCTACCACTGTTTGAGGGGCCTTCTTGTTGCTCAGAGTAAAACTGTTGCTGCTGATTATCTCATTTTCTTGTGCTCTGCTAATGGAAATGCTATGTTATCAACATGGGGATGTTATCAACCCGAACCATTACTGATGTTCGAGGGTGTACAGTAATGGTGGGAAGTGGGGTATGTGGGTAAAGGGAGAGATGGCAATATCCTTGGCACCTCATTGCTGTCTGAGTAGGTTAGAACACATGTCAGGAAAGCTGGGGCAGGTATTTATTAGAGCTTTGAATCCCTTCTCTGGGAGGATTTTCGGTTGTTCCCTAAAATGCTAATGAATACAGCATAGTAGTCAAGTGCACAGGCACAGGCATCAAATTTCCTAGGTTTGAATTCCATTTCCCATTTGGTTGTTATATGACCACGAGCAAATAACTTGATTTTTCTAAATCTCAGGTTCCTCTTCTATAAAATGAGGCTTTTAGAAACTACCTACCTGGGTAGGTAATACAAACAGTAGAGGAAATATTTCGCAGAAAGTGACTAGAATATATACATGTTTTTATTATGATTATTATTGTGGTTTTTATTATTATGAGTAGTCAAAGAGAAGGAATAGTAGTCTCAGATCTACCACGTAACTTAAATCCTCTGAGTCTCACTTACCATTTGTTAAAATGGGGTAGAAAGCTGCACCTTAAGACTTATTCTGAACTTGCTTTGGAAACCAAATGATGGTATACATCAAATAAGACTGTAAATGGATGAGCTTTATTTGGATGTTAGTTCTTACTGAGTGATAAAATTCAGCTACTGTTACCTGCTGTATGGATCTAGCTCTTTTCCCTTTGATGGAATAAATACTAAGCTCCCTGATCCATGACACTGGCTTCCACAGTCTCCAGCCTCTCTCTTGGTTGTGACTCAAATCATCCTCCAGGTCTGGGACGAGACAGCGGGGGGGACCAATGGCCTCATTTCCTGAGGCAGGATAAACAGACTGTTCTGTTGTTGCCTGCACAAAGAATCCTAGCGGCCAGGATGGAGACACATGCTTTGAGAGCTACCACTGCAGACTTATAAGAGGATTGTCAAAACTTGTCAGCAAAAGGGTTGTAAATGTCCTCTCCCTGAAGTCTTCAAAAGCAAGAGTGTTGTGTGAAGATGAAGTCTGAATTATATGACCTCTCAAGATTACATCTCGTTAAAATTCCATGTCATTTTCTATGTTTGTATAGCCTAGATCTTGTAAAATAAGGCCTGTCAGTAATTAAACATCTGAAGGAACTGGAAATTCATTATCTGAGCATTAATTCTGAAGGCAGTTCGGGGATTCTGCAATTTCAAATCATCGTGGAAACAGCTATTTGATTATTCAACCTGATGACATTAGAAGTAGACTGTTGACTTCTAACTTTGTTCACATCCCTGTTTGTAGGGTTTTTACATATAAAGATCTTTGATTAACTTGCTGTAAGAGTGTTTTATTGAATTTCATAAATGGACATGTCTGCCCTGTCTGTTATGTACAAAACCAAACCCAAACCTGTTGCTGTAGAGTTGATTCTGACTCATAGCAACCCTATAACAGGACAGAGTAGAATCGTCCCATAAGGTTTCCAAGTAGTACCTGG
The DNA here is from genome assembly GCA_028571685.1 of Heterohyrax brucei. Taxonomy (NCBI): domain Eukaryota; kingdom Metazoa; phylum Chordata; class Mammalia; order Hyracoidea; family Procaviidae; genus Heterohyrax; species Heterohyrax brucei. The sequence goes on from CM053151.1 coordinate 3,506,482, forward strand.
TGGATTTCAACTGCCGACACTTTCGTTAGCAGCCACAACACTTAACTATGGATTTCTGAAAACAGATCCTTAAACCTACTGGCATCAAGTTGACACTGACTCATAGCAAGCCTATAGGACAGAGTAGAACTGCCCCATAGGTTTTCTAAGGAGTGCATTCGAACTGCTGACCTTTTGGTTAGCAGCTGAGCTCTTAAGCACTTCACCACCAGGGCTCCTGGAGCTCCTTAAAAGGCTGGAAACCTGTCTTGTCCTCATATGCCTCTCACTGCCTGTCAGTACACAGTGTATAAGCACATATGTAGAAAACATTTCTTATTAAAAATAAACAAATGAATAAATTTTCAGAAGAAAGAATTTGTTTTTACCAAACTTGGGATTACTACTAAAAAGTTTCAACATGTATCTTGGATCTGGTTTGTGGTTGGCAGTCCTTGGGAAACAAAACAGCTGAGCCACATTTTCAAGTCCTTGGGAAACAAAATAGCTGACCCACGTTTTCAAGTAGACTTTTATAGTCATGTTAAGCTGATTTTTAATGAAATTTAGTGTGTTTCTGGAGTTGTCCAAGGAAGCCATTTCATTTAAAAAAGCAAACAAACAAAAGAGAACAGTTGTCATGAAGTCAATTCTGACTCATGGGGACACCATGTGAATTAAAGTAGCACTGTGCTCCATAGGGTTTTCAATAGCTGATTTTTCAGAAGTAGAGTACCAGGGCTTTGATCCAAGGTACCTCTGGTGGACTCGAACTGACAAGCTTTGGGTTACTAGCTGTTTGTACCACCCAGGGATCACCTTATTTCATCAAGTAGAGTTTATTTTCAGAGGACACACAAAGATTAGCTTTTCAGATCTCTCAGAAAATGCAGCAGAAAAAGTCTTAAGTCATGTTAGCAGGGAAATTCACGTGTCAAATCTGTATCCCGTGATTTGTTATCTGGTCAACAGGTAAACATCCAGCAAAAATTGAGGTGATTAATATAGATCTATTTTCTTGGGCCAGTAATTTCTTGAAAGAAGGTGATAGTCTGTAATCACAAGATTTGAAATCTGATTCTGACTTTATTGAGATTTGTAGATCTCAGTTTCTTTGCAGGTATAATGAAGGTTGAGTGGAGAGAACTTCTTTTACTCTGTGATTCAGTGCCACTGTGTATGGAAAACTCACCCATCAGTGAATAGAAATAGCTAAGATTTTTTTTTTTACTTATTACTAAGTGAAAGTATACAATCCAAGTTAATTTTGCATACTCGCCTCTCTCCAACTCTATCTGCTCTCCCTGCCCTATGATAGCACACAGTTCCTTTTCACTCTTTACTGCTAGTATCCTCCCAACAAACACCTGTCCCCTCCTCTTCACCCTCTCCTGTCCCCTCTAGAAAAACAAACAAACAGAAAAACAGTGGGACCGCCTTCTATAAATGTATAAAACCATAAAATATACATATCACAAGCTCACTCTGTGTCCCTGAGTCCAGTCTCTATTCTTAGTTTGAAGTGCTTGAACTCAGTACTGCTTTCAGGTCTGGAGCAGCAGTAATTCTAGGGGTCATGTTTCCAAGGGATCCTCCAGGTTGTCAGACCATCAATTCTGGTTTAGCATGTTTTAGGAGAATTCTTGATCTGCATACCTCTTCTTCTCGTGTTATGTCAGGACCTCTACATTGTGTGCCCTATCAAGACACCAGGAATTTTATGGCTCTGACTGAATTCCCTAAGGCCAGAGTCCTGCACAGTAACTAATCAGTTGCCACAGAGTTGATTCTCACTCATGGTAACCCCATATGTTTCAGAGTACAACTGTGTTCTATTCGGTTTTTAATGACTGATCTTTCAGAAGTAGATAGCTAGGGCTTTCTTCAAAGATACCCCTAGGAGGATTCACACTGCCAACCTTTCAGTTACCAGCCATGAGCTTGACTGAGACATCCAGGGTCCCCTGTATTGTACCTAATGCGTGAGAAAGTACCAATGAATGTCTATTGCCTCATGGTTTCTTGGCTAGGGATCTTGGTGATTCAGGAAATAGGCTTTGAGTACAGGCTGACCTGGATTCTTGAACTTGCCACTTACTATCTGTATTATTTTATGAAGGTTAACTTTCTAAGCCTTATTGTAAAATAAATATTTAATTGAATTAAAAAAGAACATAAAAATCATGTTCACATCATAGAGTTGTTGAAAGGAGTAAAATGATAAAGTATGCAAGATGTATGTAAGAAGTAGCTGATACACACTGAGTCAATTTGTGACTCACAGTGACACCATGTGAGAGTTGAACTGTCCCATAGGGTTTTATTGGCTGCAATCTTTACAGAAGCCAATGGCCAGGTCTTCCATGGAGCTGCTGGGTTGGTTTGAACCTCCAACCTATCTGTTAGAAGCCAAATGCGTAACCATTGCTTCAGCAGGGCTCATTATATGATACAGAACCAAACCAAAACCAAACCTGTTTCCCTTGAGTCAGTTCTGACTCACAGCAAAAGACAGAGCAGAATCACCCCACAGAGTTCCCAAGGGGTGACTGTTATATTTGAACTATGGACCTTTTTGTTAGCAGCTTGTAGTTCCTAAGTACAGTGCCACCAGAGTTTCCTGCCTGATAGTCAGGAGAAGCTAGAAACCGTTGCTAATGGGGTGGTGATGGATCAAGTTGATGATAATTATGTTGATTAAAAGAGGGAAGGACTTCAGTTGTCAGTTTCCTATCTGGCCTCTTAGATTGCTAAGGGGATTAAATGTGTTAATTTTTGTAAAACGCTTTGATGCTTTGCATAATACCTAGTATGTAGTGAATCTCATATTTTTTTAAGTAAAAATATATAAATAAGTTTCTCACACTCTGCTTCAGATGACACTTCCTTTATATATAGCTGGCAGAGAAAGAGATGCCTGCTGCCACTGAGACGTTCTTGGGTGGCACCAATCAGTTTCACAACCAGGAAGGAACTGTTCATCCTTCCCTGATGTGCTCCAAAGACAGCAGGTGAGCCGTCAGAGCACCAGTTACTGCATGATCACTCCTTTCACTCTTCGCTCAGGCTGCCACTCCTTTCGTGTTCCTTTTTCCCGTTTGTTTTGTATTCAAGCTATTCTTCTCTACTGTGATGTTACCCCCTCACATCTGCTGTTATCCCCCTCTTTGCTGCTAAGCCACATGAGTCACAAGGGCAGCTCTGACAGAGGTGCAGCTGTTCTTTGGCAATCAAAAGGCTTCTCATGCCCTGCTCCAAGTCATACGTTAATGTTGCAAATGCCAGCTCAAACGCCAGCAAGTAGCTGGGTCCCTTTCATCTCCCTTTTGAAGAAATCCTTTGTTGGGGTTTTCTCCTAAATACTCTCTTGAAACAGTGCATTTTTACCAGTTGTCCTGCTTTTCTCTCCCCTGTCATTTCTAATGGAGGCAATGGAAAGCTGAGATCTGTGAGAGAGCTACTGATGAGTGGCGGAGGGGGTGTGGTCTCCCACAAATTGCCACTACTAACTTGAGTGTGGAAATAGGGTGATTTCTCAGGAATTTGGGCTCATCACATCCCCTGTCACTCGTTTTCTCATTTGAAATTTGATAATCTAAATGGGGTTTATGACCTCATATTTTTGTCCTTTAAATGAGAGCAATTAAATTGGTTTTCTGTGAACCACTATGAACACTGCATGCTCAGAGCTAATTCAGAGAGCAGGCTGGATTCTTGAGAATAACTCTGGCAGCCTTTCTTTTGTCAGAGCTTTCATAACAGGCTTTCCTCCTCACAGAAGTAAACACCTGGAAATAACATCATGCTTCCTTCTAATGTACGGTGTGTAACTTATCATTTTTAGTTAGTTGTTGTTTACACGCCACCTGAAAGGCCCAATTATGTGAGGAAAATTCAGTCTTAATTCTACAACTGAGTTTATGCTTCCCAAGATGGGGTTCTTTGAGAAGTTCCAAGGGTAAATTTATGGAGTGAGAAGAAGGAGTTGAACCCTGGTAGAGCAGTGGTTAACAGCTTGGCTGCTAATCAAAAGGTCAGCAATTCAAATCCACCAGCCACCCCTCAGAAACCCTACAGGGCAGTTCTACTCTGTCATATAGGGTCGTTGTGAGTCAGAATTGACTTGGTAACGACTGGTTTTGAAAGGGGTGAGGATGTTGGCCTTTGTCTTTACTCTAATAGGGTTGGACTGTAAAGCCCTTCCTAAGGTCACCTCCCTGCTTCATTGCAAAGTTTCCCTGGAGTGGGGCTTGCACTACCTGTTATCATTTTGTCATACAGGAGATAAAAGGAAATGGAAGCAAGCAGAGAGTTAGGGATCTCATACCACCAAGAAAGCAGAACTGAGAGTAGACTGCATCCTTCAGACTCAAAGTTCATGTGCCAAGATGCTCCCTGACCACAGACTGTTGCAACACAAGGACCCTCCTCCAGAACCAACAGAAGGACAGCATTCCCCTGTAATGGACACCTGGATTCAGACCTGTAGCCTACTGGACTGTGTAAAAATAAATTTTTCTTTGCTAAACCATGTACTCTTGGTATTTCTGCTCAAGCAATACTAGATGACTAAAACAGATAGGAAGGTAGCTCATATAGCGTGGAGGAATGTTCACCTAGCACAGACCCTAAGAGAATGTTTCATCCAGCCTACTTGTCTACAGGTGAAGGGCTGTGGATAAAGCAGTGGCTCTGAGATGAACCCAGTCTACAGACTTTAAGAACCTGTGGCTTCATAGAATGAGTTTGGGAGTACTCTGTCCCTTTCTATACTGTGAAATAATCTCAGTAGTATTGGAGATAACTCTTCCCTAAATGCTTGTTAGAATTCTGCCGTGAAGCCATCTGGGCTCGGACTTTTTTTTGGTTGGCAGTGTTTTGATGATATTTTCAATCCCTTCCTTTGTGATGGGTTTATTAAGTTGTTCTGCTTCACGTTGTGATAATTTGGGTAGGTGGTATGAGTCAAGGAATTTGTCCATTTTCCCTAAGTTTTCAAATTTGTTACAGTACAGTTTTTCATAGTATTCTGTTATGATATTTTTTATTTCTGTTGCATCTGTGGTGACAACTCCCCTATTATTTCTAATTTGGGTTATTTGTTTCCTCCTTTTCTTTAGTAAGTTTAGCCAGTGGTTTGTCAATTTTGTTGATCTTTTCAAAAAACCAGCTTTTGGTCTTTTCAATTTTTTCAATTGCTTTTCTGTTCTCTAATTCATTTAGCTCTGCTCTAATCTTTATGATCTCCTTTCTTCTGGTGCCTGAGGGGTTCCTCTGTTGTTCTCTTTCTACTTGTTCAAGCTGTAGAGTTAGTTCCTTGATTTGATTTCTTTCTTCCTTCCAGATGTGTGCATTTATGGAGATAAACAGACCTTTGAGCACTGCTTTGGCTGTATACCATCGGTTCTGGTAGGAAGTGTTTTCATTCTCATTGGAAGCCATGAGTTTCTTTATTTCATCCTTGATTTCCTCTATAACCCATGTTTTTTTCAGCAAGATGTTGTTCAGTTTCCAAGAGTTCTACTTTCTATCTATGTTTTTTCTGCTATTGATTTCAACTTTTATGGCTTTATGATCTGAGAAGATGCTTTGCAGTAATTCAGTGGTATGGATTTTGTTGAGCATTGCATTATGGCCTATCACATGGTCAATTCTGGAGAGTGTTCCATGTGCACTGGAGAAGAAGGTGTAGTTGTCTGCTGGTGGGTGGAAAGTTCTGTATATATCAATGAGGTTTAGTTGGTTAATTGTGTCAATGAGGTCTTCTGTATCTTTACTGAGCTTTTTTCTAGATAATCTGTTTAGTAATGAGAGTGGAGTGTTAAAGTCTCCCACTATTATTGTGGAGTCATCTAACTCTCTTTTGAGCATAGTCAGTGTTTCTTCTACGTATTTAGGTGCTCTGATATTAGGTGCATAAATATTTAATATAGTTAAGTCTTGCTTGTGTACTGAACCTTTCAGCAATAAATAGTGTCCATCTTTGTCCACGATGGTGGGTTTTACATTAAAATTGATTTTGTCTGAGATTAGAATTGCCACTCCTGCTCTTCTTTGTTCATTGTTAGCTTGATATATATTCTTCCATCCTTTAATTTTCAGTTTGTTCCTATCTTTAGGTCTCAAGTGAGTTTCTTGTAGACAACATACAGATGGGTTATGTCTTTTGATCCAACATGACACTCGGTGTCTCTTTACTGGAGCATTCAGTCCATTCACATTCAATGTAATTATTGATAGGTATGTGTTCACTGCTGCCATTGTGATATGTTTATTTTTATGGTGATGTTTTCTCTGTTGTTCTTATTAGTCTGTTCTGGAACATTCTTTTTTGTGAGTTGATTTTTCACCTTTTTCAGAGCTGGTTTTGTAGTTGTTGAGATTCGTGTGTTACATTTCTTGAAATGATATGATACATCTTTGTTGTGCTTTACAGCTGCCCCTATGATCCCCCTTAATAAACTATGTATAAACTCAATTTTAATTACTACCAGTCTTGTCATCTTCCTCTCCATCTGGAAGGACTGTAACAACTGTAGTACATCCCTCTTTTTATTATGATGACATCATAGTTTTCATGATGATCACTGGATTGCTTCTTTCCGTATCAAAGCTATGGTTGACTTTGGAGCCTTTCCTAAAAGAGTAGAGTACTGACTCGATGGCACTTGGCATTGAGTAGTGTGTCATTCTAGAATATAAAGTTAGTGGTTTCGTTCTTCTAAGCCACAGCCAAGAACTTCTTTCAGTATTTCTTGTAGTTTGGGTTTGGTTTTTACAAAGTCTCTGAGTTTCTGTTTATCTGGGAATGTCTTCATTTCATTTTCATATTTGAAAGATAGTTTTGCAGGATATATAATTCTTGGTTAGAAGTTCTTCTCCTTCAAGGCTTTGAATGTGTCATGCTACTGTCTCCGTGCCAGTATGGTTTCTGCTGAGAAATCTGACAGGAGCCTACAGGGTTTCCCTCTGAATGTTAGCTTTGCTTTGAGTCTTGCTGCTTTTAAGAGTTGCTGCTTATGTTTCATTTTGTTAAGCTTGATTATAATATTTCTTGGAGTCTTTCTTTTGAGATCTGTATTGGGTGGAATATGACATGCATCTGAGATGTCTATATTCTCTTCCTTCATGATTTCTGGGAAGTTTTCTTTAAGCAGCTCAGCAACGATACTCTCTGTGTTCTCAGATGTCTCATCCTGTTCAGGGACTCCAATTAATCTAAGGTTGTTCCTCTTAATAGAGTCCGACATTCTTCTTAATGTTTCTTCACTTTTCTCATTTCTTTTTTCTGATTTCTGCTCATAGACACTGGCATCAGTAGCTCTGTCTTCCAAGTCAGAAATTCTTTTTTCTATTTGTTCCATTCTGTTTTCTTGGCTTTGCATTTTGCAATATGTCTTTGATTTTGTTCATGATCTGTTGGATTTCAGAGTACTGGTGTTCCATCAGATCAAACATCTTGCTTAATTTTTTATTTTGTTCTACTGCATTTTTTATAAGGTCTAGGAGGGCTCTGTATATAATCATTTTGCATTCACTTCCTGATGCTTTCATAAAAGTTTCTTCATCTGGAAAACTCCTTGTTTGCTTTGTTTGAGAGCCTTCTGAAGCCATGGGTGATTTCTTGTATGCCACAATTGTCTGTTGCTTTTTGGGTCCCATGTGAGTATGTAGAGGCTGGAAGAGGTACTGTGAGGATGGATTGCAAATGTTTCTCTAGGCTGTCTTCAAATGTAAAGCAAAAGATATCTGACCACTTCACAAGTCAGTTAGGTTTTCAGGTGTAGAGGTCCCTCTTCTCAACTGATAAAGTAAGCACCACTATATCCAACCCCAGATGATAACAAACTAGTTCAGAATACAGCAGTGCTACTGCCCGGTTGGCCTCTACTGACACAGCCTAGCCTTAGTCAACAGTGCGTCGAGTACTGGTTTTGTGATAGAAAAGCGCTCTCTTATGGGCAGGCTCTGGCTCCCAAGCTAAGAATTCGGTCCAGCTGCGGCCACCGTATCCAAGATGGCGTCCTCCACACAGGCAGCAGACAGAGGGGCTAAAGGTGCCGAGAGTTACCTTATGTTGCAGGGCCTGCAACGTAGGTGGCACTGGGAAAATTACTGCTTTTCTGTCAGAGAAGCGCTGTCCTGTTTGCAGGTGCTGGTTCCCAGGCTAAGAATTTGGTCCTGCTAAAATCTTGATACCAACATGGTGTCCCGCACACTGACTGCGGAATTCCTTTCCAACCCCACTGACGCAGATATAAAACGAAAGGCTCAAAGTGGCTAGATTAACAAAGTCTTAAGCCTGGCTCTCCAAATATGGGAATTTCACCTGCCTATCCCCCCAGAAGTGCATCTGAGTGTAGCCTCTAGGGAAGACCCAGCTCTGCCCACCGGTCAAGACAGAGGAAAAAAAGTCAAAATGGTGCGTTTACCTTCCATCCGTGAGAGCCAGCGCTAGCCAGGAGCGGAAGTCAGCAAAAGAGAGGAAGTTTTTCTCTCAGTGGTATGAAGTCCCAATTAACAGCCCTGTGCCGTGTCCTGAGGCTGATTAGGTGATCAGAAGGCTCCATTTGATTATCAATTCACGTCTTGGTTTCCGGAGGGATATAAGGAGACGTGTGCTTAGTCCACCATCTTGACTCCACCCCCCTCAAGAACCTGTGGCTATGTGTTAATCAGACAGGATATTTGACTCTGGGTTTCTTTCATTCATTTTGATTGTTCTCCTAAAATGACTTGGATTTGCCATCTTTGCAATTAACTTTTTGTTCATTTTCTTTTGTCTGAAGAAAGGTAGCTGTGACAAAGTGATATATATTTGCAAGTGACATTTGCTGAAACAAGCTGAATGTCAGAATTGTGAGAAACATAATTATCCCGCCTATCTAATGGCTAAGGAGCCTGTTGGTGTGATGGCTAAATTAGTTTTTTTTATTATTTGTGGCTTTAGTGTAGGTGAATCTAGGGACCACAGAAGGCATGTAAACCTTCTGTCATCTCTTTATTTTTAGGACCTTGCCATGCAACATAAGAACAAATGTGATATCAACATGAACTATAAATTGAAATCCTTCTCTTGGCCCTTTGTGGATCTCTTGCTTTTTGTATCAGTTACTTGATTTCTGTCACTTGTCTGCCATGCTCAAGTCTTTTCTCTCTCTTAGTGTGCTGTTTAGATGCTTAACGCCTTCTCTGTTGAAGCTCATACACTTAGAGCTGGTGTTAACGGGGCCCCAGTAAGAGATGGTTACATTTTGCAAAATAATTCCCGTTGCCCAGACAGACGGATGTTGGAAACAGGCAAAAGGGCTCCCTTAAGTCAGCCTGGAGAACAGAGGCACCAAGATCCCTGAGTGGAATCAAATCAGATGTCAGCTCAGGAGAGGGAGTGATAACTTTGACAAGAAAACAAAGTGAAAGGAAAAGAAAATCAGAAGACAAATATCAGTTTTCAGAATGAAGGCTGGGAGTAGAAGGGAACTTAATTAAATTGAGACTTCACACTGAAATGGTTTTCTTTCTTTTTTTCAAATTGTGAATTAAGAACAATTTTACAGTCTATGTCATATTGCCATATAACACCAAGAACTTTCACCTCTATTCTATTCTAGCTAACCTCCCCCACACCGCCATAAGACAGTACTCTTTTCCTTTTGTTTAGAACTTCCTGTGACCTTTTGAGCAAGGTCTGGCCCTCCTCTCCCAATCAACTTGGCTCCAGCGAGGAGTTCCTCTGACAACCTGATGTACATTTTTAAAGGTTGGTTTGTCTCCAGTATCACTCTATGTCTTGTATACTCCAGGTCAGCCTTTGTCTTGGGAGCTGGCCCTGGTACTGGATACAATTTGGTGTTAGAAAGTTCAGGGGCTGCGCTCCCAGGCGGCTCTCTGTTCAGAAGGGCCATCAAGTGCAGTCTTTTGATAGAGTTCTAGCTTTTCCCTCTGCTCCATCAGCTGCTGTGTCTGGAGCTCCATTCCACATACGCCACCCAGGCTGTCATTTGTGGTGGCTGGGCACCATCTAGTTCCTCTGATCACATGCAGAAGCAGACTATAGGCTTGAATGGTCCCTTCCATTTGGTGGGCTCGTATTTGACTCATGTCCTTGATGTCCACCATTTACCTCAGGTCCACATGGATTGAAGCTACTTGACGCAAATTAGATGGCAGCTTGCTAGCTTTTAAGGTGTCAGTCACCACTCACCCAGGTGGTATGTGGAGTAACATCTTGAGAGAGGGAGAGAGAAAAACCTTGGGTATGCCAATTGGTCTAGATGTCCCCTGAGAGCATGGCCCCCAATCTCAGACCCTGTTTCCCTGTTCTTTCAAAGAGGTGGTCCACATTAAGGGGACAATTTGGTTTTGAATTTGAGTAGTTGTGGTTACCCTACTTCTAGTGCATGCTGACACATCCTATACCCAACCATAATCTTAACCACTATCTAATTTATGAAAAATCTCTCTCCCTCCTGCCCCCCTACCCTTGTAACCACCAAAATATTGGTTCATTCTGTGCTTAAATTATTAGTTCCATCCTTATAATAATGGTCTCATACCAAATTTGTCCTTTTGTGTCTGGTTAATTTTGCTCAGCATAGTTTCCTCTAAGACATCATTATTTCTTACGACTGAGTAGTATTCCATTGTATGAATATACCAGTTTGTTTAACCATTCATCTGTTGACAGCCATCTAGGTTGTTTCCAACTTTTTGCTATTGTGGAGAAAGCTGCAATAAACACTGGTGTCTTCAGCTGAGTTTTTTAGGGAAGCAAAACCAGTAACATGTATATGTACAAGGAAAGCTTTATATACAAAGTATGAAAAAAGATTTATATGTAAAAGAAACAGCTCATGCAATTGTAGAAGCTGAACATTCCAAGTCCTGGAACAAGCCTCACATGGCCATGGGGACTGGTGAACCCAAGGTTAACAGGTTAGAGACCAGAGTTCTAGGTCACCAGTTGTGTAGATCTGCTGATCCTAAGATAGTGACAAAACTGCGAGATCTCTGCTGACTCACACAGCTGCAGAGGCTAGTAAACCCAGGATTGGCAGGTTAGGATCCTCAAGCGCTGTCTGTAAGCCTTGATGAATTCAACAGCTGCTAGTTCAGGTCCAGGAACCAGGCTCCAGAAGAAAGCAGGAGCTGCTCGCAACAAAACTGGACAGGAAGTAGGTGGTGGAGGATGGAAAAATGAGAGCTGCAGGGAGGGAAGCGACCACAGGCCAAGCCCTGCCACTTGATACAGCAGCCAAACATGGAGGTGCCAAGTTAACACAATCTGACCACCACAGTCCACCCTTTGTCAACTTGGCATCTGTACACATCTCACCTTACCATCCACAGTCTCTGACGGAATATAATTGCAAAGTTATATTTGTGTCTAACATGACATAATTAACACACGTACAACTGAAAATGCATTAGACCATTTATATCTCATGTTTCATAAGTAAACAAAAATATCTGATACACACATACAAAGCAGAAATGTAACAATTACAGTCCTTGTTTCTGCAACTGGTCACATGGCAGTAACTGATATTTAGAACTACCTTCTTCTGCAACCCATTTTGTATTCTCTTTGCTCTCCATGAGCACCTCAGCTGATCGTGGTTCCTTGCCCGGTGAGGTGACCCAGACTTTCATTCCTGAAGAGTCTGGGCTATTAGCAGTGATTTTGGGATTGGGTTGGTGTAGTTTTCCATTGACCTTAATCACAGAACATGGTAGTATTAGGAGGCATCTTAAGGGATCTCCTGCATTCCAGACATACTCTACTTCCTTTATGTAATGTCAATCCAGTTTAATCTCTGTAGTCAGGATCGATCACACCAGCCAGTATTGTAACTCCCTTCTTTGTCTGTTGATTTAGAGGCACAAAGAGCCCAAAATAGCCTGGTGGCAACTTTAGCTTCCAGTTCAGTGGAATTGTTGATGTGTCTCCAGGTGGCAGCATTCCTCCCTTTGGAACTAAGACAATTAGCTTGCAAGTATCTATTTGAATGTTGTTCATTATTTCTTTGGGATATATGCCAAGGACAGTGATTGCTGGATTGTATGGTATTTCTATTTCTAGTTGTTTAAGCAAGTGCCAAATTGATTTCCATAGTGAACCCAAGGTTAGCGGGTCTGCACATATCTCACCTTACCATCCATAGTCTCTGAAGGAATACAATTACAAAGTTATATTTGTGTCTAACATGACATAACTAACACATGTACAACTGAAAATGCATTAGACAATTTACGTCTTATGTTTCATAAATAAACAAAAATATCTGATACACACATACAAAGCAGAAGTACACATAACAATTACAGTGATTAAACCATTTTACAGTTCCACAAACAGTGTAGAAGAGTTCCAGTCCCTTCACAACCTGTCCAGCATTTATTACTCTGTTTTTTGACTTACTGCCAGCTCTGTTGGGGGTGAGATGGTATTGCATTGTGATTTTGATTTTGATATCTTTGATGGCTAGTAATCATGAGCATTTCCTCAGGTATCTGTTGTCAACTTCTATGTCTTCTTTGGTGAAGTGTCTGTTCGTGTCATTTGCCCATTTTTTTAAACTGTGATTAAGTGAAAGCATACAATCCAAAATGATAATGTATACCCACCTATCTGCAGCTACCTCTGCTCTCCCCACGTGGTGATGGCACACTCCTCCTTTTCACTCTCTATATCTAGTATTCCCTTAACAAGCATCTGTTCCCCCCTTTCCACCCTTTTGTCTCCCATCGAGAAAGAGAACAGTAGGACAGCCTCCTATAAAAGCATAGAACTGTAAAGTACACACACCATATGATCATGCTGTGTCCATGAGTCCAGTCCACTCTTGTCAGAAGAGTTGAGTCATTACTGGTTTCCAGTCAGGGACAGCAGTAAATCTAGGGGCCTTGTTCCCAGTGGATCCTCCAAGCAGTCAGACCATTGGTTCAGGTCTTTTAGTAGAGTTCTTGGTGTTTGCCCATTTTTTAGTTGTGTTATTTGTCTTTTTCTTGTTGAAGTTTTGCAGTATCTTGTAGATTAGAGAGATTAGGTGATGGTTGGAAGTGTGGTGGGCAAATATTCATTCCCACTCTGTAGACAGTCTTTTTACTCTTTTAATGAAGATTTTGAATGAGCATAAGTGTTTAATTCTTAAGAGTTCCCAATTATCTGTTTTCATTTCTGATGACTGAAGGTTGTTAATGGTTTTTGGTAGACTGCTGATGCCATGGCTTAGGGCTGCCAGCATTTTCTCAATTTTTCTTTCCAAAAATTTTGTTGTTTTAGCTTTTATGTTTAGGCCTTTGATCCATTTTGAATTAGTTCTTGTGTATGATGTGAGGTAAGGGTCTTGTTTCATTTTTTGCAGATGGGTATCCAGTTATGCCAAAACTGTCTCTTAAGAGATTGTTTTTTCCACATTTCAGTCTTCGGGCCTTTATCAAATATCAGCTGTTCATAGGCAGATGAAGTTATATCTGGATTCTCAATCCTGTTTCATTGGTCTGTGCATCTGTTTTTGTGCCAGTACTAGCTGTCTTGATACTGTGGCAATGTAGTAGGTTTTGAGGTCAGGAAGGGTGAGTCTTCCCACTTTGTTCCTTTTCTTTAATAATAACTTACTTATCTGTTGCTTCCTTGCTTTCCATAAGAAGTTGGTGATTTGTTTCTCCATCTCATTAAAAGATGTTATTGGAAGTTGAACTGGGAGTGTGTTGTATGTATAGATTGCTTTGGGAAGTATAGACATTGTCACAATGTTAAGTCTTCCTATCCAGGAGCAAGGTAGGTTTCTCTACATGCGTAACTCATTTTTCATTTCTTGCAGTGGGGTCTTGTAGTTTTCCTTGTATATGTCTGTTACACCTCTGGTTAGATTTATCCCCAGGTATTTTAACACCTTGGGGGCTATAGTAAATGGTAATGATCTTGTGATTTCTACTTTGGTTGTCCCTTTGTTGGTGTAAGGGAAACCCACTGATTTATGTATGTTTATCTTGTACCTGATACTTTGCTGAAGTCCTTTATTAGATCTGGTAGTTTTTTGGTAGATCCTTTAAGGTTTTCTATGTATAAGATCATGTCATCTGCAAATAGTGATACTTTGATTTCTTTGCCAATATGGATGCCCCTTATTTCTTTATCATGTCTAATTGTTCTGGTTAGGACCTCCAGGATAATGTTGAATAGAAGAGGTGACAATGGGCATCCTTGTCTAGTACCTGTTCTGAAGGGGAATGTTTTCAACTCCTCTCCATTAAGTATGTTAGTTATTGGTTTGGTGTAGATGGGCTTTATTATGTTGAGGATTTTCCTTTCTATTCCTGTTGTGCTGAGAGTATTGTGTTGGAGTTTATCAAATGCTTTTTCTGCATCAGTTGATAGAATCGTGTGGTTGTTGTCTTTTATTTTGCTTATGTAGTTGATTAATTGTTTTCCTAGTGTTGAACCATCCCAGCACTTCTGATCTGAATCCTACTTGGTCGTGATCAGCTATTTTTTTGACGTGTTGTTGAATTCTGTTAGCTGGAGTTTTGTTAAAGATTTTTGTGTCTAAGTTCATGAGAGGTATTGGTCTGTCATTTTCCTTTTTAGTGCTGTCTTTACCAGGTTCTGGTACCAGGGTTATACTAGCTTCATAGAATGAATAGTATTCCATCTTTTTCTATGTTCTGGAATACCATTAAAACTAGTGGTGTTAACTCTTCTCTGAATGTTTGATAGAATTCTGCAGTGAAGTCATCTGAGCCAGGGCTTTTTTTGAATGAAAGTTTTTAAATTACCTTTTCAATCTTCTTTTATAATGAGTTTGTTTAGGTATTCTGTCTCTGATTTTACTAGTTTAGATAAGTGGTGTTTTTCAAGAAAATTGTCTATTTCCTCTAGGTTTCAAATTCATTAAGGTATAATTTTTCTTAGTATTCTTCTATGATTCTTTTAATTTCAGCAGGGTCCATTATGATAGTACTCATTCTATTTCTTATTTGGATTATTTGTTTCTTCTCCTGGTTTTCTTTTGCCATTTGGCCAATGGCTTATCAGTTTTGTTGATCTTTTGAAAACACCAGCTTTTGGACTTGTCTACTCTTTCAATCATTTTTCTACTTTCTATTTCACTTATTTCTGCTCTAATTTTAATAATTTGCTTTCTTCTGGAGCCTGATGGATTCTTTTGCAGAGATCTTTCTAGTTGTTGGAGTTGGTGAGTTAATTCTTTGATTTATAACCCTTCTTTTTGGATATGCACATTTGTTGAGATGAAGTGACCTCTGAACACTGCTTTTGCTATATCCTGTAGGTTCTGGTAAAACATGTTTTCATTCTCATTTGATTCTATGAAATTCTTTATTGCATTTTTGATTTCTTCTATTATGTGATAGATCTTGAGCAAAATGTTATTCAGTTTTCATGGTTTTGATTTTATTTGCTTGTTTTTTCTATTAGTGATTTCTAGTTTTATGGCTTTGCGGTCTGAGAAGAAGCCTTGTATTATTTCAATATTGTGAATTTTGTTCAGTATCATTCTGTGGCCTAATATGTGATCAAGTCTGGAAAACATTCTGTGAATACTGGGAAAGAAAATATACTTGGCTGCTGTTGAAGTGTTCTGAATATGTCTGTGAGGTCAAGTTGGTTGACTGTGACATTAAGATCTTCTGTGTGTTTACTAAAATTTTTTCAGGATGTTCTGTCCTTTACGGAGAGTGGTATGTTGAAGTCTCCCACTATTACTGTGAAGCTGTTTTCAGTGCAAATAGTGTTTGTTTTATGTATTTTGGAAACTTGTCATTGGGTACACAGATATTTAGTATGGTTATGTCCTCCTGTTGAGTTGAGCCTTTTGACTATTAGATCCAAAAGCAAACCCACTGCTATTGAATCTGGTGTAACTCATAGTGACCCTAAAAGTCAGGGTAGAAATGCCCCATAGAGTTTCCAAGGACAGCTTGGCAGACTTGAACTGCCAGCCTTGTGAATAGCAGATGTAGCATATAGCGTACTACACCACCAGGGTTTCCTGACTTTTAGATAGTGACCCTCTTTATCTTGTATGGTGGGTTTAACTTTAAAATCTATTTTGTCAGGATTAAGTATTGCCACTCCTGCTCTTTTTTGAATGTTATTAGCCTGATATATCCTTTTCCAACCTTTGAGTTGTAGTTTGTTTGTGTCTTTGAGTCTAAGGTATGTCTCCTGTAACCAGCATGTAAATGGATCATGTTTTGTTTATCCAAAATGTTACTCTCTCTTATTTGGTGCATTTAGTCCATTTACATTTAGTGTGATTACTGATATATATTATGTTAGTGTTATCATTTTGATGCCTTTTATTGGGCATTGTAGACAGTTCCTCTGTTGCATTCCATTTTCTGTATTGAATTTTTTTTATGTGTTTTCTTTTCATGGCTTTTAGTGTTCATTTTCTTGACGCTGTTGTGATTTTATATGTTATTTTTTGATGTGTAGAATTACAGATTTCTTTTGCAGTTACTCCCTTAGGCCCCTTTATTAATCTAAAAGTAATCCAACCTTCAGTGTCCGTGTATCTTCTTCTCATCCTCCACATCTGGAAGGTCTATGTTTACCTTTTTTAAAAATATAAGATAGCTGTCAGTTATATCCTGAGACGTCTGATTTTCTATTTTTTGTGATTTGGTTATCATTTTTAGATTTCCTTTCATGTCGGATCCGACTTCATGGCACTTGGCTGGCTTGGCTTTATGGTGGTATCTAGATGCTGAATTTGGTATATATATCTAAGCCAAGTCAAGTGCTGTCGAGTTGGAGCCGACTCATGGCTATTGATTTTCTAATCTAGAACTTCCTTTAATGTTTCTTGTAATTTTGGTTCGGTTCTTACAAATTCTCTAAATTTCTGTTGGTCTGTGAAAATCTTAATATCACCTTAGTATTTAAGAGACAATTTTGCAAGGTATGTAATTCTCAGCTTTTTTTTTTTTCCTTCAGGGCTGTGTATATGTTATCCCACTGTCTTCTGGCCAGCATTGTTTCAGTTGAGTAGTCTGAAGTTACTCTTAATACATTTTCTTTTGTACATTATTTTTTGCTGTATTCTGGCTACCCTCAGTAATTTCTCCTTGTCTCTAGTTTTATTGAGCTTGATTATGATATGCCTTGGTGTATTTCTTTTGGGATCTGCCTTGAGTGGGATTCGATGAGAGTCCTGAATGGAGATCTCAGCTTTCATGATGTCAGGGAAGTTTTCCGTCAGCACATCTTCAACTATTCACTCTGTGTTTTCAACTATACTTCCTTGTTCTTGTACTCCAGTCATTTAAATATTGTTCCTCTTGATAGAGTCCCACATCACCCTTAGCAATTCTTCACTCTTATTGAGTCTTTTATCTGATTTTTTTCTTTGTGTATGCTGGTGTCATTTACTTTGTCTTCAGGTTCACTAAATCTGTTTTCCATTTGCTTCATCCTGCCCTTTTGACTTTCTATTGAGTTTTCAAGCTCAATGATTTTATCGTTAATCTGCCAAATTTCAGTACATTGCCAGCATTTCTTGCAGCTTATTTAATTTTTCAGTGTGCTCTGTTTCATTTTGCCTGCTGTCTCCCCTGATACCCTTCACAGCTCTGTGCATTAATCTTCTGTATTTTGTCTCTGGTAGTTGCAAGAACTCCTTCATCTGGAAAATCCACTGATGCTTAATTTTGGGAGTTTGTGGAAGCCATAGTATGTTTCTTTAGGTGGTTAGAGATTTATTGTTGTCTCCAAGCCATCTGGAAGTCCTTGAAGTGAAAGAGACTTTATAGTTCGGTTGGCCTGACTGGTGTCTCTGTTAGGGATGGGGTGTAGTTTCTCCTTGCAGTCTGGTTATTTTCTGTTGCTTGCTCTTACTGTTATGCACTGGTCTGCTGCCACTTCCTGTGCAGCTCCTAGGTGGAGGAGTTACACCTGCTTTCAGCAGCAGCACCACCTCTTCTGCTACTAGGCTGGGGGGGGCCTTCTTGCACAGGTTCTGCACTTTCATGGGCACCTCAAGGCAGGCAGGAGACAAGTACCACTGCTGCAGCTGCCTCTTGTTTGGGCAGAACCCTTGCAGAACCTCAGCCTTGCACTCAGGTTGGAGCAGGGGTTGATTCTCCTAAGTGCTTTCTTCCTCAAACCATTGCATTGTTTTGGTTGCCCCTGGGTTAGGCAAGATCTCTGGGAGCTTTGTCCAATGGCTACCTAGCCACTAGGATGATCATTCCCCTTCCCCTGGGTCACCTCCCAGGCACACTTGGTTCCAATGGCTGCCTAGCCATTGGGGTGATCACCTAACCCTAGAGAAGCCTGAACCCAAGCCTCCCTGGCTCACCTGGCTCCAATGACTGTCTACATGTTGGGACAATCACTCCTCTTCCCCTAGGTTGTCTGTGCCCAGTCCTCACTGGTACACGTGGCACCAGTGGCTGCCTACCTGCTGGGGCAATCACTTTACCCCTCTAAGGTCACCTGAGCCCAGACCAGCCTGGTGCACTTGGATCTAATGGATGTCTAGCCACTGGGGTGATCTCTCCCCTCCTCCTCCTCCTGGGTCACCTGAGTCCAGGCCTCCCTGCTGCATGTAGCATTATTGGATACCTACCCACTGGTGCTCACTGCCCTTCCCCCATAGTTGCCAGAGTCCAGATATCCTCAGTGCCTGCAGCTCCAATGGCTTCCCAGCTGCTGGTGTGATTATTCCAGTCCTGTCTGGTTACCTGATCCCAAGCATCTCTGGCCCACATAGCTCCAATCCTCACCCAGCCTTCAGTATGTGTGCTCTCTCACCCTCCGCCAGCTGCAGGCGCCCAGAGCTTCCTGGTCTGTTGGCTACAAGGCCAGTTCCAAGTTGGCAAGCAGCAGGGCCTTTCACTCCATGTCCCCCAGGTCCTGAAATCACCTTCTCTGTTGCCATGGGACACCTGGATCCATGTATTGGAGTCCCATGCAGGACTAAGGCCTGCTGTGCAGAGCACACTTCTGTTCTCCCCCCCAGCTCCGCCCTCTCCTGACCTATCACCCTAGGATGAAGGGAGCTTGGCCTCTGGTCCCTGCAGTCCTGGCCCAGTGTCTCTGCTCCTCAGTCTGGGATGTCCTGTCTCCTTGCTGCTCAGAGTTGTACCTGGCCGATGGGCCCTATAAGACACTGACCACCAGCCAGCCTCATCCCGGAGTGTTCTAACTTGCACGGAGGTCTTCAGGTCTGGGCTATGGGCTTCCTTGTTTAGGCTGGGGAAGGTAGGTCTCTTTAGTCAAATTCAAGGTTGTTCCAACTCTTGTTTCATGGTTCCCCTTGGTTACTAAGATTTGCTGGAGATGGTTTTTCACCCCCCTTAGGTTGCCTTCAGTTTCCAGAGAACCTGTGCCCATGCTACTGTTTTATCCATGGTGGTTCAGGGCTCCAGGATCTTCCTTTCACTTCCTTTGTACCTAGGATTCTCTAAGCAACAGTTTAGGCCTTCTGGATTGCTGTATTTGGTCCAACAGGCTACTAGTTCAAATTAATTTTGAGGTTCTCACTTGCTTGATGGTTTAGCAGAGACGTGTTGTTACTCCACCACCTCGATGCCCTCCTCTGCTATTCCTGCAATGTTTTTCTAATATTCTGAGGGAGCTTTCCATATGATGTTGGACAGGGTCTCAATTAAGATGTCTCCTAAGGAAAGAGAATTTCAATTGTAAGTTTTGGGTGCCAGAATTAATCTTGGCTCAAATGATAGTCCCATTTGGCTGGGGAAAAAATGGCTGATGATTATGCCTCCTTCCCTCTCCTGTGAGCTTGTGTTTCATAGCAACTCTTTGCAGATAAAAAGTTGGGAGGGATACTTCAGTGTGCTCCTGAATGTGTCCATGCATGCACGCTTGTATACATTCATACACATATACAGAAAATCCAATTACTGAAAGAAATTTTAGATGAAGGTGTCCTTGTTATGTATCTAAAAGTGGAAAGTGCACCATCTAAAAGTTACATAGCACATCTGAGGGCTGTGTGAAAAATCTTGCCTTGCTGCCTTGATGTTCTATGCATTTATAAGCAGGAAGAGTTTAGGCAACTTCTGGTGCAAGGAAACCCTGCTGGATGCTACTACATTCTAACCTGGAAGTAAAATTCTTGTTCCCCTTCTTGGGCAGTTCTAAAATCAGTGACTTTCCATTTGACTGAAATACAGGCAGAAGAGTTGGACAAACCTGTTATCTTTGATATCTACTGCCACTGTAACAAATAGTCCAAATGAGTGGCTTTGAAAAACAGAAATTAACTTTCTCACAGTTTAGGAAGCTTGTTGTTGTTGGGTGACATTGAGTCAGTTCCAACTCATAGCCACCTTGTGTACAACTGAAGGAAACACTACCAAGTCCTGTGTCATCCTCACAACTGTTGCTTTTTTGATGCAGTCATTGCATCAGTCTGCCTTGTTGAGGGTCTTCCTCTTTTTTGCTGACCCTCTCTGCTTTATTAAGCATAATGTCTTCCATCAGAGACTAGTCCATTCTGATAACATGTCCAAAGTACATGAGACAAAGTCTCACCGTCCTTACTTCCGAAGAACACTGTGAGTGTTTTTCTTCCGAGGCAGACTTGTTTGTTCTTATGTCAGTCCACGATATAGTCAATCTTCTTAGCCAACACTGTCATTCAAAGGTATTATTTCTTCTTCAGTTTTCCCTATTCACTGTCTAGCTGTCACCTGCGTATGACATGACTAAAAATATCATGGCTTGGGTCAGAAAAACCTCAGTCCTCAAAGTGAGATACATATATGTATATACATACAAGACATTTTAAAGAAGTCTTTTGCAGCAGATTCATGCAATGCAACACATTATTTGAGCTCTTGATGCTGCTTCCTTGAATAGTAATTATAGATCCAAGTAAAATAAAAATCCTTGATGTCAATCTTTTATCCCTTTATCATGATGATGCTTACTTGTCCAGTCGTAAGGATTTTTGCTTTCTTTATATTGAGATACAGTTTATACTAAATGCTATGGTCTTTGATTTTCATCAGTAAGTGCTTCAAATCCGCTTTACTTTCAGCAAGCAAGATTGTGTCATCTGCATAAGACAGGTTATTAATGAGTCCACCTCCAGTCATGATGCCCTGTTCCTCTTCATATAATTCAGGTTCTCGTATTATTTTCTCACTATACAGGTAGAATAAATATAGTGAAAGGATACAACCTTGGCACACACTTTTCTTGATTTTAAACCACGTAGTATCTCCACTGTTCTGTTTGAGTCACTACCTCCTGGTCTCTGACAGTGTGTGTTCTTTGCAATGTTATTCATAATTTTTTATGATCCACACAATCAAAATGCCTTCGTATATTCAATAAAATGCTGGCTGACATCTTTCCGGTATTTTCTGTTTTCAGCCAAAATCTAGCTGACACCTCAAAGTTCACTCTTTTCCTCATTTCTCCACATCTATGAAGTCACAATTATTGCCAATTTTGTCTTCAGAGATGTCTCTTGCATCTATTTCTTCCTTTCCTTAGAATTCCTGAGCTTGAGACCCTTGTCTCTGCCATAATAGTGCACCCTGTCAGTTGGTCTTCCTTTGTCCTATGCTAGTTCTCTTCTTCTTGTCAGTACTGTCTGGGTCTTGGATTTTACCCTACTTGCCAGCTAATAAATAGTCTGGTTTAGTTTCAGAAATGCTGACAGAAGAGAAGTGCTGCTGGGTCAGTAACAAAGGGGGCTTTATTATTCCAAGGATAGTAGGTGGTGTAAACTTCATATTTGTGTTGTTCAGCTTGTCAATCAAATTTCACGGGGCAGTGTGGAGGTTGACCCAGAAAGAAGTGATATCACAACTCTGGGTTTTTGATACTCTGGGATTTGAGAAAATCCAGTTTTCTAAAGAGGCTTTTAGGAAATCTGCCTAACCTTTGCCTTGAGGGAGACACTACATCTTCTGAGGTTGTTTATGAACATCTTTTCAAAAAAGATAGTCCAGTATAAAGTATCATGCAAGGCCTACAGAAATATCAGAGACCCGTGGTGAATTTTCTTCTGATGTTTTCTAGTTAATGTTCTATACATTGCTGACAAAATAATCTTCCTAGAATATATATCCTTTGTTTCACATCCTCTTCTGAATCTAGCTTGAATTTCTGGTAGTTCCCTGTCAATGTACTGCTGCAACTGTTTTTGAATTATCATCAGCCAAATTTACTCACATGTGACATTAATGTCTTCGTTCAATAAGTTCCACATATAGTTGGATCTCCTTTCTTTGGAATGGGCAGAAATATGCATCTTTTCCAGTTGATTGACTAGGTGTCTTTCAAATTTCTTGGCTCAGACAAATGAGTACCTCCAGTCTTAGTCTTAGTCATCTGGTACTGCTGTAGCAGAAATGCCATGAGCAGGTGACTTTAACAAAAAGAGGTTTATTCTCACATGGTCCAGGAGGCTACAAGTCCAAATTCAGGATGCTGGCTCCCGGAGAATGCAGTGTCTCTCTTTTGGCTCTGGAGCAAGCTCTTTGTGTTACATCAGTCTTTCTTTGGCCTGAGAACATCTTGGTGGAGGAACCTCAGGTCTGAAGGACTTGCTGTGTTCTTGGTACTGCTTTCTTGATAGTACGAGGTCCCCTACTCTCTGCTTGTCCCTTTCATCTCTTGTAGTATAAAGGTGGTGCAAGCCATAGCCCCAGTGAAACTCCCTCAGTAAGGGTGTTGCAGTCCCACTCTAATCTTCTTTTAATGTAATTCTATATACTAACCACAGGCAGAGAGTAGGATTTACAGAACAGGAAAATCACAAAATTGAGAGCATTTCCACAGTACTGGGAATCATGGCCCAAGCCAATTGCTCTGCACATTTTGGGAGGGGACATAACTCAATCCACGACACATTATTTTGTTGAAACATCTCAAACCGTATTTCATCAATTCCTAGAGGTATGTTTTTCACCAGTGCCTTTAGCACAACTTGGACTTCTTCCTTCAATACCATCAGTACTTGATCATATTCTGTCTACTGAAATAATTAAACAGTGACTAATTACTTCTGGTACAGTGATTCTGTGCATTCCTTCCATCTTCTCTGGTGTTTCCTGCCTTGTTCAATATTTTGTCCATAGAATCTTTCAAAATTGCAATTCGAGGCTTGAATTTTTTCTTCAGTTTTTTCAGTTTGAGAAATGCATGTTCTTCTTTTTTGGTTTTCTAACTCCAGATTTTCCAGTAGGCCAGAAGTATAAGCTCAGGGTTCAGGCCATAGGGGAAGGCTTTCTCTCTCTGTTAGCTCTGGCGGAAGGTCCTTGCCTTTTTGAGTTTCTGCTCCTTGGAGATTTTCACTTGCCTTTGCCTCATTTACATAAAAGAAAACTCATTTTCAAATGGGATTATAGCTAGAGTCATAGAGATTAGGACTCATGGCACATATTTTCAGGTGACACTATTCATCTGTAACATTCTGCCCTGTGGTCCCCCAAATTTATGTTGTTCCTACATGCGACAGTGTATGGGGCAAGGATGAAAACACCCTGTAATGGCCCCTTGAAACATAGTTACCTGTAAGAATATCAACTGCAGCCCTTCCTGTTTTTCCCCCTGAGGTCTTTGAAAAGAGAATGTCGAGGACCTGAGCCCAACCCACAAGTAGCCCATGTGCAAATCTACTGATCCATACCCATGTGATGCCTTTGGATATAATCTGAGTAATTATCATCTTATTATCATACTCACCAGATGGGAACCCATCATTTAGTTACTGATATCAGCAATGGTGTACATTGGATAATCGGTCTAACTCTGATTAAAATATGATACGCCCACCCTGGACCAGAGCCCTCATGACCCAAAGGGGGAAACATCCTTTTAAAATCCATGCTACTCCTATCAGTGCATGGTTACTAGCCTGTCCAGCTAGCTGTCACTGGATGCAGCACTGCTACGCTTGTCTGTAAGCTTCTCTTTGTTTAATAAAGCCTATATGTCTCTAGGATTGTCTCCTGGTTGAGTTTTTGTCTCTCAGCACATACATACCTGGAAGGGTTTTCTATGTTGGGCTTAGACCCTAATAACTCAAACAAATACACAATCACCCCATCACTTTATCCAAAGGCCTTGAATCAGCTTCAGGCTGCAAATCTCATCTTCTGAATTGTCTAAATCAAATATGGATGAGATGTTAAGCATATTCCATCCTGGCGCAGAATTCTCCTTCATCTGCGATTCTGTAAATTCTGGACTACAAGTTATCTATTTCCAAAGTCCAGTGATATAACAGGTGCAAGATAGACATTTCCACTACAAATGGGAGAAATTTGAGAGAAGTAAAGGATAACAGGTACCCCCTTATAACAGGTACCCCCTTAACAACTCCAAAACCCAGCAGAATTCATTAACTCTTAAGGCTTGAAAATAATTCTGTCTTCTTTAAGACCATCTAGGCAATGGCCCTGCCTTCCAGATTCTGGGTGGTGGCCATGATTTTTGGATTCTGAGTGGAGGCCCTTGGCTCTAGGCTTCAGTTCCACCTTTCAGGCCTAGTGGCATAACAACTCTACTCTCTCTACTTTAAGAAGTGCTGTTCTCCTAGTCCATCTGAGTGGTGATCCCACCTACTTGACCCTAGCATGGCAGTCATGTTAGGGTCTTCTTCTTCCCCTTTAGCATGGCAGTTACATCCGATGAGCTTTGGACATTGGCACCATTCCTCTGGTACTCATGAAAGGTATCCCCATACTCTGGAACTGAGTTGATAAAGATCCACCTCTTTGAAACCTGGGAGCCTGTGGCTTGACCCTTTGAAGTCCAAGAGTCTGTGGCCCCACTGTTTGAAACGAAGAGGGTCCTGCTTCCCAAGCTCCTTTGAACAGTATTGCTGACACTCAAACTACTCCAGGGATGGTCTTTTTCACTTCTTGGAGGACAACACATGTAGCTCCTTTTGTCTGTTTCCTTCAATTTAGGAAGTCAATAGTCCAAATTCAGGGCAGGCTTTTGAATTTGGAGAGGAAGGTTTTCTCTCTCTGTTGGTTCCGTCAAAGGTCTTTATCTATTTGAGCCTCTTCTCTCAGGAGAGCTTCATGTTGCTTGGCATCTGTCTTCTGCCATCTCTCCTTGCTCCTTTTATCTCTTATAAGAAATTTACTCAGGAATATCCTTACTTAAGATATACACCACATTAATCCTGCCTCATTAACATACAGAAAACCATTTTTAAAATGCACTCTAACTACAGACAGAGGTTAAAATTTGTAAAACATATTTTTGGGGAGGTATAATTCATCCACACACCTAGGTGTAAATTCTCACTCTTCCATTTATTTAATGTATGAACTTAGGCATTTTAATTAACATTTTTGAGATTGTCTTCTGAACTATAAAATGGGTACATTCTACTGTTTATTGTGGTGCTATAAGGACTAATACCCACTCCCCTATGTATGTGTGTGTGTGTGTGTGTAAAATGGGTATCAGAGTACTTGGAAAATAACAAGGCCTCAGTAATATTACTCTTTAACAATAGCCTGAAGTATTGGCTATAGTGGCACATGTAAGAAAGCAAATAGTTTAGAGACAGAACATGAGATTAAACTCTAATAACAAGAAAAAAAATCACTAAAGAATGGGGTTCACTCAAAGCAGCCTTATTTGAAATATAAACTTTGAACTTATGGAACAGTGCTTCACAAGAAGGTTTATGTTAACATATTTACTTTTGAAAATGCAAAATATCACCAATCTTAGATAATTTTCTTCTCAAAATTATTATGAAGGGGGGATGGACAGAGGATGGAGCATGGATTATGGTTTCTATGTTTGAAATGAAGGCCCAAGTCATATAAGGTCCATCCAGCCCATCATACCCAGAACTGAAATGGAATTAGGCATACTGCTGTTGCTAGGGCCACCTACTTCAGCTGGAGAATGAGACTGTGGCTTCAGGCAGGGGGAGAGAGTAGTTTTTGAGCACTGAGTTAATTGTCCCTGGGATTGGGGAATACATGTGCAGAATCATACACTGATTCTGCAAATTCAACTGTTCCTATGTTCATGCTATATGGACATGAAACACTGTGTTGTGGGAAGTCCACTTAAATAAGATGTTCTTATATGTCTCCTCATTCATTTAGTCATCTAATGAACATCTACTTATACCAAGGACTGACATCTCCCATCTCTTTACAAAGTATTCGTTCCCTTCTGTCATGGATCGAATTGTGTTCCCCACAAAAAAAAATATGTGTAGAAATTTGGCTGGACCATGATTCCCAGTATTGTGTGTGCTGTAAACCCAGCCATATGATGTTTATGAGGGAGGACAGGTGGCAGTTGTGTTGGTGGGTCAGGATTCAGTGCGTAAGATTGTTTTGTGTCTGAGGCAGTCTCTTGAGATATTGAGGAAAGAAGCCAGCAGAGAGATTTAGGGGACCACTAAGAAGCTGTACCGAAAGCTGATCACCTCCTTTGGAAAGGACTGTAGTTCCTGTCCCTCAGAAGCTTTCAGTCCAGAAGATTGATGACAAGGACCTTACTCCAGATGCAGCAAAGAAAGCCCTCCCCTGGAGCTGATATCCTGAATTTGGACTTTAGCCCACTGGATTGTGACAAAACAAAATTTCTCTTTTTAAAGCCATCTACCTGTGCTTTCTATTCTAGAGCACTAGATGCCTTCTGTATTCCACATCTCAGTGAGCCATATGGAGCCATACGGTTAGCAACCTGAGCTAGACACCTTGGGGCATCGTCAGCCTCTCATTCTCCCTTACTTCCTATTCTCGGTCAAAGAAAACATCTTAGTGATTCTCCATTTTCCTGTATTTCTCAACTTAGACCTCTCTTTGTACCAGCACTGTTGCCACCTCTTCTTTTGGCCTTGTGAGATGGCATTTCTTCTTCTAGTTACTTCTGTATCATTCCTTCAGCTGCCATAGTGAAATCTAACATCTACAAAACCCCAGTCTTACCTCCTGCTCAGTATCCTTCACAGACAACTCACAGACTGATGTTCAAATTCTTTGCCATGGCCTTTCCTAATCTGACCCCACTACCCAGTCTCATCCTCTGCCACTCTTCTGCTAACTCTCTGCTTCAGAAATATATACCTGTCTTCTAGCACTTTATGCTGCTTCTGAACCTTGTTGTGTCTTTCCCCTGCCCTGATTGCCTGACAAACTTGTGTGTCTCCTGATTATTCTTAAATCTCTGTTCTGTGTGAAGCCTTCCTTTCCTTTCTGTATTCTTTGTGATTTTGCTCTCCATATTATCCTTCTATAGACATCCCTCCAGTTTTGAAGTATGTACATTGAACTGTGATTATTTGTGTACTAGCTGATTAGTCTACATTAGAAAGACAACCCTCCGCAGCCCAAGGTCAGCAGCCATGTCTTTAGCACCCCAAGAATAATTTATGGAATTAACCTGGGAGATACAGATCTATTATGGTAGCCATATTTGAAGACAAACACAACGTAGACATTCTGTTCAAAAATTGTTGTTTTTTTCAGAATGCTGTCTGATGATATTTGTGTACATAAAGAGTGTTCTTGATTACAGGTAGTGAGGATGATGTCTTCAATTTTGTTCTATCCTGTTTAAGTAAAGTGTGTATCACGGATTGATTTGTGTTCCCCAGAAGATACCTGTAGAAATTTGACTGGGCCAGGATTCCTGGTATTGTGCGATGTTCTTCTGTGTTGGAATTCCTGCCTTGATGATATTAATGAGTGAGAACGGGTGGCAGTTGTGTTGGTGGGACAGGACTCAGTGTATAAGATTGTTTTGTGCCTTGAGGCAATCTCTTGAGCTCTAAAGGAAAGAAGCTAGCAGAGAGATTTGGAAACCTCAAACCATCAAGAAAATAGCACTGGGAGAAGAGCACGTTCTTCAGACCTGAGGTTCCTGTGCCAAGATGCTCCCTGACCAAAAATTGATGTAACACAAGGACTTTCCTCCAGAGTCAACAAAGAGGGAAAGCCTTCCCTTGGTTCAGACATCCTGAATTTGGACTTGTAGCCTACTGGACTGTGTTATAATGAACTTTTCTTTGTTAAAGCCATCCACTTGTAATAGTTCTATTAGAGCAGTAACAGGTGACTAAGGCAGGGTGTCTACTTTAGAACCAGGGAAAAGATGAAGGTTCCTAATGGTAATGTGTTAAGAGGGCTCAGAGTCCCTAGTTCAGAGAAATCGGATCATAAAGAACAGTCAGCTAGAAAGGTGAGGATTTGGTACCCAGACGTTTCCCTTCAGCAGGTAATAAATGCGAATTGGAAATTGAAGTAAAGAAGGGGTAGACGGAGGCCAAAGATAAGAGCAGAAAAGGAAAAAGGGAGATAGTGAGATGGGAGTAAGATGTTTACTACTACACAATGGAAGGAAAACTGCCCGGTTATGCAGCATCCCTGTGACACGTTACAGTGTTACGAGCCTTGAGTTTTCATTGGCTGAGTTTTGCATTAGATCACCACGCCTTACTTTCTGGGCCATCTTCCTCTGGAAGCTCTACTGATGTTTGCTTGGCATCACAGCAACTTGAGGTCCACCACTGACAGACTGATGATGACATGAGGTGCCTTGCCTGAAACTGAATCTGGATTTCATATATGGCAGGAGAATGCTACTACTGATCCACAATTGGTCATCCAATGGTAGCATAAAAACAAAACTAAACCCACTGCTGTTGAGTTGATCTGACATATAGAGACTCTATAGGACATGGTAGAAGTGCCCCATAGAGTTTCCAAGGAGTGTCTGCTGGATTTGAACTACCAACCTTTTGGTTAGCAACCACAGAATAAACCACTCCGCCACCAGAGTTTCCAAGGGGAGCATGTTGTTAAGTGCCACTGAGTCAATTCTGACTCACACTGACTCAGCGTGCAGCAGAATGCAACACTGCCCGGTCCTGCGCCACACCCATAGTCGCTTTTATGCTTAAGCTCTTTGTTGAAGCCACTGTTTCAGTACATCTTACTGAAGGTCTTCCACTTTGCCACTGACCCTCTACTTTACCAGGCATGATGTCCTTCTCCAGGAATTGATTCCTCCTGACAACATGGCCAAAGTATATAAGACACAGTCTTGCCTGTTTTGCTTCCAAGGAGCGCTCTGGTTGTCCTTTCAGAGCAAATCTATTTGTTTTTTAGACAGCCCGTGATACTTTCTTTTTTTATTATTATTATAATTAAGTGAAAGTGTACAATCCAACTCATTTTGCATGCCTGCCTATCTGCAGCTCCATCTGCTCTCCTCACCCTGAGACAGCATATTCCTTCTTTTCACTCCACAGTTCTAGTATCTGTGATGGCCTGCCATCCAGAAAGACCCTTGTAGACAAAGTCACAAACTTCTGTAAACGACAGGCCGAAGCATCTCACCTGTGACATGTTTTTTAGCCTATTACCCCTGACAATATTTTGCTTCCTAATTAAATTCTCCTAAAAAGATACCCCCTCCCCTCCTGATATGAGGATTAAGAAGAATACCTTCTAAGAGGGGCTTCACAACCCCTCGGTTTATGAGATTATATTGGGACAATCTGACCAGGAACTTCTGGGGAAAAAAGATCACAGGAATGGATTTCAATGCAGCATGCCTGATAGCACCGAGGCCTGCCCAGCTTCACTGGCTTCCCCCTAATTGCATTCCCCTCTCCCTTTTCTCCACATACACAGGTTTATAAGCTAACCCTTGAAAGGCTTTCCAAGGACAATTCTCCACACAGCCATTAAAACTACACAGGCATCTCACTCCCTGCTGCAGAAAGAACAAATAAACTTTTAGGTTCATTATAGCTGGTATGGCAAACTGATAAACACTGAAGAAACATCTTTCTTAAAGCAGCTGGGCTTGATTAGGGAAAAGCAGACACTTACTATCTACACAGGAAGATATAAATAAAAACTTAGAGAAACAAATGGAGACAGCCAAATGGTGAAGCCTTGAGAAGTTTACCCTTCTGTACCTTCCACTTTGAGGTATGAATAAAACCATTAATTGTGTTCCCTGACATCACCACGAACACCTGCCTCAGACCATTATCCAAAAAGGCCTTGACAATTAATTAGAAGTAGAAGACCAAGAGGAGTCACTTTCTTGTTAGCCAATAATGATGGGTCAGTTTCGTGTTAACCAATAATTTATATGATGAAGAAAATAGGGTGAACACTACGTCACCTCAAAAAAATAAAGATGGACAGCTCTTGACACACAGACACTCTTGCTCTCTGGGTCGGGTTGCCTTAAACCAGAAAAGTCTTTCCTGTCTCTCTTTATTCATTTCCCGTTGACGCCTTCCCTCCCTCCGTGCGGGACCCTGAAAAGTGTTGGGGCTGGCTCCCGGCAAGTATCCTTTTAATGAGCACCTGTCCCCTTCTCTTCACCCTCTTCTCTTGCATCTAGAAGGAAACCAGAACAGCCTACTATAAATACATAAAACCATAAAGTACACACACCATATGCTTACACTGTGTCCCTGAGTCAGTCCATTCTTTTTTTCTTCCCTTTTTTCTTTTTTTATTGTGATTGAGTAAAAGTTTGGAGTACAATTTAAATTTGCATGTCTGCCTATCTGCAGATCCCTCTGCTCTCCTTGTCCATGAGAGCACATTCCTCCTTTCTGTTCTATACATGTTATATCCTATTAACAATCTCCTGTCCCCTCCTCTCCACCCTCTCCACTTCCCTCTAGTAGGAAGCCAGTAGGAAGACATTCTGTAGATGCATAGAATCATGAAGCACACACATGATAAGTTACTCTGTGTCCCCAAGTCCATTCCATTCCTATCTGAAGAGGGTGACCTCAGTAATGATCTATGATCAAGGGCAGCATCAGGTCTAGGGACCATGCTCCCAGGAGAATCCCTAGGTCTTCTACCATCCATTGCAGTCTTTTAGTGGAGTTCTTAGGGTACACCCCTTTTTTCTCATGTTGCCACTGGGACTGAACATTGTGAACCCCATCACTGATGCCACTAGTGGTGGCCGGACACTATCCGGTTCTTCTGGTCACACGTTGATACAGTCGTCCATTCACGTGGGTCTTTCTGTCTTCTGGGCTTTTTCCCTCATGTCGCTGCTCTTTGTGATCGTCAGTTCCAGCTGAGTTGGGACCATTTGGTGTACCTTGGATGGCAGCTTGCTAGCTTTTAAGATCCCAGATATCACTCACCTATACGAGGTACAGAAGACTCTCTTAGCAATAGACTAGTTATGCCAATTGGCCTCTATGTCCCCTAAGAGCGTGGTCCCCAGGCCCCTGCCCTTGATACTCTATCCTTGCAATCTTGGGTTAAGATTGGAAGAATTTTCAGGACATGATGTGGTTCAGTTAAATTGATCTTCTTTCTAATGTGTGTTGTCACCGATTTCACCCAACCAAATTTCTATCAACTATCTAACCTACAGCCAACTCTCTTGCTCTTTCTCTCCCCTCCCTTGCAGCCATCAAAAAGTCTTTTCTTCTGTACATGAGTCTGTTTTTAAGTCCTTGTAGTATAGGCCTCATACAATATTTATCCTTGTGCCGCTGATGAATTTCACTCAATATAATGTCTTCCAGTTGAAACCAAGTTATGAGATGCTTCCTACAGTCATCATTGTTCTTTATCATTACATTACATTAATGTTCCATTGAGTGTATATACCACAATTTGTTTATCCATTCATATATTGTTGGGCATCCTAGTTGATTGCATCCTTTTGCTATTGTGGACTGTGCTGAAAAACAGTTCATGTGCATGTATCTGTTTGTGTGACTGCCCTTGATTCTGTAGGATATATTCTGAGCAGTGGGATTACTGGATCAAATGGTATGTCTATTTCCAGCTTTTTGAGGAAGCACCAGAGTGCTTTCCAAAGAGGTTGTACTATTTTGCTGTCCCACCAGCAGTGGAGGAGAGTTCCAATTGCTCCACAGCTTCTCTAGAATTTGTTTTGTGTTGTTTGGGTCATGGCCAGCCTTGTTGGGATGAGATGGTATCTCATTATAGTTTTGATTTGGATTTCTTTAATAGCTAATGATCATATTTCCTCATGTGTCTTTTGGCTGCCTGGATGTACTCTTTAGTGAAGTGTCTGTCCATCTCCTTTGAGTATATGTACTGTAGTTTGTTTATCCATTCTTCTGTTGTTGGGCATCTGGGTTGATTCCATCTTTTTGCTGTTGCAGACTGTGCTGCAATAACGTTCATGTGTATGTGTCTGTTCTTGTGAATGCCTTTGATTCTGTAGGATATATTCCAAGCAGTGGGATTACTGGGTCAAATACTATATATATTTCCAACTTTTTAAGGAAGCGCCAGATTGCTTTCCGAAGAGGTCGTACCATTTTGCAATCCCACCAGCAGTATAGGGGAGTTCCAGTTTCTCCACACCCTTTATCTGTTGTTGAGTAGAAAGTGCTGTACATGCCAATGAGGTCTAGTTGGTTGATTGTCACAACAAGATCTTCTGTGTCTTCACTGAGCTTTTATCTGGATGACCTGTCCATTACTGAAAGTGGAGTGTTGAAGTCTCTTACTATTACTGTGGAGTGATCTATCTCATTTTTCAATGTTGTCATTGTTCAATGTATTTAGATGCTCTGATATTGAGTGCATACATACTTAATATTGTTATATCCTGCTTATGTATTGAAAGCTTAGGCAATAAATTGTGACCATCTTTGTACATGATGGTGGATTTTACATTAAAGTTTATTTTATCTGAGATTAGTATTGCCATTCCTGCTCTTCTTTGCATAATTGTTAGCTTGAAATACATTTTTCGCTTCTTTGATTTTCAGTTTGTTCATATCTTTGAGTCTAATGTGTGTTTCTTGTAGGCAGCATATAGACAGATTGTGTTTTCTGATGCAAGCTGTTACTCTCTGCCTCTCATTCAATCTATACACATTCAGTGTAATTATTGATATGTATGTGTTTAGTGCTGTCATTCTGGTGCCTTTACTTTTATGTTGTTGATGTTTTCTTTGTTCCACTTAATATTCTCTTCTGGGTTGTTTTTCTTTACAGGTTTTCCTGTCATCCTTTTCAGTGTTGGTTTTGTGTCTTTTGAGACTTCTGTATTAAATTTGTTGTTTTGATATGTAGCATTGTTAGTTTGTTTTGTGGCTACTCCTTTGATCACCCTTAATAGTCTAAGTTTAAACCAATCTCTAACTTCTGTATATTTCCATAACTTCATCTGAAAGGGCTATAACTACTGTAATATATCCCTCTTTATAGTACGATGATGTCATGGTTTACATGTTAAGATCTCTGGTTCCCTACTTTTCAATGTTTTAGCTCTGATTGGACTTTGTGACTTTCCCTAATTGAGTAGGCCTCTAGATTCTGTGTCCTGCATTGCTTCCTTGGGTATACATCTAATGTTATTAATTTCCTAATGAAGAGTTTCTTTCAGAAATTCTTGTAGTTTTGGTTTGGTTTTTGCAAGGTCTCTAAGCTTCTAATTATCTCCTAATGTCTTAACTTCATTGTCGCATTTGAGAGATGATTTTGGAGAGTATGTAATTCCTAGTTAGAAGGTTTTCCCCCCTCAGACCTTTACATGTATCATCCCACTGCCTTCTTGCCAACATGGTTTCTGCTAAGAAGTCATAGGAAAGCCTGCAGGACTTCCCTTTGTGTGTCAGTGTTGCTTGAAGCCTAGCTGCCTTTAAGAGCCTCTCTTTATGTTTCCTTTTATTAAGGTTGATTATAATATGTGTTGGTGTCTTTCTTTTGGATTCTTCCTTCTGTGGTGTTCGATAAGCATCTTGAATATCTGTGTTTTCTTTCATAGTGTCAAGAAAGTTTTCTCTCAGTAACCCTTCAACAAGTCTCTCTGTTTTTTCTGCTATCCCTTCTGTTTAAGGAATTCCAGTTATTCACAGGTTACCCCTCTTGATACAGTTCTACAGGTTTCTTAATGCTTTTTCATTTTACTTATTTCTTTTTATCTGATTTATCCTCATAAATACTGGTGTCAGCTGCTTTATCTTCAATCTCACTAACTCTGTATTCCATTTCCTCAATCCTGCTTTTTTGGCTTTGCATTGAATTGTCTAACTCTGTAATTCTATAATTGATCTACTGGATTTCAGATCATTGATGTTCTAGCAGTTCATGTAGCTTACTTTTTCATTTCGTTCTGCTACACTTTACTCTCTAGAAGGATTCTATATTGTAATTCTTTTGTATTCTACCTCTGATAATTTCAGGAAGATTTCTACATCTGGGGAGTTTTTTGATTCTTTATTATGGAAGCTTTCTGGAGCCATTGTAGTCTCCTCTGAATGGTTAGATATTGATTGCTGTCTTTGTGCCATCAAAAAGCTGTTCAGTTTCTCCAATGTTACACCAAGGGGAGCTGTGGCATAGTTCTAAGAAGGGCATGAGTAAGGGCACTGCTATACTCAGCCACCAGCCACTGATGCATTCACTAGGTGCCACTGTCTTATGTACAGCTTCTCTGGTAACAGGGAATTGGCTGGCTCATGCTGGGTCCTGAGGAGTGGCAGGTCCCACCTCCTGGCTGATAAAGATGGCAACCTACTTGTGCAACTCGCTGGTATCAAGCCAGTCAAGACTATGGTGTAGCTCACAGAAGGGAATGAGAGAAAGCTGCCACGACACTCAACCACCAGGGACTGCTGCATTCTCTACATGTGTTCATCTTAAAAACTGCTTTTCTGCTAAGAAGGATGTTGTCCAGAGGCAGCCAAAAGCAACTATGCTTTTAGGGGTAGCAGGCCCCTCCTATTGACTGGCAACTGTGGTGCTCTACTTATGGCATCTCTCAGGGGCCATCACAGATGCTATGATGTGGTTTAGCGAAGGGAGGTGGAAATGGCCATGCTACATTTGGCCATCAGTTTCTGCTGCATTCTCTAGATGTACTTATCTTAAAAATCTGCTTTACTGCTGGGAGAGACATTGACCAGTGGCAGCCAATAACAGCTGAGTACTCAGAGGTGGCAGGCCCTACCTCCTGGCTAACAAATATGGTGCTCTACTTATGGTATCTCTTGGGGGCCATCAGCAGATGCTATGACATGGCTCAAAGAAGGGAAGGGTTAGGGCACCACCATACTTGGCAGCCAGCTGACACTCCATTCTCTAGGTATGATTGTCTTAAAAACAGCTTTTATGCTGGGAGGAGCACTGTCCAGACAGGCATTCTTGCTCAGTGTGGGAGTCAGCGCCAGTCAAGCTCTCAGGCATGTCTGAATCTTTCTCTCAGCTGACCAAGATGGATTCCTGCCATAATCACGTCTCCTGTGCTGAGTCAGCAGTATATATGGTGCAGCTCAGAGAAGAGAGAGGGGAGGGACACTGATACTCTCGGTTGTCAGCTGATGCTGGGTTATGTAGATGTGACTGTTCCAAGCACAGCCTCTCTGCTGTGGGATGTGCTGTTTACTTAGACACTGCAGCTCAGCATAGTTTCCAGCCCCTGCCAGGCTCTCAGGCTCAGCTGTCCCAGTTCCAGTCTCATGGTTAACAAAGAAGGTGTTCATACCTGTGAGCTTCTCAGCCCTTGAGCCAGCAGAGGTGACTCACTGTGCTGCTGTCTTGGCTCTGACTAAGGTAGTTTTCCTCTTTTAGTCGCCCAGTCTGATCATACAACCCTATGCCTGATCTTGGGTCTACCAGAATGTCCACACAGTTCCATTCAATTATTCTTCTAGGCATTAGTTCTCAGAAGGAATCAAGGAGACATGTGACTAGTCTGCCATCTTGGCCATGCCTCCCCACAATACTTTCAATATACTTCTCCAACACCACAATTCAAAGACATCAATTTTTCTTCTGTCTCATTTATTCACTGTACAGCTTTTGTATGCATATGATACTATTGAAAATACTATGGCTTAGGTCAGGGACATCTTAGTCTTCAAGGTGACATCTTTACTTTTCAACATTTTAAAGAGGTCTTTCACAGCAGATATGCTCAATACAATACATCTTTTGATGTCTTAACTGCTGTGTCCATGGGCAACGATTGTGTAACCAAGTAAAAGGAAATTTTGGACCTCAGTGTTTTCTCCAATTGTCATGACATTCCTTACTAGTCCAGTTGTGAGGATTTTTGTTTTTTTGATGCTGAGGTTCAATCCACACCGAAGGCTCTGGTCTTTGATGTTCATCAGGAAGTGTTTCAAATACTCTTCTCTTCTAGCAAGCAGATTTGTGTCATCTGCATGATTCAGGTTGTTAATGAGTCTTCCTCCTGTCCTGGTACCTTACTCTCCTTCATTTAGTCCAGCTTCTCAGATTGATTGCTTGGTATACAGATTAAAAAGATATAGTGAAAGGATACAAACCTGACATGCACCTCTCCTGACTTTAAAACTGTGCAGGGTACCCTTGTTCTATTCACACGACTGCCTCTTGTTCCATGTACAGATTCCTTATGGCCACAATTGTTATGAGATTCTCGTTTTGTGCAACATTATACATAATTTGTTATGATCCACACAGTTGAATGCCTTTGCATAGTTAATAAAATATAGGTAAACATCTTTCTGGTATTCTCTGCTTTCAGCCAAGATCCATCTGACACCAGCAATCAGATCCCTGGTTCCATGTCCTCTTCTGAATCTGTCTTGAATTTCTGGCAGTTCCCTGTCTATATACTACTGCAGTCACTTTTGAATAATCTTTGGCAAAATTTTACTTGCACGTGATATTGCTTGATAGTTTCTGCATGTGGTTGGATTACCTTTCTTGGGAATAGGCATAAACATGGATCTCTTTCAGTTGGTTGGCCAGGTAACTCTTGGCATAGATGAAGGAGCACTTCCAGGACTGCATCTGTTTATTGAAACATCTCAGTTGACATGTCATGAATTCCTGGAAGTTTTTTTTTTTTTTTTTGCCAATGCCTTCAATGCAGATTCAACTTCTTCCTTCAGTACCATCAATTCCTGATCATATGCTACTCCTTGAAATGGTTGAATATCAACCAGTTCTTTCTGGCATAATGACTCTGTGTGTTTCTTCCATCTTTGTTTGATGCTTTCTGTATCATTTAATATTTTCCAAGTAGAATCCTTCACTATTGCAACTTGAGGCTTGAATTTTTTTCTTCAGTTCTTTCAGCTTGAGAAATGCAGAGTGTGTTCACCCATTTTGCTTTTCTATTTCAGCTCTTTGCACATGTCATTATACCTTACTTTGTCTTCTTGGGCCACCCTTTGAAATGTTGCATTTAGTTTTATAGCTTCACCATTTTATCCCTTTGCTTTAGCTACTCAGCATTCAACAGCAAGTTTCAGAATTTCTTCTGACATCCACTTCGGTCTTATCTTTCTTTCCTGTCTTTTTAATGACCTCTTGCTCTCTTCATGAATTATACCTTCGATGTCATCCCACAACTCATCTGGTCTTCAGTTATTAGTGCTTGTTGCTACAAATCTAGTCTTGGGATGATCTCGAAACTCAGGGGGGATATAATGAAGGTCATACTTTGTCTCTCATGGACTTGTTCTAATTTTCTTGA
Source organism: Heterohyrax brucei (assembly GCA_028571685.1). Classification (NCBI taxonomy): domain Eukaryota; kingdom Metazoa; phylum Chordata; class Mammalia; order Hyracoidea; family Procaviidae; genus Heterohyrax; species Heterohyrax brucei. The sequence goes on from CM053151.1 coordinate 3,543,911, forward strand.
GTTTCAGCTTGAACTTGCATATGGACAATTGGTGGTCTATGCCATAGACAACACTTTGTCTTGCTTTGACTGATGATACTGAGGTTTTCCATTATCTGTTTCCACAGATGTAGTTGATTTGATTTCTGTGTATTCCATCTGGTGAGGTCCGTGTGTACAGTCACCGTTCATGTTGCAGAAAAAAGATATTTGCAATGAAGAAATCTTTGGTGTTGCAAAATTCTGTCATGTGATCTCCAGCATCATTTCTATTACCAAGAACCTATTTTCTAACTACCAATCCTCCTTTGTCTCCAGTTTTTGCATTCCTATCACCAGTAGTTATCAATTACCCTGATGGCATATTTGATCAGTTTCAGAAGCTGGTAAAAATCTTGAATTTCTCCATCTTTTGCTTTTGTCGTTTGTGTGTGAGTTTGAATAACAGTCATATTAACTGGCCTTCCTTGTAGAAGAATGGATATTATCTTATCCCTGACAGCATTGTACTTCAGGACAGATCTTGAAATGTTCTTTTTGATGATGAATATAACACTATTCCTTTTCAAATTTTCATTCCTGGCATAACAGACCATATGATTGATTCAAAATGGCCAATGCCAGTCCATTTCAGCTCACTAATGCCTAGGATACCCATGTTTATGCTTTCCATTTCATTTTTGATGATTTCCAATTTTCCTAGATTCATACTTCCTATATTCTAGGTTCTGATTATTAATGGATATTTGCAGCTGTTTCTTTGCAGTTTGAGTTGTACCGTATCGACAAACGAAGGTCTTGAAAGCTTAACTCCATCCATGTCAGTAAAATTGACTCTACTTTGAGGAGGCAGCTCTTCCTCAGTTGTCTTTTGAGTGCCTTCCAACCTGGGGGCTCATTTTCTGGCACTACCCCTGACAATGTTCACTGCTATTCATAAGGTTTTCACTGGCTAATTATTTTCAGAAATAGACTGCTGGGTACTTCTTGCTAGCCTGTCTTAGTCTAGTGGCTCAGCTGAAACTGGTTCACCATGGGTGACCCTGCTGATATCTGGACACTGGCTGTGTAGCTTCCAACATCATAGCAACACACAAGACCCCACAGTATGAGAGAAAGTGAGGGATGGGAACATGCTGCCAACTGAAAAATAGACAAAGATTTGGGCTTAGGATGGGTACATGATAGCAGCTTTATGATAGCTGGATGTTGAACTTTTAAGTTTCACTGGGAAGTTTCTATTTCCCTTTCTATCCTTTTTTCACTCTCACAGGAAGGAATGTTACAGCATGGTTTTTCAGCTGACTTTGATGTGAGTATTTTTTAATTAAAAAAAATGCAGAAGTTATGATGATTCCTTACTACTTCATTTTGTGATATTTACTATTAACTGCCCATCAAAGGTAACAACATCCACACTTCTCTCAAGCAAGTCTTCATGCTTCTGAGTAGGTTTAACTTTCCTTTGAACCCCTTCTCTTTCACTACCTACTACTTTTGACAAGTTAGATTTAAATTTCAGCCCTGGGCTACTCTTGAAAATCAGGAAATGTTTCTTGTTACGACATATTTGCCAGAGGCTGAGATCTGAAACTAGTTAGGTATTAGTTTTCACTCAGAAGCAATTTCTTCCTATCTAAGAGGTAGAATCACTGGATTGGCTCAGCCAAAAACTTTGCTTTGCACTGATAAGCCTCTGACCTGAAAAAAAAGCAAACACAAACAAAAAACAAAGAAAGTTCTTAAATAGATTTAAAAATTTGCAGAATTCTTCAGAAATCGAGGAATATAAAGAAGACAACAAATTTATGCAGGTAAAGAAAAATCAAGTCTAAGTATAGTTTGTTTTTATTGACATTGAAATTGCATGCAGATGCTTTTAATATGGTTATTAATATCCTAAAGAGACTATGTACTACTGGAGACAGAGTGATAAAAGAGGCAGAAAGTACATTCCTCAGGGAGACTGATGGTGCATTGCCACTGTAACAGCTACCTCTAACTAGAGTCCTGCCTCAATTTCTCACTTCCTGTGAAAGATGAGGAATTATTTGAGGTTGTTCTGATTCATCACCATGAGCCCATGATGGGGAAAGGGTGCCTACCTCTCTCTTTCCTTCATGCTTTCATGCTTTTGCTATTCTGCTGAAGGAATTATCAGTATCTAACACAGAGAACAAAAGAGGGATCATTTTCCTTGTGCCTGCCTAAAGAAGGTACCTGTTGCAAGCCCTGGAGAACTGTGACAGTTGCAGCCAGCCCATGGGTTTTTCTTTGCAGAGGGAGTTATTACTGTAACAAGGGGCAGACTAGGAAAGTTCCCTCTCCCTCAGCCTCCTCTTACATTCGCTCACTGCCTGAAGCCCCTTTCTTGAACCAGAATCCCCGCCAGAGGATCACCTTAGAACTCCTCCCAAGAGAGCCAGGGTGAAGTCAGCTTGGAGAGAAATGTCAGGGTTTTTAAAGACAACAATCCCTGCTCCCTGTCATGTGCGCTGCTTTGAGGATGGATGGTGAATCTGAATCACAGACTCTCTGCTTGAAGTGGGGCAGGAAGTTTTATATTTTGCCTGGAGACTGTTTGAAGATACTTCTAATGGAAGCTAGAAACCTGTCAGAGCAAGAAAGCAATGTGGAACTTAGCAGGACCTAAAGGTACAGCTTCTCAGGGCAACCATCTTCATTGGGCTGTGTTGGTCAACGATTCCTTCTCCATTTTAAAAGTGTATTTTGAATCAATCTGAATTTTACATGTTATTCATATCTAATCTCACATACCACCACCCTCTGCCAGCTTTTCCTACCGTGGTGGCTCATGAAAACCTTATGGATCACAATGGAACATTGTTTCACTGCCTAGCTCTGGAAACTGTCTTCAGGAAGGATCAATCACTGGAGGACACTACCTTACTTTGTGAATTACAGGGCCAGTAAGGGCATGGGAGCCCCTTGGAAGGATGGATTGACACAATAGTTTTAATGATGGACTCAGATATGCTGGCCACTGTGAGGATCATACAGGACCAGGTGTTTCATTGTGTTATATATAAAGTTACAGTGAGCAGGAGTTGACTCAACGGTGGACAACAACAACAATCTGACATCAATAGTAATTTTCAAACTCAACTAGAAAGGGAAGTTTGGTGGCTTTTCACAGTATCCTTGAACTGACCACTTTAATGGGCATTTGAGTGCCTTTCCCCTTGGAAGTAATAGTCATAATGACAGTGACAGTCACAACAATTACAGTAACAGTAACACACACTACCATAAACTGAATACTATAGTTCCTTGTATAGTTTTTCTGATTTCATTCTTATAATTTTTATTAAAAGAATGTTACTTGTAGGTATTGAGAATGCAAACAAAACCAAAACAAAAAGCCCTTAAACATCATTTGCCTTTTTTCAGACTGTGCTATTTATTACTGATACAGAATCTGTTGCCCTGAAATCAGACTGAATCTTGTTTGTCCATCTTAAAATGTTGTTCATAGGTTTTATTATAAAGATTAACACTCACAATAGTAATAACAACAAAAGGCTTCTTCTGTAAGGCATGTTAACTCATTTCAAACCACTGAGATGGGCATTGTTGTGTCCATTCTTCGATGAGGGAACTGAAGTTCAGAAAGTATAGGTAACTTGCCTAAAGACCTGTGGATGGTAAGTGGAATAACCCAAGTCAATACCAGCCCTACTGATTCCAAAGTCCTGTGCTGCCTGGCCTCTCTAAAAAAATCACTGCTGCAAGGTGCTGAAGTACTGGCCTGTGTCCATTATGGAAAGCCTCTGCCTAAGCAAGAACTGAAGGGAATGGTGAAATATAAATTGAGATGTTTCAACAACAGATTCAGCACTGGAAGTACTTAATTACCTGTGTCAAGAAACTTTGAAGACAGTTTTTGGCCAACTGAATAGAAGAGATCCATATTTGTGCTTATTCCAAAGAAGGGTGATCCAACAGAGTATGAAAATTATCCAACAATATCATCAATGTCACATGCAAGTGAAATTTTGAAGAAGATAATTCAAAAGTGTGTTGCATCAGTACACCAACATAGAACTGCCAAAAGTTCAAGCCAAATTCAGAAGAGGATGTGGGACAAGGGATATCATTCCTGAGTCAGATGAATCTAAACTGAAATCGGGGAACACCAGAAAGATGTTTACCTGTGTTTTATTGAATAAGCAAAGACATTCAACCTTGTGGATGATAACAAATTATCAATAACAGTGCGTGTAAGATCGTATCATGTGTGGAGGGAGATACTTTTACTACTTCCTTATTAATTTGGACATCTTTTAGTATTTTTTCTAGCCTTGTTGCTGGGACTAGAGCCTCCAACACAATGCTGAATAAAAGTGGTGACATAGGGTAGTCTGTACTCTGAGCAGATAATCTGAGAACCTGGATTATATGAACAGCAGGGCATCAAGATTAGAGAAAGACTCATTAAAGACCTGCAAAATGCACACGATACAACCTTTCTTGCTGAAAGTGAAGAGGACATGAGGCAATTGCCAATGAAGATTGAAAAAAGCAACCTTTAGTATAGACTGTGCCTCAACATACAGAAAACAGAAATCCCACAATGGGATCAATAAGCAACATCATGGTAAGCAAAGACTGAAGTTGCCAAGGATTTTCATTTTAATTAAATTCACAATCAATGCCCATAGAAACAGCAGTCAAGAAGTCAAATGTTGCATTGCATTGGGCAAATCTCTTGCAAAAGACCCCCTTAAAGTGTTAAAAAAAGGGGGGGGGTGTCAATTTGGGGACTAAAGTGCTCCCGACCCAACTGTTATTTTCAGTTTTCTCATATGCATGTGAAAACTGGACGATGAATAGGAAAGACTGAAGAATTGATATCTCTGGATTACAGTGTTGGAGAAGAATATTGAACATACTACAGACTTCCAGAAGAATGAACAAATCTGAAGAAGTATAGCCAGAATGCTCGTTAGTATCAAAGATGGTGAGACTTCAACTTACGTATTTTGGACATGTTACCAGAAGGAGTCAGTTTCTGGAGGACATCATAGTTGGAAAAGTGGGTGGTCGGTAAAAAAGAGGAAGACCCTGAATGAAATAGATTGACACAGTGGCTGCAACAATAGTCTCCCGCATAGTGACTGAGAGAATGGCAGAGGACCCTGCGATGTTTTTCTTCTGTTGTACATAGAGTGTCTATGAGTTCAGAACTGACTCAACAAAACCTAAAAGCAACGAGCAGGAGGAACGGAGCCCTAATGCCTCAACGGTTAAGTACTTAAGATTCGCCCAGTGGTTCTACAAGAGAAAGACCTGGAGATCTGCTTCCATGAAGATTACAGACTAGAAAACCCTATGGGATACTTCCAATCCATCATATGAAGTTGTTGTTAGTCAAAATTGTCCCACGGGTACCGAACAACAACAGAATGCATGGGGATCATCATTACATAGGTACTTGAGGATGACTTGTGGAAGTGATACTTACCAGACTTTTGGGGTCTGAAGTCTCTCTTCCTGGATTAAGCTTTCTGTGTCCCTAGGGAGCACTCCATGGCACTGTATTTACATACTTCAAACTCCTTTTCCTGCAGGGAGAAGGAGTTGAAATATAGAAGCTTGGTTGAAAGCCAATCCTTGAGGACCTGTTTCACACATTTACAAAGTTGTCTGTTCAGTTTCTGCTTTTTCTCGAAACAGCTTCTCTACTTCTTGGACTCTCACAGTAAGCAGGGGCAGTCTAGGGAAGTCCTTACATCATCATCTTAGGTGATGTAATATTTACCCGCTGGTCATAGATGATCAACTCAGGGCTGAACTCCTGAACCGAGCTGGACCAGCCATGATTTCTTTCCAGGAGTTCAGAATTGGAACCAAGAGATTTATGCCTTGACGAGAGCTACGAATGGCCTGAGACAGCCGATCTGCACAGAGAGGGTGATGAAGGCATTGAGGGAAGCACAGAGATGAAAGACTCAGAGAAACAATCGCAAAGACAATTCAGATGTGTGTTCCAGGCTATTTCTGAGGCCCTACTGTGTCCCCTGCCTTGAGTTTGGTGAGGTAGCTTATAAAAACTTAAATATATCATAGTAAGCTTAAATTTTTGTTAAAATTAATTGAGCAAGTTCATATTGTTGACACACAAAAGGGTTCTAAGAAATGCTGGAGAGTTTAAGACCTGGCCTCTAGGGGTTAGCTGAGAATCCATAGAAGAGAGGTGGAGGAGTGGGTGTAGTTGGCATGGTGGCTGTAATTAAGAGGAAGCCAAATAAAACTATTCCGTCCTTGAAAAAAACCAAAGCCAAAAAACGGTTTTCACTGAGTCAGCTCCAACACATGACAGTCCAGTGTGTGTCAGAGGAGAACTGTGCTCCAGGGAGTTTTCAAGGACTGGTTTTTCAGAAGTAGACAACCAGATCTTTCTTCTGAGTTACTTCTGAGTGGATTCAAACTTTTCAGTAAGCAACCAGGTGTGATAATCATTTGTACCACCCAGGGACTCCCTCAGCCAGTGTAGTCACATGCTTTCACTGTGAAGTGACATAAAGTCTTTGTGGTTTGCCTCATTGAGAATGCTTTCTGCACCCTACCCCTACCCCAAGTTTTCAGAGGAAACTTGGTGGCATATTGTTCAAGTGCTGAGCCGTGATCCAAAAGGTTATAAGTTAGAACTCAATCAGTGGCTCCTCAGGAGAAAGACTTGACCATCTGCTTCCACAAAGATTATATTCAAGAAAATCCTTTTGGACAGTTCTGTTCTGTCATAGAGGATGACTATGAATCAGAATCAACTCAACTGCACCCAACAGCAACTGCATTTTTCTGGTGAGTAGTAGGAAATCCTTTGAATCCTGACCATCACCTCTTCCTTGCTCAATGTCTTCTTGATTCTTTGAAACCAATGAACATTTGAATTGACTATGTCTCCCTAGAGGTAGAAGATAAAGCATCACAGTATAAGTGAGACTTCTAATCCGGTAATTGAGGTCAAGAAAAAATTCTGGGACTACATCAGGTAGAATTCTTGCAAGATCCCACTCTGTTTTGTTACATTACCTTTTCTCCTTTTTAAGAATAAGTACATTATCTTTGCAAGAAAAAAAAATAGTTGAGAAATATTATACTAGACAGAAAGAAAGGAAAATACAGCATTGCAATAATTTTTAAAATAAGAGTATGCAGACCACCTCTTATTTCTTTCCTGGGAAACTCCTTAGATTTTGTGATAAAAAGTCTTTTGATTTGTAAACAGAATCATCCTGTACCTTTGTGGTTCCAGGTCATCTTGGTGATGATATGCTTTGGCTGTGTTCATGAGAAATTTGTCATTTATAAGCCACTGCACATGGTTTATACCTGAATAAAAGAAATATGCACAGATGTCACCGTGTTTGATTGAATCCTTATGCATGACCATCTGCAAGTTCTTATGCAAGGCATTGTGAGTAATTAATGATATACTCATCTCTGCATTCCAGCAGGATGGGATGTATTACTTGAGGCTGATGAAAGGCATCATATAAGTGTAAACTATTACTAGTTTTTAGGGAAATGATGATAAGATTTGAAGCATAACCTATTTCAGTCCTGATGAAATACTCATTCTCTGGTAAGCTGCTTGCAGTTGGGATTGCAGTAGCAAAAAAGCTTTGGATTCCAACTCACATTAATCTCTTGAGCAGAAATGAAACTGAGAAAGGCATCGATCTCCAAAGTGAAGGGTGCTTGGGATATGTTTTGTAGGCATCACTGAGGTCACAGTGGACATCTAATCTGGAGTCACGCCTGCTGGCCTTCTGGGTGATCTTTGTCTAGAAAGTGAGTTGGTGGGGGTTGAAGGATGGGGTGAGCTGGGCAGAAGGTTCTATTTGGCTCCAGGAAACACCCCAGTAGAAAAACGCGAGATGTACATCTGTGAGAGAGTGTCTTAGAGGCTTAAAATGTTTACCTTGAATGACCTTAAGGGAAAACCCCATCCTCTTCGGCTTAATGTCTGTCAAATTTTTCATTACACCAGAGGAAGGAAAGGCAGCAGCTCTGAGCATGCTTGTTTGTGGGAAATAAAATGAAATCAAACACTCTAGCAGAAGGCATCTTAGCAGTTCTCTGATCCCAGGGGATTGCCCCTTGACACTCAATAGCAGTAGAAATTTGATTTGAGGCAACAGATATTTTAAATGAAGTGTCCTGAATCCATCTAAACACATTTCTATTCCAGGAGAATAACTGTGCTAATCATATTTACTGGGAAAGAAATGAAGCATTTTCATATTTTTTTCTCCCTGAAAGGAGAGTGCTGTAGATCTCTTAAGTAGGGGAGAACTCACTGTAGCAGTTTGTGGCACTCCTAACGCATGACATTTTGTGGTTCACCATGTGCATGTACAAGGACTGCCAATTTAGTTTGCAACGTCTTCCTAGAAAAAGCGCTACATACCTCACTGCCGAGTATCACTACGGCCACCTGTGAAGTACTCCCCTTGGGAAGCTATGCACTGCTGCCGGTGCCTAGTCTACTCTTCAAGGGAATTTTGGAACTCTTTTTCTGGAATGGCCATCAGAACTGTCATTGTATTACCCTTGATGTCCTGAATGTCATCAAGATGTCTTCCTTTCAATGTTTCCTTTATCTTTGGAAAAAGAAAAAAGCCATTGGGGGCCAGATCAGGTGAGAAGGGAGAGTGTTCCAATACAGTTATTTGTTTACTGGCTAAAAACTCCCAGACAGACAACTATACAATTAAGTTTGTGAACTTGCCCCCATGCACAATGACCATTCCAGAAAGAGTTCTAAAATTGCTCTGAAGGGTGGACTAGGTGCTGGCATCAGTGCATAGCTTCTCAAGGGGAGTCCTTCAAAGTTGACCTTAGTGATATTCAGCAATGAGATATGTAGCCCTTAGAACAGTGAAGTTCGTGGACTTAATTGTCAGACATTATATGTAGAAGATCCCCTTGTGGTTATAGATGTTCAAAAGAGAGTGCAAATCCCAAGAAAAGAAGTACACACTGTTTTAGTCAGCTAGTACCACTCTAACAGAAATACCACAGAGTGGATAGCTTTAACAAAGAAAGATTTATTCTTACCCAGTCCAGTAGGCTACAGGGCCAAATTCAGTATGTCTGCTCCAGGGGAAGGCTTTTCCCCTTGTTGGCTCTGGAGGAAAGTCTGGTATTGCATCAGTCTTTGTCCAGGGAGCATTGTGGTACAGGAACCTCAGGTGCTGCTTTCTTGATGGTAAGAGGTTCCCAATTCTCTGCCTGCTTCCTTTTCCTTTTATCACTTGTAGGATGAAAGGATTAAGTGTGGTGCAAGCCATACGCCAGGGAAACTCCCTTTACAGTGGAGCAGGGAGGTGATCTTATAAATGGATTTACAGTCCCACCCTAATCCTTTAACATACAGCACAGCAAAATCATAAAATGGAGGACAATCATAGAATACAGGGAATCATGGCCCAGCCACATGGGTATACCTATTTTGGGGGGGACACAATTCAATTGATGACATCCACCCTTTGGAAATGGGAGTGGCACCACTCCCTGTTACCCCTAGTGACCCACTTGCAAGATTTTTGCTTCCTGTCCCCATGACCTTATGCTCTGAGGGGTTAAAATGTCTTAGTTCCAAAGAGAGGAATGCTGCCACCTGGAGACACATCAATGATTCCACTGAACTGGAAGCTAGACTTGCCACCAGGCCATTTGGGGCTCCTTGTGCCTCTGGATCAACAGACAAAGAAGGGAGTTACAATACTGGCTGGTGTGATTGATCCTGACTATGAAGATGAAATTGGATTGACATTACATAACAGAGGTAAAGAAGAGCATGTCCGGAATGCAGGAGATCCCTTAGGACGTCTCCTAGTACTACCATGTGCTGTGATTAAGATCATTGGAAAACTATAGTAACCCAATTCCAAAATGACTGCCAATAGCCCAGACCCTTCAGGACTGAAGGTTTGCGTCACTTCACCAGGCAAAGAACCATGACCAGCTGAGGTGCTTATTGAGGGCGAAGGGAATACAGAATGGGTTGCAGAAGAAGGTAGTTCTAAATATCAGTTTTGGCCACATGACTAGTTGCAGAAACGAGGACTGTAATTGTTACGAGTATTCCTGCTTTGTATGTGTGCATTATATTTTTGTTTACTTATGAAACATAAGATGTAAATGGGCTAATGTATTTTCAGTTGTACATGTGTAAGTTATGTCATGTTAGACATAAGTGTGACTTTGTAATTGTACTCCTTCAGAGACTCTGGATGATAAGGTGAGATGTTTACAGATGCCAAGTTGACAAGGGGTGAACTGTAGTGGCCAGGATTATGTCATCTTGGCTCTTCCATACTTGGCTGCTGTATTAAGTGGCAGGGTGGGACCTGTGATGGCTTCCCGCCCCTCAGCTCTCTTCTCTCCACCTTCCACCACCTGCTGCTGGGCTGCTCATGTAGCCAGCAGCTCCTGCTCTCTTCTGGCATCTGGTTCCTGGACTTGAACTAGCAGCTGTTGGATTCCTCAATCCTTGTAGTCGGTGCTTGAGAGCCCTGTTGTTTCCTGACCTGCTGATCCTAGGTTCACCAGTCTCTGCTGCTCCATCTTTCCGCCAGCTTGGGATCCGCTGACCTACACAGCCAGTGATCTAGAACTCTGATCTCTGACCTGCTGACCTTGGGTTCCCCAGCTCCCGTGGCCACAGGAGACTTGTGCCAGGACTTGGGACGTTCAGCTTCTGTAAATGCAGGAGCTATTTCCTACATATCTATCTATCTATCTTTCCTTGTACTTTCTGTATATAAATCTTTCCTTGCATATACACATGTTACTGGTTTTGTTTCCCTAGAAAACCTAGCCTAAGACACACACTGTTTTCCTAAAAGTGAAAAAATTGAGTGATTTTTCTTTCCCTTGTGGGTGGAAAAGGCAAGAGAAAAAGTGTGTGTGTGTGTGTGTGCATGCACACACACACACATCAGGCACATACCCATGATGATGTATCAGAAAGACCATGATTCTGTAGGACTATTTAAGAACAAAGAATTGTAGAATCATCATCCCTTGGAAGAATCCTCATGAGTATGGAATAATTTGGATTTAACGACGGCACTTGGCTGGTTCTTTATTAATACAGGGATGTTGGGTGTGTGGTGGTGAGGATATGGCTTTATATTTCTGAACACCCCTCTTAGCCTTTGTTTGGGGGTTTAATGAAGAAGCAAACAAAAAAAGGCTAACAGGAGGTGGGAGAAAGAGGGGTATTCGATAATACCTTGGTTTTTTGAGTATTCCATGATCTGGTAATAGAAATAACACTTGCCTTTTCTGGTTATGACCTGAGCAGGAGAGGTGACATCTTCATCATTTTAATCTTGAATTTTTAGCCACTAAACAAGACTTTCCCAAAAAAGAGAAGTATGCAAAATGATGATCTAGCGACATGCCTCTCAAAACATGTAGAGGGGGAAATCATTTTGCAGATCTTTGCGCACCATGGTGGCTGACTGAGGACCTACAGGATTGTGAAGACAGGGCATCCAGTAGGAAGTCTTTGTCAGCAATCTTTTGAAATCATGTTTGTTGAAGCATTTTTCCCCCCTTTGGTACAGTGTGGGCAAAGTTTTATCCTGTTTATGCATAACGTGGCCATGAATCAGAGACATTTTGATGGCAGCTAACAACAATAATAGTGTTCTAACTTCTGCTCACTGCTTGAGTCTACATATGTTATTCCCTTGAAGAAATTTTGAAATCCCCTATCTTAAAATGATTTGTGAGCTATAAACTAAAGCTAACATTTTTTTTTCTTTTAGATTATACCACAAAATGAATGTTTTCAGACTGGAATACTAAAGGTAATGATATTCCCTATTTCTTGATTACTTGCAATTACAGTTTGAATTGTATCCCCAGGAAAGATACGCTGTACCTGTGAGTGTGACCTTGTTGGGGAAGTAAGGGTTTGCTTTCAAAATATTAGCAGTTAAGTTAGTGTGGTCACCTTGGAGTAAAGTTGGTCCTAATCCTGCATAACTTGTGTCTTAGAGAAGGACAGACACGAGGGATGACAGGGGACTTACGAAGGTTCATCTCAAAGCCAAGGAGCACCAGCGAGCACCTGGAATTCCCAGAACCGAGAGTAGCTAAGACCCCCCCTAGGGCAGACAGAGAGAATACAATCCTACCGATGCCCTGAATTTGTACTTCCACCACCCAGAAATGGGAGACAGAAAGTTCTCGGTCTTCGTTGCCACCTGGTTTACGGAGTTCTGTACAGCCCCGTAAGTGCCACTTGTTACATACCTGACAGGTGGTTGAGGTCTTCAGTTCACGTAATAAACTTACAAGACAGATCTCTGATTATTGTCACTTATAGACGAAAATTTTAATCTTAGGATGCTCAAATGGTTAAATTTTCAGTTACACACAGGATTTAAATCTTAGTCTCGCTATTAGTAACATTAATAGAGAGCATATTGCTGTGTGCCATTAAGTCAATTCTAACTCATAGCAATCCCATGTGACAGAGGACTATCTCATAGGGTTTCCAGGACTATAATCTTTTTGGAAGCAAGCTGCCACATCTTTGTCCTGCATAGCAGCTGGTGGGTTCCAGCTGCTGACCTTTCATTTTAACAGGTGAATGCTTAATCACTGTGCCATCAGATCTCCTAGTAATGGACACATTTATTTTAAAACAAAACTTAGAATGTGATCATGTTACTACTGTTTTTTTTTTAAAGGAAAAGAGAAGAAGGAATGAAGGAAATAGAAGAAGAAGAAAAGAGGAGAAGAAGGCAAATGAGAAGGAAGGGAAGGGGAAGAAAATAATAGCAAGGTTGTATCTGTTGCATTAGGTGCTGTCAAGTTGATTCTGACTCACAGCGACCCGACCCTGCCTAGGACAGAATGAAACATTTCTTGGTTCTGTGCTTCCGTCTCACAATCATTGTTTTGTTTGAGCCCATTGTTGCAGCCACTGTGTCAATCCATCTTGCTGACGGTCTTCCTCTTTTTTTCCAAGTATGGTGTCCAAGGTCTGCTTTACCAAGCATGATGTCCTTCTTCAGAGACAATGTGTCCAAAGTTTGTGAGACGTAGTCTTGCCATTCTTGCTTCTAAGGAGCATTCTGGCTATACAAAAGAAAAAAAAACTAAGCAAGGAAAGCAGGGCAACAGCATGATCCCTTGGAGCAATTTAACAGAGGCTTTAGTTTGAGAAAAGAAAGGCAATCAGCAAGACTCTTGGTACCTTAAGTATGTCAGCAACTACTTCATTGTTGGCAAGTAACTTCCTTTGGGAAGCTCTGCTTAAATTGTAATCCCTGATCCTTGACAAAGGCAACACCTTCTCTATCCCCTGTTGGTGGACTAAATTACAAATCTTTGTATGAGTAGAGAAATGAAACCTTTGGTGTAAGTCTCATAAAAAATGCCCTGAAGATGATAAATTTCATTCAAACCACAGCCGTCTGTGTTAGTTATGAGAAAGGACAGTGCTAACAGGGAAAAACTATGAATTGTGTAATGTCTCTAGGGGCTGAATTTTTAGGAAAGACATTGATAAATCGGAATGTGTCTGGAGTTTTGTGACTGGGCTGCTGGTGGTGGGAAGGATAAGGGGTTACTTAGAACTAGCTACAAGGCTCTTCAAAATCATTTTAGATAAGCAGGGGCTGGAAGCTTTTAGGCTGAAAATAAACTACTAAGAGGAAACACAATAGTTCCTGAAAGCCCAGCAGTTCTTATTTCTGGTGTTTAGAAGTCTGTTACCACACAATACAGAAATAAGGCCAATAAGTGGACTTATTACATAGGTAGGTGTCTACTCCATGTGGAGGATCATTTTGTAGAAACCCAAGTAGTCTAATGGTACAACAAATGACTCCTGGAATTAGCTGTACCTACTAACACTATAGGAGTCCTCGTGTGGTGCCAATGATTAACACACTCAACTGCTAACCCAAAGGCTGGAGGTTTACTCCAATAAAAGGCACCTCAGAAGGAAGACTTGGTGACCTACTTCTGCAAAATCAGCCACTGAAAACTGTGTGGAACACAGTGACAATGGTTTAAGCTGAAGCCGAATACCAGTCCATCAAGGATATTGTAAGGATTCTGGATTGAATGAGCAGCTTGGCCAGGTAACTGCACACACATGCAAGCACACACTTGTGAAATTTTACTTTAATTACAAGTGAACCCTGGAAGCTTACACTGTTAGTACCAGCCCATCCTCACTGGCATCTTATCCCAGGCCCATCCTCCCTTCCCTAGATTAGTGCCCAAACCTCTATGCTTCCAAACGCAACTCCTTGTAATCAATTGTTCACAAAACCTCCAGAGTATATTTTATAAACTCAACTATGTTCGTTTTATTTTCTTCTTGTAAAGCTTCCAGAAACTTCCATATCATCGTAAGAGAATGGATTTTAAAGTGACTCGGCATGGACTTTAGCCATGGTTCCTGCGTCACTGCTCTTTACTCCCCCGCCACATGTTACAGCTCTGGACAGAGCCATGCAGCTTTATGTCTGTCTTCCTTCACACACATTGGCTTTCCTTGGGTACTTCTCAAGCTCATTTTTATTCTTCAAAACCTTCCACAGACTTCATCTTCTTTGAGACACCTGTCCTGACTGTGCCTACCACAGTCAAACACCAAACCCAGTGCCACTGAGTCAATTCCAACTCACGGTGACCCTATGGGGCAGAGTAGAACTACTCCATAGAGTTTTCAGGGAGTGCCTCGTGGATTCAAACTGCTGACCTTTTGGTTACAGACACAGCACTTGACTGCTATGCCAGTCCAAGCCAGCCAAGTGCTGTCGAGTCGGATCCATAGACATCACCGTATTTGGTACACGTCTCTCTTGTGTTACTCCTGAGTGTAGTTAATTCTATCAGCTGTCTATGCCCCATACCAGATTCTAATCCTTACATAGGCAAGATCTGAGCCTTGGGTATCTGCTTAGTCACATCAAGATCACAGTGCAGGGCACAAAGAACTAATTGCTATCCCCTCATCTCTGACTGATGGCCACCTGGCATGTGTTAAAGCGGCACATGCTCCAGAGTACTTCTCAGTGGCTGATTTTTCAGAAGTAAATCACCAGGGCTTTCTTTCCAGGTGCCTCTGAGTGGACTCAAACCTCCAACATCTTGGTTAGCAGCACCCAGGTACTCTTGGTACAAAGAAGACACTCATAAATACCGAAGATACCATCAAGGAGAGATCTTTTTGGTAGCTATAAAGTCTTGCCCACCATAACATTTGGGAGGCCTGGGGTAAGAGTTCCACTGAAGGCCCACCCACTGTGTATCTAAATATTTACAAGTTATAAATCAAGTTATAATCTCCACAAAAAAATGTGTTACAATTATAACTCATAGTGACTCTATAGGATAGAGTTGGAATGCCTCATAGTGTTTTCAAGGAGCGGCTGGTAGACTCAAACTAATAGTCTTTTGGTCAGTAACTGTACTTCTTAACCACTAAACTGGTAAGTAAAATGAGTTCTATCTTTCTACCTTCACAAATATGCTCTCAGACTGACAATATCAAATATGCATAAAACTGTTCATTTTTTCATGACTGAAAGTTGACAAAATGTTAGAGATGACTATATTTAATTATTAATGACCATGTCTGAGAATTCGATTGATGAACTGGTGGTATTTACATGAGAATAAAATGAATGTATAGATGATTCATAAATTACCATATTTATTTCCTTACCTTAACTTCAGCAAAAATCAGTAATTATGAGAGTAAGACAGAATAGGACTGCCCCCTTGAGTGTCCAAGGAGGGTTCAAACCTCCAACCTTTTGATTGGCAAGAGCAGCAGGAAAAAGGACCTGGAATATTATTGGGAAATTGCCTATCACTAGGCAAAATTCTACTGCATTCATGTTTAGAGACAGGAATTGACAAGTTAATTAGTCCTTTCTCTGTGTAAGCACAAATTTTCTCTAACCTTAGAACGTGTGCATCTGCTGTACAGTAAGGGGAAAAATGCACAAACTCTCCTGGCATTCAAATATGGCTGCTGTTTGTTTGAAAGACCTGTGATGCAGTGCTTAAGAGTTCAGCTGCTAACTGAAAAGTTGGCAGTTCAAATCCACCAGGCACTCCTTGGAGACCCTATGGGGCCATTCTACTGTGACCTACACAGTTGCTGTGAATCACAGTCTCCTCAGTAACAAAAGGTTTGGTGTAGTTTTTTTAGTCTGAAGATTTAGGGCAAGAGATGTGAAGAGACATCTGTCTGGGCCCCGAATTGTGTTAGGAGAACAGATGCCTAAAGTTATGGGTCACACTGTGTCCGCATTGAGTGCCAGATCTTGAGTGACAAAGGTCCATTTACTCCTTAACAATTTTTTTGTGTGTATTCTGTAATCTGTGCAAGGCTAGCACTCTAAGGGAGGTACTGATAAAATCACTTGTTTATCTGGGTGCATTTGGAACAGCCTTATCTCTGCAGTGTTTAAAATGTCATTTGAAATCTTGTTTGCACTTCAAATTCATAGACAAAATGTCCAAAAACCTGGTTAATAAGCAATGAAGTAGGTGTAAAGGGACCTGGCTTTGAGTTCCAGCTCTGGCATAGATCATTTCATGACCTGGGACAAATTTGAGTCTCAGTTTCCTTATCAGTAAAATAGGAAAATGAGAATAGTTGCAAAGTACAGTAAGTAACAAGGTAAAGTAGGACTTTATACTTCAGAAGCACTTCATAGGTTAAGAAATTCATGCACCATAATTTTTACATTATTTCCTTTCTTTAAAATAAAATTCTTTGAATTACGCTAGTTCCCATAAAACAATCCTACTTAAAATGGCAATTTACTATGCTTATTCAGAAAACAGTTCCCAAAGAAGATAACTGTGAGAGATACTGGAAAGAAGCCACTGTAACATTAAGTTTATTTGAAGTGCTATAAATATCTTCCTGTAGTGAATTAGCTGTCTGCGTATGAGGACTGCCAATTAAGTTCATGAACTCATCCTAAAAACGTGCTACATACTTTATTGCTGAATATCGCTTTGGTCACCTTCAAAGTACTCCCTTTGGGAAGCTATGCACAGATGCCAGCACCTAGTCCACTCTTCAAAGCAATTTTGGAACTCTTTTTCTGGAATAGCTATCAGAGCTGTCTTCGTATTACCCTCGATGACCTGATTATCATCAAAAGGTCTTCCTTTCAATATTCCCTTTATCTTTGGATAAAGAAAAAAGTCATCTAGGGCCAGATCAGGTGAGTAGGCAGGATGTTCTAATACAGTTTTTTGTTTACTGGCTGCAAACTTCCTCACAGACAACCATACAATTAGATTTGCAAACTTGTCGCTATGCCACCATGCACAATGACCACTCCAGAAAGAATTCCAACATTGCTTTGAAGGGTGGACTAGGTGCTGGCATCGGTGCATAGCTTCCTAAGGAGAGTACTTTGAAGGTGTTATAGTCAGCTAGGGCTGCTTTAACAGAAATACCACAGAGAGGATGGCTTTAACAAAGGAATGTTTATTCTTGCATAGTCCAGTAGGCTACAAGTCCATATTCAGTGTGTCCACTCCAGGGAAAGGCTTTCCCCTTGTCGGCTCTGGAGGAAAGTCAGGTATTGCATCAATCTTTGTCCAGGGAGCGTCTTGGCGCAGGAACCTCAGGGTCTGAAGGACGCACTCTTCTCCCTGTGCTGCTTTCTTGCAGATTGAAAGGATTAAGACTGGGGCAAACCATACTCCAGGGAAACTCCCTTTACAGTGGAACAGGGAGGTGATCTTATAAAGGTGATCTTATGAAGTCCCACCCTAATCCTTTAACATACAGCATAGGAAAAACCACAAAATGGAGGACAGTCACAAGATACTGGGAATCATGGCCCAGCCACATGGCTACACATATTTTGGGTGGGGGGGACACCATTCAATCCATAACAGAAGGTGACTGTAGTGATATTCAGCAATGAGGTGTGTAGGACTTACAACAATTAAGTTCGTTGACATAATTGTTAGACCTCATGACAGAATATTAGGCCTGATGGGTTTGCTACATGCTACTGTTACTTCTGTTCGGCAGGATACTTTCCCTGAATGTTAAAAGAGGGCCTTTAGCTCGCTATAGATAGGTGAACAGCAACTGTTATGGATTGAGCTGTGTTCCCCCAGAAAGTGTGTCAAGTTAGCTCGGCCATAATTCCCAGTATCATGTGGTTGTCCACCATTGTGTGATCTGATGTGATTATCCTGTATGTTGTAAGCCCTGACTTCTAGGATGCCCTGGTGGCACAGTGATCAGGTGATTGGCTGCCAAACAAAATACACCAGCCACACCTTTGAAATCCTACTGGGCGATTCTACTCTGGACTGCTGAAAGAAAAAACAGACCTGTCCTGGAAGAAATACAACCAGAGATCTCTTTGGAAGCAAAGATGTCGAGACCGCATCTTACATACTTCAGACACGTTATCAGGAGGGATCAGTCCCTGGAGAAGGACATCCTGCTTGGTGGGGTGGTGGGTCAGTGAAGAAGAGGAAGGCTGTCAACAAAATGGACTGGCACAGCGGCTGCAACAATGGGCTGAAGCATAAAAGTTATCGTGGGCATGGTGCAAGACTGGGCAGTGTTTTGTTCTGCTGCGCACAGAGGTCACTATGAGTCAGAACTGACTTGATGGTACCTAACAACTCTATGGTAATGGGTTTCCTTTTTCTTTTGTGATGTCAGTGAGGCAGGACTAGAGGTAGTTGTGTTAATGGGATAGCCCTCTATCTACAGGATTAGATTAGATTAGACTATAATTAGATTATAAATTATAATTAGATTATAATATGAGTCAATCTCTTCTGAGATATGAAAGAGAAAAGCAGACAGAGAGGAGAAGGTCCTCATTACGACCAGGAAAGAAAAGTAAGGAGTGGAGTGTGTCCTTTGGGCTTGTGGTCCCTGACCTGAGAAATTCGTAGACCAGGGGAAGATTGATGATAAGGGCTTTTCCCCAGAGCTGACACACACAGAGAAAGCCTTCCCCTGGAGATGATGCCCTGAATTCAGACTTCTAGCCTCCCAGACTGTGAAAGAATTAATTTCTGGTTGTTAAAAAGCCATCTACTTGTGATATTTCTGTTAAAATAGCACTAGATAACTAAGACAACAGCTAATTCCAACCAGTTGATGTTGAATTGATTCTGACTTACGCAACTCCATGTACTGCAGAGTAAAACTGTGTTATATAGGTTTTTCATGGCTATGACCTTTTAGAAGCAGATTACCAGGGCTTTCTTCCAAGGTGTCTCTGAGTGGGTTTCAACCACCTATCTTTTGGTTAGGAACCAAGCATTTAACTATTTGTGCCACCTGGGGACTCTTACTATTGCCTGAGGTGGTGACGAATGTCTTTGTAAGCAAGAGTATAGCAACCATAAATGGGTGAGTCTGAATAAGCATTAATAGAAATTTAGGGCCTGTGGGTATCCTTAGTATAGGGTGGTGGCCGTGTGAGCGGCATGTCACGGTCTGTCTTGTCGCATTCTGCGGCTAACACTTCACATTGCTTCCGAAGAAGGTTGATCTTTAAGGTGTGTCAACTAGATTGGGCCATGATTTGATATCAGGCGATCACCTCTATAAGGGGATCTGCGAAGAGCAGCCTGTCATTTGAAAGGGAGTTTCCCTGGGGGTGTGGCCTGTATCCAATCTAGGTGGATTTCCAGGCAAGCCTTTGGGGCTCTTGCTTGCTCCGGATGCTGTGGTTGTTTCCTGTTTACTGACTTCTGGTTCTCCGAGCGGCTTACCTGCCGTCTTGGCTGATGATTTTGGGATTCATCCATCTTCTCGGCCATGAGCCAGAGCCCTGCTCTCTGACCTGACAATCTAGGTTCACCATTCTCTATGACTATGTATATCAAAAGAAGCCTCTGTCCTGCCTTGGGTGTTCCAGCCTCTGCAAATATTTAAGACATTTCCTTGATATAAATCTTTATGTGTATTTATATGCTTTACTAGTTGTCTTAGTCATCTAGTGCTGCTTTAACAGAAATATCACAGCCGATGACTTTAAAAAGAGAAATTTCATTTTTTCACAGTCCAGTAGGCTCAAAGTCCAAATTCAGGGTGTCAGATCCAGGAAAAGGCTTTCTTTGCTGGCCCTGGAGGAGGGTCCTTGTTGTCAGGCTTCCTCTAGACTGGGAGCTTCTGATGGGCAGGGACCCCGAGTTCTTGCCACAGGATGCACTCAACTCCTAGCACTGCTGCTGGGAGGTAGGAAGTCCCCAACTATATCTGCTAGCTTCTTTCGTGTTCCAAGAGATTGCCTCAAGGCACGGCACAATACATTCTTACACACTGAGTTCTGCTCCAGCAACCCAACTGCCATGGGCCCTCCCTCATTAACATCATAGAGGCAAAATTTACAACAATGCCAGGAATCATTGCCTGGCCAAATTGTTGTACGCAAATTTGGGGGACATAATTCAATCCAAGACCTTGTTTTTGCTTCTCTAGAGAAGCCTGACAAAGACAGACTGGACGGAACATCTTGGAGTTAGTGGAGTTCTTGGGTATTGGTGAAGAATATCATTTTCGTATGACCTTAAATCATTTCCACGGAAGATCTAGGAGTGTGTGGAAAGAAATAGCCTTTAGTCTCTAAGAATCTAAGGTTATACAGAGGAATACTGTTCTACTTTTTATAGACATGAAAAGGGAAATATGAAATATTTTAATACAACATCTGAACTTTGACCCCTTTTAAGGAAAGAAATACTGTGGTTCCTACTGTTATGAGGATAAATTAATATGTTCCAACATAAAACTACATATAAATCCTATTGCCTACATCTCTCTTTCGGCTAGAAAACCAAAGCAAATTGACAAATTGAATACAAATAAATCTAAATTCCATATGTGGTGGTTAATGTTATATGTCAGCTTGGCTAGGCTATGATTCTCATTGGCTTGGCAGACACTGGATGGATTACTGTCATAGCATTCCTATCTCCATGCTGTGATGAGTCAGTTAAAAGGAGAGTTTCCTTGGGAATGCAGCCATCTCCATTATATAAATGGATGTTTTGACAAAGCTGTCTCTCTGTCTCTCTCAGCCCTGCCTTATCCTGTGACCTGATCTCTGGTTTAAGACATAAGCCCACAGGCATCTCCACGCTGACCTGCAACCCCTTGAGCCAGCAGAAGTCTTCAGCCTGTTGCGTGACCTATAGATTTGGACTTAACCAGCCCCCATAATTGCGTGAAATATCTCCCTGAAGTAGTTTTCTCTTTGTACATTTCTATGTGCTCTTCACTGATTTTTCTCCTTTTAGAGAACCCAAACTAGGACACTATAAATTCAAGTTAACATATTCATGAAAAATGATGTTTTGCTATCACAAAAAGATAAAAATATATGTTTAATGTTTCATTTATTGACTTCATTCTTTTGATTTTGAGATAAGGGTATTATCATTTGAGTCACATCATTGTATTTTTATACAATGATTAAATTTTATTCTTGAGTTTGATGGTTCAATTTAATTGCCTCAAAATAAAAGCTAATAAGAATACATATTTTACCAAAAAAAAAATGAAACACACACAAATTTCTTACATATTAACTACACTACTCACTCCAGAAGCACTGCAAAGATGGGACCAGGAGTTTACACATACCACTGCTGCCCTGTACTCTGAGCAGGTGCTTTTGGTTTTGTCATGACAGTTCCTGCATGTGCCTTGTGATGGATGACAGAATTCTCCCCCTACTTGTGTCTTCTTGATCTGAAACCCCTCCTTCTGCAGTGTCACATGTGATGATTATCACACAGAGGCAGATACAAAAATTGTAGGACAGTACCTAGTCTTGAGACTATGAAAATATTATCCAGAGGTCTCAGATTGAGAAAAGAGATCTGTTGTAACATGCTATTTATCTCTAAAATTCAATCTGAATATAATAACCATAAAATTCTCCCATTTAAAGTTCACAATTCAATGTTTCTAGTACCTTCGAAGTTGTGCAACCATCACTACTATCTAATTGTAGAGTATTTCACCTTGAAAAGAAACTATATACTCATTTCCTGTCACTTCCTGTTTCTTCACCTTTGTCCCACCCCAGCCCCAGATAACAGCTAACCTACTTTCTGTCTCTATGGATTTGCCTATTGTAGACATTTCACATAAGCACACAATATGTGAGATTTTGTGAATGTTTTTTTTCACTTTCCACACTGTTTTTCAGGTTTATCCTTGTTGTAGCATGTGTCAGCACTTCATTGCTTTGTATGGCTAAATAATAGTCCACTGTATATATTTACCACATTTTATGTAGCTATTCATCAGTTGACAGACATTTGAGTTGCTTCCAGATTTTGACAATTATGAATGATGCTGCTATGAGCAATAATGTACAAGTATAATCCTGATGCCTACAAATCTCTTTTACAGCTATAAAACCAAAGCAAATTTACAAGTGAACACAAAAAAATCTCTACAAAACCTATATTTCTCCTGGGTATGCATCTGTAAATGGAAAATGTGGGCCATATGTTAACTCTGTGGTTAATATTTTGAGGAGCTGTCAAAATGTGAACCAAAGCAACTGCACAATTTTGCCTTAATTTCCTATCAGCAATGCATCATGATTCCAGTTTCTCCACATCCTCATCATCACTTGTTAGAGTCTGTCTTTTTTATTATGGCCATCATAGTGTGTGCAACTATGGGGCAGTTTTATTCTTTCACACGGGGTGACTATTAGTTAGAATCAATTCCATGGCAAGTAATAATTGTGGGGGTAAAGTTGTACCTCAGTGTTGTTTAGATTTCCATTTCCCTAAAAGCTAAGGATATTGAGATCTTTTCTTTTTTATTTATTGTGATTGAGTGAAAGTGTACAATCCAGTACAAATATACTCCTGCTGCCCTCCCTGCCTGGTAACAGCACACTCCCCCTCTTCATTCTATACACGTCATATCCTCCTAACAATCTCCTGTCCCCTCCTCTCCACTCTCTCTACCCCCTACAGTAAGAGGCCAGCAGGACTACATCTTACAGATGCACAGAACCATAAAGTGCACACATGATATGGTCACTCTGTGTTGCCAAGTCCAATCTATTCTTCTGAAGAGTTGACCTCAGTAATGATTTATGGACAGGGCGGCATCAGGACCATGGCCATGCTCCCACTGGAACCATTAGGCCCCTGGACCACCAATTGTGGTCTTTAGTGGAGTTCACAGAGTACACCCTTTTTGTTCTTGTGTTGCCACTGAGACTCAAATTTGTGAGCCCCATCATGGCAATCCCTGGTGGTGGCCAGGCACCATCTGGTTCCTCCAGTCGGATGTCGATGTAGTCATCCACTCACATGGGTCTCTTTTTCTTCTGGGTTCTCTTTCCCCCATGTCGTTTTGGTCCTTGGTGATCATCTGTTTCTGTTGAGTTGGGACCATTTGGTGTTCCTCAGAAGGCAGCTTGCTAACTTTTAAGAACCCAGAAGCCACTCACCAATGTGGTGTGCAGAAGACTGTCCTAGAAATGTGCTAGTTATGCCAATTGGCCTTGGTGTCCCCTGAAAGCATAGTCCCCAGACACCTGCCCCTGCTACTGTGTCCTTGCAATGTTGGATTAAGATTGGAAGAGTGTTCATGTTATGTTGAAATCCAATTACATTGATCTACTTTCTAATGTGTGCTGTCACTGATTTCACCCAACCAAATTTCTATCAGCTATCTAATCTATAACCAACCCTCCCTTCCACCCCACCCATGCAGCCATCAAAGAGTCTTTTCTACTATACCTGAGTCTGTTTTTAAGTTCTTATCATAGGGGTCTCATACAATATTTGTCCTTTTGCCGCTGACTACTTCCGCTCAACATAATGTCTTCCAATTGAAACGAGGTTATGAGATGCTTCCTAAAATCATCATTGTTGCTTATCATTGCCTAGTGTTCCACTGAGTAGTTTATTTATGCATTCATCTGTTGTTGAGCATCTGGGTTGATTCTATCTTTTTGGTATTGTGGACTGTGCTGCAATAAATATTCGTGTACATGTATTGGTTGATGTGAATGTCCTTGATTCTGTAGGATATATTCCAAGCAGTGGAATTTCTGGGCCAAATGGTTTATCTACTTTCAGCTTTTTAAGGAAGTGCCAGATGGCTTTCCAAAGACATTGTACTGTTTTGCAATCCCACCAACAGTGTAGGAGAGTTCCCATGTCTCCACAGCCTCTCTAGCATTTGTTGTTTTGTGATTTGGGGGTCATGGCCAACCTTGACGGGGTGAGATGATATCTCATCATGGTTTTAATTTGAATTTCTTTAATAGCTAGTGATCATGAACATTTCATTATGTGTCTTTTGGCTGCCTGCCTATCCTCTTTAGAGAAATGTCTGTCCATCTCCTTCTCCAGTTGCTTAATTGGATTATTTCTCTTTTTCTTATTGATATTTTGTAGTACTTTATCGATTATGGAGATCAGAAGTCTGTCTGACATAGAGTTGCCAAATATGTTTTCCCATTCTATAGATGGTCTTTTAATTCTTTTGATAGTCTTTGGATTAACAAAATTGTTTGATTCTTAGTAGTTCCCATTTGTCTATTTTCTCTTCTGTTGGTCGTGCTTTGTTTGACAGATTTTGAAGTCTGTCTACACTGTGTATTAAAACTTCCATTGTTGATCCTATATTTTCTTGGATGAGTTTAATCATTTTAGTTTTAATATTTAAGTCTTTTATCCAGTTTGAGTTGGTTTTTGTATAATGTGTAAGATACGGATCTTATTTCAACTTATTGCAGATGGATATTCAATTTTGCCAGCACGATATGTTGAAGAAGTTGTTTTTACCCCAGTTTAAAGTCTTACAGCCTTTGTCAAATATTGACTGTTCATAGGAGGATGGTGTCATCTCTGGGGTCTCAACTTTGTTCCATTGATCTACATGTGTCTTTTTGTACCAGTACCAGGCTGTTTTGACAACTGTGGCAGTATCACAGTTTCTAAAGTCGGGTAGTGAGAGGCCTTCCAGTGTGTTCTTCTTCTTCAGTAATGCCTTACTTATCCAGGGCTTCTTCATCTCATTAAAAAATGTCACCAGAATTTGTAATGGAATTGCATTGTATATGTAGATTGCTTTGGGTAAAATAGACATTTTCACAGTGTTAAGTCTCCCTATCCATAAGCAGGGTAAGTTTCTCCATTTATGTAAGTCTCTCTTACTTTCTTGTAGTACAGTCTTGTAGTTCTCTTTGTAAAGGTCTCTTATTTCTCCAGTTAGATTTATTCCTAGGTATTTTATCTCCTTGGGGACTATAGTAAATGGCGTTGATTTGGTGATTTCTTCTTTAATAATCTCTTTGTTAGTAAAAAGGAATCCTATTGATCTACTTATGTTTGTCTTATATCCTAGGGTTGCCATGGGTCAGATCCAACTTGACGGCACTTGGTGGATCTCATATCCTAATAATTTGCTGAACTCTTCTATCAGTTTGAGGAGTTTACTTATGGATTCTTTGGGATAATCTTCATATACAATCATATCATCTGCAATTAGGGACATTTTTACTTCTTCTTTGCCAATGCAGATATCCTTTATTTCTTGGTTTTGTCTAATTGCTCTGTCTAGTATGTCTAGTACAGTGTTGAATAGGAGAGGTGAAAGTGGACATCCTTGTCTAGTTCCTGTTCTCAAGGGGAATTGTTTCAGTCTCTCTCCATTCAGGAAGATGTAGGCAGTTGGCTTTGTGTAGGTGGCTCTTATTGAGGAGAGGAATTTCCCTTCTATGCCTATTTTGCTGAGAGTTTTTAGCATGAATGCATGTTGGATTTTATCAAATGTCTTCTGTATCAATTGACAAGATCAAGTGATTCTTGTCTTTTGTGTTACTTATGAGGTTGATCAAATTAATTGTTTTCCTGATGTTGAACCACCCTTGCATCACTGGTGGGAATCCAACTTGGTCATGATTAATTATTTTTTGGATACTTTGTTGAATTCTATTGGCAAGGATTTTGTTGAAAATTTTTGTATTTAGCTTCATGAGTGATATTAGTCCATAGTACTCCTTTTTTGTTGAGTCTTTCCCTGGTTTCGGTATCAAGGATATACTAGCTTCATAGAATGAATTGGGGAGTATTCCATCCCTTTCTGTGGTGTGAAGTAGTCTCACTACCGTTGGAGTTAACTCTTCCCTAAAAGCTTGGTAGAATTCTGTGGTGAAGCCACCTGTGCTAGGGCTTTTTTGGTTGGTAGCTTTTTCATTACTTTTTCAATCTCTTCCTTTGTGATGGGTTTATTAATTTGTTCTGCTTCACCTTGTGATAATTTTGGTGTGTGATATTAATCTAGGAATTTGTCCATTTCCTCTAGATTTTCAAATTTGTTAGAGTACAGTCTTTCATAGTATTCTATCATGATAGTTTTGATTTCTGTTGGATCTGTTGTGTCATCTCCCCTCTCTTTTCTGTTTTGGGTTATCTGTTTACTTTTCTGTTTTTGTTTAGCAGGTTTAGCCAATGATTTGTCAATTTTGTTGATCTTTTCAAAAAACCAGCTTTTGGTTCTTCTTCTGTTCTCTAATTTATTTAGTTTTGCTCTAGTCTTTATGGTCTGTTTTCTTCTGGTGCCTGAGGGGTTCCTTTATTGTTCTCTTTCTACTTGTTCAAGCTGTTAGGTTAGTTCTTTGATTTGGGTTCTTTCTTCCTTCCAGATGTGTGCATTTGTAGAGATAAACTGACCCCTGACCACTGCTTTTGCTGTACCCCATAGGTTTTGGTAGGAAGTGTTTCCATTCTCATTTAAATCCCTAAAATTCTTTATTTAATCCTTGATTTCTTCTATAACCCATGGCTTTTTGAGCAAGACATTGCTCAGTTTCCATGAGTTCCAATGTGTATCTTTGTTTTTTCTGCTACTGATTTTCACTTTTGTGGCATTATGGTCTGAGAAGATGCTTTGCAATAATTCAATGGTATCGATTTTGTTGAGTATTGCTTTATGTCCTAACACATGGTCTGTTTTGGAAAATGTTTCATGTGCACTAGAGAAGAGGGTGTATTTATCTGCTGATGGATAGATAGTTCTGTATATGTTGATGAGGTCTAGTTGGTTAATTGTGGCAATAAAGTCTTCTGTGTCTTCACTGAATTTTTTTCTAGATGATCTGCCCAATACCGAGAGTGGAATGTTGAAGTCTCCCACTGTTATTGTGGAGTGACCTATCTCATTTTTGAATGTAGTCAGTGTTTCATCAATGTATTTAGATGTTCTAGTATTGGGTTCATAAATATTAAATGTTGTTCAGTCCTGCTTGGGTATTGAACCTTTCAGCAACAAGTAATGTCCATCCTTGTCCACGATGGTGGATTTTACATTAAAATCTATTTTGTTTGGGATTAGTATTGCCACATTGTTTTGTATATTGTTAGCTTGGTATATATTCTTCCATCCTTTAATTTTCAGTTTGTTCATATCTTTGAGTCTAAGGTAAGTTTCTTGTAAGCAACTGTTTTAGTCAGCTAGGGCTGCTCTAACAGAAATACCACAGAGTGGATGACTTTAACAGAGGAAAGTTTATTCTTATACAGTCCGGCAGGCTACAAGTCCAATTCAGGATGTCTGCTCCAGAGGAAGGCTTTCCCCCTTGTCAGCTCTGGAGGAAAGTCTGGTGTTGTATCAGTCCTTGTCCAGGGAGTATCTTATCACAGGAACCTCAGGTCTGAAGGATGTGCTCTTCTCCTGGTGCTGCTCTTAATGGCATGAGGTCCCCAATTCTCAGCCTGCTTCCCTTTCTTTTTATCTCTTGCAGGATGAAAGAATTAAGGGTGGGGCAAGCCATACTGCAGGGAAACTCCCTTTACAGTGGAGTAGGTTGGTGATCCTATGAAGGGATTTACAGTCCCATTCTGATCCTTTAACATGCGCATAGGAAAACCACAAAATGGAGGACAGTCACAAGATACTGGGAATCATGACCCAGCCACATGGCTACACCTATTTTTTGGGGGGACACAATTCAATCCATGACAGCAACATATAGACAGGTTGTGCCTTTAATCCAAGATGTCATTCTTTGTCTCTATTGGAGCATTCAGTCCATTTACATTCAATGTAATTATTATTATTAATTTATTTACTTGTTATAACTGAATGAAAATGTACACTCCCATATAAATTTGCATGCCCATCTATATGCAGCTCCCACTGCTCTCCCTGATTGGTGATAACACACTCTTCGTCTCTGCTCCATACGTGTCTTATCCTCCAAACAATCTCCTATCCCATCATCTCCACCAACTCCCATGGGAGAAAGAGAACCCAGAAGACAGAGAGACCCATGTGAGTGGGAGACTACATCGACTTGTAACTGGAAGCACCAGATAGTGTGCAGCTACCACCAGTGATAGCTGTGATGGAGCTGATAAAGTTGAGTCTCACTGGCAACACAAGAATAAAAAGGGGTGCACCCTGAGATTTCCACTAAAAGAATGCAACTGATAGTCCAGGGGCATCAGAGTTCTCCTGGGAGCATGGCCCCTGGCCCTGATGCTGCCACTGTCCATAAATCATAATGGAGGTCAACTCTTTGGACAGGAACAGATTGGACTTGGCAACACTGACTGTATCGTGTGTCCACTTTATAGTTCTATGCATGTCACGGGTTGAATTGTGTCCCCCCAAAAAGATGTGTAGCCATGTGACTGGGACATGATTCCTAGTATCTTGTGACTGTCCTCCATTTGGTGGTTTCCCTAAACTGTATGTTAAAGGATTAGGGTGGGGATGTAAATTCCTTCATAGGATTACTTCCCTGCTCTGCTGTAAAAGGAGTTTCCCTGGAGTATGGCTTGCCCCACCCTTAATCCTTTCATCCTATGAGAGATAAAAGGACAGAGAAGCAAGCTGAGAAATGAGGAACCTTGTACCATCAAGCAAGCAGCACCAGCAGAACAGCACGTCCTTCAGACATGAGGTTACTGCGCTAAGATGCTCCCTAGACAAAGACTGATGCAATACGGGACTTTCCTCCAGAGCCGACAAGGGGAAAGCCTTTGCCCTGGAGTGGACACCCTGAATATGGACTTGCAACCTACCGGACTGTGTAAGAATAAACCTTCCGTTGTTAAAGTCATCGACTCTGTGGTATTTCTGTTAGAGCAGCCATCGCTGACTAAAACAATGCATCAACATAGTTATGGATAAGCATACGTTTAGTGCTGTCATTGTGTTTATGTTTATGTTTGTGTGTGTTGATGTTTTCTGTTGCTCTTGCTATTGTGTTCTGGGACATTCTTCTTTATGGATTGATTTTTCAACCTTTTCAATATTGGTTTTGTGTTTGTTGAGACTCCTATATTATGTTTCTTGACTGAAATATTGCATTGTTATTGTGCTTTGCAGCTACCCATGTGATCTCCCTTAAGAATCTATGCTTAAATCCAATTTTAACTTCTATATGTCTTATTAAGTTCCTCTCTGTCTGGAAGGACTGTAACTACTTTAGTACATCCCTGTTTTTAATAAGATGATATCATAGTTTTCATGATATGATCATGGGATCACTTCTTTTAATATTATAGTGTTGATTGAGTTTGCAGCCTGCCCTTACTGAGTAGGTTTCTGGATGATGTGTCCTTTATTGCCTCCTAAAATACAGAGTCAATGGTTTTGTTCTTCTAAGCCAAGTGCTTCTTTCAGTATTTCTTATAGCTATGGTTTGGTTTTTACAAAGTCTCTGAGTTTCTGTTTAGCTGGGAATGTCTTAATTTCATTTTCATATTTGAGAGATAGTTTTGCAGGATATATAATTCTTGGTTGGAAGTTTTTCTCCTTCGAGGATGTGAATGTGTCATCCCATTGCCTCCATTCCAGCATCGCTTCTGCTGAGAAGTCAGATGAAAGCCTACAGAGTTTCTCTCTGAATGTTAGTTTTGCTTTGAGTTGCTACTTTTACAAGTTTCTGCTTATATTTCATTTTCTTAAGCTCAATTATAATACGTGTTGGAGTCTTTCTTTTGGGATCTATATTGAGTGGCATTCAACATACATCTTGGATATCTACATTCTCTTCTTTCATAATTTCAGGGAAGTTTTCTGTCAGCAGCTCAACAACAATACTCTGTGTTTTCAGGTATCCTTCCCTGTGCAGAAACTTCAGTTAATCATAGATTGTTCCACCTGATAGAGTCCCACATGCTTCTTAATGCTTCTTCATTTTTTTTGTTTCTTTTTTCTGATTTCTCCTCATAGATGCTGGAGTCAGTAGCTCTGTCTTCAAAGTCAGAAAGTCTATTTTCCAATTATTCAATTCTGTTTTCTTGGATTTGAATTGAATTTTCTATGTCTTTTATTTTGTCATTGATCTGTTGGATTTCAGAATACTGGTGTTCCATCAATTTGAACAGCATGGTTAATTTTTCATTTTGCTCTGCTGCATTGTATATAATGTCTAGGATGGCTTTCTATATAATCCTTTCATATTCAACCTCCAAAAGTTTCAGAAAGGTTTCTTTGTCTGGGAAGTTCTTTGCTTCTTCCTTTTGGCAATTTCTGGAGCCACAGGTGAATTTTCCTTTAAGTTTCTGAATCAAAGTTTGTTGCTTTTTGGGCCTCTAGAGGTTGTTTAGTTTCTCTGGAGTTACCTTAAAAGGATCTAAAGCACAGTCTGATAAGGAAGGTGATCACCAGTCACCTCTATGTACCCCAGTGACTGGGCCCAGTGAAATCTCTGTGGTAGCAGTCTCCACCTCCTGGTTGGCAAAGACATATCTCTACTTACGGAGTTACTAGGGGGCCATTAGCTGACCCTATGATGTGGGTGACTAAAGGCTGGAAGAGATGCCATTAGGATGCACTGCAGTCATTTTTCTAGGTAATCTTATATTGGAATGTAAAAGCTATCTGACAGCTTCCAATATCAGTCAGGCAGTCAGATGTGCAAGCCCCTTTTCCCAGGTGACAAAGTAAGCACCTCTATATCTAACCCCAGATGCTGTAATCTAGTTTTAAGTACAGAAAAGCTACTGGCCTGCTGTCATCTGCTACTGAGCCCTATCTGTAATGTCACATTGTGCTAACCACAGCTTTTCTGTCGGAAAAGCGCTACCTGGTCTGGCACTGCTGCCTGGCCTGGGAATTAGTCCCTGCTGAGACCTCCATTTGTGTAACACCACCTCCTAGTCAAACAAGGTGGCATCCCACACAAGCTCTCCCATTTATTTGCTTTGGAATAGCTGACTCTATGGCGGAGGTTCAGAAAGAGAGGGTAGAGGAGCTGAGGTGCACAGAGTCCAGAGCCGGGCTCCCAAAATGTGGTTATTCCACCTGTGGGTCTCGTCAGCAGTGCGGCTGAGCTTTGCTGTCACTTAAGCCCGAGACCTGCCTGCCAGTTAAGACAGAGAAAAAAAGTTTAAAGTTACCTTCAGTCCGCGAGAGCCAGCCTTCAACAAGGGCAGAGATCAGCAAAAGAGAATTTTCCCGTTCAGTGCCATGTAGTCCAAATTGACAGCTCTATGCCGTGTCCTAGGGCTCACTGAGTGTCCAGAGGGCTCCATTTAATTATCAATCCAGGTCTTAGTTTTCAGAGGGAATTAAGGAGATGTGTGTTTAGTATGCCATTTTGATTCTGCGCTGAGAATCGTTTCATTTCCTTACTGGTCTTTGGTGTACCTTCTATGGAGAAATGTCTATTCTGATCCTAAGTTCTTTATTATTATTATTATTAATTTTATTGTGCTTTAGGTGAATGTTTACATTACAAATCAGTTTCTCATTAAAAAATTTATACCTAAGTTCTTTTGTGGTATGGATTGCAGTCCCCACAATATGTCAGCACTTTCTCCCTTTCACTCTAGGTTCCCCTCTTCCATTTGTCCAGTTTTCCTGTCCCTTCTTCACTTTTGACCACATGTTGCCGTTTGGTCTTGTATACGGTTGATGTAAGAAGCATGATTCCCATGTGGGTTATTGTTTGTTTTACAGGCCTGTCTAATCTTTGGATAAAAAGTAGACTTTTAGAGTGGCTTCAGTTCTGAGTAGGATGTGCAGGAACTATAATCTCAGTCTGTCAGACAACTACAATGAGACATTTTATGAATTTGAATTTTGTTCTACATTTTTCTCCCACTCTGTATAAGACCCTTCATTTTGATCCCTGTCAGAGAAGTTTACAGTGGTAGCTGAGCATCATCTAGTTTTTCTGGAATGTGCTAGTGGAAGTTGTGGTTCATGATCCATTAAGTCTTTGAGCTAATCTTTCTTCTGGTGTATTTTGTTTCTTCATTCTTCTTTGCTCTGGAGGAAATGGGACCATTTGTCTGAAGAAGGTATACCATGACAAATAAAGGTGTATCTTAGATGGCCACTCACAGGACTTTTGCTGTTGTTGTTGTTGTGTGTGTGTGTGAGATTTAGGTGAAAGTTTACATAGCAAATTAGTTTCTCATTAGACAGTTAATATGCAGATTATTTTGTGACACTGGTTGCCAACCCTGTGGTGTGTCGACACTCTCTTCTTCTCTATCCCAGGTTCCTTATTTCCATTTCTGCAATGTTCCTGCCCCAGTCTACTTTTGCATCTTTGCTTTTGGGCTGGTATGTTTATATACATAATTGAATGATGAAGCATGTTTCTCATGTGTGTTAATGTTGGCCCTATAAACCAAACCCACTGTGAGAGCAGCACTAGCTGACTATAACAGAACAGAAATACCACAAAGTAGATGGCTTTAACAAAGGAAAGTTTATTCTTACACAGTCTGGTAGGCTACAAGTCCAAATTCAAGATGTCCACTCCAGGGGAAGGCTGTCCACTCCAGGATGTCCACTCCTTGTTGGCTCTGAAGAAAAGTCCAGTATTGCATCACTCTTTGTTCATGGTGCATCTTGGCACAGGAACCTCAGGTATGAAGGATGCATTGTTCTGCTGGTGCTGCTTTCTTGATGGTGTGAGGTTCTCAATTCTCTGCTTGCTTCCTTTTCCTTTTATCTCTTGTAGGGTGACAGGATTAAGGGTGCGTGTGCTGGTCAGGATTATGTCAACTTAGCTACTCCATATTTGCCTGCTGTATTAAGTGGCAGGGCGGGGTCTGTGGTGGCTTCCCGCCCCTCAGCTCTCATCTCTCCACCTTCTACTGCTACTGCTGGTCTGCTCACATATCCAGGGGCTCCTGTTCTCTTCTGGTGTCTGGTTCCTGCACTTGAACTAGCAGCTGTTGGATTCATCAATCCTTACAGCCAGCACTTAAGAGTCCTGCTCCCTGACCGGCTGATCCTGGCTTTGCCAGCCTCTGCTGCTCTGTCTCACCACCAGCTTGCAGTCCGCTGTAATACACAACCGGTGATCTAGAACTCTGGACTCTGACCTGCTGACCTTGGGTTTACCAGCTCCCCTGGCCATGTGAGGCTTGTGCCAGGACTTGGGATATTCAGCTTCTGTGATTGCATGAGCTGTTTCCTATATCTATATCTATCTATATGATAAATCTTTCCTTGTACCTACATGTGTTATTGGTTTTGCTTCTCTAGAAAACGCAGCGTAAGACAGTGGGGTAAGCCATACTCCAGGGAAACAACCTTTACAGTGGAGTAGGGAGGTGATCTTAAGAAGGGGTTTACAGTCCCACCCTAATTCTTTAACATAGAACATAGGAAAATTACAAAATGGAAGACAAACACAAAATACTAGGAGTCATGACCAAGGCACATGGCTACATATCTTTTTAAGGGGACACAATTCAATCCACAACATCCACTGATATTGAATTGATTGTAACTCAGTGACCTCATCGAGTTTCCAGAGCTATAAGTTTTTATAGAAGCAGACTACACATCTTTCTCCTGTGGAGCCACTGGTGGTTTGGAACCACTGATCTTTTGGTTAGCAGTCAATCACTTGAATCAATATACTACCATGGCTCCTTGTTGTTGGCCCCATAGATCTGCCTAATCTTTGATGGAAGGATGAATCTCAGGAGTAACTTTAGTACTGAGTTAAATAAACATCCTGGAAACATACTCTCAGGGTTTCTCAAGTCTCTGTTAGACCAGCAAGACTAGTCTTTGTATGTGTGTGTGATTTTAAATTTTGTTCTGCGTTTTTCTCCTGCTCCATCTGTGACTTTCTATTGTGATCCCTACTAGAGCAGTCTGTGGTGGTAACTAGGTGCCATCTAGTAGTTCTGGGCTCAGTCTAGTGGAAGTTGTGTTAGTTGTTGGCCACTAAGTTTTTGGAACAGTCTTTCCCTTGTATCTTTGGTTCTCTTCATTTTCCTTTGCTCCAGCCAGAATAGGATCTGTACATGTATCTCAGATGGCCACTCATAGGCTTTTAAGGCCCCAGTCACTACTCACTGCCGTTGGATGTGGAACATTTTCTTTATTGACTTTTTACGTCAGTTTCGCCAGAAGTCCCCCTAGGCCACGGCAGCCCAGTAACTCAGTCTCTCAGGGCAATTGGATGTGTCTGTGAAGCTTCTGTGACTTTTCCTTGTTCAAGTTGGGCTGACTTCCCCAATGTGATATACTGTATTATCCATCACCCAAGCTACCGCCACTCCTCACCTCCTTTGTAATCATCAAACATTGTTTCTTTCCCGGTGGAAACATT
The DNA here is from genome assembly GCA_028571685.1 of Heterohyrax brucei. NCBI lineage: Eukaryota > Metazoa > Chordata > Mammalia > Hyracoidea > Procaviidae > Heterohyrax > Heterohyrax brucei. The sequence goes on from CM053151.1 coordinate 3,578,503, forward strand.
TTCATGTGTTGTTGTAATAGTGATCTCATACAGCATGTGTTCTCTGGTAACTGACTTCCTACGCTCAGCCTAATACCCTCCAGATTCATTCACGTTGTAAGATGTTTCTCAGATTCATCATTGTTCTTTATTGTTACTGTAATATTCCATTGTGTGCATTTACCATAGTTTGTTTATCCATTCATCTGTTTATGGGCATTTGCTTGTTGCCGCTCTTTGTCACTGTTGTTAAGCACCATCAAGTCGGTTCCAACTCATTGCAGCCCTATACACAATGGAACAAAACACTGCCTGGTCTTGTGCCATGTCCACAGTTGTTTTTATGCTTAAGCCCATTGTTGCAGTCACTGTGTCAATCCATCATGTTGAGGTTTTTCCTCTTTTTTGCTAACTCTCCGCTTTACCAAGCATAATATCCCTCTCCAGGGACTGATCCTTACTGACAGCATGTCCAGAGTATGTAAGAAGCAGTCTCGCCATCTTTGCTTCCAAGGATCACTCTGTTTGTACTTCTTCCAGAACAGATTTATTTTTCTTTTGACGGTCCATTGTACATTCAACACCATTTACCTACTGTGAATAATGCTGCAGTAAGCATTGGTGTCTATATATCTATTTGTGTGACAGCTCTTATTTCTCTAGGATATATTCCAAGGAGTGAGACTAAAGGTTCTTGTAGAAGTTTTATTTCTAGCTTTTTAAAGAATCTTCAAGTTGATTTCCAAAATGATTATACCATTTTGCATTCCCACCAGTGGTGCATAAGAATTCTGATCACCTAGTAACTTCAACATTTTTTATTTTCTGATTTTTTTTTCATGCAAGCAATGTCTGGATGAGAAGGTGTCTCCTTGTAATTTTGATTTGTATTTCTCTAACAGCTAGCGATTGTGAGCATTTCTTCATATGTATGTCAGCCGCCCGAACGTCTTCCTTAATGAAATACCTATTCATTTCCTTACCTGATTTTTAAACTGGATTATTTGTTTTTTGCTTTTGTTACTGCACAGTGTTGAATTTTCTTGTAAATTTAGAGACTACAACTTTGTCTCATTTTTAATAACAATTTTTTTTCTCCCAAGTCTGTGGGTTCTCCTTTTATTCTTTTGGTGAAGTCTTTTGATCATCGGAAGTGTTGAATTTTTAGAAGATACTATTTATCTAACTTATTTTTCTAGTGTTTGGGTATTGACTATGGTTTGTATGCTGTTCATATTGTTTATTAGGGCCTCGTGTTGATCCAAATTTTTCTCCCATGATCTTTATAATTTTTAGTTTATATTTAGGTCTTTGATCCATTTTGAATTACTTTTTGTGTGTGGTGGAGGATATGTATTTTGTCTCATTTTTGACAGATGGATATCCAGTTTTGCCAGCACCATTTGTTAAAAACAGCTGTCTTTTCTCCATTTAATGAGACTTTTTCAAAAATCAAGTGACACACTGTCTTAGGCTGAGTTTTCTAGGGAAGCAAAACCAGTAACACGTGTAGGTACAAGGAAAGATTTATAATATGTAAATAGATAGATAGATAGATACAAATATAGGAAACAGCTCACGTAATCACAGAAGCTGAGTGTCCCAAGCTCTGGCACAAGCCTCACGTGGCCACGGAAGCTGAGGAACCCAAGGTCAGCAAGTCAGAGACCAGAGTTCTAGATCACCGGTTGTGTAGGTCAGTGGATCCCAAGCTGGTGGCAAGACGAAGTAACAGAGGCTGGAGAACCCAGGATTGGCAGGTCAGGGAGCAGGACTCTCAAGTGCCAACTGTAAGGACTGATGAGTCCAACAGCTGCTAGTTCAAGTCCTGGAACCAGATGCTGGAAGAAGAGAGCAGGAGCTCCTGGCCGTGTGAGCGACCAGCAGCCGTAGTGAAAGGTTGCGAGATGAGAGCCGAGGGGCAGGGAGCCACCACAAACCCCGCCCTGCCACTTAATACAGAAGCCAAATATGTAATAGCCAAGTTGACATAATCCTGACCACCACACACACCATTTATAATATACCCTAAAGTATAAAATACTTGGGTTCTCAATTCTATTCCATCAGTCAAATTGTCTGTCATTGTACCAGTACCAAACTGTTCTGACTACTGTAGCTGAATAGTAGTTTCTGGGGTCAGGCAGTGTGAAGTCTACTTTGTTCTTTTTCTTCAGTAATGCTTTATTTACTCATTGCATTGGGAAAATCACTGCAAAGGCCCTCTTTAAAGAGTTAAAAAGTAAAGTTGCCACCTTGAAGACCCACAAAAAGTGGCTTTCTCAACTTTTAAAGGATAGAGATATCCGTTGGTCTTAGGAACCAAAAAATTGGTGCAACTCCAAATAAAAGTAATTAATTTATTCTCAGCCTCCACCCTACTAACCCTACTAGTCCTCACAATCCCAATCATAACATCAACAACCCGCACCTACAAAACAAACCAATATCCAAACTACGTAAAAACAATTACCCATGCCTTCATAATTAGCATAATCCCAGCACTTACATTCATCATGTCCAACCAAGAAATTATCATCTCTAACTGCCATTGAATAACAATTCACACTGTTAACCTCACCCTAAACTTCAAACTAGACTAATTCTCACTAATCCTTATTCCCATTGCATTATTTGTAACCTGATCAATCATAGAATTCTCACTGTGATATATGCACTCCGACCCAAGCCTGAACAAATTCTTCAAATATCTCCTAATATTTTTAATTACTATCATGATCCTAGTCACAGTCAACAACCTACTTCAACTATTTATTGGTTGAGAAGGCATGGGCATCATGTCTTTCATACTTACCAGCTGATGATATGGACGAGCAGACGCCAACACAGCAGCCATACAAGCAATCCTGTATAACCGAGTCAGAGACATGGGCTTTGTCTTAACCATAACATGGTTTATACTTCACTCCAACTCCTGAGAACTCCAGCAAGTCTTTATAATTGATTCAAAAGAAACCCTACCAGTCCTAGGTGTTCTCTTAGCAGCCACCAGCAAATCAGCACAATTTGGCTTACACCCATGACTACCTTCAGCAATAGAAGGCCCAACACCAGTATCAGCCCTACTCCATTCCACACAATAGTTGTCGCAGGAGTATTTCTCCTAATCCAATTTCACCCCTTACTAGAAACTAACAAACTGGCACAAACCCTCACCCTCTGCCTAGGCGCTATAACCACCCTATTTACAGCTATCTGTGCCCTAACTCAAAACAACATTAAAAAAAATCATAGCCTTCTTGACCTCCAGCAAACTAGGCTTAATAACCGTAACTACCACAATTAACCAACCCCACCTAGCGTTCTTCCACATCTGCACCCATGCCTTTTTTAAAGCCATGCTATCCATATGCTCTGGATCGATCATCCACAGCCTAAATAACGAACAAGACATCCGAAAAATAGGAGGACTATACAAAACTATGCCACTTACAACTACCTCCCTAATCATTGTCTCACTTGCCCTCACAGGAATGCCTTTTCTAACAGGATTCTATTCAAAAGACCTAATCATCGAATCCATTAACCCCTCTCATGTTAATGCTTGAGCCCTTCTAATCACTCTTGTAGCTACCTCAATAACTGCCATATACAGTACATGAATTATTTTCTTTGCATTATTAGGACAACCATGATATCCCTCCCTAGTCTCAATCAATGAAAATAACGTCCCCCTCACTAATTCCATCAAATGGCTTATAGTAGGAAGCATCGTAACAGGATACCTGCTGTCAATTAGCCTGAGCCCCATATCTACTCAAATAACCATACCCCTTTATCTAAAACTCGCAGCACTGCCATCACTCTCACTGGCTTCACATTAGCAATAGAACTAAATAACATCAACACCACCTAAAATTTTACCCACCCAAACACTCCTACAAATTCTCAAATATACAAGGGTATTTCCCCAAAATTATTCACTGACTACCACCCTGCCTCAGCCTAAGCACCAGCCTCACAGCAGCATCAAACATAATAGACCTGATCTGACTAGAAAAATTACCACCCAAAGGACTAGCCTCACTACAAAAAACTGCCTCTACCCTAACATCAAACCAAAAAGGACTAATTAAACTTTACTTCCTAACATTCCTAATATCTATAACAATGGGCATTCTACTAATCCTTTAACATCCCCGAGTAACTTACATGATAATAATAATACTAATAAGCAACACAAACCCAGATGCCGTAATCAATCAACAACCCGGAACATACAACGAAGACCCCCCAGAATAATCTTCACGAACAACACCAATCCCCTCCTCACCAAGAACTAACCAATTTTCTAAACCCCCAAAACTATAACTTAAACCATAATTTAGCAAATAATTTTTATCCTCACTCAACACTCACAAAACCACCAAGCCCTCAAATAGTATTCCTAAAAACAATGATCCCAATAGCACCCAACTAGAAGCCCACGATTCGGGATACTCCTCAGTAGCCATAGCTGTAGTATACCCCCAAACAACCATTATTCCCCCCAAATACACCCAAAACATGACCACACCCAAGAAAGAACCCCAAGAACTTACAATTAAACCACTTCCAACCCCTCCACTAATAATGAACACCAAACCCCCCAAAACAGGAGAAGGTTTTGAAGAAAACCCAACAAAACCTCCTACAAAATTACACTTAAAATAAAAGCTACATATGCTATCATAGTTCCATGGATATTAGCTATGACCAACGACATGAAAAATCACCATTGTAATTCAACTATAAGAACGCCTAATGATCAACATTCGAAAAACCCACCCACTGCTAAAAACCATCAATAATGCCTTCACTGACCTCCCAGCACCCTCCAACATCTCAACATGATGAAACTTCGGATCTCTCTTAGGAGCCTGCCTAGCCATCCAAATCCTAACAGGCCTATTTCTAGCTATACACTGCACATCAGACACAACAACCGCATTCACATCAGTTACCCACATCTGCCGAGATGTAAACTATGGATCAAAAATGTGCTACTTACACGCCAACGGAGCATCCATATTCTTCATCTGCCTTTATGCTCACACTGGACGAGGTATTTACTACGGCTCCTACCTGTACCTAGAGACCTGAAACACTGGAGTCCTGCTCCTACTAACAAAAATAGCAACAGCATTCATAGGTTGCATCCCACCATGAGGACAAATGTTGTTCTGAGGTGCAACAGCGATCACAAACCTACCATCAGCCCTACCTTACGTCGGAACTGACTTAGTAGAATGAATCTGAGGGGCTTCTCAGTAGACAAAGCCGCCTTAACCAGAGTCTTCGCCTTCCACTTTAGCATACCTTTTATTATCGTAGTCCTAGCGATAGTTCACTTACTATTCCTCCTCAAAACAGGCTCCAACAACCCACTAGGACTAATCTCCAACGCCGACAAAATCCCATTCCACCCGTACTATACCACAAAAGACCTAGCAGGACTAGTACTACTAATCCTAACCCTTCTAACACTAATCTTATTCTTCCCTGACATACTAGGAGACCCTGATAACTATACACCCGCCAAACCTCTAAGTACCCCTCCACACATCAAACCAGAATGATATTTCCTATTCGTATATGCCATCTTACGATCCATTCCAAATAAACTAGGAGCAGTACTAGCCCTACTCCTATCCATCCTTGTCCTAACACTCCTTCCCCTACTTCATACATCAAAACAACGCAGCCTAATATTTTGCCCACTAAGCCAATGCTTATTTTGAATGCTACTAGCTGACCTTATTACACTAACATGAATTGGGGGCCAACCAGTAGAACACCCATAGCTTCCATCTTGTACTTCTCTATCTTCCTAGTACTAATGCCCGTTGCGGGTTTAATTGAAAACTGCATACTTAAACTCTAATTAATATCCCACCCAGCTCCTGTAGTATAAACAATACAGTGGTCTTGTAAACCACCAATGAAGCCCAACCTTTCAAGAGCAAATCAGGAAAGAAGACAGCCTCCACCACTGACACACAAAGCCAGCATTCTCATTAAACTATTTCCTGCTACAAACACACAGTCCCCCAATTTGAAACTAGGGAGCCCATATGCATATCGTGCATAAATGACTCGCCCCATGCGTATAAGCCAGTACATAACATCAATGCATGTAAGACCCACAAACCACTACCTACATGAAACCTTTCACAACATGGATAACCACAACAAAAGCAATTGAATTAAACACAGCACATAATTGAAAAATCTCTAGACAGCACGCATGTCACCTCCGTTATGTAGTTTCCAATGACCTGCCTCTGTGAAACCAGCAACTCGCCCACCAAATGTCCCTCTTCTCACTCTGGGCCCATAACATGTGGGGGTAGCTAGACTGAAAGTATATCTGACATCTGGTTCTTTCTTCAGGACCATCTCACCTAAAACCGCCCAATCATTCCCCTTAAATAAGACATCTCGGTGGACTAATGACTAATCAGCCCATGCTCATAACATACCTGCAGTGTCATACATTTGGTATTTTTTTATTTTGAGGATGCTGTGATCCAACTAGGCCGTCTGAGGCTTGGATTCAGTCAAATAACTTGTAGCTGAGCCCTTATTGAATATTTACGAGCTGGCACTTGACCCAATACATGGTATTTTCAGTTGCATCATATGAATGCAAAAACTGGACAAAGAATAAGGAAGACAGAAGAAAAATTGATGCCTTTGGAGAAGAATATTGAATGTACCACAGACTGTCAAAAAAACAAAAACCTGTTCTGGAAGAAGCACATCCAGAGTGCTGCTTGGAAGCAAGGATGGCAGGACTGCATCTTACTTCTTTTGGACATGTTGTCATAAGGCATCAGTCCCTGGAGAAGGACATTATGCTTGGTGGAGTGGAAGGTCAGTGAAAAAGAGGAAGATGCTCAAAAAGGTGGATTGACACAGTGGTTGCAACAAGGGGCTTAAGCATAAAAACAATTGCGGTTGTGGCACAAATCGATGCAGTGTTCCATTCTGTTGTTCATAGGATCACTACGAGTCAGAACCAACTCCAGGGCACCTAACAACAATAATGCTTTATTTATTTGCACCTGTTTCCTTTCCACATGAAGTTAATGATTATTTTTTCCCTCTGGTTAAAGAATGCCTCTGGTATTTGGATAAAGATTGCATTGTGTAGATTGCTTTGAATAGAATTGACATCTTCACAGTGTTGAATCTATCTGTAGGCATGGTAAGTTTTCCCATTCACCTAGGTCTCTTTTGAGTCTTTGCAGTAGCGTTTTGTAGTTTTATTTGTATAGCTCTTTTATATCCCTGGTTAGATTTGTTCCCAAGTATTTTATTTTTTAGGGGCTGTTATAAATGGTATTTGTTTTCCAATTTCCTTTTCATAGTTTATTGGTGTATAGGAAGTCAACTGATTTTTGTATGCTTATTTTGTATCCTGCTACTGTACTGAATCTTTGTATTAATTCCATTGGCTTTCTTGCGGACTTCTTTTGAACTCACTATGTATAGTATCATATCATCTGCCAATAAGGATAGTTTCACTTCTTTCTTACCAGTTTGGATCCTCTTTTATTTCTTGCCTTATTGCTCTAGCTAGGACTTCCAGCTCAGTGCTTAATAGGAGTGGTGATAAAGAGGATCGTTATGTTGCTGTCGTTCTCAAGGGAAATGCTTTCAGCCTCTCTCTGTTGAGAATGATGCTGACTGTTGTCTATTCCTATTTTACAGAGAGTTTACACAAGGAATGAGTGTTGAACACTATTGAATGCCTTTTCTGTGTTGAGTCAGATAATCATGTGATTCTTTTCATGAATCTTATTTATGTTGTGAATTATGCTGATTGATTTTCTAACGTTGAATTGTCTGCATATCTGGTATGAATCCTACTAAATTGTAATTTACTTTTTTATATGGTGCTAAATCCTATTGGCTAGAATTTTGTAGAGAATTTTTGCATCTATATTCATGAGAGGTATTGGTCTGTAATTTTTTTTGTGGTGTCTTTGCCTGATTTCTCTGTAAGAATTACGGTGGCTTCATAGAATGGATTCGAAAGTATCCTTTCTTTTTCTGTGTTCTGAAATAGCTGCAGTAATACTACTGTAAGCTTTTCTCTGAATGTTTGGTAGATTCTTTGTTTCTCTTTCTCTGATGAGATGAATTCCTTTTGTTTGTGGATTTTCTTTTCAGTTCTTTGATTACTATAGATTTTGTGTTCACTGGATCTTTATGATTTTCTTCTATTTTATTTTAATGAGTAGATTTGTTAACTTTCTTTGTGGTTACATTGAAATTCACTCTTACCTTCCTAAGTTTGAAGTTATCTTTTATTACTTAATCACCTTGAATTCCTCTCCATTTAAAAGTTCTGTGTGTAAACCATTTATTGTTTTGACATTGCCATTATTTGCAGATTGACATCTATGGTTCCTTGTTTTAAGTTTTCAGCTTTATATTATTATTAGAAGTGTTACCTGGGTTGGTACCTCTGACTAATACTGTCCTGTGTCTTAGACTCATGTTGTTGTCTGACGTTATGTTGTTGATTCTCTAACCTAGGGACTTCCTTGAATATTTCTTGTAAGTTTGCCTTGTTTTTCTCCAAATTCTTGTAATTTCTATTTATCTAGAAATGTTCTAATTTGTCATTATTTGAGTTCTGCAGAATGTATTATTCAAGATTTTATATATATCATTCCATTGTCTCCTTTCTTGCATAGTTTCTGCTGAGTAATTGAAATTTATTCTTACTGTTTACCCCAATTTTTTGAAAATTACTTTTTCTTCAACTTTTCTCAGGATTCCTTCTTTGTCTTTGGTTTTCACCAGTATGATCATGATATGTCTTGGTGACTTTCTTTTGGGGCTATCCTAAAAGAGTTTCATTGAGCTTCTTGGATGATGTTTCATATGTAATTATATTTGGAATGTTTTCTGGCAACAAGTCTTCAGCAGTCTTCTCTGTGTTCTCCATTTTCTCCACCTGTGCTGCAACTTCAATATTGTACAGATTTTTGCTTCTTATTGCATCTCATTTAACTCTTAGGTTTTCTTCATTTTTTTCTCTATTCTTTTTTCAGATTTTTGCTCAAAATTGTGTTCATGGTTTTGTCTTCCACTGGCTCTGTCTTCCAATGTTTTGAATTTGCTCCTGAAACCTTCTATTGAGTTGTCCATTTCTGAAATTTGTTGTTTCTCTTTTGATTTCTAGTTGTTGTTTTTGAATGATTTCTATTATCGTTTTCCTGAATTCTTCCATTGCTTTGGCTATGTTAGTTTTTTCCTGTGTTTTTGATAATTATTTTTTGCTTAGTTTTGTTTGCGTTTTCTTTTATCTCTTTTCTAATCCCTTAGCCACTGAAACCAAGCCTACTGCTGTTGAGTCGATTCTGATTCATAGTAACCCTATATGACACAGGAGAACTGCCCCATAGAGCTTCCAGAGACCTCCTGGTGGATTTGAACTGCTGATGTTTCGGTTAGCAGATGTAGCACTTAACTGCAACACCACCAAGATTTCCTTTCTAATCTCTTGGACAGCCCTAAATATTATTCTTTTGAATTCCATATCTGGTAGTTCCATTACCTTTTCTTTATCTGAAAATTATCTGATTCTTTATTTTGGTCACTTGCTGAAATCATCTTGTCCTGATTTTTTAAATGTTTTGATATCATGCGCTGTCTATGAGACATTAGAGTTTTATATTTTTATTTATTGATTGCATGTTCATTTGTTTTGTCCTACTTTTTTGTTTTCTTTTGATATATCAAGGTGTGGTGGGCTAAGTGTGCTCTGCTGCTTGATCCTCTGTGCGCATACTGGCTCTCACCATCTTATATGGGTGGGCAGAGCAGCAGCAGGCAAGGTGAACCCACTTCACTGTACACTGGTTTGTCAAGATGATAGGAGGTGGACTGGGCAGGCACAGTCTGCCTCCTGATGTTGGTTCAGTGATATGGGAGTATTTTCAGTCCCTCACCAGCTGTGCAGGCTATAAGGTAGGGAGTAGAACAGACTCACTTCCTACTGTTCAGAAGCTGGTTAAATAGCAGGAGGAGAGAAGCAGTGTAGGTCCAATACAGCAGCATGCCTGAGAACTGGGGCACTCTAGCCGCTGAGGTATGGCTAAGGCTGGTGGAGGGGTGGGGGTAGGGTGAAGCAGCATATGGGACTAAGTAGAAGGAAGAAAGAGAGTAAGAAGAGGGGTGGTATGGAGGGAGCAAGTGGGGGCAATGTGAATCTGGAGGCCTAGGGAAAGGAGGAAGATGTAACATGTGTGGGTAGGTGGGAGGGAGAAAGAAAAAGAGGGGGGAAAAGGTAGCACATTGGGGCGTGGCAGACAAGAGTGGAGAGACTAGGGGGCCAGCAAGAAAGGAGGGGCTGTGCTTATGTGGCTAGGTGGAAGGGAGAAGGAAAAGAAGAAAAGAGGAAAAAAAATCTGTGTCCATTTTTAAGTTGATTTTTACAACTCAGAGTATTTTCACATGGGCATTGTATGAAAGTGAAAAAATGAGATGTCCAAGTGCAAATACAGTTTTAAGAGCTCGGGTTCTGTGACACACTGTCTATGCAACATAGACAAGGTTTTAGTGTCTCTGAGCTTCAGCTTCCTTATCTGTAAGGTAGGTGCCTTAGTGGAGCAATAGTTCACAACCTCAGGATGCTAATCAAAGTTCAAATCCACCAACAATTCTATGGGAGAAAAGACCTGACGACCTGCTCCCATAAAGATTACAACCTAGGAAACCCTATGGAATAACTTTTGTCAGATAGGACCGCCATGAGTCAGAATCAACTCCAAGGCACCCAGCAACCTCCATCTATAAAGTGAGATTACTATCTCCTAGAGCTGCGGAGAGGACTAGGTAAAATAACATGGACAAAACTTAGCACAGTGCCTGCCAAGTGCTTATAGAGCAGTAAGGGAAAGCAGTAGCTTATTTTATCATTCTCTCAGTATTATTTAGAGCATGATAGTATGTAAATGAGTAAATAAATAAACTCTAGATTTGTAGATGAGAAAGCGCATCTCTTTGGAGATATTAATGGGCTCTAATAAGTACCCTGAGCTGGATAAATGCTCTGTGGGGGTGGGGTGGGCTATAGGGTTTTGGTAGAAGAGTAAACCAGGGGAAGTTTCATGGGGCCAGTTGCACTTGAATGAGGTTATAAAGAACAGGTAGCTCCGACCATACAGATGTGAAGGAGAATAATATTTGCAAATAGGTAATAAACTAGTAAAAGCACAGAAACAGAGAAATTCAATGCCCTCTATGAATTCATTTTGAAAGCAGTTTAGGAAACATGAAAGGGAATGGACTGGAAAGTGACAGAGGCTGGAGTCTAGACTTTACCAGACTTACATTCCCACACTGGCGCTGCAACTTGGGTCTGGTGCTCAAGTATAAGGTGCTACATTGTTGGTTATTTGTGTGCATGGGTTGGATGCTAGGTAGTGAGGAAGGGGTGGGCATGTCCCATGGCTCAGTCCATAGCTCTACAGAACTTTTTCAACTTGTCTGTGAGCCTGCTGCACAATTGGAAGCAAGGAGCAAGCATTACACAACATGGAAAAGGGTTTTTATCAACTTCCCTGAAGGAGATGCAGGAGGAAAAGGGAGAAACTGAAGGGAGACCCAGCACTATAGATAGAACCTGGGTCTCTCATGGGAATCCCCAGTGGTACAAATGTGTAACATATTCAGACACTAACCAAAATGTTGGAAGTTTGAATTACTCAGAAGTTCCTTAGGATAAAGGTAATCTACTTTGAAAAATCAGTCATTGAAAACTCTATGGAGCACAATTCTACTCTGACACACACGGGGTTGCCTTGAATCAGAATTATCTTCAACAAAACTGGTTTGGTCTCGCATGAGTCTTAAAGAAGTATAACCTTGCAGGTCTTCTTTATAGCCTCCAGCAAGTGTTATCATTCATCTGGGGTCCCCAGACCTCGGGCGAAGGGCAGTTGACAAATTTTTGCCATTGTTGCTTTAAATAAGCAGCATATTGTTTTCCAATTTGCTTAGATAGGCCAGGCAGCCTTCATCCCCTTGTATGTGCGTGGATTCACTCTCTTTCTTTCTTATGGGACTTTGTAAATTTTTCTTTTTGATACCAAGACTCACAGCAGTCAGCTTCCCCACACAAGAAAGTCAGGGAGGACAGTGTGAACAAATCCATATGTTCCCTAAGCTTATGTTTTTTTTCTGTGGACAAACTGATCTCTTCAAATAATTTTAAGAAGTAATGAAAGGGCTGAAGTTACTCAGAGAGACAAGATCAAGAAAGCATTAATGTGGAACAGTGTGCTGAAGGAAAATTGTACCCAACAAGCCAAGTGGCAGTGACTATAGCTGACAACATCACCGGCAATGCCTTAGGTACAAGGCATTGTACCTTAATACAATTCAGCAGAAATGGAGAAATTTGACAACATATATTCTTTTCAATCCCTATTCCATCTTCATTTTTTTTTTTTTCACACTTAGGTGGACACTCAGGTTGTGGGGATATGTGCTCAGGTAAACATTTGCTTTTTCTGAATCAGGGAGGACATCAAAAGGAAAAGATAGGGTTTGGAAAAGTTTCTCAAGGAGGTGAAGAAATGCATATAGAAATCCCATACAGCAGCAGGGGCTTAGACAAGTGTACAAGTGAAAGAGGAAACAGAAAAATCATGGGACAAGAGAGGCAGGACAATCCAGCATCCTAGAGATTTTATCACTGACAAATGGAAGTCTCTGTGTAAGGAGTTGAGTACATGGATGGTTTCAGTGCTTACTGTTGGGGAGGAAGGAATCTTGAAGGACTACTGGGCTCAAGGTTTAAGATTCCAGGCTCTTCTTTTTGCTTTGCTGTTTCCTAGCTGTGTAAACTTGGAAAAATCACTTAATATTCTTGAAATTCAATCTCCTCAAGTGTAAACTTTCACTAATAATAATATTTAACAACAACACTGATGTATGAATTAAATGTCATCACTAGTCTGTCAGTTTGTCATGCTGTGGTGGCTTGCATTTTGCTTTGGTTGTGGAAACTATGCCACTGGTATTTCAAATGTCAGTGTGGATTCCTGTGGGGACAGGTTTCAGAGGAGTTTCTAGACAAAGACAGGCTGGGAAAAATGGCCTGGTGGTCTACTTGTGAAAAAAAACTGGCCAGGGAAAACCTTATGAATAGCAACGGAACACTGTCTGATATGGTGCTTGAAGATGATCCTTTCAGAATCAAAGATACTAAAAATGTAACTGGTGAAAAGCTGACTTCTCAAAGTACAGTTGACTTTAATGATGTGGACAGTCAAACTTTCAGGACCTTGCTGACATGACAACTGAAAATGAGATGAAACAACTGCAAAAATCCAACAGAAGATGGAATGTATGAAATACAAATCTAGGAGAATTGAAAGTTGTAAAAAATGAAATAGAATGCTTGATAACAGATATCCTGGGCATTAGTGAGTTGAAATGGACTGGATTGGCCATTTTGAGTAAGACAATCGTATGTATGGTCTGCTATGCCATGAATGACAAACTAAAGGGAGTGGCTTTACATTCATCATCAGAAAGAACATATCAAGATCCATCCTGAAGTACAATGTTATCAGTGATAGGATAACATCCATTTGTCTACAAGGAAGAATAGTTAATACAATTACTATTTGAAATTATGCACCAACTACTAATTACAGAGATGAGGAAATTAAAGATTTTCATCAACTTCTGCAGTCTGAAACTGATCACATACAGAACAAAAATGGATTAGTAATTACTGGTAATTGGGAGAAAAAATTGGAAACAAAGAAGGACGAGGAGTTAGAAAAGATGACTGTGGTGATGGAAATGATGCCAGAGATCACATGATAGAATTTTGCAAGACCTATGACCTATTTTAGAAATTGTTTTGGTCAGCTAGGGATGCTCTACAGAAATACTACAGAGTGGATGGCTTTAACAAAGGAAAGTTTATTCTTACGTAGTCTGGTAGGCTACAAGTCCAAATTCAGGATGTTTGCTCCAGGGGAAGGCTTTCCCCCTTATCAGCTCTGGAGGAAATTCCATTATTGCATCAGTCTTTGCCCAAGGAGCATTTTGGCACAGGAACGTCAGATCTGAAGGACGCCCTCTTCTGGTGCTGCTTTCTTGGTGATGTGAGGTCCCCAATTCTCTGCTTGCTTCTCTTTCCTTTTATCTCTTGTTGGATGAAAGGATTAAGGGTGGGGCAAGACTTACTCCAGGGAAACTCTCTTTTCAGTGGAGCAGGGAGGTAATCCTATGAAGAGATTTACAGTCCCACCCTAATCCTTTAACTTGCAGCATAGGAAAGCCACAGAATGGAGGACAGTCACAAGATACTGGGAATCATAGCCCAGCCACATGGCTACACCTATTTTTGGGGGGGACACAACTCAATCCATGACAGAAATACATTTTTTTTTCACAACATAAACAGCTACTATACATGCAGACCTTGCCAAATGAAGCATACAGGAATCAAATTAACTACATCTGTGGAAAGAGAGAAAGGAGAAGTTTGACATACTCAGTCAGAAAAATGTCAAGAGTTGACTGTGGAGCAGATTATTAATCATTGATATACAAATTCAAGTTGAAACTGAAGAAAATTAAATCCATCAGAGCCAAAGCACAGCCTTGAAAATATACCACCCAAACTTAGAGACCATTCCAAGAATAGATTTGACACATTGAACATTAATGGCTAAAGAACAAACAAGCTGTGGGATGACGTCAAAGGCATCATACACAAAGAAAGAGAAAGATCATTAAAGAGACTGGAAAGAAAGAAAAGGTCAAAATGGATGCCAGAAGAAACTCTGAAACTGGATCTTAAATATGAAGTGGCTAAAATGAATGCAAGAAATTATTAAGTAAAAAGTAGCTGAACAGAAGACTTCAAAGGATGATTGGAGAAGACAAAGTAAAGTATTATAATGACATCCACAAAGACCTGGAGTTACAAAACCAAAAGAGAAGAACATGTTCTGCAAAACCTCCTCTTTTTCAAGGACCTCACTCTCGGTGAGTACAGGTTTGCATAGACCGAAGGTAACTGACCATTTCGACTTTTTATTCTTTCTTGGCTAGTGGGCAGAACTGGGACTTGACTAGCTGCTGGTCTCGGACGCACTGCTAGTGGGACTGGCCAGCATAATTGCCAGGTTCTGAGAGCCTGGCTTTGGACTCTATGCACCTAGGCTCCTCTGGCCTATCGGAAACAGATAAGCCCAGGCAGGTGTGGCAATTCTAATGTCAGATAAAATACATCTTAATGTAAAATCCACCATCGTGGACAAGGATGGACACTACTTATTGCTGAAAAGTTTAATATACAAGCAGAACTTAACAATATTAAATATTTATGCACCTAATATTAGAGCACCTAAATACGTTAAAGAAACTGACTACACTCAAAAAGGAGATAGATCACTCCACAATAATAGTAGGAGACTTTAACACTCCACTCTCAATACTGGACAGATCATCTAGCAAAAAGCTCAATAAAGATATAGAACACCTTATTGCCACAATTAACCATCTAGACCTCATGGACATATACAGAACTTTCTATTCATCAGCAGACAACGACACCTTCTTCTTCAGTGCGCATGGAACATTTTCCAGAATAAACCATGTGTTAGGATATACAGCAATTCTCAACAAAATCCATACCATTGAATTAACGCAAAGCATCTTCTCAGATCATAAAGCCATAAAAGTCAAAATCAATAGCAGAAAAAACTTAGTCAGAAAGCAGAAGTCATGGAAACTGAACAACGCCTTGCTCAAAAAACCATAGGTTATAGAAGAAATCAAGGATGAAATAAAGAAATTTATGGATTCTAATGAGAATGGAAATACTTCCTACCAGAACCTATGGGATACAGCTAAAGTAGTGCTCAGAGGTCAGTTTATCTCCATAAATGCACACATCTGGAAGGAAGAAAGAAACCAAACAGAAGAACTGACCCTATGGCTTGAACAGGTAGAGAGAGAACAATGGAGGAACCCCTCAGGCACCAGAAGAAAACAGATGATAAAGATCAGAGCAGAACTGAGTGAATTAGAGAACAGAAGAACAACTGAAAAAATTGAAAAGACCAAAAGCTGTTTTTTTGAAAAGATCCACAAAATTGACAAACCATTTGCTAAACTGACTAAAGAAAAACAAAGACATTTGACTGTGTGGATTACAACAAACTATGAGCAACATTGCAAAGAATGGGAATTTCAGGCAGTCTGCTTCTGAAAGGAATTAGGTAGGGAAAATCTTATGAATAGCAACAGACCATTGTCAGAAATGGTGCCAGAAACTGAGACCCCCGCAGGTTGGAAGGCACTCGGAAGACAACTGGGAAAGAGCTGCCTCCTCAAAATAGAGTCGACTTTAATGATATGGATGAGGTAAGGCCTTCGGGATCTTTGCTGATGTGGCATGACTCAAAATGTGAAGAAACAGCTGCAAACATCCATTAATAACTGGAACATGGAATGTATGAAATATGAATCTAGGAAAATTAGAAATCATCAAAAATGAAATGGAATGCACAAGCATAGGTATCCTAGGCATTAGTGAGCTGAAATGGACCAGTTTTGGCCATTTTGAATCCAACAGTCATATGGTCTACTATGCTGGGAAGGAAAACCTGAAGAGGAACAGTGTTGCACTCATCATCAAAAAGAACATTTGAAGATGTGTCCCGAAGCACAGCGCTGTCAGTGATAGTATAATATCCATATACTTACAAGGAAGACCAGCTAATATGACTATTATTCAAATTTACACCAAGCACTAAGGCCAAAGACAAAGAAATTGAAGATTTTTACCACCTTCTACAGTCTGAAATTGATCGAACATACAATCAGGATGCATTGATAATGACTGGTGACTGGAATGCAAAAGTTGGAAACAGAGAAGAAGGATCGGTAGCTGGAAAATGCAACCTTGGTGATAGAAATAATGCCAGAGATCGCATGATGATAGAATTTTGTAAGACTAATGACTTCTACATTGCAAATACCTTTTTCAGCCAACATGAACAGCAACTGTACACATGGACCTCACCAGAGGCAATACTCAGGAATGAAATTGACTATGTCTGTGGAAAAAGATGATGGAATAACTCCATATTAGCAGTCAGAACAAGACCAGGTGCTGACTGTGGCACAGATCATCAATTGCTTATATGCTAATTCAAATTCAAACTGAAGAAAATTAGAACAAGTCCGCTAGAGCCAAGGTATGACCTTGAGTATATGCCTCCTAAGTTTAAAGATCACCTCAAGAACAGATTGTGTTGTGTTGTGTTGACCACTAAAGACCAAAGACCAGATGAACTGTGGAATGACATCAAAGACATCATCTACGAAGAGAGCAAAGAGGTCATTAAAAAGACAGGGAAGAAAGAAAAGACCAATAAACTGGATGTCAGAAGATACTCTGAAACTTGCTCTCAAATGTTGAGCAGCTGAAGCAAAAGAAAGGAGTGGAGAAGTAAAAGACCTAAACAGAAGATTTCAAAGAGTAGCTTGAGAAGACAAAGCATTATAATAACATGTGCAAAGAGCTGGAAGTGGAAAACCAGAAGGAAGGAACACAATCTACACTTCTCAAACTGAAAGAACTGAAGAAAAAATTCAAGCTTTGAGTTTCAATAATGAAGGTTTCTATAGAGAAATTGTTAAATGACTCAGGGAGCATCCAAAGAAGATGGAGGGAACACAGAGTCAATATACCAGAAAGAACTGGTTGATGTTCAGCCATTTGAAGAGGTAGCATATGATCAGGAACCAATGGTAATGAAGGAAGCAGCTGAAGCTGCACTGAGGGCACTGATGAAAAACAAGGCTCCAGGAATTCACAGAATGTCAACTGAGATATTTCAACAAACAGACGCAGCACACTTGAAGTGCTCATGAGTTTATGCCAAGAAATTTGGAGGACAGCTACCTGGCCAAATGACTGGAAGAGATCCATATTTATGCCCGTTCCAAAGAAAGGTGATCCAGTCAAATGCAGAAATTACTGAACAATATTATTAATGTCACACGCAAGTAAAATTTTGCTCAAGATTATTCAAAAGTAACTGCAGCACTATAGTGATAGTGAACCATCAGAAATTCAAGCTGGATTCAGAAGAGGAAGAGGAACAAGGGATATCTTTGCTGATGTCAGGTCCATCTTGGCTGAAAGCAGAGAATACCAGAAAGATGTTTACCTGTGTTTCATTGACTATTCAAAGGCATTCGACTGTATCGACCATAATAAATTATGGCTAACATTGCAGAGAATGGGAATTCCAGAACTCTTAATTGTGACCTTAAGGAATCTGTATATGGATCCAGAGGCAGTCGTGTGGCAGAACAGGGCGACACTGCCTGGTTTAAAGTCAGGAAATGTATGCACCAGGTTGTATCCTTTCACCATATCTTTTCAATCTGTATGTCAAGAAAATAAACCAAGAAACTAGATTATACAAAAAAAAGCGAGGCATCAGGATTGGTGGGTGACTCAGTAACACCCTGTGTTATGCAGATAACACCACTTTGCTTGCTGTAAGTGAAACACTTGCTGATGAAGATCAAGGACCACAGACTTCAGTATAGATTGCACCTCAACATCAGGAGAACAAAAATCCTCACAACTGGACCAGTAAGCAATAGTGTCACAAATGGAGAAAGGATTGAGGTTTTTAAGGATGTCATTTTACTTGGGTCTACAATCAATGCCCATGGAAGCAGCAGCCAAGATATCAAAAGATGTATTGCATTGAGAAAATTTGCTGCAAAGGATCTCTTTAAAGTATTGAAAAGTAAAGATGACACCTTGAAGCCTAAAGTACGCCTGACCCAAGCCACGGTATTTTCAATCGCATTATATGCATATGAAAGCTGGACAATGATCAAGGACAGAAGAAGAATTGATGCCTTTGTATTGTGGTGTTGAAGAAGAATGTTGAATGTACCATGGACCCTCAAAAGAACAAACAGATCTGTTCTGGAAGAAGTACGACAAGAGTGCTGCTTGGAAGCAAAGATGGCAAGACTGCATCTTACATATTTTGGACGTGTTGTCAAAAGTGATCAGTCCCTGGAGAAGGACATCATACTTGGTAGAGTGAAGGGTCAGCTAAAAAGAGGAAGACCTTCGACAAGATGGATTGACACAGTGGTTGCAACAGTGGGCTTAAGCATAAGAACGATTGTGGACATGACGCAAGACCGGGGAGTGTTTTGTTCTGTTGTTCATAGGGTTACTATGAGTTGGAACTGACTCAATGGCACCTAACGACAATTGTGTACATTGACCAAAAGGCATTAGAACAGAAGGATACCACATAGTTTAAAGTCAGGTGAGATGTGCTTCAGTGTTGTATGTTTTCACCATACTTATTTAGGCTGTATGCTGAGGAAATGTTCTGAAAAACTGAACTATATGAAGAAGCAATCAGTGTCAGGATTGAAGGAAGAACCATTAACCACCTGTAACATGCAGCTGACACAACCTTGCTTGTTGAAAATGGAGGGGACTTTAAACACTGGTGAAGATCAAAGACTACAGCCTTCACTATGGATTCCATCTGAAAGTACAGAAAACAAAAAATTCTAACAAAAGAATTCCATTACAAGATGGCGGAGTAAACAGACGTCTCCTCATCTCACTCTGAGAACTAAGGCCTAGATGCTATTTTTTATGGAGCATTGAATACCTGGGAAGCCTTGGGACCTAACATATTTGACTGGGCAGCAGTATCAGACTAATATTCTCCTCTCAAAAACAATACAGTGACTGTTTGACCTCTCCTTCCACTGCTACATTGTAACAGAGAAGGGCAGCTTCTGCAAACAGCCAGTAAAGGTAACATACTTTCATTATAAGCTGGCAGGTGAAGTCTGCTGTTCTCCACTGCCTGTTCAGGCCAGCCTGTTGGACAGCGTCCAGCTCACAATTCAGCACCTGGATGGCTCCCTGCGTAGAAGTGCAGTTTACTTTTATGGTTTACTTTTTAAGGCTGAGAGGCTTGTATTTTCTCTCTGAAAACTTCTCTATTGAAAAACCTCTTTTCTCTTACTCACACTATAAGATTAGCTGACAGCCCTGTTTCTCCATAAACAGAGCAGCCTCTTTGCTACTCAATAAACAAAGTCTTCTACCCTTGAGAGTCCACCTGGGGTAAATCACTAGAGTATTAGAGTCAGCTGATGACCAACAATTCTCTTAGATCCATTATCAGAGAAATCAAATAGCATCTAGATGGCACGCAGGCAACAGACCATAATTAATCATTTAAAGAAATAGTCTTCAAATGCTCCAGAAAATTCCCTAAATAAAGATTCAAAAAATTTCCAAGATGAAGAAACCTTTCTGAATCTATCAGAGGTTGACTACAAAAAAATTATATATAAGACCCCCCTAGAGATTAGACAAAATGCAATAGAACAAAATGAAAAATTTGGTAAACTATTTGAAATGCTAGAACATCAACGATCTGAAATACATCAGATTAATAACAAAATTACAGAATTGGATAATTCTATCCAAAGCCAAAAGAGTAGGATTGAACAGATGGAAGTTAGAATCAGTGACCTAGAAGACAAAGTAACTAACGCCAACATTTATGAGGTAGAATCAGAGAAAAGAAATAAGAAAAATGAAGAAACATTAAGAAACATACGGGATTCCATGGAGAGGAATAATTTACGTTTAATTAGAGTTCCTGAACAAAGGAGGATTAATGACAACATAGAGAGTATTGCTGTAGAGATGCTGACAGAAAACTTTCCTGAGATTATGAACAAAGAGAAGATAGACATCCAAGATGTTTATTGACTACCGCAAAAGTTAGATCCAAAAAGAAGAATGCCAAGGCATATTATAATTAAGCTTGATAAGCTAAAACACAAAGAGATGCTTCTGAAGACAGCAAGGCTCAAATCAAAACTAACATTCCGAGGGAAACTCTGTAGACTCCCTCTGACTTTTCTGCCGAAACAATGCTGGCTAGAAAACAATGGGCAGACACATTCAAAGCCCTGAATGAGAAAAATTTCCATCCCAGAATAATATATCCTGCAAAATTGTCTATCAAATATAATGGTGAAATTAAGACTTTTGAAAATAAAGAGAAATTTAAAGACTTCATAAAAACTAAACCAAAATTACATGAAATATTGAAAGAAGATCTTCCCTAAATATATGTTTTAGGTGACAATTTAAGGCACTTCATCCAAATTTTTAATCAGTTAAGGAAGGCACAAAACTTCACCAAACCAAGCCGAAAGCTGCAGTATTATAATAAGTGAATCTATGATCACATCATGATAACTATAATATCATCACATTAAAAGAGGGATACACTACAATAGTTACAGTTGTTTTTGATGCAGCAACAGTTTCTGACTTCTAAAATAGTTAAAATTGATTTCAATAATTATATGTTAGGGGGGATTAGGTATGTAGCCATAGAACAGATTAACAATATATCATTTGAAATTAAAAATCACAGTATAGGAGTCTCAACAAATATAAAATCAAAACTCATACCATCCACAAAGAAGAATGCCCCAGAACAGATTAATAAGAACAACAGAGAAAACATCAACATGAAAATAAACATACTGCAATGTCAGAGTCAGAGAGTTCTCTGATGAACAAGGGCAGAGGAGAAGCCATGCCGAGGTTGTGGAAAAGACAGACAGACAACAGTTTGGGATCAGGGGGCTAACGGTCATCCCAGCTGAGAGCCCAGAATCAAGCTTTATTTAAGTATTTATACAATCCACCAATAACAATTAGTATCCTAGAAACCAAGGAGTTGGGGACATCCAGTTGCCTGGCTGATTGCTGGGGGCGGGGGAGGGGGAACGGTTTTCTACTACTCATTGTGTTGTCACAGTTTTCCATGTTCCCACTTGCCCTACTACCTTAACTGGATGTGTTCCCATATAACTCCTTTGTTCCTGGACACAACGGTAAAGTCAAGGTAATTGATTATCATGCTCTTAGTACAAAAGGTTATACAAAGTTGAAGTAATGGTATAGCAGCCAAGATGGCTGCAGTCATGTCAAGAGAGTTAACATATTTTCCCACATTGCAATGACACCACCAAACACATACCTATCAATAATCACATTGAATGTAAGTGGACTGAACGCTCCAGTAAAGAGACAGCAAGTGATATCGTGGATCAAAAGACATGACCCATCTGTATGTTGCTTACAAGAAACACATCTTAGACTTAAAGATAAGAACAGGTTGAGAATTAGAGATTGGAAAATATGTATCAAGCTAATAATACACAAAAAAGAGCGGGTATGGCAATATTAATCTCAGATAAAATAGATTTTAATGTAAAATCCACTATTGTGGACAAGGATGGTCACTATTGATTGCTGAAAGGTTCAATACTCAAGTAAGACTTAACAATATTAAATATTTATACACCCAATACCAAAGCACTTAAATACATTGAACAAATACTGACAACATTGAAAAATCAGATTGATCATTCCACTATAATAGTTGGGGACTTTAACACTCCCCTTTCAGTTAAGGATAGATCATCCAGAAAAAAGCTCAGTACAGATACAGAAGATCTTATTACAACAATCAACCAACTTGACTTTATCGACATATACAGATCTTTTCATCCATCAACAGATAAATACACCTTCTTCTCCAAAGCACATGGAACATTCACCAGAATAGACCATATGTTAGGTCATAAAACAATTCTCCATGAAATCCAAAACGCTGATTTATTGCAAAGTTCCTTCTTGGACCACAGAGCTATAAAAGTTGAAATCAATAACAGAAAATTCGTAGGTAAAAATTCCAACTTGTGGAACCTGAACAACACTTTACTCATAAAGCCTTGGGTTATAAAAGAAATTAAAGACACATTAAAGAAATTTATGGATTCAAATGAGAATGAAAACACATCCTACCAGAATTTATGGGATACAGCAAAAGCAGTGCTCAGAGGTCAGTTTATCCCAGTAAATGCACACTTCTGGAAAGAAGAAAGAGCACAGATTAAAGAATTAACCTCACAGCTTGAAAAAGTAGAAAGAGAGCAACAAAGAAACCCCTTAGGCATCAGAAGAAAACAGATTATAAAGATTAGAGCAGAACTAAATGAATTGGAGACTAGAAAGACAATTGAAAAAATTAATAAAACCAAAGGGTGGTTCTTCGAAAAGATCAACAAAATTGATAAACCATTGGCTAAACTTACAAAAGAAAAACAACAGAAGTTACAAATAACCCAATTAAGAAATGAAATATAGCATAACAGAATACTATGAAAAGCTATACTCTGACAGGTTTGAAAACCTGGGGGAAATGGACAAATTTCTAGATTCAGATGACTCACTGAGACTATCACAAGGAGAAATAGATCAACTTAATAAATCTATCACAAAGGAAGAGATTGAGGAAGTCATCAAAAATCTACCAACCAAAAAAAGGACCAGCCCAGAAGGCTTTACTGGAGAATTCTACCAAACTTTTAAAGAAGAATTAACCCCAATACTAATGAGGCTATTTCACACCACAGAAACAGATGAAATACTTCAAAATTCATTCTATGAAGCCAGCATAACCCTGATACTCAAACCAGGGAAAGATCCCACAAAAAAAGAAAATTGCAGACCAATATCACTCATGAATCTAGGTGCAAAAATCTTCAACAAAATTCTAGCCAATAGAATTCAACAGCATATAAAAAAAAATAATTCATCATGATCAAGTTGGTTTCATTCCAGAGATGCAAGGCTGGTTCAACATCAGAAAAACAATTAACGCAATCAACCATATGCAGAAAAGGCATTTGACAAAGTTCAACATTCATTCGTGCTTAAAACTCAGAAAAATAGGAATAAAAGGGAAATTCCTCAATATAATAAGTAGCATCTATGCAGAGCCAACTGCTTTCATCATCCTGAATGATGAAAGACTGAAAGAATTCCCTTTGAGAATGGGAACTAGACAAGGATGCCCGCTCTCACCACTTCCATTCAACACTGTGCTAGAAGTTCTAGCCAGAGCAATTAGACAAGACAAAGAAATAAAAGGCATCTGTGCTGAAGAAATAAAGAAGAAATAAAGATTTCCCTCTTTACAGATGATACAATTGCTTATACAGAGAATCCAAAGAAATCCATAAATAAATTATTAGAGCTAATAGAAGAAATCAGCAAAGTATCGGGATACAAGATAAACATAACTAAATCAATAGGATTCCTTTATACCAACAATGAAATTATTAATGAAGAAATCACTAAATCAATTCCATTTACTATAGCCACCAAGAAGATAAAATACCTAGGAATAAATCTAACTAGAGAAATAAGAGATTGTTACAGAGAAAACTACAAGATCTTGCTACAAGAAACTAGGAGAGACTTACATAAGTGGAGTAATCTGCCCTGCTCATGGGTAGGAAGACTCAATATTGTGAAAATGTCTATTTTGCCCAAAGCAATCTACTTATATAATGCAATCCCAATACAAATTCCAGTGACACTTTTTAATGAGATGGAGAAACAAATTATCAGCTTCATTTGGAAAGGGAAGAAACCCCGAATAAGTAAAGCACTACTGAAAAAGAAGAACATACTGGGAGGCCTCTCACTACCTGACTTTAAAACCTATTACACTCCCGCAGTAGTCAAATCAGCCTGGTACTGGTACAAAAGGAGATATATAGACCAATGGAAAAAAGTAGAAACCCCAGAGATGCCACCATCCTCCTAGGAACAGCTGATATTTGACAAAGGTCCTAAGATTTTGAACTGGGGTAAGAATAGTCTCTTTAACACATGGTGCTGGCAAAATTGGACATCCATCTGCAAAAAATTGAAACAAGACCCATATCTCACACCTTATTCAAAAAGCAACTCAAACTGGATAAATGACCTGAATATAAAAGCTAAAACGATAAAGCTCATCCAAGATAAGATAGGGTCAACAATGGACGTTTTTATATGCAATATAGACAGACTTCAAAATCTGATAAACAAAACACATTCATCATAAGAGAAAATAGATAAATGGGAATTAATATGGATCAAACACTTCTGGTCATCCAAAGACTTCATCAAAATAATTAGAAGATCACCTACAGGATGGGAAAAAATATTTGGCACTCTATGTCAGACTGACATCTGATCTCCATAACCTATAAGGTTCTCCAAAATATCAATAAGAAAAAGACAAATCATCCAATTAAGCAATGGGCAAAGGAGGCGGACAGACACTTCTCTAAAGAGGAGACTCAGGCAGCCAAAAAACACAGGTGGACATGTTCACAATCATTAATTATTAAAGAAATTCAAATCAAAACGACAATGAGATACCATCTCACCCCAACAAGATTGGCCATGATCCAAAAAATGCAAAACAATAAATGTTGGAGGGGCTGTGAAGAGATTGGAACTCTCCTTCACTGTTGGTGGGATTGCAGAACAGTGCAACCTCTTTGGAAAGCAACTTGGTGTTACCTTAAAATAACGGATATAGATGTACCATTTGACCCAGTAATTCCTCTCCTCAGAATATATCCTACAAAAATCAAGGCCATTCACACCAACTGATACATGCGCACAAATGTTCATTGCAGCACAGTCCATGATAGCCAAAAGCTGGAATCAACCCAGATGCCCAACAACAGAAGAATGGATGGGTCAACTTTGGTATATATACTCAATGGAGTACTAGACACTGATAAAGAACAACGATGGTGGCAGGAAACATCTCTCAATTTGGTCTAAATTGAAGGACATTATGTTGGGTGAAATCAGTCAACGACAGAAGGACAATTACTATATGAGACCCCTACGATAAAAATTTAAAAGCATACTCATACATAATAGAAAAGACTCTTTGATGGCTACAAGAGTGGGGAGGGTGGGAGGGCAGGAGGACAAGGGGTGAGGGTTTAGATTAGATAGTTGCTAGAAATTTGGTTGGGTGAAATTGGTGACAGTACACATTAGTAAGAAGATCAATATTAATGGGACTTTGACACAACTTGTGTACTCCTCCTCTCTTAACCCAGTATTGTAAGCACAGAGTATGTACACTTTCATTTTTTATTTAATTAAAAAATTTAAAAAAATTCTAGCAATAAATAGCATCATGTAAAATGGGGATAAGATTGATGTTGTCAAAGATATCATTCTATTTGAATGCACAATCAAGGTCCATGGAAGCAGAAGTCAATAAATTCTCACTGAGCAAATCTACTCCAAAAGACCTTCTTAAAGTGTTAAAAACCAAAGCCATCACTTTGAAGACTAAAGTAAATCTGACACAAGCCATAGGATTTTTCAGTTGCCTCCTTTGCATGTGAAAGCTAGAAAAGGAATAAGGAGGACCAGAGAATTCATACCTTGAATTATGGTGCTGACAAAGAACACATGAGTCAGAATTGACTCGACAGCACGCGGTTTGTTTTCTTTTGTTTTCGCCAGAAGAATGAACAAATACGTCTTGGAAGAAGCACAACCAGACTGCTTCTTAGAAATGAGAACTCTATCTCAAATGCTTTGGGCATATCATTGGAGAGCTTATTAAAAAAAAAAGTGATTAATGGAAATCTTTGTACTGCTTCTTAGAAGGGAGAACTCTATCTCAAATACTTTGGGCATAATATTGGAGGGCTTATTAAAAAAAGTGATTAATTGAAATCTGTGTACTTTACAAGTTCTTTTGATGCTTATCCTACCCGTGGATGTTGTTAGGTGCCACTGAGTTGGTTCTTACTCATGGTGACCCTGTGCACACAGAAGGAAACATTGCCCAGTCCTGCACTGTGCCCACAATCATTTTATGCACCCATGGATAGAGATACAAACATTCTTGTAACAGTTCAGGAAGAAGCCTTGTCAACTATTCATTATATATTAAAATTTAGTACCACTCTTGGTCATCCTACTTAGAGAATGGAGGCCATCTGGGTGGACGTGTAATTTTGCATCCTATGGTTTTTGAGAGGGTAAATGAAATGGTCCAATGTATGACTATACAATGCTCTGTGTGTATAAAGTGCTAAAGGGAAGTATTATGGGCACATTGTTTTTGTAGTTCACAGATGCAATTTGTGGTAGTAGAAACAAATGGACTCACAAAAGAAGAGCTGGATTTGAATCCTGTCTCTGCCTTGTTCTATCTGTGTGACCTCAGGCAAATCATTTAATATTTGTATACCTTAGCCATGTTGCCTGAAAAAAGGCCAAAAATATCCACTTCACTGTCACACAGGACGTAGGGATAACAAAACACCTATCACTGCACTTCCTAAACTCTAAAGTGCTAAACTAATGCTCTGAGTGTGAAGAATGTGAGCCATCTGTGTGTTCTTCCTATTGCCCACACTCTGACCCTCGGAGTAAGCCTGAAAGGTTTCTCTGCACAGAGCCTCCTGCTATATTACGTGTGTCTGAATGCCACTGAGTTCTCATTTTCCGATTCAGCAGTCAGCTTTGAAAATCCACAATGGCATTTTAGATCACATGGTAGCAAAGAGGTAAGAAGTGCAATATCCCAGAATGTGCTGTCTTCCAATGAAGATGATCTCTGGCAATTGTTCATTTTGAATACCTCTACTGAGCACTTTACATCATTTTTATGATAAAAAAGAAGTCAGCTATGTAGCATCAATAGAGTCTTCGTTGAGGCGTGAGTTGGTTTAAAGTATTTCATTTCAGATTACTCATAAAGATTTCAGTGCACTCTTCTGCCGTTCCACCCAGCAGTCAATTTTTTTGAGCCCACAATAGCCTGAGTGTCACCTTTTGAGCCTGAAAACTGACTTGAAAGTCCCCTGAACCTGAACAAAAACATTTGTTTTCCTTAAAGAGTGAGCTTTCTTATAGCCTGGCTTAAATTCTTTTTTTGTATGTTTTGAAGCGCACCTTAGGCACATAAATATGCTATTCCCCATTTCTTTCTTAGTATTAGAAGTTGTTCTTGAGCTTAAGCATCCAAGGTAGGCACAGGTAGGTGCGGTTTGGATTTGACTGACAGATTTGGGGAGCTCCTGGCCCAACATTTTAAGTGAGACGGAGTTGACATTGAGTATATGTCATGTACTGAATTATGTCCCCGCAAAATGTGTTCCAACTTGGCTAGGTCATGATTCCCAGTATTGTGTAGTTGTCCACCATTTGTGGCCTGATGTGATATTCCTCTGTGTTGTGAATCCTAATCTCTATCTATGGTTAATAAGGTAAGATTAGGCTATGTCAAATAGGATTAGGATGCAATGCAACAACTTTACTGAAGGTCACAGCCTTGTTCCAATATAAGGGATATTTTCCCTAGGGTGTGGCCTGCAACACCTTCTGTCTTGCAAGAGATAAAAGGAGAGAGAAACAAGCAGACGAGAAGGACCTTATACCACCAAGAATGAAGCACTGGGAGTGAAGAACTTCCTTTGTATCTGGGGTCCCTGATCCAAGAATATTCTAGGCTGGGAGAAGATCAATGACAAGGATCTTCTCTCAGAGCCAACAGAGACAGAAAGCTTTTGTCAGGAGCTGGTACCCTCCTGATGATCTGACTTTAAGACCCCTAGACTGTGAGAATAAATTGCTGTTTGTGAAAGCTATCCACTTACGGTGTTTCTGTTACAGCATTGCTGGCTAACCAAGATGGTATGGTGTCTCACTATCTGGAGAAAATCTGCCCTCACATGGCCAGGAATTTCCACTTGCCTAGGAAAGTTGACATCTTTTGATACTTAAGATACGTTGCTAACACCTCATCTCCTCTCTTGGCTAATGCCAGCTGGTTAGCACTTTTTAACTGGTGGATCATGACTGACACTTTACTTCGTGGAGTAGCAGCTATTATCTTTGAAACACATGCTTGTGAAATTTTGGGGGGCATTCGTCACAAAGCTGTGCATAAAAGGCTTATTTTAATTTAATAATAATGTTTTATATCGTAAGGAAGCAAGGTGTTGTGGAATGAGCCCTAAAAGACCTGGCCTTGAATTCCAGCTATCCTATAAATTAGCTAGGATTTGGCTTAGAACATGACATTTAAGATTTTTTAGTCTTAATTTCTTGCTTTGTAAAATAAAAAATAGTCATTGGGAGCTCAGATGAGCTAAGGAATTGACTGCGAAGTGATGTCAGTGAAAGATAATTGTCATGGTACCGTTGTCCTTATAGCTACTGTGAGTTGGAACATGTGTTTTGGGCTTCTTGGTTTTGACTGCCAGGTTTCATAGGGCGTATGCCCTTTGTAGATTCAAAGAATGGTAAAAATTCTCAGTGTTTCACACTAACCTTTCTGACTGTGTCGTTGTTTGATGAAGAGGGGGAAAAGGACAGATTCTCGGGAAAAGAAATTTAGTATTCTTTTGTGTTTGAGTATATAAACTAGTTGCCATTGAGTTGATTCTGACTCACGGCTATCCCATGTGCTGCAGAGTAGACTGTGCTCCATAAAGTTACTACGGCTGTTACCTTTTTGAAGCAGGTGACCGTGTCTTTCTTCCAAGGCTCAACTCGGTGGATTTGAACCACCAATCTTTAATGCTTAATTGTTTGTGTCACATTCCTTTTACCTGGATGATGCCTTTCTAAAAGTGCTGTGATCCTAAAATCTCAGTTTGGTAATATTTTAGCACTAACAATTATAGTAAATCTGTCTCAGGAACACTTAGACATTGTCTCATTCACTCACATTAAGAGCAATAGCAGTTAGAAAACAGGTGATATTATACCCAGGGATTGATAAACAACGGTTCTTTGGTTTCTTGAGTAGGTTGAATATCGTTTTAGCATTTTCTTCGATCTTTTGCTACTGGACGGAACTCCCGACTCCTGTTATCTGTCCCCCAAAGCCAATCGCCGAGACAGGTATTTCGGGTGAGTGATGAAAAAGTTTATTAACGGTGTTCTGCTGGCAAGAACATGGGGCAGACACATTTGAATTTCCAGGGTTGTCTGAATTGGGCAGGCTGAATTCAGGGTTTATATAGGTAAATAGGTGCGTGTGTGCCCGTTGGAGCACAGAGGTCTCCGGCGAACAATGGTAGTGACTTCTGAAAGACGTTGCGAGGTGCTCCTGTTTGAGAGCAGCTGGGAGGGGTTCTTGTCTGGCGTGGCGCACGCGTGCAGACACTCCCGGCTGTCTCCTGTGGCAGTCTTGGCAAAGCGGTACCTGCGTGTCTTCACTTATCTCTCCATCTCTTTGACATACCTAAAGAAGTTGGAAAAAGCTACGAAGACTTTTATCTCCGTGGTTCCTGTTAGTTAATGGGTGACCTCCTCAGCCCAGCTTGGGCTGAAGTGAGGACTATCAGGAATCCTTAACACAGGAGAAAAGACAAGTAAAAAAATTTAGTCTTGGCTATCTATTTTAATTTTCTCTTTTAAAATCTAAAGCTTTTCCCCTGTCTCACTGTTGTGTCAGTTTCATTAACTGATAAAAAGATAAGTAGGGGCCAAAGTGCCATGCAAGATACAAAAAATGTTTGGAATTCATCCGTTCCTATCCTTAGGGAGTTAACAGTCATGGCAATCCCTTCTTTGGTGCTGTCTCTCTGCTATATATATCCCTTCTTATAGCTGCATGTGCAGCTTATTAAAATCCATACTGAAAGGCTTTGAGTCTCTGAGCTTCTTGAAGAAAGAGGAGCACTTTGGGCAGCATCTACACTGGCCAAGAAAAGATCTGAATGTCCCATGGCTGACCCTGGGGAGCATCTGAAATCTGTTTCTGTTGTATTAGAACTGAGTGATAAAATTTAAGGGGTCTACCTGGCCCAGGGGTGGTTTGGTGAAAAGCAGGACAGCTTTTAGGATCGGGGTCACTTTTGTGACTAGGTCAGTACCCTGAGATGAGAGATGATCTAGTCTGCACAGTCCATAGACAACAGCCTTAGAATCTGGAGACCATCTTCCCTTATTCATTCTACTGCCGTTGACATCACTATGTAAGAAAAGATCAGTTTCAGTTCTATGTGAGGCAATGATAACAATTGCTGTTGCTATGGTCCCATGGATTCTTAAATTATCTTTTGTTCTTTTAATTTATTACCTATTTATTGAATGTTTACTATGTTCTAGTGACTGTCCAAAAACAAGTGACAAAACGGTGAATACAAACACATAATCTTTGCTTTCATGGAGTTTATAGTTTATTATGGAAAAAACATATGGCTGAAGACTACCCCTGCAATGGGCATGTAAACCTGAGATAGACCCTATGAAGCAGAGGAACCCAAATTAGAGGAAGAAATCAGGGAAGACCCGAAGGGAGAGTGTAGGTTAGCAAGCAAAATAGGCATGGGGAGTTTCCAGCTAGAGGAAATACTGTGAATGAAGGCTTTCACCCAAGTCTGATCATCTGAAGATTGACTACTGTTTGGAATACTGAGAACAAAGGGAAGCAAATTTAGGACGAGATGAGAGAGAGAGGGAAGGGACTTTGTAGGTTTGAGCCTACAAACCGTGAGAGGACTGAGAGTTTTAAACCCTGGGAGTGATAAGAGTCAGATTTGCATTTTTATGCTTCCTCTGGCTATTGGTTGGACAGGAACTGGAAGGGGTATCTGGACAAATGGAGGAACTCCAGGCAAGCTATCGTCTTTGTCTAGGAGAGAGAATAGTGGCCCTTACTAGGAAAGTGGCCATGGAGAGAAGAAGGTGGATACTGAGAGAAAGTTCAGGAGATGGTTTGGTTATGAAGGTAGAGAGGAAGAAGGGAAGTAGTTATGTGGAGGGAGGCCCAGGTGGACCAAGAAAGACAGAAGTGAAAGCAGAAGTTGGGGTTGAGCAAAGCCAGGTTGGTCAACAGTGGGAAGACAGTGGCAGGAAGGCCTTTATTTAGTTTCATTTCTTTTACTTTTGAACGCTGCTCTAAGCCTGATCTGTCCAATTTCGGTTTAACTTTAGATAATTTTGTTTTAGAGGTGAACTGTATGGAATCATTAACTCCTGGGTTCAGTTCTCTGATTTTCAGGTCTGTGTGCATGTTTGTGAGTGGGCCAGGTGGAAAGGGACACCGATATTTGGTCCTTTCACCCGTGTTCCCAACCTTCTCAGGAATGTGAGTTTCCCTACCATGTGCAGTGTTTATGCCCTCTTTCTCCTCACTAACTTTCACTGATGAGTGAGCAAGTTTCGTTAACCTGAGGTTGCCACTGTTTGTTTTCAGCTCAGTGGTCATTCATTCTCACCTCAGGAAACTGGTTAGGCTTATTCATGGCTGACTGATCTTTGCTGACCTTGGAAGTACCTTCATGAATTGTGAGGGTGGAGAGCAGGGTACTGCAGACAGCTTTAAAATTTTTTACTCGATTGAGCTATAACAGAGTCTCATTCCATGTTAACCTTCTAAAGTTTCAAGTTCTTATTTAGTGACAACTATTCTATAGTGGGATCCTTGAGTAGTGCAAAGAGTTGACACTCAGCTCCAAACCCAAAGGTTTGGGGTTAGAGTCCACCCAGAGGTGCCTTAGAAGAAAGCTCTGGTCATTTACTTCCAAAAAAATCAGCCATTAAAAACCCCATGGAGCATAGTTGTATTCTGACACATGCATTCACGAGGTTGCCATGAGTTGGATTTGAGCCAGTGACAACTGTTGTATATATGCTACAGTAATTGTATATATTACTTTTACTGTTTTAAAATGAATTCGGTATTAAAGCAGTGAAGAAATTTGATGTTCTATTGAGATTTGGTGTGAAGGGAAATTAGTTTTTACATAAACTAGGCTGCTCCCACCTGTACATCTACCTATCTGTCCTAATCAACAGATACAAATGAATTGAGCGTTCACTAGATGCTAGGCATTTACTATGTTCCAGGCGTAGTACCAGAGCCCTGATGGCTCAGTGGCTTAAGAGCTATGGCTACCAGCCAAAAGCTCAATAGTTCAAATTTACCAGTCACTCTGTGGAAACTTTGTGGGACATGTCTACTTCATGCTGTAAAGTTGCTATGAGTTGGAATTGACTTGATGGGAGCAGGTTTTTGTTATGCATAGTGTAAGGAGGAGGGTTAGGGTATAATCAATGATGTATATACCAGTTCTCATGCTGTCAGCACTTCTTGGACTTTTCCAAGACTTAAACACCTTGATGGTCAAGAAGACTGAGGGAGAATGGGAAGCTAACATAATTTGGGCTGGGATGTTGGTGATAGTGGTAACAGCAGAATACACTGAATGGTCTTTTTGTAATTGTCCTTGATATTTGTTTGAGATCTTTTCTTTTACATTTACTTTACATTTGGTTCTAGAGCATATCCAAGTTTAAATATTAAAAATGTCCCTCAATCTAAGGAGAAAATTGTTACTCCAGTTAAATGTATTATACTCATCCTGTGGCTTTGTGCATTCCTGGGCATAGACCTGAGAACTACAGGCACATGATCCCCGCAAAAGAAAAGAGAGAACCCACAGTGTCTGGTTGGACAGACAATCGTATATGCAAATAATAACAATGTGATAGACAAGAAACATAGTTTGCTTTGAGGCAATCATGGAAACAGATACTAAAACTAGGTATTAAAGGAAGACTAACAATTTTGAGGGATGAGAGAAGCATCCTAGGAAATGAGAACTGCATATGTAAATGTTATGGATTGAACTATGTCCCCCCCAAAATAGATGTAGCCGTGTGGCTGGGCCATGGTTCCCTCTGTTCTATGATTGTCCTCCATTTTGTGATTTTCTTTTCCTGTATGTTAAAGGTTTAGGGACCGCTTTACGGCATCACCTCCCTGCTCCACTGTGAAGGGAGTTTTCCTGACATATGGCTTGCCCCACCCTTAATCCTTTTGTTTTACAAGAGATGAAAGGAAAGGGAAGGAAGCAGAGAGTTGCCAACCTCACACCATCAAGCAAGGAACACTGGGAGAAGAGCACGTCCTTCAAATCTGAGGTTCTTGTGCCAAGACGCTCCCTGGACAAAGACAGATGCCATACTGGACTTTCCTACAGAGCCGAGAAGGGGGAAAGCCTTCCCCTGGAGTGGACATCCTGAATTTGGACTTGTAGTCTACTAGACTGTGTAAGAATAAACCTTCCTTTGTTAAAGCCATCCACTCTGTGGTATATCTGTTAGAGCAGCCCTAGCTGACTAAAACAGTAAATGTATGGAGATCTGAAATAAAACCACTTGTTCATGGAATGGTAATATGGACTTCCATGCCAGAGAACTGGTTTCCATTCCCAGCTGATGTACTGCTGCACAGCCACCTCTTATCTGTTGGTGGAGGCTTGAATGCTGCTATGTACTGAACAGGTTTCTGTGTGGCTCCCAAACTAAGACACACCAGGAAGAAAAGGCCTGGTGATTTACTTCTGACAATCAGCCAGTGGACTTACTATGAACCGCGATGGTCCAATCTGCAATGGATCATGGGATGGCATAGGACTGGATAGTGTTTTTTTTCCACTCCACATGGGGTCATCATGAGTTGGGTTCCTACTCAAAGGAAACTAATAACAAGTAGTTCTGCATTGCAAGAACATAGTGTTTGTGAAGCAGGAAGGAGCTAGGAGAGTAGACTGGAGCCAGACTGAAAAAGGCTTTTAATATCTTTGAGTCTGAACCAAATCCAGAAATACTGATTCTGTAGGCAGTGAGAAGCATGTCAACTTTTCCTCCACGTATAATTGTGAGTAGGTTGATATCCCAGAAATATCACTGGACAGTTCTCAGTGACTTTAGAGGGAAAGACAAGTTTAGGGATACGCACTTCAGGATATGGGAAAATCTACCCACTCCCGATTCTGATTAAGTCTGGAATGAGGCCTGTATGTTCACATATTTCATTTGAAATCTGAACCCATATGACAGTAGCTGGTCTTTTGCAGTCTTTTTCACAATAGGGAGAAGTAGCCATAAAGAAGTAACGCATATCCCAATGTCACCAGCTAATTATTGGCAGAAGGAGGACTTGTGTAATTCTCCAGGTCCTCAGTCACGAGGCCCCCGCTAGATCAGGTGAGGGGTTGTGAACCAAGGCAGCATCTTGTTCACCTTCTCCCTTGCATATTTCTCCATAACTTAAAGTCATATGCGGGAGGACAGACTTGTTTTGCAAGGCACTGGAAGTTTTGTGTCCTAGTCAAGGTCAGGCTAGTAGTTTTACTAACATACTGTAGACAGTGGATTTCTAAAAGTCTGAGGGCATAAGTATTTTAATGTAGCTATACTGTGTTACTGTTTCTTTCAGACCTGCACTTCAATTTTTATTTACTTTTCCATGTCGCTGGCAGGGAGCCTCAGGTTTGCCATCAACAGAAATGACTGCTGATTGAAGAGATTTGCTTTCTCCCCCAGCTCTGAAGAAAGACCCATTCTCCAAGACAGGTGTTTTTAGATTAGGATGGGCTGTTGGATGACACAATGGGGAATATAGTTAGTGAAGCAATGTCATGAATTGGGCTTGTGAAGACTTCCTGATTTAATGCTTTCCTCTATTTGGTCATGAATTATATATTCTTTTCAGACTAATCATTTCTCTCACTGATAAACAGACAGTATTCTACCAAACGGCGTTGGCCCCTGACTTAAGAAATATACTGTTTCATCGAAATTCTCTCAGCTGACAACTTGGATGAACTCTGGAGACTGCAAATCTGTAAAGCCAGAGAGAAAGAGGACAGACCTGGTAGAAGAGGATTCTCCCTTCACTTAGTAGGCAGCTAATCCTCTGATGGCTGAGCGATGCCTTGTCTGCTTCTTACCCAACGTAAGAATGCTGATTGTTCTCCTTCCTTAGAAGTCTTGCTTCATTAAGTAGTAACGGTAATCGTTACCCAGTGACAAGGTGGACCAGAAGAGGGCTCTGGCCTCTTTTCCTTTGTTTGAGTACCCATTATGGACTACCATGTGCAGAATTATCTACTGGGTATCTTCTTCTTAGGAAACGAGGTAGTACTCTTTATCCACAAGGACCCAAAATGGGTGAGTTCATACCTTGAGGTGGGTATATATGATGTGATTAATTC
Source organism: Heterohyrax brucei (assembly GCA_028571685.1). NCBI lineage: Eukaryota > Metazoa > Chordata > Mammalia > Hyracoidea > Procaviidae > Heterohyrax > Heterohyrax brucei. The sequence continues at coordinate 3,614,479 of CM053151.1, forward strand.
CTTTTGTATGAGGCCTTGTAAGTTCTACCCAGGTATTTGTGTGATAGGGTAATTGTTGTCTGCCAAGGGGAATATTCAGCTGTGCCTTAAAAGAAAACCAATTACAAAGCAAGGAGAAGCTTACCACCAAGGAAGGTGGTAGAGACTCAGTAGCAGAGACTTGACAGCAGGAGATAGCATATTAGTCTTTTCAGCTCAGGAAGAGAGAAAACTGAATGCTTTTGGGAAGAGGCCTAAGGCCAAGGAGAGGTGTGCCTGCAAGCATAGCTGAGTATTTCTGAGCCTGAATTTTAACTGTAACTTCCCTCATGGTAAACTCCGTAATTGTTGCTTACCTTAAGATAAACCGCGTAACAGAGAGTACAGTCTTTGGGTTGTGTGTGGCCACTGCAGTGAATTACAGAACCCAGTGGAGTGTGCTGTGGGAGGGGTGGCTAGTGTCAGTTGGTACAGACAGCAGAGGAGGCTTATCTGATCTTCACCTTGTAGGAATCAGCCTTGGGCTGTTGGGTTTAGCTCTTCTTTCCTGTGGTTTTAGGGGAATTCAGATACTGTCTCCATATAATGCCTCTTCTTTTCATTGGAAACCCTGGTGGCATAGTGGTTAGGTGTTGTATCTGCTAACAGAAAGGTCAACAGTTCAAATCCGCCAGGAACTCCTTGGAAATTCTATGGGGCAATTCTACTCTGACCTATAGTATTGCTATGAGTTGTCATAGTCTCGACAGCAGTGGGTTTAGTTTTTGGTTTTTGCTCTTCATCACTTGTTTCAAATGTTACTTTCTTATTTTCACACTATGTCAAGCAACTGTAGCCTCCATTGTTATCAGATGAAGGAATTCAGGAACGGGAATTAGGAAATTTTTCTTTCTGAAGGAGGGGGAGGTGAAAACCAGAGCTGCAAAGTACATAATCTGTCTCCTTGCCTTCTCCCGCATGTTGAGGTAGGCCTGAATGTGCTTGGTAGAGATGTTTTCTAGATGCCAATTATCTCTGGGCCCTGTGAACATTTGTCTTTTATGCAAATATGCCATCCAACTAGGATAGTGGTTCTGAATCTTTGATAGGTATCGGAAACATCTGGGAAGGCTGTTAAAAAGTGTAGTCACCTGAGACATAGAAGGAGGGTTCAGTAAGTCTTGGACAGGCACTAGCATACTCATTTTTCAAAAGGTTTTCTAGTGAATCTGATGTCAGCCAGGGTGGAGACCATGCAAGTAGGCTTTTATCTTACTCAGGATTATGCAAGGAAAGGTAAGGTGGGACCAAGATATTTGTTATGTAGGCCAAATCAACCTGGAGATTCATAGGTAACAAGTGTCACCACCAGGAGTATCAGCACCCATAAGACACAGGACACAGCCTCTGCTCCAGGGAAAAATACCAATGCTCTAGAGCCCCTTGTGGTTCTTTCTAACAAGCTGCTCTTGGCTTAAGCTAGTCAATCTAAAAGGCTGGAAAAAGAAAGCTTTTCTCCTTTATCCAAAGTGGATCTTTCTTTCTTCCTACTTCTATCCTCTCATTCTGTTCTTCCCTTCTTATACAAAACAGAAAACAAAAAATAAATCCCACTGCTGCTGAGTTGATTCAAATTTCCTTCACCCATCAAAATCCTACTCACCCTCCAAGGCCCAGCTGTCATGCTGCCTTTTCCATAACATCTTTCTTAATTTGACCTCTAAGAGATACTTTGTTATCTCTTTGCCCTCTTGCACTTTGTACCTCTTGTAGGTTTTTACTTAGCCATTGTTATGGATTGAACTGTGTCCCCCTAAAACGTGTCAATTTGGCTAGGCAGAGATTGTATTAAAGAGGGTTACAGTGAGATACAATACCTTTACTCAAGTCACAGCCCTGATCTGACCTAAGTGGAGTTTCTCTAGGGTGTGGCCTATGTCACCTTTTATAAGAGATAAAAGGAAAGAAAAACAAGCCAAGAAAGCAGTGCTTGGAGCAGAGTGCATCCTTTGGACCTGAGGTTCCTGTGCCAAGAAGCTCCTAGACCAGAGGAAGATTGATGACAAAGGCCTTTTCCTAGAACCAATAGAGAAGAGAAAGCCTTCCCCAGGAACTGGTTCCCTGAATTTGGACTTCTAGCCTCCTAAACTGTGAGAAAATAAACTTCTATTTATTAAAGCCATCCACTTGTGGTATTTCTATGATAGCGGCATTAGATGATTAAGACAGCCATCATACATGGAAGTATGACTGCCTTGGAGATAGATTACTTTTTCATCTTTGTGTTCCTCCTGGTAGCTAACATAGAGCCACATACAATGGAGGAAAACACCTTTGAGGGGACTCGGCTAAACTGTTACCACATCTGGGCAGCCTGCTCGTAAGACTAACCACTGATTATGAACCTATTCATATTTAAAACACACATCCTGCTAATAACTTCTGTCCCTTGACAGTTTAGAAAATAAAGCAAAGTACATTTAGCTCACAATGCATGAAGAGTGTATAATTGCTGTGTGATTTTGATATTGTCTTAGTTAACCAGTGCTGCTGTAAGAAATCCCACAACTGGATGGCTTTAGCAAATACCTTATTTGCTTATAGTCTCGTAGGCGGGACATCCAAATTCAGGGTGTCAGCTTTAGAAGGCTGTCTTTGTTGGCTGTGGAGGAAGATCCTTGTGACTAATCTTCCCCTGGACTAGAAGGTTCTTAGCACAGGAACCCTGGATTCCAAGGAAACACTCTTCTCCTGGTGCTACTTTCTTGGTGCTCTGAGGTCTCCTTATCTCCGTATTTCTCTTGTAGCTCAAAAGAGGTTGGTTTGAAACACCATCTAATCTGGTAGATTGAATCCTGTCTCATTAACATAACTTCTGATAATCCCGTTTCACAGAGATAGGATTTACAACATAGGAAAATCACATCAGATGAAAAAGTGGTGGGACAGCCACGCAATATTGAGAATTATGGCTTAGCTAAATTGACAGATATTTTGGAGGACACAGTTCAATCCATGACAGATCATGAATCCACACTGTTGATAGGTGCTATTGAATTGGTCCCGACTTATAGCAACCCCATGTATAAGAGAATGAAAAACTGCCTGGTCCTGCACCATCCTCACAATTGTTGCTGTGTTTCAGCCCATTGTTGGCAGCCACTGTGCCAGTCCATCTCACTGAAGGTCGTTCTTTTTTTTGCTGACCCTCTGCTTGACCAAGCATGATGTCTTTTCCAGGGACTGCTCCCTTCTGATAACATGTCCACAGTAAGTTAGACTAAATCTCATCATTCTCCCTTATATGGAACATTTTACCTGTACTTCCAAGGCAGAATCCACACTGGCCATTGGTAAGCTAACTCAGATCACAGATTGTCCCCCACAGCATGCTGTGATTGCTAAGCCCTGGGTAATTTCACTGATAGCCCCTGCCTGTACCCAGGGTTAGCTTTAGCTCAGCCTTCTCCATATCAGGAAGAAAAAAAAAAAAATCCTGATCCATGCCACCACTACCGTTCGCTCTGATGTCACCCCTCTGTTAGCCCAGTGTGACTCCTGTGCCCTGCCCTCATCACCTCTGAGTCTACAGAGGTTGGTAATGAGTCAGCAAATAGGTGAACAAAACATTTTGCATCGGTACAGCTTTAAGGTGGTTGCTTTCAGGTGAGTGTGCACCCTTGGTTGGAAAACACTAAAGGTCAGGTCTGATGTAGAAAAGCTCTTCCTTCTCACTCTCCTTTCTCTTCCTCTTCTCCTTCCCTTCTATCCTGCCTCTAGAGACAGGCTTGAAGACCTGTATCTGGCGAGACCACCCTTGTGCAACTTTTCTAGCTGTGCTTTTTAGGTCAGGGCCTTAAGGAACACTGTAAACTATAGCCATGATTCACATTGCATAAAAGGGTGACAAATGTGTCCACAGGGTGATGCACTGCATTCAGAAAAGCACGTGTAGGAAAACAGACTCATGGTCTTGTCTATGCCTCTTAAAGTGGTGATGGGCCCACCCTGCTTCGTGTCAATCAGTCGTCTCATGCCTCGTGGCTGTCTGCACAACCCTGAATCATGGACGTGGATGACAAGATGCAGCCAGTGTTGGGAGAGCCTCAACATTCTCTGTTGGAATAACACTGAAAGACGTGGGGAAGGGAAAACCAGCAAGGTCAGAAGAGTTATCTTTAGACACCTGGGAGGAAGGAAAACCGAATTCGCTCTGGGAGACCCTGGTGTGTAAACTAGGCCAAATCATAAACCTAACTGCAATCTTCCTGTCATTTCCCAGGCTCTGGTCATGCTGAATGGCCTCTGCTTCTATATGCATGTGATTCCTCTTGCTAACAATCTTTCCCTCCCTTTCCTCTACTTGGATAACTTTGGTTTGTCCTTTGGATAGTGTTACCAGAGGCCTGAAAAACACAGTTCTTCTAACAGCGGGGGAAGCCGAGGCTGGAGGCCTGAGAGGTTTCATTGTAGAACCATCACTCCAGGTCAGAGGCCCGAGCTTTGCTGCAAAGCAATCACCCAACCCTCCTTGGGAAACATAACACTCACATTTCATAAGGCCAAATTGTTGATAAAAAGTGTTACACTTTAATTATATGATTTAAAGCCAGCCTGGGAAAGGTACAGTAGGACGGACAGTCAAGGCAGGTCTGATAACTGTTTGTTTTTCTAAAATTCTTTGTTAGATCAGTAAGCTGGAGCAGACGATACCAGACATCAGCCCTTCTGGGCCGATAGAGGAAAATCTTGAGGCACAATCCTTGAGGCACAGACTGTTTTTGCTTGAAACAGACTGTCTTGATGACCGTTTTTGCTGCAATACTTATGATTACCTCATCCCTCCTCCAGCATGTAACTTTCCCTATATGAAGCCCTACGATCTGACCAGAGATGGCCAGATTTTGGAGGAGCTATCCCAACTGCCACCTTTGTATAGCCATACAAAGAAATCTTTAATTTAATTCACCCTAACTTCCTGTCTCAGTGATTGGCCTTGTGGCAGGTGGAATGAACCCTGGTGTTTCTCCGGTAACAACAGTGGCTTAAACGTCACTTCCCAGAGCAGAAGACTTTCCTTGAAAACCCTAGACCAGGGTTTCTCTACAATGTACTGCTGGCATTCGGGGCACAATAATCCTTTTTTGTACAGGGCTTCCATCTCCATTGGAAAACTGGTGGTATAGTGGTTAAGTGCTACTTCTGTTAACCAAAATGTCAGGAATTCAGATCTGCCAGGCACTCCTCGGAAGTGCTATGGAGCAGTTCTACTCTGTCCTGTAGGTTTGCCATGGGTCAGAATTGACTCAAAGGCAGTGGGTTTGGTTTTTTGGTTTTGCCTTCTGCATTGTAAGTTGTTTAGTAGCATCCTTGGCCTCAAACAACTAGATGACAGTAGCATCCCTCAGTTGTAACAGAAGAATAAGTCTCCACATATTGCTGGGGCCTAAAATTGCACCCCGTCCATGTTGAGACCCATGAGCTCTAGACTCATGCTTCCGTAGCACACCACACTTTCGTCTTTGTAGCACTTATGTTTTTCACCCTCTAGACTCCTTGATGCTTGATTACTGTCACTTCACTGCCAGCTTTCTGATGACAAAGCAGTCTAAAACTCCCGTGGGCCTTCAAGCGGTAAAACACTAATGAAGGGATGAATTTAATTGAGTAAGAACTTTGTAGCTCTTAGAGGTGCCCACAAACAGCAGCCACCCTCAAAGTTTATTAAATTTTGCATCACTGGACTGATTCAAACAAGGTCACTTGTTGGCGATAATCATAGATGGGAACTGAAACACAGAATGGATTGTCTTGAAGGTTCCTCTGGCATGAGATTGTGTGGAATGTGGGCTGTCAGCCAACTACCCAATCACATGGAAGAGGGCAGCTACTTGCTCAGAAGTCAGGTGCTAAGTGTTCCCAGGAAGGGGCTGATGTAACTAAGGGAGTGACCTTTAAGTGGGTAAAGAAACACATGATTATGGAATGCCGAGGTCATTTGATCCTGTATCCTAAGGGGTAGGATAATGCTTGAAAGACTTATGGAGCATCACCCACTCCAATCCACCCTCTCATAATATCCACCCTTCCCTATAGGCAAGCAAAGCTAGACAGCCTTCTGAGTTTTAATGCTATGTGAGGGAGAAACAAAAGTTTAGCAATCTTTCCAGGGTAGTGCAGGAATTGTCTGGGGCAGTGTTCTTCAGACTTTGAAGGTTACAGCCCTTACGATTTATTGCTTTATTTTTCTTTTCCTGTAACCCCTTTTCCAGTGGGCAAAGAGCAATGCACAGAGGCAAATATATGCCCTCTAGGCCCACACTTGATTCCAAAGACTGTGGGAGAATCAGCTTCACTGGGCTCTTTCATATACAGAGTTTAACTCAACCTCATAAGGACTTCATGAAGGTACAGTTACATGAAACAGCTGAAGGGTCAGAAGGTTTCCAGATATCACAAAGCTAGCAAGAAGCTAAGATCTCCAGCAGCTTGTACCTGTTGTGACCCCTGGTATACTCTACCACAAGCACAGTGTACAACCCTGTGCTCCAAGTTACCATTGCAAAAGAGTCTAGTAAGTTAATATAGCCATCATGAAGCCTATTTCTTGAACTCAAAATATTGCTTCTTTTGTGGCTGAAACTATCATCTGCATCTTGAGATACTGCCTAGACCTGATTATGCTTTTGCAGTCTCTCCTTGCCTGTCTCCAGCTGAGTCTTCTTAAATCATTGTCTTCTGTACTTCCAGTTCAACACAGTGGATTGGACACCTGTGTTTGTTTCACCACCTATAGAAACAAAATAAAGATAGAAGAATTAAAAATAATAATTTGACAAAGACAAAGACAATACAAAAAGTGAGAATCTCAACCAAAGTTTGTATGATAGAAGCTAGAAAGCTGAACAAAAAACCTGGCATGTCATAGAAATTCAAAACTGCCTTATTTGAGGTTAGGGCAATGGGAGTAGAATGGGTACAGGGATGGCAAAGGGAAGTGAACAGGATGCAAGGCGGCTCACACTGCAGAATTTCAGAAAGAATACGTGTAGAAGTGCTGAGTGTTCCTGAAAACAGGTAGAAGCAGCGAGGCCACCTAGGTCCTTTTATACCAGCTCAGATCCTTTTATCCTCATCTCTGACCTCAGCAGATCATTGGAGTAAAAGATGCTCTTAGAATGTGAGCCATGAAAACTCCGGACTCAGGTACTTCAGTACATTCAAAGCCTGAGGAAAGATGCTGGTGGCAATGGGCTTAAATTAAGCTTGCACACTGAATGATAGCGTTCCGTTGACCCATTTCTCTTCATTTGTTACAGATTTTTGGAAGTCAGCCTTCCACCCAACACCCCATGTAGGAGATTGAAAGATTTTTCTCTGGGGAAACAGGTTTAGGAGAAAATAATTAAGATTTGAACATTTTGGATGTCCTTCAATAGAAGATGAGATCTGTATCATCCCATAGCATGATATGGCTCCCTTGGATGAAAAATTCAGTCTATATTATCCTAAAGTAGCCAGTGCTTTAGGAAACCTTAAACTGATGTTGCCCAAATTGGATCTTTCTTTGTTAGCAGACAACCAATTTGATTGCCCTGTGGCATCCTTAGAAATGTGACATTTGAATTCAATGTTATAGTTCCAAAAGCCTTAGTCCTCATTCCCGTACAAATTTCTACCTCTTGTTTACAAAGCTGGCACTCTTCTTTCTCCAATCTTCACTCTACCCTTCACCCATTCTTCCAATGGATGGATTTGTTTGTGTTTCTGCTGACATACAGTTAAACTCGTGTCTGCTTCAAAGGGACTGATAGACTGAATTCTCATGTAGTTTCAATTTCATCAGACTTACGAACTGGTTCATTCCAGGCCTACATGCTGTTGAAAATCTGCATTTCCACCCCAAAAATACTGAATCACAATCTACATTTTAACAAGATTGGCAGGTGACACACACACACAAACACACTCACACATTTTAACAAGATCTCCAGGTGAGTTTATGTGTTTATGACTCCCATGGGATTTTGTTAAATGGTAGATTCTGATTTAGTATATCTGGGA